>CM076579.1:1629024921-1629624921 GCA_034641835.2 Pinus albicaulis
ATACCTTTTTCAATGCTCAACACATGTATTGCTCTCAAAACTCATCAAATGCCAACATTAACAACGAGTCCTCAATGCTCTATTTAACCAACAAGGAGGAGAAAAACCTAATAGAGTATCTAGAAGCCTATTGGCTAATCAGAAATGTCACTATTGTCCTTGAGACCTTGCAAAGCCCAAGGCACAAAATATCTAAAACAAAATATCTTTTCGGGCATTTTTAGCAAAGAAATTGATATTTGAGGTCTGACAAGCCTCCTAAAACTTGCCAAGCGTACATTGTTGACTTTCCCTCTGCTAAGGGTGCAGCACTGTGTTTTAGGATGAATTTCCATGCCAAGGGCGTAGCACTAGAGCAGGAAAACTGGGTCAACTTGCAACAGTGTTTTGAAAGCTTTCCCGATGTCGAAAAAGGCTCAGTGATGGCCCGTTGGAAAGCCCTTTGAGTCTACTTTCCAGATCTACCCTTGGTTCTCTGATTTGACCTCTACAACCTGTTCAAAAAGAAAATTACAAGGTTGGTAAAAGGTGCAACAGCGTCCCGAAAAGTAGGCGGTACTTCTATGAAAATTAGGTGTTTTTGACCCTTTTTGAGGACCAAAATGTTGAGGCATAAAATGTCTTTTTAACACCTATTTATCTCACATTAATTATCAATCCGGAGCGACTTTTTATTTCAAGAGTGTACTTCCGTCCGAGGCAAGAATTTATCCAAGAGTAATGCTCTACAATATGTAGTACGTTGTTCGAAATTCAAGAGTAAATGGATGCTTGTAAAGAAATCTAACTACAATAGCATAAACTCAAATGCTCTGAAATCTTAATTAAACCAATCTACAAAACATCGATCAGGGATACAGTAGCAATAACTCTTTCCCTTAGAAATCGATTCAAGATAACCAATCTGGGTTCTTGGAAGCAATAACCAGTGTCCTTTACAGTTTGTGATCTTAAAGCAATCGAAATGAAAGAAAACTCTTGTAAACTAATTAATATGAAACGAAAAGCAATGTAAATGGACAGAAAACCGAAATTAAAGGAATTGAACAACAAAAATCTATTAAACGGTAAATTCTATTGAACAACAAACTGAATAGCGAAGCTTTATATATGCACTCTGAAATGAACAGAAGTTAAACGAAACAACAAATGGAATGGAACATCAAATGCTGAACAACGAAGCATAACAAGATAAGTAATTTGAGGATTAAGACTCTTGTTAAATTGGGAAGGAACGACAACGCAATCCATTATAATAAAACAATAAACTATTAAACACGAAATTATGAATTAATTAAGATAGAACCAATATCACTTCCGTGAATCCAAGGATGTTCTAAATAAGGCAATATGCTGTCTCAATTAGCCCACGCTGTAAGAAACAAGATTCAGATCATACGATAATGAAATAACTCATAAACAAAGAGCGTCATACATAAAGACAGTAAAATGATAAAAACTAATGAAATAAACTCACAGTAACATGTATGTAGCAAATCGATCACACGCTGCAGGAATTGGAAATATAATACAAAGGAGCAGTTCACGCTACCAGGGGTCGGGCCCTTAACCACCAGCAGGGACTGCTCAAGCTACTTCAGATGATGTGAATGGAACAACAACTTCAATTAATCATTAAACTGGAGCAGCATTACAATGGAATCGTGCTTTCAATAACACAGACTTTGATTAATTTTACAATTCACAAAAGCAACAACTATGATCCCTCCCCTCTCTTTTACAAACGTCCCCTTTTATAACCAAAGAGAGGAGAAATCAAATAGTAAATAGGATCACTTATAACAAAATTGAATTGTTCCCAACCAATTTATCAACAAAAAAATATATTTCCAACAATCTTTCAACAAGAGCAAGGCGAATTTGGCTTTGCAGCTGAGATTTGGAGGACGGCCGCAACAACAAATCTGAGAAAATCATGCTCAAAGAACCCTGCGTTTCTCTCAATACAGGCCAAATTTTGGCAAAACGTTCTTTAAAAAAATTAACTAGGCCCGTTTTGGACAAAACCCATGTTCCGGATTTTCCATATTCTTCTTCATTTTCTCAGAATATGAACCGCAAAACTGTCACTTCTTATTCCAGCGAATTTCTGAGTTGGAATATTTGATGATGATTTGGAGATCAAATCTTCAATCTGGCAAATATCTTGGAGGCTAAAATGGTAAGTGATATTAAAAAATATATTAATAAACCATCATTGATAAAATTATGCATAATAATCATCAATTTATTAAAAAAAGGAGAATAAATAATATTCATCCATAAGAGCATAAATCATTCTAAAATGGATTTATATGATAAATTATAATAAATGACATGATAAAGAAGAGTAAAAATGGATGAAATAAGTGTTAAAAAGTAGTCGTATTCACGGCCCAACACAAAACAACTCCAATTGATCTAAAAATTTGTGAGCATGATAAATTTGAGATGAGGATTCCAAAAATGTGAGCCTTTCCTCCTGAAGATGCTCTTAGAAAAAGTGTAGCACTATGGGTGCTACCCCCTTGTCCCTCAAAATTAGCAAAAAACCAAACTTGTCAAAATTCTTCCAAATTTGGTGGAATTGTGCCTCATGGATTTTGAGAGACCTGTAGAGAAGTTGGTACCAAGATTCCAAGCCTATCTTGGCCTTTTTCTTCTTTTAGTGCTTGAATTTCAATGAGGGCTTCCTTTAGTTTGGCACAAGCAAGTTTATTTTTCATTGCATAATGCTTGGTCATCTTTTTCTGGAGAGAAAGGCCCCTTTTTATCTTCTTAAAATACTTGTGTTCATTCTTGTAGTACTGAATGATACGTTGTGCCATTTCAAAGTCTCTCTCCCACTCCCTAATTTGTGCATCTTTGTGTTGGAGTAGTAATCTGGTGGCCATATCCTCATCTTCATTATCACTGTCAAGGTCAATGAATTGGGGTTCTTGTTTAGTCTGCTTGCCTCCCTTACGTTTCTTATCCTCTTTCATATTTTCTTTGCCCTTGTTAAGCCTTTGAGATGATGTAGGTGGCAAGATCTCTTGCCTTTTGGAGGTAGCTAACACTTGCTTTGATCCTCTCATATGTCAGAGGGAGAAAATCAAATTTTTTTACTAGAATGCTCGTACCATGACTAATCTCAAGATTGGCTTTATTTTCCTCAATGATTTCTACATTTATGTCTCCTGCATTGTGTTCTTGGCTGCCCTCTTGAGATTCACTTGCATTTTCCTCCATGCTAGCATTACTGTCATGTTCTTCACCCCTATCATCAACCTCTTGAATTTCCTCTTGGTTCATAGTGTCACTTTTGTGATCGTTATTAGGGCCATCAGTCATCATGTTTTCTTCTTCATTTCCATGACTGTCATTAGCCCCTTCTTGGCCTCCTACAAAATTATCATCTTCATTTTGTTCATCTCTATCACTATCTCTTTCATGGTCATCCTCTTCTTCATTGTTGGACTCCATGTCACTATCCTCCTTATCATTGCCCTCTTCCTCCTCTTCATCATTCTCTGTGCTGTCACTTTTAGAGGTGTCTTTGTCAGTGTCTTCATTGTTGTTTTGTACATTTTCATCATTTTCATCCTCTTCCATATCTTCATTTTTTTTCCCACTGTCATGCTGAATATTTTCATATTCATCGTTGTCATGTTCACTGCCCTTTTCTTCAAATTCTGCCTTTGTCTCTTCTTCAATATCTGCCTTTTTCTCTTCTTCTAATTCTGCCTTTTCATTATCTGTTCCTTGTTCATTTTTCTCTTCTTCCTCTTCACTATGTTTCTCACTGCATTTTTCTTCATAATCTGCCTCTGTCTCTTGATTTTCATCATCATCCTCCTCATCATCATTTTCTGCTTCCTCATGACTGTCACTTTCTTTCTCATGACTATTATTTTCTACTTCCTCATGACTATCACTTTCTTCCTCTTGGTTGTCACTTTCTTCTTCCTCATTTTTTTCTTCTTCCTCACTGTCCTTTGTTTCTTCCTCTTCATCACCACTTTGTTTTGTTTCATTTCCCTATTCCTCATCATTTGTTTCCTCCTCTTCACTATCATTTTTCTCTTTGTCACTGTTCTCCTCTTGTTCTTCATCATTCTCTTTTTGTTCTGACACTTTAGGAGAAGATGATGGTGAGAATTTTTCTTGAGGAGAGGATTCATGTGGAGAGGATGATTCATGGTTAGTGAGGGGTGATGGAGGAATAGAGGAATATGGATGAGATGATGAGGGTAAAATTTGCAGAAGAAGAGGCTATGGATTTTTGAAAACATCATGGGCGATGAAAAATTCCCATGGGATACCTTGTTGCTCTAATTGATGCAACACAATCATCTTGATAAGATAATGGTGGAGAAGACTTCATTTGTTGTTAAGGGGTCCTCTTTTGCACAATATATGACATCTTATCAATACTTATATAAAGGTAATAGTGAAAATGTAGTAGTTTGGCCCTAGTGAAGTGCTTGAGCAGTCTTATATGGTAGGAATAAAGTCTATACAACCTCCCCCCACATGTAAAATACTTCATGATGACTTTCATTAATGGGGCATATCTTTCCAACAAATGGGAAAAGGGAAAAATAGTTTTGCAATAAGCTTGGTATCTTGGTTTCAAGAAAGGCTGATAATGGCTCAAGTCCAAACTCACCTGCTTGAACCATTTTTCTCTCATACAAGGTATCCCATTGGCCATAGCAATTGTATTGGTGGATAGCTCAAAATTCACCCCAGCTAGATGCACTTGATGGTCATGAAGGTTGAGGATAAAAATTCTGGTAAACTCAGGGTGACTTTTGACTCTTTGTACTCTCTCACAGAAATCAAAACAACACACCTCTTGGAAATATGCAACTGTTGCAGGGGAGGCTGTCAACTCCTTTATGTTCAACGGTTCTGTTAGCCAGCTATAAAATTTGTTATACCAAATGCTAGCTAAAACTCTTTGGAGCCTTCAAGGAACAAATTTTATTACTAAAAACTTTTGGCTCTTGAAGACTCTCAAAAGGCCTCATGCCTCTGTCTTAATCTTCACTACTGTGCTCATTTTACATTCAGAAATTCTGCTGATTCCCAAAAACGAATACTGCTGCAAGCACTATTTTCCTTTTCCCCTTATTTCAAAACTAACCTCATCTTTGCCTTTCCTTTTTCCATAAAATCCCTCGTTTCCATGTTTTTCACCGTTCCTCTTCATCAAACTCCCTTTGATAAGGTTTAATACCCTTCTTTGCCTTATCAAAACCCTCAAAATCATTGAAAATATATGAAAATCACATTTTTTATATATTGTAGACTTAATCCATCTTGGGCTAAGTCTTTAACCCTTCCGCTCCATACGTCTTGGTGCCAGAACCAAGCGCTGGCCCTCCAAACACTTATCGCATCACCCCATTGCGATTAGCCCCTCATATTTAACCCCCGGACATATGGTTTTCCATATAACCCGCGACCCTGCAGGCAAGTGCCAAACCCTATTGAAAATAAATTTTCCGCCCCAAAGTATAAACCTTTGTTTATATTAATTTTTCGATGTTTACTATATTATAAAATTTTCTGCCAGTGCAAAATTCCAAATCGATATCCACCATCAATCTAACCTGCAGATCGACGGCACGCATTCTCTCACCCGGTGGTCCCCACCAACCACTCACTCTTGCAAAACCACGCGGTATCCATCGCGCCGCGTTTAAGAGCGTGGCATTTTTTTTCATTTTGCAGCAATTCCATACACCGTTTGACACGTGGCCTGAGCACTGTTCACTAAACCGTCGTTCATCACGTGTTAAAGATCAGATGTGGACCCGGCGCAATATTGACGTCCACCGTCTGATCTGAGGCCGCTCATCGAATGGTGATCGCTCACCAAAGAAGTGTGACAGTTAACCAGGATATGGTGTGATGATTAAAGCATCTCTACCATCAATCTAATCTGTAGATTGACGGCACAAAATTCATCGCCCTGATTCCTCTGCTTTGACTTTTCGCCTCTGCTCCTAACCGTCGATCTTTGCGCGATCGACGACTCTGATTTGATTTTTTCCTTCCATTTCCTTTTGACTCATTCTGATAAATCTTGACCATTGGATGATGCCATCCAATGGCCACACTCTCTCCACGCGCCTTCTGAAGTAGTTAACCTATACATGCAGGATTTCCTAATGTTTTTTGTATTTCTGTAGAGTTCAAATGATTTTTTCTGCTATGTCTGAAGAAAATTTAAAGGCAGAGGGTGAAGATCCTCTCGCCTTCGATTCAAAAGTATAAATCATTCACAAGGTTTAAAATCCATGTTTTATCAATAATTCATGTGGCATTGATGCCATTCGACCCCTGCGTAGCCCTGCACACTAGCAAAACGCAGTGAATCAAGCACAGTCAAAGAGTATGAATGCAGAAAACTAGAAATATGCCAGAATAGAAGATTGAAGATAGATTTTGTGGGGATTACGTCTAAGATGGTTTATCAAAATCCTAATCCCCAATTAAAACATAGTTTGAATAAAATATTAAGTGTTTTATCAACAAGAAAGCCTCCACAACAACAGCCGAGGAAAATTGATCCCTCTAGCTACCACGATGCCACCTGTGCCTCAAAGCATTCATATCCGAGGCTGGATTTATTGATCAGGATCAGATATTTGTCTCAAAAGCAGCCAGAGAGTAAATTCTACCAAGGAAATTAATGAAAAAACATCTACAGAGTTACTTTGACATCACAGAGAGCCTCAAAGGTCAAAAAGAGCTCCCACCGAGCTCAAATATTTATGTAAATCATTTAATACAGAGGACACCTATGTAAGCTTCTTCATTAAGCCCCCAAAGGCCGAGAAGCCATTTAAATCTGTATTAATTATATTTTGAGATCTTTTATCAGATCTCACCTCCTCATTCTTCTATATATACTACTGCAGAAGATGAGTGAGGGGTTGGTTGATGTAGTTGCTGATCATTGTAATGTAATTGAGCTTGAGACTTCTATTTGTAAATAGTGTTCACTAGCCCTTGGAGCTCTGCTTGTGATAGATAATTTAGGTTGAGATGAGTAGATGATTGCTAAACTAAAGCATTGGACTTAAAGCTGTAACTGGTTTGGAACATCAATACAAGCTGATCTATGGGATCCTGGTGTATGTTGATGGTCTATGTTCTGGTGTGTGTCAAAGGCTAGCTAGTTTAAAATTACTTACCAGATCCTGGGCTGCTCTTTGTTCTTCATCTGTCTAATTCCATTTCTTTTTGTCTCATTCCATTCCATAAATCAAACTTTAAAGAGATCCTTAGACATAGATGACTTGCCCCATGGACCACTCTTGCCTCTTGTTGTTCCAATTAAACCTTATTGTGATTCCATAGCCTAATGGACTAAAACCTGCAGTTATCTACCTTCCTGGCCAAAGCTTGTTCTATTCGCTTGCAACTTCACACCTTTGAAACTATTTTCATTTAGAACTTTCCACCTCAAACAGTAATCATGCTCGACCATCCAAAAAACAATCAAAACCCTTGGCATTCATAACTAGCCTAATATCATTACCCAAAACTTCAAAGACAAATCCATCTTTGCACTTATTGGAGAGATCCCTCTCCGGATTCAGGAGGGCTAGATCATAGAATCCCAAAGTGGTTGAAACGATGTTTCTCCCTGCAATCAAACTTTGCCAATCTTGCTAATTATAGGGAGCTAATAGGTTCAAACTTGTTTAATCTTCTACCCTTTCTCTGTTGTCCCCTGGGCCTTTGGCTTCCCTTTCCACTGTCACTACTACCTTCTCTAGACATTTTATCTTTTACCCTTGCTTTGAAATCAAAACTTTGAAACTATTTGTGAAATTATATGGAGAGGGAAAATGAGATGATAATGAGAAAGGTAGTGATTGGCAAGTGAAGGGGAATGATAGTGAAGAAGGAAAATTTGGGCCTCAGTGTACCTTCAGTTTGTAGATGGATGGGTGACCTTTGAACATGAGTGTTGTTAGCAGGGTATTAGGTTTCCTCTTCCTTAGGGTTTTTTTTTCTTTACATTTCTTGCTAAGTTTCACCTTTAAAAAAAAGAGAGAGGGGCCAGACAATCTAAATACCTCTTATAAAGACTCCAGGAAGTGCCAAGCAGAAAATTTGGAGGAGTCTTGAGGCAGTTGGAGGCTTTCATGAGCTTGAAAAGACTCCTAGATAAACATGTAGCATAGGAGCACAACACTCGGGCCCCTCCATGTTTTGTTCGGTTGGCCTGAACGGCCCTACGCGTAGCACTCGGGTGGAGCTGCACGCTGTCGAGTTGACCTGAATGGCCCTGCGTGTAGCGCTCAGGCGGAGATGCATGAACTGCCAGGTCCGTCGATCGTTTCTAAACATTGCAGGCACATAGGATATGAAGGTGCAGCAGTCGGGTCTCCCAGGCAGTCTGCACGTTGTCGGGTGATGTTGAACGTACCCTAAACAGGTAGCGCACTTCTACAGGCGTGTAGCGCTTTGTTACAATTTCCAAAGAGGGCACACACAGGCACGTAGCATGTTTTTACAGGGGCCTAGCATGGGGTTTTCTAGCCCAAAGTTTGCCAAATTTTCAAAAATTTCTCCTTCAAAGCATTTTGCTCCTCTTTTGCAGATGACAAATGACTTGAGTGATAAACATTGGCTTTTTATACCCTCGAAAAAATAATTGAAAATTAAAAACCCACTTTGCTAATTTCCTGAGTATTACCGTTGTTGCTTTATCACTAATATCTTTTTCTTTTGTAAGAGGTGAATTAAAACACAAAAAAATGATCTTTTATCATCTCAACCTTTCTTCTTGGTTGTCCTTAGGTAACTGAGATGATGGTTTTTAGCTCTCTTTGGCCTGTTGATGTTTCTTAAAACTTGTTTTGCTGGTGCTTGTTGGAGTTGTATGGTTTCACTATGTTTTAGCCATTCTCATGTCCTCAACCCATTTTTATTGAGAGACTGATAGAAACATATATTATCCCTCGTTGAGATCCCATAGTGTAAGTGGTTTTTAAAAACAGGCTTCCTCCCCTTCTTACTGATTTTCCAAAGGTATAATAAGTCTGTCTTGCATTGTGACCTTAGTCTTTTCAATCAGGTTTGTCATTACCTCCCCTTGGTCACTTTTTTTTGCTGCAGGTGCCATAACACAATTGTTTTTTTGTCTTCTTAAAACTTCTTTGGAGTTTGACACCTTATTTACTCAACAGTGGAACTCATGTTCAATTTGATTTATTATTTGACACTTAACCTCCTGCTTTCCTTCTTTTGACCATTTTGAAGATATTTGACTGCACTTGAAGGCTTAGAATTCTTCACAGTGATACTCTTTACAATTTGTCCCTTTGATGTAGTGAAAACCCCTTATCTTAACAAACCCTATAAATCACCTTCAAAGGCTTTTGGAAAACCTATTGTTGTCATGATGGAGGTTTATCATCTTCATTTCACCTGATTTTCCTACCTTCTCAAAACATAGGCTTTAGGACTTTTTCCCTTCTTCATTATAATTTCTAGAAACCTTCAATTCATACGTGGTTGGGCTAATGTGCCTCTATCCTTGTGATCCTTTGCATTAGCTCCTTGCTTGGCAACACTTTTTATCCAATCAGTCATAAAAAACCCTGATTATCTTTGAACATAGGCATACTATCTATCCTTTGTTGTGAATGTCCTTTGTGATGATTTAGCCTCTTACCTTACTTCTTTTTTTCTAATATCCATCTCAATCATTCCTACAGAAATATTTAAGATGGGAAGTTGTCTTTTGCAGAAGTTGTGCTTTGATCAAGGAGGCCTTATTTGGAAGATCTTCTAATCCATTTGGACAATCATATGCTAACCTTCTTCCACTTTGATTGCAGCCTCTTGGTATAGGAAAAACAAATATTTAGAACATCAAAATAATCCTATGAACTGTGAAACCCTAGGTGACCTAGTGGGAGGCCTTTTGGACTTGGCTTTTGGCTGAAAGCTTGACTTAGGGTTTTTAGGTGTAAATTTTTTTTTTTGACAAAACGTATGCATTGCAGATCTAAAAATTTATGACTTTGATTTATCTAAAGGGCCTATAAAGGTAGCTTGGAACCACCAATGCTTGAGGCATTTGGTGAATAGGGGAAAAGGTTAGGCTACTTGGCAATCTAAGGTGGAATTAAAATTTTAGGCAAGTCAAAACAGAGTGGTAAGGTCAGAGGTGGAAAAATACAATGAAAATGAGTGGAATGAGCCCATGATGTGTCTTCTGAGAGTGATAGGCTGGCCATGACTTGATATAGTAGTAAAATAGTGAAAACTTTATCCTAAGGATGATGAAGGCAGTGAGATTTCTAGAACTCACAATATTCATAAATTTTGTTTCTAGAAATCTAGGATAAGAATTTAGTCATCTATAGAAAGAAAAAATTATTGATGACTAACAGATGGGTCACCCAAGAGCACAGCTAAGACTTGGGTAGAGAATCTAGACACATATTTCTAGCTACATCAAGTTTCAGAAGATGAATCCATTAAAGTAGCAGTGCTGAATATTGAAGGTAAGGCTTATGCCTGGTGGTTTAATGAATATTCTTCATTGAATAATGAAAATATATCTACTTATACAAAGTTCACTAGGAGGTTAGTGAAATATTTTATCAAATACATTTTGCAACTTTGGGGGATCTAGCCAAACCTAAGAAATCAGAACCTTTGCATGAGTTGGAGGAATCCATGAAGCCAACTCCATTTTAGAACATTGTTGAGGGGGTTAAAGATCTGCAACATGATTTGCCAAGGGAAAAAGCCCCACTTCAGTAGGAAATTTCTTCTCAAGAAGAAGCATTGAGGATTCCTCCTTTAAGAGGGGATCAAGCCAAGGGATCTCTTAATGATGAGGTATTCTCCAATGATAAGGATAAGGAAGGAGCTAGGAATATCCTCCGGAGTTGTGATAGAAGGATGATATCTACCATTAATTGGAGATGGAGGTGAAGCAATTTCTTCAACCAGAGGAGCTATTGTATCTTTGCAAGAAGGTCCAAAGGATCTCACATATGAAGATCAGGAGAAGCATGTGTCTATGTTGATAGGTAATGAGACAAAACAATGGAGGAAGTGTGTTCCAACACTGACCACATTATTGGGGACATACACCATGATAGATCACTTCTTTGTGATTAAAACTCTTGACACCAATATGACCTTGGGTGTGCATGAGTTGATTACGTTGGAGAAGAACACCTTAAACTATGAGATCTTGCATAAGGTAGGAGAAGATGAGAAGGAGGGCCAATGCCAAGTGATTGGGAACATACACACCCACCCTTTTCATGAGGTTTATGCACAGAATTAGGAGAATGATTTGCGCAGTGAGGGTAGGGACAAATCAGTCTACTCACATATGCAACCTACTATAGGCCTTGATGTTTCATTACATGGAGATATTCCACCAGGGAGACTCCTTGATTGGAAGATGAACAAAGAATTATCTCAACATGGTGCAACATTGATATATTTGGCTAAGGAAGGAGCCTTGGGAGGAGCTAGCACATCGTAGAGAACCTTTGATGGGTTCAAATTACGGGTGATAAATTTTCTGATATGGCCATTCCTATCTCCCACTCAACTATTTGCGCTGAAAGATGATGATTCAAGAATATATGATGGAATGAGCATGGTGTCAAAGGGCTACTCCACAGCCTTGGAGTAGAAAATGATACTTCCACACATAAGGAAGATTTCTCAATATGACAAGAGGTTATTAAAAATCTTGTATGCATTGGCCAAACTATGGAAGTTTTGGATGGGCAATACCTTCCAAGAGGAGGTTGACCTCCATGTACTTCAATCTTGTCTTGGGAAAAATCAGCTGCAAGGGAGGAAACAAAAGTGGGGTAGGAGTACTCCAACATGTGTATTTAGAATTAAGAATGTCAAAGAGGAGAGATATGATGTGACAGGTTCTTCATTCCAGATCTCAACAACGCTGCCACTACTAAGGATGATATATCCATATTCAGAGTCCCAATTATTGGTGAGTTTTTTTATGAGCTACCAAGGATGGCTCACTTTGTTTGGATGATAGCATGGAGATTGGAGTTTCTAATTGGCATTGAGGCACCCAAATATTTACCATCTCTTATGCCTTGAGGATTCCAATGGACATCATATAACGTTTTCCATATATCTCCCACTTCTTCATGATGAAAGCTATTTGGTTTATCTACCAAAGGCTAACTTGTATACTCGGGAGGAGACATATCCATTGGAGGTTTTGTAGTATCCTTGTAGTTTCTTGAGGACAAGAAAATTTTTGGAGGGAAGTACTATAATATTTCTAAATTAGCTTGTAGCTAATTGGAATATTAAAGTTTTGTCTTGTCACTTAAATAAGTGAATAAGTGGGTAGGGAGACCCGTAAATCTCTTTATGAAGAATAAAATCACTTCTCATGTGAAAGTGGATCATCAATTCAACTTAAAAAAGCACCCTAAGGTGTGAATAGAGGCTAGAGCATGTGGACTGGGTCAATGTTAACCAGATCAACATTGTTGTTATGAAGATCATGGAGGATTAATGGAGGACAATGCAATCATTTAGGAGGAGTGTATGCATGAGAATAGCTCCATTATTGAGTGGGACCTAGGGCGGGCAAGCTCACCAAGCATAAAAGGAAGAGAAGGGAATCATTAGAATACATGGATTTTTATTATTGATTTTGATCTTTTATACATCTGGATTTGTCATGTGACATTTCTGTGCATGCTTTCACTATTTAGCAGGATTTGTTGTGTTGTTTAGCACAAGGGTGTTTCCGAGCGTAAATCCCACCCTCATCCTTGGGGGAATTAGAGTGCCTACTGTAGGAGAGGTTATATTGAGCTAAATTACCACTATCTAGTTTTTGGCCAAGCTTTAGTCTCATATACAACATAGTTATGTTTAGAGTTGGGTTGTGTTGATGGGGTGTAGTAGTGGAGGAGAGAGATCTCCAATTTATGAGCTAGCTTTCCATTGGAGGGATCATGCTTTCATCCAGAAGCTTGTGAGGAATTTATCAGGGCCTCATTTCATATTTTGGCACTAGGAAAAGTAGGTATCATCAGGTACAATGCGATTTCCCTCAAGAACTATGTTATTTTAGAGAGCAGTTGCAGCAGTAGGTTTATTTCCCTAGTTGGAGGAGTTGTGTTTCCTTTGAGGGGATCAACCCTTCATTTATGATATCTATTGGAGGGGGATCATTCATTTCATATTTCAGATTAGACACCTTCTATTAGTGATTCATTTGTAGAGATTATTCATCCCTACGACCAAATCTGCTATTTTTGTATAGTGTGTATTTCCAGAAACCTTTTCTAGGTTGTCATGGAAATATGTTTTGGAGAATGGATCTCTAGTATTAGAATTTTTTGAGCATTATATCAGCATAAATATATTTTTCTATATTTCAGCTGCTATTCTCTCATAGACAGTGTAGTGTTATGCATTCCTGTATTTCATGTATTAACATCATTTCAGATCTATGTGTATGCTTTCATCGGAGACTTGTTTTCCCAACTTGAGTGATATTTTCCTCAAGTATTTGTACCTATTTTTTCTATTACAATCATAATGGAATGTATCCATGGTTGTGTCATGTATTGATTTTTTTATATTTCTGCATAATTCCATTTTTATGTGCTATACTACTGCTCTTCTAATTTTTGGATATTACACTTAACAATTATTGATAAACTAGGAAAGGAGAATGTTGTGGTATATTTCTTATCAAGACTAAATCTACCTACAAATGACGAAGTGATGGTGGATGATTAGCTTTTGGATGAACAACTATTTGCTATATCAACGCTTTCTCCTTTGTTTTCTGATATAACTAACTACTTGGTTGCAGAAAAGTTACCTCCAAGCCTCTCATCTAGGGAGAAGAGAAAGATTATCAGGAAAATCACCCCTTTTACTTAGATTGGTGGAAATATATCCAAACTGGGTCCTGACCAAATTCCCAGAAAATGTGTGAGGGAAGAACCATTTTTTGATATCCTCTCATTATACCATGATAGTCCTTGTGGACGCCACCTTACTACAAAAAGTAAAAACTTCAAAGCTTTCCAAGAATGTTACTATTGGCCTACCATACACCAATATGGCCGAAGATACACTAGTAGGTGTGACTAGTGCCAAAGAATGGGGAGACCTACACCAAAGGTTGAAATTCCTTTGCACCTTCAGGTGGTTCTAGAGCCATTTGAAAAATGGGACATGGACTTCATTGGACCCATTGATCAACCATCCAGACATAAGAGGTATATCATAGTCTGCATGGACTGATTGTCTCTTTTTCTTGAAACAAGGGATATAAAGGTAGCAACAAAGGAGAAGGTAGTTGTGTTTATGAGAGAAAATATGTTCTACAAGTTTGGATACCCCAGAGAGGTAGTCACTGATAAGGGGGCTCAATTTACATCTCATCTCATTGAAAACCTTGTGAGGCGGCACAAGATAAAGTATAAGACTTCCACTACCTATCATTCTCAAGTAAATGGACAGATGGACGTGATAGATAGAGCCTTGGAGAATATCCTTGTTATCCTCCACAATCTCCCAATGATGAGAATGGAAATAGACGAAGCTAACCTCGAACAACTTAGGATTTGGTAGCTAGTGCTTCCAAATAAAAGAGGGATATCTCTGTGATCTTATAGTGAAAGGATGACTGAAGAATCATAAAATATATTAGGCTAGGTCCGAGCTCTAGGTTTTTGAGATTTATGGTTTTTGCTGGATCAGGATGAGAGGTCAACGAAACTAGGGTAGATCTAAAATATTTCAGTTGCAGGGATACAAATAGGTATGGAAGGTATGTTCAGTGACACTTTGAGGTTGTCAATTGTAGTTTAGGGTGAAAAAACGAAGGTTCAAAATGAGCATGACAAGCATGAGTTCATTCATTAGAATATTAAAAACATAAACATGAAATTCCTACCAAAACAAAGCATAAGATTAAAAAAAAAAAATTAACATCTTATAGGAATATCACTAAAATCATAGATATGGAAAAAAATGAGATAATAATTAATTAAATTTAATTACAAAATAAAAAAAATTCCACAAAATCATACCACATGAATCCCTATTTAATAGCTGCAAATGGCCTTGTATTTACGAAAATATCAATTGTACACAAAGCTCCAAGGCTTCCACTCTCTGATGTACAACCTTGAGTCTGACTGAAAACTAGATACATATAGAACAAAACCATCTTCCCCTCTCTTAGGGCTATAATCCATCAAGATAGGAACAATTTACACAAATTTCTCCAACGAGACTTAAGACTAGGGAGGTTAAAACAAACTCCACTTTTGACCTTTAAATGACCTATCCATCATAAATAACCATCATAATTACATCCAAATAACATTTCCAAGCCTAATTACATTCATCTAAATTATGTAAACTCGAAAAATAGGAAATCACATCATGAGAAACTAAGTTTGACTGAAGAAACTTGAAAATTTGACATCTAGGGAAAAGTGCAATGCCATTAGGGAAAAGCATAGCACCAACTTGAAGGGTAATTTTGAATGCCTTTATGTTATAGCATCATTTTTCACCCTCATGTGATTCATGATTGTATCTATGGCCTTGGGCACCCATTCCCACAGACTTGAACAAAATTCATAAAAAACAGTGTTAAAAATCCCATACGCGGGTATGCCCAGACTTTTCCGCGTGTATACGCGAGTCCACATGTAATTTTCTGCGTATTCCATTAAAATCATTAAAAAATATATAAAAATTCCCTATTTTCGGGCTGGGTTGATGGTTAATCCAGTAGTTCAACCACCCCAGTACGTGGCCAACTGTTTCCAATTGATTGAAACTACTTTGAGGGAGTATAAAATCCCCTCATGTGCATGGCCTAAGGGAGAGAGAAATTTATAGACATTATACTCTGTTGGAATCCCTAATTCAAGTCTGATTTCCTGTGCCTCCTGCACTTTCCCAGATTTTTACAGGAAACCCTTGTTTCCTGGAGATGTTCATCCATTTATATGCCATCTCGAGTGCACAAGTATTGAAAGTATCTTAGCGAGGCAAGGGCAGGACGGATCCGGACGACGGTCTGTTCGAAGATCGTGGAAGGATTCAGGTGATCTCTCCACTTTTTATTTATGTACATGCTGTTCACAATAATGAAGAACCATCTTGTTCCTGAACTTATGTGTTAGTATCTATTTGCATATGTGAAAATATTGATTATTAAGAATTTATTATTGTTTATATAATATTTCACATGGATTACACTAACATTTAGGAGAAATATATGTTGTACAACTAGGTTTCCGTGCATGTTCTTTCTTGTTTTCCAGGTTGAAGAGGAAGAAGGGTTGCTGGGGGTTTGGACCCCGTGGGATCTACATCGAACGTAGGACTACGGGTGAGTTCTACTATCATTGTTATCTAGTTTTTAGCATTTAAGTGTGGTTGTGTGTGAGTCCTTTTGAATAGCATGCCCTGATCTGTGGAGGTTTTGACCCAAAAAACCTCTAGGGTGTTTTTCCCCGAAACAGAACTAGTGACTACGCTGGGGATCGCATTTTTGTGATTCCCCTGTTGGGTGGTTTCCGCTGTTTCAAAGGTTTCCAACAATTTTAACTATTATTTCCTATCCAGTTAACTTTTTCTCAGTCAGACTGAAGACCTGGTTCCTTATCCAGGCTTAATATTTTTTATTTTTCCTTATTTACCTTTTCATACGCGATTTTTTTTATACACGGATGCATATACATGCAGTTTGCTTCAAAGGAAGTCGCGTATACGCGGGTTTCCTTTGACACAGCCGCGTATGAACGCTTGTTTAAAAATTATCAAGTAGCGTATGCTTGGGTAGATTTTGAAATTTTTGATTTCTTGACTTTTTAGTCTTGTCTGCCTGTGGAGACCTGTTCCTGCAGTGTCTTTATATCCTCTAGATTGTGTTAAAAGTGGTCATCGGTCTTTTTTCTCTCGTTTTTGGTTGAAGACTAGCTTATTTGGCAAATCTTGTTTTTAGTGCTTGCATTTCTGGTTTGAGTACCAAGATCTCTTCCTGGGGATTCTTGGTTGTTCTGCTTAATCAGAACAGAGAGCCTCTGCTCATTTACTCTTTCCTACCTTTTATGTTTTGCTTTGCGCTTGGATTTTTGCCTGCTTTTGGTTAGTTTTCTTGAGTTCAGTTGACTAGGTCTTGTTGCAATTTTTGAAGAGTCTTTCTTGATTCTTTGAAGTTTTTGTTTGCTGCAAGATTGTACTATTCTTCTAGGCTGAGTTACTCAGTTTCTTATCTTCTTTTGCTCATATAAATCTTGCTACTAAAGTGGCACTATAAGATTTGGAGCATTTTTGAAGTTTTGCTTGAAATTCAAAGTTGTTTGGCTTGGTGATTGGATGGTTTTTATTGGTCTCTTCGAGCTCTTCTTCTTTATAAAATTCAAAAGCTCAAAAAACATTTTGTTTTGTCATTTGCTTTTGTTTTGCATTTTTCTTTTCGTTTCGTTACATCTTTTGAAGCTTTGTTGAGATTTCTTGCCTTTGGTTTTTGACTTGATTTTGGAAAGGAATTGTCATTGGTTTCTTCCTCTTGTTTTCAAGCATATTTTGATGTCTTCATATTGAGAGTTTCTACTTTTGAGAACTAGTTTTGTGGACAATCAAAAAGAGATAAAACTGAAGGATCTTTGGGAAATTTCTCTCTGCTTTAGTAGATTTTGCATCTTAGAATTTGCATGCTCTTAGTTATTTTCATTAGGTGCACTTAAGAATTTTGTATTTTTCATAGTTTTTGTGAGTGTGAAGTTTGTTATCTGAAAAAAAAAAAAAAAAAAATTAGTCTCGTAGAACCTCTCTAGAAATTTCTTTTCATCGAAAGGCAATTATTGCATTTGCATGTAGTTTGGTTTTTATTAATTTCTTTTCTGCGTCACAAAACACCACGAGTTTCATCTCCGTATCCCTTTGACTTAATATAACAACCGATTAAAATAAGTGCTATAATTTAAAATCAACTAGCAAGTTTTTTTTATTAAGTGTCATACACCAACTAGCTAGGTTGTAGGGCCTTGGATTAGGTGAGTGGAGATTTAACTCTCCAAGGCCGCTCAAACAAAAACATAGAAGTTGATTAATTGAGCGAAATCCAACTTCGTTAGGTCGACCGGGAAAGCTCTCCTCCAGAGAGTCAAGCGCGAGGGGAAGTGAAGGCCGAGAAGAGAGATATCCCCTCTCTGATTTGCTGAATCTGACCTCAAGACCGTTCCGCCCAGCTTCTAACACGGATTGGTGCCCATAGTTTCCATTCCTAGGTTCCACATAGGTGACTGCGGGGGGGAATACCCGTGGTACCTGAGGCAGACGTCGTATCACTTCCAACAGTACTTCTGGGGGGTGCCCTTGCGAAGCTTGGGTACTTGTGCCGGCAAAGGTTGTTGTTAGGAGGTCGGCGTAGCTATTTCTGTTACCTTTGCTAGTAGGTCTGGGCCGTAATTATCCCAGACTACTTTCGGGAGGTCCTATACTTCACTTTCTTGTATTTTGGTGTCCGGTCCTAATCACCCGGAGTGGAAATACCTGAAGGCTGTTTGTTTGATTGTATCTCAGGGATTTTTTGTAGTGAGTTCTCTTTGCTCCTAGCTTGCCTAGCTTTATACTTTTTGAGTATAATTAAAATTTGTTAAAGTGGCTGATCAAGCACCTCGTCGATCGAGGAGAATTTGGGGGTTATCTCCCGAGAGTCCAGAGCCTTCTTCAAGAAGGCGTAGGAGTAATTTAGCAGGTGAGTATCACCCTGTGGTGTCTGACGCAGTGGAGAGAGATCCTCCACAAGGGATTGAAGGTTTCGTAGCTGGTTCTGGTGTTGGTTCCGAGAGGAGCGCTTCGCTCACCTCGAGAGTCTTATTTCTGCAGGAAGAAGAAGTACAAGTAGAGGAAGTATCTCAACCCTCTGAGTCACTTCCATCTCCTCTTCCTCCTGATTATCCATTCGTTTTTGAATACATCGGACCTGAGTCAGAGAGACCTGAATATCCTCCATATTATTCATACCTTTCGATGGCCACAACTGGGAACGCGGCTTCTGCTGTGAGTGCTGCAGGCATTCAGACTCCTGCTTCTGTAGAAGCAGGAGGCACTATTGCTATATCTTCGATTACTTCTAGTACTGTTGTGTTTGGCTCTGGTTTCACCCAAGCACATGCTTCTCAATCTAGTCCCTTTTGTTTTGGAATGCCCACTAGTGGGATTCCTTCATTTTCCTTTTCCACTGCTGCAGCTGGATCTACACCCATGTCTTCCATGGCTAGTGGATCAGCTTCTTTTCAAGGGTTCCCCTTCAGAACTGGGCATATTCCTAGTTCAAATCCTTCTTTAGGGTCCTTTCCATTTACTTCTCAGACTCAGAGTTTCAACCCTTGGTCTGGAGGTTAGAATTCGACTACTTTTACAGGATGGAACCCTGTATTCACTACAGCGGGGGTAGGGAATCAGTTTTACATTGGTCACCAAGGGAATGCTTCTTTCCCTTCGTCAAGTTCTTATCAGACTTTTTCCCTTCTTTCTAATGCCTGGAACCCCTATCAGGGGCTTTCCGCTTCATTCAATACTTTAGGAGGGGGAATTGGTCTGATCTTTGGTAACTCTGCGTTGGGAGGAGGTTCTTCTCCTTTTTATACGAGTTCTTTTTGGCAACCTGGTGCCTCATCAAATCCAGCGTATTCTTTTCAGAATGTTGGGAATCCATCCCATCAAGGATGGAATCCTCAAGCTCCGCCTCGTTTACCTTTTCTGGCAATGTTAAACTTTCCAGATCTGTCAAAATTAACGAATGATCCAATCCGGTACAGTCCGGGGTGGCCTCCGGTTCCCACCAAACTTCCTTCAGACATTCCAAAGTTTGAAGGAAAGAATGGAGAGGACCCAGCTGACCACATCACCACCTTTCATTTATGGTGCTCTTCTAACTCCCTGATCGATGATTCGATTAGGTTGAGATTGTTTCAACGCACCTTAACTGGAAACGCTGCCAAGTGGTATATTGAGTTAACTGGGGGAAGTTTTTCTACATTTGGAGTGTTGGCTGTTACATTTCTAAATCATTTCCAGTTTCCCGTCTGTTATGACGCCGGGACTGAACTCCTAGCTAATTTTAAACAGGACGACGCAACCCACATTTCTGACCATATTCAGGAATGGCGGAGAAGGAAGAGGCTTATTAAAGCTCATATTCCAGGAGAATTCATTTTGGAATGGTTTCTGAAATCTCTGCAGTCAGAAATTTCTAAGGATGTATCCCTGTCTGGGGTATTTTCTGAGGAACAGGCCATTTTTAGGGCCCAACAGCTTGAATTTATATATTCTCAGTCTGGGGTCCTTCATAAATATTTGCCCAATGCTCCTCGCTCCAAATTAGATTTATCCAAAACTAAGCCTGGTCCTCATGGTGATGGACTTATTGGGTCGATCAATAGTGGTGCAGCTAGCCTGCTTACTCAATTGCAGCAGTTGTCTATACAATCTGCTCCTTCTGGTCATGCTGTGCCTGCTGAGTCATCACCTTCCCAATCTTTGTCGGTTAATGTTGTCCAAACTTCCGATCCCAAAGGAAATCAACAATATGAAGGGAATAAGAAGGGACGGAATAATAAGAAAAATGGCAAGAATGGGAAGGGTAATGTGAATAAAACCGACGAGCATGTTGGTGGGGGTCCAAAGGATAAAAAGAAAATGAATTTTCCATGCGAATTGTGTGCTGGAGACCATCTTACACACCTTTGCCCTAAAATTCAAGATGCGCAATGCTTGTTAGCCCAACAGGGTTCTTCCAGTTCCCAGGCTGTGTTGACAAACCCTTTTCCCCAAGGGCAACAACTAGTTGTTGGCGCAAATCAAAGTATTGGGGCTTCCTCTGGGGGCACCCAGGAAGGGGAAATTCCATCAAACATATACATGATGAGTGCTCACGTGGATGTCGCTACGAGATCCTATGATTATGGTGAAGAAGAGTCTTTGAAAGCTAAGGGTGCTCTTGATGCTACTGAGCCGCTTCATATTATGAGGCCTACTGTTGAGCCTATACCTCGGATGCCAAAAGCATCTACTAAGCACACGACGATTAATCCAAATGCTATGGCTGCCCAGAACTACTCTATTGTGGAAGATCTGGCGCAGAGTCCTTGTGACATGTCAGCTTTAGAGGTGCTCCAGTCTTGTCCGGCTCAGCGCAGTGCTCTGCTCACTGTTCTTGGGGATGTCGATCCAAAGAACTCTCTTATGATTACGTTCGATATGAATAATTTTAAAAAGAGACTCCCCCATCATATGGATTTTCATATTAAATCATCGTACTGGAAATGCAATATTTTTCGGACGGTCGTTGATGAGGGTGCTTCCACATGTGTGATGTCTCTCACATGCTAGAAGGGAATTTGATCTCCCGCAGTTGTTCCATCTGCTACTCTTCTGACTGCGTTTGATGGTCATTCTCACAGACCGCATGGTATTGTCCCAGCTTTTCCCATATGTGTTGGGGGAAAAACTGTAAATATAGAGGTTGAGATAGTTGATGCAAGCTTGGACTACAACCTTCTGTTGGGGAGAAACTGGATTTATGAGATGGATGCCATCGCATCTTCATTGTTTCGGATTATTTTTTTCCCTCACGAAGGGAGGATTGTTACAGTGGACCAATTGGACTGTCCTCCTGTAGACCCAAATGCATCTACTGACTCAACTATTCCAAATTTGGATAATACTTAGGTGCCTGTTGAGAATTTAGGGGTTGGAATGTATTCTTCCTTGATGGGTACTTTCGATATTCCTCCTCCTACTGTGCATATAAATGCAATTTCATCCTCCAGGGCTCCTCTTCGAAGAGAGTTCTTTAGAACTCATTATTTTTCAAACCCTTGGACCTTACCTTCCCCTAACGCCACATTAGCGGAAGGTCAAGCGGGTGGAATGGCATTTCCAATGTCTACAGCTGAGATTGCTTATCAGTCTATTGTTGACTCTGCAGAGTCCATCCCAGCTCCTCTTTCACCGGAAGAGTTGGATGGAGATGTGGCTCCGGCTTGGACACTTAGTTCTTCTTCTACCCAGGATTGCCTTGATACCACTCTTCCATCTGAAGAGGCCATCCTGGAAGTTATGACTGGTATAGATAGATCGTGGGATGATTTGCATCATCGGTCTTACTTTTTACCTGATTTGAGCGAAGTTGAAACACGTTTTCCAAGTCCTTAGTCTCCTGGTCCTGTTCGCCCAGTCCTGAACCCTTTAGCACCAACACAGGTATATGCTGAAGGGAACATGGCTGTGATTTATCCAACTATCCCAGTGAACATTTCCAGGGATCCCAATATTATTGAGAATGTCTTCATCGGAGCTAAATTTTCCCCTGAAGAGATTCAAATTTACACCGATCTCTTTAAAGAGTATAGGGATGTATTCACTTGGTCTTATGAGGAAATGCCTGGTATAGATCCATCTATTGTCCAGCATGAGATCAAGACTTACAAAAATGCTAAGCCTGTGAGGCAAAAACTTCGTCCGGTCAATCCTAGGAAGGCTGCAGCTATCAAAGCCGAGGTGGAGAAGCTGCTCAAGGCGGGATTTATTTTCCCTGTTCCTTTGACAGAATGGGTTTCAAACCCTGTTCCCGTAGATAAAAAACAAGGAACAATTCGAGTTTGCATTGATTTCAGAGACCTTAATAAAGCATGTCCTAAAGATAATTACCCCACACCATTTATAGATCAGATCATTGATGAGTGTGCCGGTAATGAGATTTTCTCCTTCATGGACGGTTTCTCTGGATATAATCAGATTACTATCCGTCCTGAAGATCAGCATAATACTGCCTTTATTTGTCCCTGGGGTACGTTTGCTTACAAGAAGATGCCTTTTGGTCTTAAAAATGCTGGGGCTACGTTTCAGCGGGCCATGTCATATGCCTTCCACAACATCAAACAGATTATCGAGGCATATTTGGATGATTTAGCTGCTCATTCTCGAAAGAGAATGGATCATCCTGCTCACCTCCGTCAAATATTTGAACGATGTCGTTTCTACAAGATTAGGTTGAATCCAAACAAGTGTGTTTTCGTGGTTACATCCGGTCGGTTATTGGGATTCATTGTGTCTAGGGAAGGGATTAGGGTAGATCCCTTCAAGGTTGAGGCAATACTTCGGTTGCCTCCCCCGTCCTCTATTCATCAACTTCAAAGTCTACAAGGAAAGGCTAATTTTCTTCGGAGATTTATCGTAAATTATGCTGAAGTTACCAAGGGATTTATGAGATTGTTGAAGAAGGGAGTTCCATTTTTTTGGGATGACTTCGCTCAACGCTCATTCTATGATTTGAAAAAAGCATTGACCTCTGCTCCTTTATTGAGTCCACCTGATTATAGCAGGGATTTCCTTTTGTATCTTGCAGCAGCAGAATCTACCATTGGTATGGTTCTGGTTCAGGAGGATGATGCTCTTGCAGAGCATGTTATTTACTATCTTAGTCGAGGATTGGTAGGACCTGAACTCCGGTACACTCCGATAGAAAAATTAGCTTTAGCAGCAGTTCATGCTGTGCAGCGACTCCGGCATTACATTATTCTACGAAAAACTTATGTTTTGGCAGCAACCAATCCATTTCAGTTTGTCCTCAGTAGGCGAGTGATTGGGGGAAAATACAATATATGGATTGTGATTTTGCAGGAATTTGATCTTGAGTTTATGTCTGCCAAGTCCAAGAAATCATTGGTTTTCACGGAATTGATCTCCGAGTTGCCCTGTGGGGAAGAGATAGTCTATGATGAATCCTTCCCGGATGAACATTTGTTTCTTATCTCTCCACAGGATCCTTGGTATGGAGATATCATTGTGTATCTTCAGACTGCGAAGTTTCCCTCTACTTTTTCGAAAGATGAGCGCCGTAAATTGTGTAACTTGGCTAAGAATTACTTGATCATTGGTGATGCTTTATACCGTCGAGGGGTTGATTCAATCCTGAGACGTTGCTTAACTCTCGAAGAAGTTGAGGCTGTGCTGAATGATTGCCACAGTGGAGCTTGTGGTGGTCATTTATCTGGGCTTGCTACAGCCCAAAAGATCTTGCGTGCTGGGTACTTTTGGCCTTCGATTTTCAAGGATTGTATGGAGTCGGTCAAAAAGTGTCATCCATGTCAATTTTATACTTGAAAAATGCACGCTCATCCAGCTCCGCTTTTTCTAGTCATTACTGTCGGTCCCTTTACAAAGTGGGGTATTGATTATACTACTTGTAACCCGCCTTCAGCTAAAGGTCACAAGTACATTATTGTAGCAGTAGACTACTTTACGAAGTGGGTCGAGGCTATGCCTACTTTTGGGAATGATGGTGAGACTGCAGCTCTTTTTCTTTTCAATCAGGTTATTGCTCGTTTTGGTATTCCTAGAGAGATTGTCACTGATCATGGCAGTCATTTTCAGAATAGCATGATGGCTGAGTTGGCTCTAAAATTAGGTTTTCGGTAGGAGCATTCATCTCCGTATTATCCTCAAGCCAATGGGCAAGTATAAGCCGTGAATAAATCCTTGAAGACAATTCTTCAAAGGAAAATTGATAAAGCTCGATCCAACTGGCATATTATGCTATATCCTGCACTTTGGGCATAGAGGACGTCAGTGAAAACTGCAACTAGCTTTACTCCATTTCAACTAGTTCACGGGTTGGAATCCGTATTTCCCGTTGAATGTGAGATTCCTTCTCTTAAGTTAGCTGTTGAACTTATTCCTGACACTTCTAGTCTTGAAGAACGTCTCCTTCATCTGGAACATCTCGATGAGCAGCGTCGAGATGCCTCCACGATGAATGAAGCGCATAAAAACCAAGTTAAAGTTCAGTATGATAAAGTAGTCAAGCCTAGGGTTTTTTCGGAAGGTGACCTTGTTTTGGTCTATGCCCAAGAGAAAGATGCCCTGGGGGCAGGAAAGTTTAAGTCTATGTGGTATGGCCCCTTTATCGTTAAAAAAGTCCTTAAGAAAGGAGCATATACCTTGGTTCATTTTGAAGGGAACGAGTTGTCGGAGCCCAGAAATGGGCTCTATTTGAAAAATTATTATTCCTAGGCTTCGGCCTGACATTTTGCTTTTGTATATAGTAGTTTTTCTTTGTACATATCTGTTTGTTTTTCGATTTTTGATGAGATGGTGATGTTTTTTGATCTGCTTTGGCAGGTTGTGTCGGATGTCATGAGTCATTTTGGTTTCGCCGATGGTGCTAGTAGACGCACCTGGAACTTGGCTTCCGCGGCTTGGGTGCTTCATCATCCATCCGGTCAGCTGTTAGTATCAAGAGGAGTCTGCATTGGTCCTTCTTCCAATAATATAGCAGAATACACTGCAGTTGTTTATCTACTCTCGGACGCAATATCTTTGGGTGTTGATTCATTGGTAGTTTTCTTGGATTCTCAGCTGGTGGTGTCGCAGTTGAACAATACTTATCGGGTTCGAGATCCATTTTTACTCCGGTTGTTCTTGAGGGTACGTTTGTTACAAAGATCATTTCAATTTTTAACTGTCATTCATATTCCTCGAGCTGACAATTGGATGGCAGACTCATTAGCTAATCAAGAAATTGATTGGCATATTAATCATTCCATACAATAAAATTTAATCATCAAAAACATCATACAATTTTATACATTTGTCACATCACATCAAATAATCGTTGTATATATATCATCAGAATGTTCAAAAACTATACAAAATTTGGATTCATAAGTCATACAAAAAATTGGGCTTATGCCCGATCATGTTCAGTCTCAAAAAATATACAGTCATCTGATATATCATATCTATCTAATCCTGAGGTCCTTGCCCAGAAGTTGTGTTCCTATAGAACACGATCGCGGTGGCAACTCGGCGGAATAACCGTACCCAGTCACTGGGTACTCCTACCACCCGTCTCTGGATGGCTTCAGGCAGATCTTCCACTGCAGCCATAGGTACTTGGCGGGTTAACCCCTCCAAGTTCCTCTGTACAGCCTGGAGGGTCCTGTCTGGATCTACTGTATCCGCCTCGCCTCTGCGACGCTTATGTTGCGGGTAACCCTCAGGTCGAACTGGTCCAATATATGTTTCATGATCATTATAAAATTGTAAGTCATTTTGAATCCAATCAAAAACATGTTTATTTTCTACATATTTTTTCACATATATTGAAAAAATCCAAAAAATTATATAAGTCAAAAAATTGCAAACTTACCGACTGTGCCCCATGCCGCGCCTGGTGGAAGGACAAGGTCTGGATCGCCTCGGAAATCCATCCCGACATAGGGATAGTCTTCCACAGCGATGATTTGTTCTCCCCACCAAAGGAAGAACTCATCATCCCAAGTGGTTCGGGGAACTTCACTTCCCCCCAATCTCTTCATCAAGTTAGCCCATCAGGCAATTCTGGGATCTCTAGGGCTGCTGATAGAAGAGATCACTTTGGGTCTCAGCCCAGGAATCTTCTCGAAGAAGACTGTCATCAAGATTGTACCATATCCAAAATGTTTTGTCTTTACTTTTCGGATAGAATTCAATTGTTGCTTCATATTCATCAGTGGAGCTGTGCACCAATCATATAAATGAGTTAAGAATTCCACTACTATACTCATTTGAGTCCTGGATGCCTGGTGTAGGGAAGCAGATCCCGCTACCCTGCCAATGGTAAAAAGGAGGATTTTCATGTGCAAGTATCTTAAATCTTTGATAGAAATTTGAGTTCCAACTTTCTTGGAACCCTCTACGCAGTAGACGTGGACGTAATCTTCCACGGTTAGCCCTCCCAAAGTCTTACCGTGCAATTCTACTCGCTCTCCCCTCCGAGAGAGTCCAGTAATAAAACAGGTATCTTCCACTTCGATGCGTATGGGCATTTGATCTATTATGAAGCAGTCTTCTTCCGGTTCCCAATAGTTCACAAGCATTTCGAGCAACCGGACATTACTCTTCATATTTGGCATTTTGAAAAACTTGAGCAATCTGCAATTTTGAAGAATATTTAGTGATGCTTGGTCCTGCATGACTTCATTGTCAATGGCACTGTGTTCACACTCTCTCCAAGATATAGTCATCCTGCAAAAATTCAGTAATTCGTTCATTAGCTACGCGTTTTTTCATTTTGGGTTGCGCATACGCGACTTTCTTTGTGCACAGTCGCGTATATATGCGACTTGGTCATTATAAACCTGCGTATGTGCAAACCTGTAATTTTAAACAAATGGTTCTATGGTGAAAATTCCTAATTTTTAACTTATGAACGGACAAAATGAATAACAAGGATGAATTAAGAGCTTACCTAACAAATTCGGTGAAGTTTGACGGTCGATTTCTCCTGTTTTGACGAAAGAGGCTTTTTCTCCAGAGCATTTTTTCCCAAATCAACAATGTAACAATGAACCAAATATGAGGTAACTTGTGTATTTATGCCCAAAATTGAATTTTTTTTGCAAAAATTTGTTATGCTTATTTTTTTCAATCTATCTTAAGCTACATAATACAGATGCTTGGAAGTGCCCATATTGGTATATTTTCAAGTACATTTTGACGAATTTGAGATTTTTCCCAGTTTTTGATCCATGACTGTTGACCCGTCATGGCAGGTATATGATCTTCACTGGCATATAGGTTAGGGAATCCACTTTCCGTTTCATTTTGCATACTAGCCTCCATTCTGATCACTTGCCATAGGGTCGATCCCATCAGGTCATGAGTATTTCACCCATTTCACTCGCCGATTATTTAATCATGACTTGGTGGTAGAGCCTTCCTTTACATGGGATTCCTAGTTAGTTCCTCGCTATCACTTGTTTCCCATGCTATGTTTTATGTAGGCTCGGGAGTCCTCTTTAGTCTTGCCATGAATTATGTGTTGAAGCTTCATTCTTCTTCTTCTCCACTATCATTTTTTTCTGGCTATTACCCTAGAGGCTCCCTGGTGTTGTTGAGTTTTATTACTGCATTGCATATTGGCTACTTGTTTATCCTGGCCTTTAACCGGCTTCATTTGGACTCAATGTTGAAGCCAACTTTTGACCTTGACTGTTTGTACAAGTTCACCATTGCATGCACTTAGCTATCACGACTTGACACCCTCTTTACCCGTGGATGGAACATTCCTCTAAGTATCGCTTACCAGTTTCCGCCACCTTCCATTGAGCATAGGATCATTCCAATCCCAGGAACTAGTGCATCTGTTTCTTGATACTCGTTCTATCCATTGTACCATAGCATTATTTTATTCTTTTTCAGGCTTATTATATGAAAAAGACAAAAAAATCAAATATAACAAAAAGAGCGGGAACGTGATGTAACTTCGTAATTTCATGGCAGTAGTTTGTCGCCCTTGAAAAAAGCACATACACTTATATATTTCCTTCATTTGGGATGGTTTTAGTTTTCACCTAGGTTCATCCTTTGCCTTGTTTCACTTGTCAGTCCTCCCCCGGTTGGTTATCTCTTCCAATCATATGGAGAGTTTGTTTTGCCTCCTGCATAACAGACTTATACAGTGTCACTTCTTACTGCCATGGTCATCACGAGTCGTGATTTTGTTCAAGGGAAGTCTAACCAGAGTCGGCCATTCTGCGGTGTCTCTTGACTCATTATTCAGTCGGCCTTCCCGGTCTTGTCAGTATCTTGTTCTATCACATCAGATGTTTTGGTCTTCTACTCGTGCTAGTTTGAGAAGGTCTCCATTGACTTCTCGCTGGCGGGTTTGTCTCTTATCAACTATGACACATTGCTCTGAGAGCAAACCTAGAGCCACACACTGGCCCTATTTCCATCATTGATAGGTGACCTTGTGCTCAGCATTTGATCATCATTATGGGTCTTTGACTGAGTGGTTTCCCCTGTGTTCGACGTCAGCATACATTATCACACTTGGGATTCGTGCAATACCTTGATTTCCATTTGACCCTATTGGTGGATTTCTCGCCTCTCTATCATCTTTCATTATTGGTTGGTTCAGAGGGTTTCTTCCGTGCGCTAGCTTCATCTTGTGCACGTCGAAAACGTACTTCGGTTTGGTTCCGTCACTCTACTTCGTCCGATTCCTTCCAAATATTGGCCTGCGGATTACACTCGCGCTGGATTGATGTGGGATGCCTTAATGCCTTCCTTCCAGCAGATCTTTTCCCATCGACTCCGACTCATTGCTCTGAGAATAAGGTCTAGAGAATTTTTGTCAGTACCTTAGGATTTGCAGTCATTAGTGGCAGACTCTTCGCTATCGACAGTTGGGATTCATCATTGCCTCCTGATTGGTAGATTCTTTCAAGTGTTCGACTTCAACTCATTTATTCACACTTGTTAGATTGTACTGGGGCACCTTGACACTCATTTTCATTATTGGTGGGTTGTCTCGTGTTGGTTAACGGTTTACATTATTGACCGGTAATCCAACGATTTCTCACATGGTCGACTTCAGCTCATTTATTCCCATTGTGTAGAATTGTGCCATAGTGATCGGTGAAGACCTCGGGTTGCTTCAACATTTCTTGGTTCACTTTTGATAGTCCATTCAGTTTCTGCCAGTGATGTCGTTCACCCTTATATGTTGCAGTGTCAGTACAAAAACATCTTATATGTTGGCTTCCGAGTTGCGTGATAGTACCATTTATTCCACCTTTTATGATTTGGTACTTGGAGATTCAATTACTTATATGATCAGACATCCAGTTTCAGCATCATTGATCAGATTTCTATATGTGATACTTAGACATTGATTCTACTTGTACTTTCGAGCCATGCTCAGATGATTCATTGTGTACTTTCAGTTCAGCTATACTTGTATACATTTTGGATCTATTCTGTACTTTCGATATGATGTATTTTTGACTGAGCATGGGTATGCCCGCCTCAACATGAGTTGACTCTCTGTTTTGTTTCATTGGTTTTTTGCAAGCTCAAATCTGGTGAAGTCCTCTCTTGTCCTTGCGAAGTTCTTTCTATGTGCATAATACATTTCGGCCATCATGTACCCCTTCTGACCTCATATATTAGGGGGCATCTGTTATAGCATCATTTTTCACCCTCATGTGATTCATGATTGTATCTATGGCCTTGGGCACCCATTCCCACAAACTTGAACAAAATTCATAAAAAACAGTGTTAAAAATCCCATACGCGGGTATGCCCAAACGTTTCCGCGTGTATACGCGAGTCCACATGTACTTTTCCACGTATTCCATTAAAATCACTAAAAATATATATAAAAATTCCCTATTTTCGGGTTGGGTTGATGGTTACTCCAGTAGTTCAACCACCCTAGTACGTGGCCAACTGTTTCCAACTGATTGAAACTACTTTGAGGGAGTATAAAAGCCCCTCATGTGCATGGCCTAAGGGAGAGAGAAATTTATAGACATTATACTCTGTTGGAATCCCTAATTCAAGTCTGATTTCTTGTGCCTCCTGCACTTTCCCAGATTTTTACAGGAAACCCTTGTTTCCTGGAGATGTTCATCCATTTATATGCCATCTCGAGTGCATAAGTCTTGAAAGTATCTTAGCGAGGCAAGGGCGGGACGGATCCGGACGATGGTCTGTTCAAAGATCGTGGAAGGATTCAGGTGATCTCTCCACTTTTTATTTCTGTACATGCTGTTCGCAATAATGAAGAACCAGCTTGTTCCTGAACTTATGTGTTAGTATCTATTTGCATATGTGAAAAGATTGATTATTAAGCATTTATTATTGTTTATATAATATTTCACATGGATTACACTAACATTTAGGAGAAAGATATGCTGTACAACTAGGTTTCCGTGCATGTTCTTTCTTGTTTTCCAGGTTGAAGAGGAAGAAGGGTTGTTGGGGGTTTGGACCCCGCGGGATCTACATCGAATGTAGGACTACATGTGAGTTCTACTATCGTTGTTATCTAGTTTTTAGCATTTAAGTGTGGTTGTGTGTGAGTCCTTCTGAATAGCATGCCCTGATCTATGGAGGTTTTGACCCAACAAACCTCTAGGGTGTTTTTCCCCGAAACACTTTATGTGCTAAAAAGGATGATATGAAGGTGCCATTTGAAATATTAGGATGTATAATTGTCCTTAGAGTCCTTAAGAAAGTAAAATGGCCTCTCTAAATTTGTGAATAATTCATTCTCCCAAGGTTACTCCAAAAGCACAACGCGTAGGTTAAAAAGGTGGTAGAAAGTGGTTTTTAGCATTATTTTTTTATTTTTTCTTTTTTCCAGTTTTCTCCCAACCAGAATGATGACATGGCACAAAAACTTGATGTATGGCATGTGCAAGTCATAATATATCCATTGATGTAGATTTTAGGTGATTTGGAGATTTGAGGGAAAAGCACGGTGCTAAGGCACTGCGCTTTTGGTTGTCTACATTTTCCTGTTTTAGCTAAAACCCACCAAAATTTCAAAAATTTTGCAGAATTTTCTCAAAAATTGTCCAAAATTTACCCGTAGAGTTAGAAGATGATGTGTTAGGAAACGAGAGAGGCCTCAACCAAAAAACAAAGTTTTTCCTTCTTCTTTTGCCTAATTAGGGCATTCCTCAATTTCTTCTTCAAATGCTTGATCCTGATTTGAGAAATCTCGTTTCTAGTGAAATAGTGCATGGAAATGTGCCTTTGGAGCTTATTGTTCCTATTAGACTTCTCAAGAAGCTTCTCTAAGTGACAATTAACCTTTTCAAGCCAAAATTCCTTATCTTTCACAATTTCCGTTGCAATCAAATCGTTAAATTCTTATTGACCTAGTGGTGGAGATGGTTCAGTTTCTTTTTCTCGCTGTCTATCGAGACCTCTTTTTGTTGGATTCCTTGGTTTCATTTTCTCTTACTTATCCTCAATATCATCAACATCAACCACTAATTTACCTTTTCCGCCATCCTTCTCCAAATATTTCGTGGGTTTTATAAGAAGAATTTGTTTGACTTGGAGCTGCCTATTCTCCTAATAAAGAAATGTGATGATGAAGTTTGCCTTTGATAATTTGTCCTCAGCTCCGTGATCTCAAATTCCTTCTCTTTGAAGAAATGATCTGGTGATTTTTCTTTCTCATGCATATCTATGGCTACCATGTGAGTTTCAAAACATACCTATTCTTCCTCTTGCAATGGTGCCTCATGCTAATGTGTTGATGTCTCTCTTTCCACTGCTGTAGGTTGAGCCCTTTCCACACTGCCAGGAGCATAAATCAACTATAATATCCCAAATTAGATTTTAGTTAGTTGGAATATTAATTTTTTCTTTTGTTATTTAAGTATATGAATAAGTGGGTAGGGAGACCCATAAATCTCTTTAGTAGGAATAAAACCACTTCTCATGTGGATGAGGATCATCATATTAGCTGGATAAAAAACCCTCATGTGTGAACAAGGGCTAAAGCATGTGGATAGGGTCAAAGTTGACCAAATCAATAGCATTGTCATGGAGGGAGTGGAGCATTAAAGTGGACATCACAGTTATGATGGAGGAGTGTATGCATGAGAGTAGCATATTTAATGAGTGGGACCCAGGGTGAGGAATCTCACCAAGCATAAAGGAAGAGGATGGAAGCCATCGAAGGCATTCAGAATATTTTTTATATATTCTTATTTTATGAATCTTTGCATACTTCAGCTGTTTAGTGGAGTCAGTTGTGCTATTTAGCACAAGGGTGTTCCTGAGCGGGAATCCCACCCTCATCATATGGGGACTTCGAGTGCATACTTAGGAGAGGTTTATTGAGCATCATTTCCACTATCTGTAATCAATTCAAGATTCAACCATCATTCCTAGTGCAATATCCTTTAGGATTGTGTTGTGTTGCAGGGCAAGAGTAGTTGAGGAGAAATAGATCCAGTTCTGAGCTTTTTTTCTAGTGGAGGGAGCAACCCTTCATCCATGATGCTAGCAAGGATGGTCTTGGAGCATAATTTTTACATTTGGCTACAGTTCAAGTAGCTACCATCAGCTACATCACAGTTCCCTTCAGGAATTGTGTTATTTCAGTGAGTAGCTGTAGCACAGGGTTTAGTGCCCTAGTTGAGGAGTTAGATTTCTAGTGAGGGGATTATCCCTTCATCCAGGAGATCTATTGGACGAGTTCCATATACTTTCTACATCATATCAGCCACCTCCTATCATCTATCCAGTTGCAGTGATTATTCAACCTTAGGGATGCATTTTTTCGTTCTTATATTTTGGGTATTTCCGGAAACCATTTCTGGTTGTCTCAGAAATGAGCTTGGGAGCCTAGATCTCTATTCATAACACTTTTTTAGCCATATATTCAGATATATATATCATTTTAATTTCCACCAGCAGTTATACTCATTGAAACTATGTTGTATTGGGTCTCTGGCATTTTTTATAGTAGAAACATCTCATGATTGAGGGTGTTTGTTCATTGGATGCTTGTTTTCCTTGATTGTGTGATTTTTTCCTCGAAGATATTGTACTTATTTGCTGCTGATATTCATAATAATATGGCTCTTTCATTGTCTCTTATTTTATGTATTTATATTTACTGCTATTTGCAGTTTTGTGTTCCATATTCCTGTCTTTTCCATTTTGGAATATTACAGTGGTATCAGAGCATAATCTTGGCTTAGCCTGTGAGACATCACATCGATGTCATCAAAATAAGAAGAATCTTCTCACAGAAAGGAGAAGTATTACAAAAGAGATAGATGCAAGACTCCAATATCAGAAGAAATGAAAGGAAAGGAGTTTTCAAAGCTTCTTCTCCAAACTATCCAGGATATTAATAGAGAAATCAAGGAGATAAGGAGGGAAAGACATAAAGATTCCTTTAAAGGGTTTGTACATGAAGAAAGCTCGTAAATTTCACATTATGGGTGTGATAATTTAGCCTCACAATTAGTTTCACAATGCTCTACCATGCCTACATTCCTAGAAAGAGAGCAAGAGGAAGGAGAAGCACAAAGGGAGGAGACTCTTGGTTACTATCTCCAAGAATATGAATCTCAGTCTCAAAGGTTCAAAGAGCATCTAAACTTCCAAGGGTTCTTCCATATAAAGGAAAATATAATACCCAGTAATCATGATAGAAGTAAGGTGTGCATGCAACATACTTTGGGTATATTCTTTCTTCCTAATTTTGATGGGTCACCCAAGTGAACAGCTAAGGCTTGGGTAAGGAAGTTGGACACCTATTTTCAGTTGCACCAAGTTTCAGAAGTGGAGGCCATTAAGGTAGCAGTGCTGCACCTTGAAGGCAAGGCTCATGATTGGTGGTTTCATGGTATTTTTACATTAAGTCATGAAAATGTAGCTACTTATGTAGAGTTCACTAGGATGTTAGTGAAAATATTTAATCAAAGATATTCAGAAGCACCTTTGGTTGAGCTAGCCAAGCTCAAACAATTAGGACCTTTGCATGAGTTGGTAGGATCCACTAGACCAACTATACTCCATAATTCTATTGATGAGGTTCGGGACTTTCAAAGTACTTTTCCAAGGGAAAGATCCCCCTGTAATGTTCCCAAATTTTCACATGATATTTGGAATATTAGAGTTCTTAATTTTCTTAATGAATTAAGTAGATAAAAGGGTGGAGGAACCCATAATCCTCAAGATTAATAAATATCCACTTTTTATGTGTGAATTTTGATTGTTTAAGCCTAGATATACATAATGGGGTAGTGGAGAAACTACTAATGTGAATGGAGTGGAGATCATGTGTCATTAATGAGATAGATCATGGAGGTTGAAGTAGTCAACTGAGATCATGGAGGGCATCTAATGTAAGATAATAGAGCATTCATGATCAAGTGATGGAGTAAATAGTGCAATTAATGCACATATGATGGAGAGGGTGTACATCCTATGTAGTCATGATGGATGACTTAGAGAGACAACACAGTCAAACATGGAGGATTATGTACACATGCACAACACAGTTTAGAGGTGGGCCAAGGAATGGGAAGGCTCATAAACTATGTAAAGGAGATGAAGGAAACAATGGAGGGATACTTTTGATTATTCATGTACAAGTTTTCTTAGATATGTATTTTTCATTTGGCATACCATGCTTTCCTTGGTTGTTTAGCTAAGATTTCAAGTGTTGTTTAGCACTGGGTGTTCCTAGTCGAGAATCCCACCTCTTTCATTGAGTAGCTCTTGGAAGATGGTTGTACTTCATTTCAATTAGGAATTGATGCCACATTATTTCCATTCTCTATAGAAATGTACCTACCTTATGAAATTACACAATTTCTAAATATCAGTTTGGGAGGTGGAGGTTGTCTTCAATATTTCAGCTGGAGGACCGGTGTAGGATTATTCCTATCACCTTGGTCTTGAAGATCATTATACCCAGGGATTCATTTTAGATCTGGCATCAGGCTAAACATTATTGACCTCCTATCAATAGCAGTCCTATCAAGGATTGTGCGGTCCATCATTGGAGATCTACAATACTACTATTTCAACTAGTAATCCTATGAGGATCATCCTCTCACCTTTCCATCACTATTTCCATCAGCCTAGAGTTTATTGCACCATATTTCAACCAGAATAGAGCCTCTCCCTCTTTTACAATGCATTTTCTATAGTAGCTGCAAATTCAGTCGCTGCAACTTGAAGGATGAAGATGAGGAGATAAGATCTCAAGCTCCTAGATTGTAGATCTGAAAGAGGGATCGACCGTCAAAGCTCAGATCTGGTTGTATAAAATATTGCAGCCATATTTTGATTAGATCTAGCTTCAGATCTGTATAACCTAGCGTTCAAACGATCAAATCCTAGGAGGGTGATTTTCCAAAGTTGTAGATCTGGAAAATCCTTTCTGGGTTATCGTGGGTTCCCATCACATTGGCTAGATCTTAAATCTTGGCATCATGAGAGCTCCTGAGCTCCATAGATCTGAATTTACTTTTTCAGCAGCTTCATGTGTATCATTAGAAAAATTGAGAGCGCATTATTTCTTCTTGTAAGCTCACTAGTTACGTAGTGCTAGTTGTAGCATGTTTGCAGGGTGATTCTATGCCATCTCTTTGTCTAGATCACCTCATCTTTTGTACATTGTGTAACTGAATCCTATCCACATAATAAAAAAACTCATCTTCTATGTATATTCTAATGTTGTCTTTAGATTTATTATTTACTTAGTTGCAGTTCTTATATTGTGTTTAACTATTATTACATTTTCCCTTTTGGGATATTACACCCCCCTCCAGCAAGAGTTATCTTCTCAAGAGGAAGACATGAATATTCCTCCCTCAAGAGAGGACCAAGACAAAGGGTCTTTTAGTGATGATTGGGTAATTTCCAATATTGATGAGGAAGAACAGGAAGAGCTGGAAAGGGATACCAGCATTTTAGCACCAGGTGGAGATCCATCACCACATGGAGATGGAAATGGATCCATTTATCCAACTACAGGAGCCCTTGTATTCTTGCAAGAAGTTACAAAATATTTAACATATGGGGACCAGGGTACAATATAGGAACAACATGTGTCAATATTGATAGAAAGTGGCACTAAGGAGAGAAGAAAGTGTGTTCCGGAATTGACTACAAATCACTTCTTTGTGGTCAAGACTCTTGACACCAATATGATATTGGGTGTGCAAGGGTTAATTACATTGGGGAAGGATACCTTAGATTGGGATAATTTTCAGATTAAAGGGGAAGATGAGAAGGATGACCTACATTATTTGAGTAGGGGCATACACACCTACCCATTCCAGGAGGTATATGCACTTAAGAAGGAGGTTTATTTGCACAGTGTAAGCAGGGGAAAATCGGTCCACTTAAATATACAGTCTATTCTAGGCCTTGATGTTTCATTACATGGAGGAATTCCACAAGGAAGGCCCCTTGACTAGAATATGGTCAAATATTTCTCACAACAAGGTGAATCATTCATGGATATGGCTGAGGAAGGAGCCCTGGGGGAAGCTAGCACAGTGTAGAGAGCCTTTAACTGGCTCAAGGAAGGGATTAGAAATTGTATGATATCTGCATTGACATATCTCACCTAGCTACTTACATTGAAATATGGTGATTCATGAGTAGATGGTGGCACAAGCATAGTGCCAAGGGACTACCCCACAGCCTTGGATAAGTAGGAGATTATTCCACACAGGAGGGAGTCTTATAAATATGAAAAGAGGTTATTAGCACTCTTGCATGCATTAGCTAAACTTTGGAAGTTTTGGATGGGAAATGGCTCCCAAGAGAAGGTTGGCCCCCATGAACTTCAATCTTGTCTAGGGAAAAAGCAGCTGCAAGGGAGGTAGCAAAAGTGGGATAGCAGTACTTCAGCATGTGGATTTGGCATTGAGCATGTCAAAGAGTAGATATGAGGCGATAGGTGTTGCATTACAGAAATCAGCAGCACTGTTATTGATTTGTATAGATCCATATGGGGATTCATAGCTATTGGTGGAGTATTACAAGAAAATCTTCACATGTAAGGTACTTGATGGGAAAATGATAGATGGGAGGTATAGGGTGATGGATGGATTCATCTATTACCAAGATCATATCTTCTTGACTAGAGACTCCAAGCTCAAGCATAGGATTCTATATGCAGCACATAAGGCACTCCTTTCCGATCACACATATTTCAGTGGCACTTATTAGGCCATCATGGAGAGATTCTCATGGGAGGGTCTCAAAGAGGATATGCTCTAGCATATCAGGAGGTATGTAGCTTGCTTGATGAATGAGGAGTAAAGAAACCACCTTGTAAGGTTGTTACAACCACTTCACCTTTTGATAGAGAGGTGGGAAGGCTCATCAATGGACCTCTTCACCAACTTGTCAATAATATATGGTAAGGATTGCGTATTTTTTATTATTGGTCATCTAACCAATTATTTTCATTCCTTTTCCATACATTTGTAGTACATTTCTCCACAAGAGGGTAAGCCTCTCTTGGGATTTCATTGTCCTCTTTGGGCTACAATCAGTGACGGGGATGGCCACTTCATGGAGGGCTTTGAGAAAGAATTTCTTGGTTTGAGTTACACTCATTTTACACCAAACACCCTTTTATACTTCCAAGCTTATGAGAAGCCAGTGGCAGGAAGAAATTGGTTGGGTAGCCACTTATCATGTCATGTTTTGGGACAGATAAAAGCAGAACAACGTTTTTCTAACTTGATGGACTACTGTCACCATCTGGTATGTAATTTGACACTTATTCTATATTTCCTTTGCATCCCATATTGTGATGACATTCTATTCACTATATGTGGAATGACTTTGGCAAGAGAGGTTCCTAGAACCAAAGAGTGGAACCATGAGAGTCCAGATGCCTTTTTTCTTCTTGAAGACAACATTGTTGTAGCCCCAAAGAAGTAGCCACTCCATACATATCAAAAATGGAGAGGGAGATAATGCAGGGTAAACAATCTGGCCTTTCATTTTTAGTTATGCATCTCCTCTACACTACAGAAGCAGGGGATTGTTGAGTTATTCTATGAGCAGCCGAGTATGATCCATTTTGTTTGGATGATAACATGTGGTTTGCAGTTTCCCATTGGGTTAAGGGCCTCAACATTTTTAATCTCTCATGAATTAAGGAGGCCATTGGAAAAAATGTATATTTCCCCATGGAACTCCCACTTCTTCATGATGAGAGCCATTTGGTTTATTTTCCAAAGTCTAACTTGCAGACTTGGGAGGAGCAAGTAGGAGACAAATTGATTGAAGAGCATCTGGTTCAGTGGTGAAAAATATCAGATGTGGAGGCTACAATAGGATGAGAGGATATTTTTCAGTGCCTATCCTTGCAGTTGCTTGAGGAAAAGCAACATTTGGGAGGGGAGGACTATGATATTCCAAATTATCTTTCAGCTAGTGGGAATATTAATATTTTCTTTTGTCATTTAGATAGTTGAATAAGTGGGTAGGGAGACCCATAAATATATCTAGTAGGAATAAAACCACTTTTCATGTGGATTAGGATCACCATATTAGCTGGATAAATCACCCTCATGTGTTAACAAGGGCTAAAGCATGTGGATAGGGTCAAATTTGACCAAATCAACAGTGATGTCATGGAGGGAGTGGAGTATTAAAGAGGACATCACAGTTATGACGGAGGAGTGTATACATGAGAGTATCATATTTAATGAGTGGGGCCTAGGGTGAGGAAGCTCAAAAAGCATAAAAGGAAGAGGATGGTAGCCATAAAAGGCATTCAAAATATTTTTTATGTATTGATCTTTTATGACTCTTTGCAGGCTTCAACTCTTTAGCGGAGTCCATTGTGTTGTTTAGCACAAGGGTGTTCTCGAGCGGGAATCCAACCTTTATCCTCAAGGGACTTAGAGTGCCTACTAATGAGAGGTTTATTGAGCATCATTTCTACCATCCGAAATCAAGCTAAGCTTTAGCCATCATTCCCAGCGCAGTCTCCTTCCAGGTTGTGTTGTGTTGCAGGGCAGCAGTAGTGGAGGTGAAATAGATCCACTTCTGAGCATGTTATCCAGTGGAGGGAGTAACCCTTCATCTAGGAGGCTATCAAGGAGGGTCTTGGAGCATCATTTTGACATCTAGCAGCAGGCCAAGTAGCTACCATTAGCTACAATTTATTTCCCTTCATGAATTGGGTTATTTTATTGAGCATATGTAGTAGAGGGTTTAGTGCCCTAGTTGAGGAGTTAGATTTCCGGTGAGGGGATCAACCCTTCATCTGGGAGATCTATTTTAGGCATTCCATATACTTTCTACATCAAATAAAACACCTCTTATCAAATATCCAGTTGCAGTGGTTATACAGCCCTATGGCTGCATTTTTTCATTCTTATATTTTGGGTATTTCTGGAAACCCTTTCTGGGTTGTCTTGGAAATGAGCTTGGGAGACTAGATCTCTATTCTCAGAAATTTGTGAGCCATATATTGGGAGATATATATCATTTTACTTTCCAAAAAAATTTATACTCATTGAAACTATGTTGTATTAGGTCTCCGGCATTTTGTATAGCAACAACATCTCATGATAGAGGGTGTTTGTTCATTGGAGGCTTGTTTTCCTTGATTGTGTGATTTGTTCCTCAAGCATATTGTACTTATTTTCTGCTGATATTCATAATAATATGGCTCTTTCATTGTCTCATATTTTATGTATTGATATTTACTACTATTTCTAGTTTTATGTTCCATATTCTTGTCTTTTCCATTTTGGAATATTACATCAACCTCATTCCTCTAGTATATGTTTTAGTCACCTCAGCCCTAACTGTTATTATTATAGGTTTTCTTGTGGAACCCACATCTTGTTGTCTTGGTGAATTCAATGGTGTAGACTGACTACTTGATGGAATTGGAGTAGGAAAAAGAGAGTTTGAATGCATGAATCCCTCCAAACACAAGCTGAACTGTGTAAGCTGATAAAAACAATGATTTTCTCCTAGCCATGATGGAAAAAACTTGCTTGATGATATTTCCCTTTTCCATGTACTTTTTCTTCCATTTTTACCAAGCTTTTGTAGAGATAGTGAGGTAGGTTAAGAGCCTTAACACTGGTTAAATGCATCATTAATATAACATGCTACTAATATATCCTTGAAAACCTACCCTCACATGTGAAATATTTCATTATCATCTCCATGAGAGGGAAATACTTGTGAAGCAAGTGTCTGAAAGGAAAAATGTGCTTTGGAGCAGTTTTGTATGGAGGCTTCAAAAACATCTTGTATTTTTCAATATCTAGTTCTATCCTTTTGAAACAAAGCTCTCCATGATCTGGGATCCTTTTGAAATGGCCTCTGTTGAAAAATTAAACACAATCCTTGAAATTCTTACCTTATCCCTCCTTAGACTAGTAGCAAAGGTTCTTGTAATTTTATCACTAAAACCAAGTTCTTCAATCTTTTGGCAAAAAGAAAGGCAACCTGCATCTTGGAATGAATTCTTGAGAAATGGTGAAGCCATTATATCCTATACTCTAGTGGGTTCATATATGATGATTTGACCTCCATTATGCTTCCTTTCATCTGTAGTCTCTGAATCCATGGGAAACCATAGCTCACCAAGAGGGGAAATTAGGGTTTTAGTTTAGGAAAATAGGGGATTATGGGCATTTTTAGGAATGGAAATGGATGAAGGGGTTTGATAGTGTCTAAATTCTTGGGAAATTGTCACAATGGCAAATAGCACTGTCACTTCGGGGCATGGGGTTGATGATGGAGTGTTCCCAGGATCACTTCACATATGATGCACTTAATGATCAAGTAGGAGATGAACTGGTGAAGTAGTGGGTGGAGACATGTATTACCATGATATGATCTTCTTGACTTGGATTTTCAAGCATAAGAAGGGAGATCTCCATACAGCATACAGTTCATTCCTCTTCATGGGTGTATGGAATACCACTATGGAGGGCTCATTCATAGATCTTTTTATCATCTTGCTCTCAATACATGGTAAGAAATATGTTTTTGCATTTATTGATTATCTAACACAATATTTTCATTCTCTGACCATCTCTATACAGTGCATTGCTCCACAAGAGGGAAAGCCTCTATTTGGACTTCCTCGTAATTTTGAGACAAAAATTTATGATGGTGATAGCCATTTCTTGTATGGATTTGGGAAAGTGTTGTACTATTTATTTTATGCTCAGTTGATATAAAAATCCATGTATTATTTACTAGAAGATGGGATGACCTCACAACTAGCAAATTGTTTGAAGACAACTTGCCACATCATATTCCGAAACTGCAGTTGGTAAAACTATGCTGTGACCACTTCAGAAACTATTGGTACCTTCTAGGACTATGTAAAACCTTCATTGCTTCTCTCATTTGGATTCCATATGATGATAATGTCATATTCATTTTATATGGGATGATTTGGGAAAGAACCAAAGAATGAATCTTTGAGGATCCTATTGCCTTTTTGCTTCATGAAGGAAAAATTATTGTAGCCCATATTCAGCAGAAGCTCTAAACTTATCATAAGTGGAGAGAGATACATCGTGGGATGGAAAATTTTATCCATCATGTTCAACTATGTATCCCACCTTCTTTGCCAGAGCCTAATGTGGAGGAGATGTTTCATGATTTTCAATGCTGGAGGGTGATTCACTTTTTTTGGATGATAACTTGGGAATGGAGGCCTTACATGGGAATGATAGCTCCAAATATATTTCAAACTCCATGCCTCAAGAAGGCCTCTATACCACACATAGTTGCTTCCATGGATATTCTACTTGTTCATGGTGAAAGCCATTTGGAATTTTTACCAAAGGCATACTTATACACTTGGGAGGAGCAACTTGGAAACTTATTGATGAGACATCATCTTGTTCATTGGAGGAACTCATCATATGGAGATGATACAAGAGGAAGAGGAGAGTCTCTTCAGTACTATTCTTACAGTTTATTGAGGACAAGCGACATTTGGGAGGGGAGGTCTGTAATATTCCTAAGGTCTGTAATATTCCTAAATTAGCACACAACTAATTGGAATATTAAATTTTAATTTTTCTCTTAGATAGAAGAATAAGAGGGTATGGAGACCCATAAATATCCTTAGTAGGAATAAAACACACTCTTAGTGTGAATGGAGGTCATATAAAAGTTGGATTGAAGACCCATAGGTGTGAAAAGGGACTGGATCATGAAGACTTGGTCAACTTTGACCAAATCAAACAACAATATTATGGAGGAGTGGCATTAATGGTCAGACAACACAGTTTTGGAGGGATATTGATTGCATGATGATGGAAATCCTAATGAGTGGGACCCAAGGTGAGAAGGCCCATATTGTTTATAAGGAAGAGGATGGAAACCATATGGGGTTAGCTTATGATTATTATTTTGATATGTTTGTTTAGACTTTTGCTCTCTTAAATTGTTTAGCTAAGATTTCTAGTGTTGTTTAGCACAGGATGTTCTGAGTAAGGAATCCCACCTCTTTCCTTGAGAGGCCTCTTGGGAGAGTATTGATTTATAATTTCCACATATCCAAAATTCTTTCCAAGATTCATTCTTCAGCTATAGCATAGTTTCTGTAGAATATTTTGTTGTGTTGCAGGGTGTTGCAGTGGAGGGTTGAGAAACCCATTTTCTGAGCTAGTTTTTCATAGGAGGAATAATTCCTTCTCTTGGGAGATCAACAAGGAGGGATCTTGAGCACATTTCAGATCTTTATCATCAATCCAACCTATTCCCATTATTTACAACACAATTTCAGCTCGGAATTGCGTTATTTTGGAGGGCAACTTCAGAGGAGGATATATTGGCTCTTTTAGAGCGTTTTCCTTAGTAGGTGAAGGGTTCATCCTTTCATTGGAGGAGGCCCTTTGAGAGATATACATCAAATCCATATTATTTCAGCTTTCTATTTCATGAGCTTTAGTTTGCAGTGAATCTTCATTCCTAGGGCTGTAGATCACCATTTGTATTTGAATGCATTTCCGGAAAACCTTCCCGGGTTCTCTTGGAAAAGTGTCTAGGAGGAAGCTATATTATACTATTATTGTATGTATATGAAATGACTGTTGCAAGATCTAAAATGTAGGAAATAAATGTGCTCAAAAGAAAATTTTCAAATACATTTTCAATGAAGGATTTGGAAGCTGCAAAACAAATCCTTGGTATGAGAATAACTAGAGATAGGAAAAATCACAAATTAACACTGTCTCAGAATGAGTACATACAAAAGGTGTTGAAAATATTTAATATGCATAATTAAAAACCAGTTAGTACACCTTTTGCTAGTCATTTCAAACTTAGTAAGGAGATGTACCCCAAGACCCAAGAAGAAATGGACTATATGTCTAAGGTTCCTTATGCATCAATAGTTGGAAGCTTAATGTATGCAATGGTCTGCACAAGGCCTGATATTGCACATGCAGTGGCAGTTGTAAGCATGTACATGAAAAATCTAGGAAAATAACATTGGATGGCAGTAAAATGGATTATTAGATATTTGAGAAGTACCACAAATAAAGCATTATGCTTTGGTGGTTCAAACATTGCTCTACAAGGATATGCTCATGCAGAAAGGACAAGTGACAGAGATAACAGGAGGAGCACTACAGGATATGTATTTACTGTTGGTGGAACAGCTGTCAGTTTGGTTTCAAAAATCCAAAGTGTTTTTGCACATTCAACAACAGAAGAAGAGCATGTTGTTGCTACAGAGGCTAGTAAAGCATTGATTTGGTTACAAAGGTTTATGGATGAATTGGGTGAGAAGCATGATATGGGCACGTTATACAGTGATAGATAAAGTGCCATTCATCTTGCAAAGAACTCAACATTTCATTCCAGGACTAAACACATACAACTCAAGTACCATTTCATACGTTCAGTATTGAAAGATGGAGAGTTGAAGCTGAAAAAGATACACACTAGCTAGAATCCTGCGGATATGCTAACAAAAGTTGTAACCAGGGAGAAACTGAGATTATGCTCAGCTTCAATTGGTCTTAAAATATGACAATGAAGATGAGAAAAAATCAGGTCCAAAGAGGAGTCATTGTCCAACAAATGAAGCAGAGGTGGAGTTGCTACAATCAGTCTCCAAGTGGGAGATTGTTGGGTGTGGAGCCTGATTATCTTGTTTATTTGGTATCATAGTGTTGGACCCACATACCTTAATGGGGTGGCAACACCACCCATAATTAAATGTAGCCACCCCCCCCCGGCGGAGGGTTTCAAGGGCAACATCCCTGAAGCTAAAAGCAGATGTAAAATTTCCTTATAAAAGTATAGTAATTTCTAGTCAGTCTGGGCCGTTCATTAGGTGGATTACCTGACGGTAGAAGTTATGTTTAGTTTAGGGTTTTTTTTCCCTAGAAGGTAACCCCTCGCTTATTGTATTGTGACTGTGTATTTTATGTGTATTCTTAGAGCGACAAACAGATAGGGAGACTGCGAGAGAGAACAAAGGATATTACAACGGATCTGTTGTAGGTTGTGTCTCTTCATTTTACTGGATAATAGAAAGGAAGGACTGGATGTTCAGGGTGGACGTAGCCCAAACTTGGTGAACCACGTATATCTGTGTCTCTTTGTTTTTATGTGTTTTTTGTGCTTGTATTTTTTTCGCATATTTTATGTATTGCATTGCTCTGTAATATATAATTTTCTAACACTAGATCTTCACACCTAGAATTATTTGAGCTATATAACAATAGATCTACATTTATCTAACTTTATGTAGTAGTTTATGCCCTAAAACTATGTTGTCTTAGCTCAGGAAATTTGTATGGCAACTATTTTTCATGTGATGGCATATTTTTCTTGTAGAGGTTTGTTTTGTATTGCTTAAGTGACTTGATCCTCAAGATTTTGTGCCTATTATTTGCTGATATGTTTAATAAGATGGTTTTACATTTGTCTCATATCATGGTGTGTTGATTTATTCACTGTTCTTGCCATTATTGTGTTCATGTATTGTTTCTTCCCCATTTGGGAATATTATAGTAGCTTTCATTTCAAGGGTAGCAGTTCCTTTTAGTAGTGGTTGATAAACGAGCAGGGATAATAATCCCATTTAGTGAAAACTAATAAATGAGTAGGGGAAATAGTCCCCTTCAGTAGTGGCGAATAAATAAGCGGGAGAAATAGTTACTTTTAGTTGTAGTTGATAAATGAGAAGGGATAAAATTTCCTTTCAAGAGAAGTTGATATACCTACAAGTGGAAGCTTGTGGGGAAGTTATGTAATAGCAAGTTGACGCTTGTATTTTCCAAAGAAATAAAAATAATATTTATTTCTTATATATATGTTGTACATGTGTATGATAATAGTTATGATGTTATGCTTTAGATGATGATGTTGATTACATGACTGGTTTCTAAAGTGATTGAAAACTATAAATTATCAACAGTTTTATAATTTGGTCACACTACTGATTCACCCCCCAAGTAATGTAATGGTTTCCATTGTTTCTAAAAATTGGTACTAGAGCAACCAATTTCCTTCAAGATTGGTTTAATAGCTAGAAGAAATATCAGAGAACATGGAAAATCAGGATTAGATTAACTCAGATAAAGTTGAATTTTTAAATGGGTAAAATTACATAACTTGGAATGTAAGAATGAGATCTACTTGCAATGTAGTGACTTGGATGTATGGCTATCTCTAGAGAATGGATTAATAGATAATGAGTTTAATGAATAAGCCAATGAGTAAATATTGAGAGGGTTGTCCTAGTCATATCTTAAGAAAGTAATATGTTCTGAGACTTCTAAAGAGATATGGAATGCGTTGGAATCTATCTATCATATAGACACACACGTTGCATGTGATTTGAAAAGACTTTCTCTCAAGAATGGAGCAGTCAGAGATTCAAAGGGTATTTAAGATCATGAATCAGAGGATGATTCCCATATATCAAGAGGCCAAGTTTCTAATAAACACACAAAGAATACCAAGGAGATGCATCATATAAGAATTTTTTTGTTTTTTTGTTATTATAGAACAATAGGACATTTATCTTCAAGTTGCTCAATTATAGGTTCTGATGAAAGAGAGAGTCACTCATCTAGCAGTAGTGAAGAGGGAACTAATTTTATAGCAATAATAGATCTAGATACTCCTTAAGAAGACAATGATTCTACCTCTAGCAGAGACGAAGAAAATATCTCATGTGTCAGAAGAAGAATCCCTAGGCTCAGCTAGGGTACAAAATATTGAACAAGTTGTGAGTGAAATAGACACTAGTGGTGAATTTAGTATATTCTCTATTGAGTTGAAATATCTTGTAGAAAATATTTATTTAAGAAGGAATCTTATATGAGTTTTTGATGATATCAATAATATTAAAACAACAAATCAAAAACTAGAAGTTGATATCATTATATTAAAAGAGAAGATGTTGAAATATCATAAGCATGTAAATAGTTCTGAATATTTGGATGAAATTCAAGGTAGTCAAAGCTATAATATCCCAAAATGGAATAATGCATTGATGCAAAAAAACAATATTTGTAACAAAAAAAATGTACATGTAATGATTGAACAATCGTAGAATATACAGAATAGGTGAGCCTTTTATTATTATTGGAGATGGATTTTAGATTACAACAATTCTCTAATAGATGCACTTATGCCAAATACATAGCTTATAATGACCCTGAAAACATGCCAAAGAAGGCACCGCATAACTGGAGAGATGCTAGAAGAAATACTGCGTTGTCCCTTCAGTAGATGATGTATATATGACTGCTGGCTAAAAAGGGAAATGCTGATATATGGAAATATCAAGCTCTAATGATGCCAAGATTCTAGATCTGGGCACTATGATGGAAACCCAAGATAAACCAGAATGAAAATTCCAGATCTATGAGATTGGAAATTTACCCTCTTGGGGTTTGATCCTTGGTCTGCTGGGTTATGCAGATCTGAAGCTAGATCTGACAAATAGATGGCTGCAATATTTCATAAGATCAAATCTAAGCTTGAAGGGTTGATCCCTTCACTAAATTCTCAAGCTAGAAGCTCAAGATCTAGCTCCTCAATCCTCCTCTGAATATTGCAGCTGCTACTACACAACTTCTCACAAAATCTACGTTGTAAAGGATGGAGGCTCTCTAGCCTGATGCTGGATAATGCAATGTTGTAATATTCCTAAATAGGAAAAGCAGAAATATTGACAAAAAAATGGAAAGTAGTAGTGTAAATCAATTTACAAACATAGGAGACCAATATGGATCCATTGTATTACTCATATCAGCAGAAAATAAACATAATACATTGAGGCATAAATCATACAATAGGAGCAAACAAACCTCAAATGAATAAACCCTCTCAAAAGGGAGATGTTGCCAATATACAAAATGTTAGAGAGCTGCTATAGCGTAGTTATGATGAGCATAACTACAACATGGGATCATACAATAATACAAAAAGACTGATATATGCCTCAAAAGATGCTATACATAAATATCTAGGCCATATATCACCCTTCCAAGACAACCCAATAGGGTTTCCCAAAAGTACACAAAATACCAATGTGAGTTGTTGCCCTAGGGCTAAAGGCTTACTACAACCTAATAAATGGGAAGATATGGATGAATCTGATGTACAAGTATGTGTATCTTCTCCAATAGATTCTCTGGGTGAAAGGCTATCCCCTCCACTGATGAAATAACTCCCCAAATGTTGTGTGGAAACCACCCCTGTAACTCCACCCTAAAATAATGCAGTTCAAGACTGAAATTGCATTGTAGGGGATAAAAACACCTTGGGTTGGTGCCAAATGTAGAAATAATGCTCAAGGGTCTTCTTTACTAGCCTCCCAATGGAAGGAAACCTCCATCCACTAAAAAATATCTTAGAATTAACCCAAATCAACCCTCCATTGTTGCACCTTGCAAAACAACACAACCCTCAACAAAAACTGCATTGTAGAAGAAAGATGGAGCTTGGCCTGAGGCGAAAATGTGGAAATTTATCCCAAATACTTCTCCTGAGTGGGCATTCATAGTCCCCTGAGGATGAGCTTGGGATTCCCACTCGGGAGCACCCTTGTGCTAAACAGCTAAAGAGAGAAACAAGTCATACAGACCATAAAAAAAACAATAATAAATCATGCCTTCTATGGCTTCCATGTCCTTCCTTATATGCTTGGTGAGCTTCCTCACCTTGGGCCCCATTCATTCAAGCCACTACTTCCATGCATGGGATCTCCCTCCAAAACTGCGTTGTCCCTCATCGAATGTCCACTCCCTCCATACCAACAATGTTGATTTGGTCAAAGTTGACCCAGTCCGCATGCTTCATCCCTTGTTCACACCTAGGGGTGCTTTATCCAGCTCTTTTGATGTCCTCCATTCAAATTTGGAGTGAATTATTCCTAATAAAGATATTTATGGGTATATCTACCCAATTATTCTTCTAACTAAGAAGAAAAATAAAAAATTAATATTCCAATTAGTTGCGTGCTAATTTAGGAATATTACAATCCTCCCCTCCCAAATGTTGCTTGTCCTCAAGCAACTACAAGGATAAATTATAAATATATAGGGAACCTTCATTCCCTTGTGAAGCTCTAATTCCCAAGCTATCATCCATACAAAATGAATCACCCTCCAAGATGGTAATTCATAGAAAACCTCCTCCCACCTACTCATAAGAGGAACCTCCCAATTGCTCAATTTAACCATATGGCTCACCTCATATGGAAACAAGAGGTCAAATGTAGCAATCATGGATTATCCAATGTTCTTCCTGTAGTATGAATCATAATAAATGTGGTGAATCTCATCCCTAATGGGAATATCCAATCCATGTTTCATCTCTCCAATCATGCCCACAATAATGATAAGGACATCATCAACATATGAGATCATAATCAAAGTCATGCTAGCTGCCATGTGTAATACAGTAGAAGGGAAATGGTCCCTCAAGTGCAACCAGCACAGTTTGACTCCCAACTGCATCAAAATATGGCATGATCAGTGGTTTCCCAACAACTTGCTTGTTGCCCCAATCTTTGCACATGCTTGGAGAAGGTGTATGATGTGAGGTGAAATTTTAACACACCTTGAATAAGATATCATCTCCCCAACATATTCTAGGGAGTGGCAATCACCATCACTACTTCTGGCCCCAAATGGACCATGAGGTCTATTGGCCTATGACCTCACATAAAATGGAGAAGTGGTCCATATAAGGAAAACACAGGGCAGAGGAAGAGAAGTTACTATTAGCAAAAACAAAGGCAATAGAGAAACAATTAAGACAAAAAAACAACAAGGGCAGAGTCCTGAGCAAGATTGGGTCAATTCATGCATGCATTCAAGTCAAGTTGTGAATGCTAAATTAGGTCAAGTTAGGAATGCGGGGCAAGTATTCCATGAACAAATATAAAATTACCAAGCACACCCAAAGAGACAAGGTTGGAAAACCACAACAGGGGAGCGATGAGGACCATTGGATCTAAACAACGATCAACGACGGAGATATAGATCGCAATCACAGATCACAAGTTTCTCAAGATGGGTGCAATGTTAAATGTTAAAATGAGAAAAATGTTATTTTCGATGGGGTGGGCACCGTTCAACTGTGCTGCACATATAAGCCTTACCCATTTCCTGCACTTCATAGCCCACAGGTTTTTAACCTTACCTCTTAAGACTTACACCAAACCTTTTTTTTTGCCAATGGAATGAAGCGAGACCCATCCAACCTTTATACATCACTAAAATCCACATGCCAACCCTTGTATTTCACATTTTCCTTACCTTTTTCCTCTTCGCACTTTGTAGTGTTTAGCGCGTCGCATATCACATTTCACATAATTTATAACTTACCGCTTAAGTGCCCACAAAGTATTTTTTGTAAGTTGCGATATGGTTGGCCCCACTATAGTAGCTCCACCCCTCACTTCTGGCCGCTTGCAATACATGTATTAAAATATGAAACTTCATACTCTTACGACATAACCATTCACCACATTATAACTTTTCCCATGCAGTGGGCTCCACCCTCCACGTCACCTCCTTTCTCCCTGCACTTCGCACTTTGTTGATTTAAGAGTTTACCTCCACGCTTATAAACTAAAACTTAAATTTTGCAATCTCCAGGCTGCAGTTGGGTCCCACTTCCCCTCCACATCACTTCCCTCCTTCTCGCACTTCGCACTTCGCACCGTTTAGAGTTTATATCTATTGCTTCATGTTAAAGTTTGCAATTTGTGATACCGGCAGGTCCCACCTTTCCTCCACGTCACTTACCTCCCCCTCCATGCTTCGCTTTGCATTTTTTTGGTGTTTACCTCCTCCACATTTAAAAAAAAAACTTAAAGCTTGCGACTTATGATTTGGTTTGGTCCCACCATAGCTTCCACCATTTCCATCCAGTCTTTGCACATCCCATCATGGCTATGCCCTCTGCATCTCTCCATCACCTCCGCTTCACCCCAATGAATCTAAAAGTCCTTAACACATTTTGGACCTCACTTGCCTTCGAAATTTAACCATTGGGGGCGGGGGATCTGAAATAGGTAGTATCCATTACCACTTACTCCTTCATGTGCCTTCCTGTCATCATTTCGCACCCCCCTTCTCCAATATCGCTCACCACTTAAGACCCCATCCGAAATATGGTTTCTGGTTTTCAAATAAAATAAGATTTTTTGGTAGAGAACGCAATTATGGTTTATTAAGTCCCTCCAAGATCTCCCCACTAAAGAATTCAACATGCACAACACAACCGATCGTTCCGCTACGGGAAGTTGAAATCATGAGAGTTAGGGAGTGGAGGATGCCAAACTGCAGATGGAATTACATGATGAAGTCTGGATCGCTCACCAGTTCTTAGCCACTTCTCGCCACTCCTCTGAAGATTCTGGAATTTTGCCTCCCTGGCTAACTTTTTTGTTTCTTTTTACTATTAAGATGATGATGTTTTGATGGTAAAATCCTGATTTTACCTAATTCTGTCATGATTTTTTTGTTGCAGGAGTGATTTCTTGATGCACACTCCAATAGTTTGTTAGGATATTTTGGTTTCACATGGGTGGGTCAATCATGATAAAATATTTGATCGTAAACCCTAAAGGAGAACTCTATATGTAGTGAGTTCTAAGATGGAAGAAGGGTTCAAGAATTTTGAAGAATTTTTCTGTAGTTTTGTATGATTCTGATCCATGTGCCCCGAGACACATATTTGGGAGAGTTTTTTAAACTTAATATGAATATAGAGTTGATATTTGGATTCCAGATGGAGAAATGATTAGTATGTATATGTTTCCTTATGTTATCAGTAATCTCCTCTTTATGTATAATCATCTTTCATGCTATTCTACTTTGATGGTTCGTGTAATGTAGCTGCCGATGGTTTGCAATTTTATTCATGAATTTGTGTTTGCATAATTATCAGGTGTTAACACTCATGTTTTAAGCTTTTTGCACTATTTAATGTTCCAAAATTTTAGCCTCAAAGCTAAATGGAACATTAGAGTCAATAGTAGCTCTAGTTGGTGAATAAATGGGTAGAAAAGCCCATAAGTCTCCTAAGGAGGATAAAAAAACACTCCAAGTATGAAAGGAGACACTCTTTCAATCTCAATAAAACACCTCCATGTGTGAACAGGGATAAAATCAAACTTCTTTGACTAAGTCAACAACGCAGTTGTGGAGGAGAAGGAATCCAAGGAGGAATAACACAATTTTTGAGGGAGATGTATCTTTGGATAGAGATGACCTAATTGAGTGGGGCGAAGGGCAAGAAAAATCATATTTTATATAAGGAAGATAATGGCAGCATTATTATTCATGTTTTAGAATGTTATTCTTGTCTTCTCAGACTTTTTCTCCCGTTGCTGCTTAGCAGGGTTGCAATGTTGTTTATCACCAGGTGTTCCTGAGCGGGAATCCCACCTCTTTCCTTTGAGGAGCCTCATTGGGAGAGTTTTTATTAATCATTCCACATCAGGTTTTTAGGCCAAGCTTTATCCAACTTCTTCAGCATAGTTTTTGCCAGAGATTGTGCAGTGTTGCTGGGTGTAGCAGTGGAAGGGATTGGAATCTCAGTTTCTGAGCTAGTTTCTCATTGGAGGAAGGTTTCCTTCACTTGGGAGACCAATTTGGAGAGCTCCAGATCTGATTTTTGATCTTTTTTATCAGACCACACATTTCCCATACATTCCCAACATTTTTCTAGCTATGGAATGCATTATTTTGGAGGCAGTGCTCAGTGCATGGTTTGGTGTCTCTGTTGCAGTGTTTTCTTGTGATTGAGAGGTTCATCCTTTCATGGGAGGAATACCTTGAGGGATATACACCAGATCAGACATATTTCAGAATTCTACACTCATGTACTTTATTTTTGCAGTGGTGATTCAGTAAATTACTGAATATCCCATCTTGTAGGCAGAGTGTTGGAAAAGAAACCCTTACTGGTTTCTTTTGTATTTTGTACAACTAGATTAGATCTCTATTCTTCAGCATTGTTAATAAATATATGAGTAGATCTAATTGTTTCCTTCATTTTTGAGTGTAAACCCTCTCTTAGACTGTGCATTCCCTTATGCAGCAACTCCGATATTTTGCATTCTCGGGTTTTTAGCATTTTTGGCAATCCTAGGTGTGGGAGATCTGTTTAACGCACCTAGTTTGCTTTGTTTCAGCTCTATTCTTGTATTTAGATTTTATATTGACTAATATATGGGATCCAAGAGTCAATATCACTATTTTATTGTATTTTTTGGTGGAAATGTGTTTTTATTTCATGATTCATGAGTTGTTCCAAATTTGGAATATTATAGTGGTATCAGATCATGATCTTTGGCTCAGCCTATGAGATCCAGCTATCAGAGAAAGGAGAGATGGATAGAAGCTAGAAAGCTTCAGTATGTGAAGGAAGAAAGGGAGACAAGTTTACAAAGCTTCTTCCAAAATCTATGCAGAGCTTTCAAGGAGAGCTAAAGAAAATGAGATTGGAGATGAGATCTCCAAAAGAGGTTGAATCTAGAGCTTAATCTAGATTTGCACATGGTGAGTGTGAGCATGCAGCTACACACCATGATGCATAGTGGATTTGAGTGCCCATATCTATCTTGAGATGGATAGGAGGAGGAAAAATTCCTAAGAGGATAACTCTTAGTGATTTTTTGCAGGAGTATGAATCTCAAATTGAGAGGTTTAGAGATAATACTGATTTCCATGAGTTTGAAAGATCCAAGTGGAGAAGAGCAAGCAATAGGATGCAGGATGCTGGATCACCTACATGTTCAGTTGGAGCTTGGGTGAAGGAGCTAGATTCCTATTTTCAGCTGCATAATATTTCTGAAGAGGAAGCCATTAGAGTTGCAGCATTGCATTTCAGAGGTAAGGTTCATGCATGGTGGATTTTTGAGTCTTGTTCTTTAAAAAATGTAAACACTTCCTCTTATGCAAGATTCATAGAAACCTTTATGGGATTGTTTGGTGAAAAAATTCCTAAGTCACATGAACAAGGAAAACTTCAGAAAACAAAACCCTTGCATGTGATAAAGGACACTCTACTATAGAAAACCATGGGAGGAGCTGATATCTTGCATTACACATTGCCGGAAGCAAGACCTCCAGTTCATATTCTTGAACAAGAGGGCATGGGGATCTCCTTTCATAGGAGGATCCAACCATTGAGATGTTGCCTACATACATTGATGAAGAAGATGAGGGCAACAACGTTGTCACATCTAGAGCACATCCAGTACCTCATGTAGAGGAAGGAGGAGCACATGCTCCAAAAGGAGGGATTCTTGCATCTTTGCAAGGAATTCCCTAGGATCTCATACAAAGAGGTCCAAGCACAATCAGTAAGAAACATGATTGTGCAGCATTTCAGCTGGATGGAGGAGATAGGGAGGAAGAGCAGCATCAGTTGATGATGAGCACACACCCTTCTCTATTTCAGAAAGCTAGTGAAAAGAGGAGGCAAACTGTATTGTGATATGAGAGCAAGGGCAAGTTTTCCCAACCATATGTGCAGTCTACTCTTGACATTGATGTCTCACTTCATGGAAGCATTCCACCCGAGAGGCCACTAGATCTACAATTGATGAGAGATATCTAGTCTTTGGGTTCACCACTCTTGGATTTTGGAGAGGTGAAGTGTTTGGAGGAATACTTTGGCATGGGGGATGTCAAAGTAACAGGTAGAAGCATGAGGAGAGCTTCACATGCCAGATCACCAGCGCTGTCTCTTAGGAGGATTGATCCTTATTGGAGATCTCAGATCTTGGTAGAGTACTCCAAGGATCTTGGTACTTGCATGATTCTTGATGACCCGGATGAATATGATAGATACATGGTGGATGATGTGGTCATCTATTCCTATGGCAGGATCTTCTTGACTAGATCTTCTAGTCTTAAGGAGAAGCTTCTACATGCAGCACATGAGGACTTCTCTTCTATGCACCTTGACGCATATTTCCAGTTGATGGAGGCGTTCACTTGGGAGGGCATTCAACATGACACATTTCAGCATATAGAGATATGCATAGCCCAGATGGTGATAGAGAGGACGTCACAGCCACCTTCCTACTCATTGGGAGTAAGGGAGAATTTCCAGTTGAGCCATTTCAGCTCAAGACTTCAAGTACATGATGGAGGAGGTATAATTTCACATTTTTTATTGTACTTCTTCTCCTTGTTTTAGTAGCATGATGTAACAAGAAGAATGATCTCTTCTTGCATATTGTATGATGATGTACTTACAACTACTTGTAGCATTTATCTTGGATATTTTTTTAATGGTTTGTGGGGGAAGCCACATGTTTCTTGGTGTTTGCCATTGACACCATGTTGTAACTTCATTTTTTCATCTTATGAGATGAATGTGGTAGCAAAAAAGTGTCTAGAAAACCACTTCTTATTTCTTATTTTGATGCAGGCTAGAGATGCACTGTGCTGGTTCCATGAGAGGGACCATGATACACTCTCTGGTTGTCATTTGGAAACCTGTTCTCATTGTACCTTGCTTCCATATATTACTGATATGTATATGTTCATGGAAAGCTTTGTTTGGAGAGTGGGCTTGATATTGGAGGTGCCCATTGGGAGCATGATTCCCCCCACTTTATATGCTATACATTTCAAGAGGCACTTCATGGTTGAATTGTTTGTTGGGACATCATACAAGTTGACCATCATGACCCTACTCTATGGCTTGCATGAGGGAGAGATGAGGCAGCAACAAAATTTTTTGTTGCTATGGTTGCACTTGGGAGGGTATGGGAAAAATTCTTCCCATACTTTTCATGATATTTCTAGAGAGAAGGAAGGCACATTCATGGTGTAAGGAGGCTAACATTGAAGGATCATGAGAGACTTCCATATAGGAAGAAGATATTCTTACATATCAGCATGATGGTGGATGACTTTGGCATATGGGATGTCAAAGAGAGGAGTCATGAAGCCTTATTACAAAGGCCTACAGTGTTGACACGTAGGAGTATGTTCTTATGGATGGAATATTCCAAGGAGAGGATGTATCCCTTCTTCTTGCAGATTTTTATGAGGAGATTCTCATGGGAGAACTTATTAATGAACCTCAATTTCATCTAACTCACTATGGATGGTAGGAAATGCATTTCTGTACTCATTGATTACTCCATTGAGTATTCGTACTTTCTCACCATGTTTGGACAGTGCATTGCTCCTCAAGAGAGAAAGAGTATATTTGGGATTCATTGTCACTTTAGGGCTAATGTTTATAATGATAGTAGCTCATCTATACATGAATTTGGGCAAGTGTATTGTTATTTTATCTATGTACAACTGATAGGCATTGATGCTTGCTTCCTCGTGTTGGAAGAACAAACATATACAACTTTTAACTTGTTGCAGAACCACTTGCCACATGAAATTCTCAGATAGCAGTTATGAAGACTGTGTAATATCCACTTGGAGAACCTTTGGTACCATCCAAGATTGCACATGACTTTCAACAATTTTCTGATTTGGATGCCAGATGGTGATGATGTGCCATTCATATTGAATGGAATGGTTTCAGTTGGCATGTTTCATGATTTTGGAGGAAGAGTCATTGGAGACTCAGTCATCTTCTTGCCATTAGAGGGCCATCATGTTGCAGCCCAAGATCAGCATGCCTTCTATAGTTATCATAAGTGGAGAGGAGGACAGCATGGGATAGGCCCTCTTGCCTATCATGTTCACTTATTTAGCCCACCTACATTTCAGGAGCAAAAGGTGGAGGAGATTCTTCATGAGTTGCCATGTTGGAGGGTGACTCAATTCATTTGGATGATAGTGTTAGGTTCTCGTGATTTGGCAGATTGACGGACCAAATGACAGAGTAACATCCACCAATATTTGGAGCCCTATGACCTAGCCTTCCTGGACTCAGAGAGGGCTCTCTCTAATGAAGCGAAGGATGTGATCTTGTTCGCTTAGTTTGTTTAGATTTTAGGCTAGTTGTTAAGTGTGTTTGTTTGTTTGTTTTTTAGTTGTTTGGGGGGAAAACTGATCAAGTAGATCAAAATAGAACAAGAAAATGAGATCAGCTGGGCTATGGGGTCAAAATCAAGCCAAGGATGTCAAGACAATGGGTAGGGTGTATGCAGGGTCGATTTAGTATAGCGAATGCATATTTCAGGTGGTTTATGAAGTGAAATGAACATCAAGTTTGTGCAAGACAAAGGGATCTTAAGCATAAATAGTTTAAAAAACAAGCATTCATGTGGTAGGGCTAACCATTAATCACTATGAATCAAACTCAAACTGATAGATGCATAAAATAAACATTCAAGTGATGCATAGAAGTATAATACCCTCTAACTTTGGGAAAATCACCTTCAGTGGTTGAGAACACATGTAAGACAAACGAACAGCTCAAAATGTGGAAAGGAAAATCCTAAGCAACACATTCAAATTGATGAGAAATTTGAAATAAGTCTGCAAGTATAGGCAGAGGGCAAGATCGAAACAAGACCTCTCTGATTTAGACTAGACAGTCAACATTTCAAAGGAGATTTCATTAATGAGGTTTAAACAGCTATGAGTAAGTAGGGCATACCATGAATCAAACAAGATAGCATGTCATATTAATCATTAAGGAAATAAATAACAAGTTCCTAGTGGAACAAAGGGCAATTAAGAATCCTTTGACATGACCAAGAAGGATGAAAACATAGAAGCTGTAATGAATCAGGAAATTTGATGAGCCTCCATGGGCATACCTCAAACTATTCTTTACTGACCTACAACAAGAAAGAAGCATGGATACATATGTGAAAAACTAAGAAAAAATAACTAAAAATAAGTACAATACCATTTACCAAGCCATGGAATCCTGCACATAGATCCTCTCCATCATCTAGGCAAGCAAGTCAAGATATTCACTCCACTTGAGAGCTTGCCGGATTATCCACAGTCTTACGAAACACTTGTCGATGTTTCGAATCCCAATGGGGATCCATCTTTAGGACTTTGGAATGAAGAATTATAAGAAGGGTCATAATCCATTAATAGTGAAGAAGGTAGGAAAGGTAAGGACCGACCAAAAAAAAAAATTTATAATTTCAATTTTTATAATTTTTTAAAATCTTAATTTTAGATTTTATTCAAAGATTAATTATCTTTTATTTTTAATTTTAATAATAATATAAATATTTTAATGCTAAAAAATAATAAACTTAATAAATTTATTTTATTAATAAGTCTATTATTTTCAAAGTTTTAATATTAAAAATAACAAACTTATTAATTATGTTTTATTAATAAGTTTATTATTTTCAAAGATATGGAAAAATCATATCACTTATTAATTCATATGATGTTTATACTTTTTTAAGGGCTTAAGGTTTAATATAATTTATTTAAGGTTATTTTAATTCATAATTATTAAGGGTAATTTATTTTATTTTGAAATTTTAGCTTATTATTTTAATTTTATTTAAAATTAAAAATAACAAGTTAAAATAAAAATCAACCTATCTATTTTAAAAAAATTTGATTTTTAAAAAATAAATTAATTAAATAAACTAAGGATTTTCTAAAGAGTATTAATATTTATTTATTTTTATTTTATAAAAATAAATAACTATTTAATACCCTAGAAAATTTATGGTATAAATCAGAAATGATATAGTGAAATATACTAACATGTTTATTAATGTTTATTGATTAGTTGTCTATTAGTTAATTTCTAATCTAAAAAATAATAATCTAGTAAAATAAATAAGGAAGGGAAGCAAATAAGTATTTTCTACTTAATACTTATTTATAAATTAATTAATTTTTATTTATATAAAATAAAAATTAATTAATGTTAATAATTATTAGAAGAAAGTTCCTTATTTGTTAAACCATTACTTAAAGAAAGGAGACAAACCTTGAAATTATATACCTAAAAACTCATACCTGGGAGGAATGTGTTTTTTGAGAAGCAAATTTGTCGAAGAAGAGGTCGCCAACTGTCACTAATTTCATATCCCCCATCCCTATTGAGGTTTTCGGGGTGTTTTTTGATCTCCAAGGCCTCTCTTACTTTCCTTTTGTAATAGTGATATTCTCCTGCAATGATCTTTGCATCTTCAAGACGCACTTGGTGCTTAGTTTATGAAGAGTGTTCCGCAAGGGCCGAAGTGCGAAGTCGTTCATGCTTGATATCGGCTCCGTGCTCCTTGAGTCTTTTCTGGAGTGAATGCCCAGTTTCACCGATATAACTTCTCCCGCATGAGCAATCAGTTTTGTACACTCCTTTAAGTTGTTCTAGACTTATAGCATCTTTAACTGATCACATTCTTTGTCTAATAGTTCCTGCTGCTGAAAATTGTGCAAAAATGTCGTTAAAGACCAATATTGACTCCATAAAACAAGTTTGATCATCAAAACGCATAACATATATTTCTCTAAGCTCAGTCAAGTTCTTAAGCTCTTCAAAGTCTAGCTTTTTTATCAAGTCTTCAACCAACAATATCACAATGATTCTCCATGAGTTATATAGGAGAATGAGAAGATAAGCTTCACAAGACTGACTAAAAGCTCATAGGCTAAAAACAAATATCTGATTTTTTCCTTGAGGCTTTGCAAATCCCAAGGCACAAAATATCTATAAAATTCTAAAAAAGGAAAAAATATTGACTTTTCATGACTGACAATGGCCAAAAAAGGCTTAATGCACATTTGGATAAGCCACTTCAGAAAACTGCCTTTTTTGCCAAAATGCTACAGGAACATGGCAACAGAAAATTGTTTGTCTTGTAGACCATGTTTGAGGGACCTCCTGATGTCAAAGCAAGACCCATGATATCTTGTTGGAAATCCCTGGATGTCTACATTCTAGAACTACTTTATTTTTCCAAAACTGATGCTGAGAAGTCTGTAAAAAACTGAACTTAGTGAAAAAACCAGAAAAGTAGCCCTTGCTGATATGTGAGGCGGAAAGTTAAAAAATCACTGTTTTTCGCCTCTTTGGGGGACAAAAACATCTCCTTTGGAATTAAAGTTTGTGAGTAGCTGCCCCTAAATTTATTCCATCCAAAAAAATTACTTTCATGAGCTGAGGATGCTCCTAGCACCCATGGCAATGCCTTGAAAAATGTGCAATTATGGCCAAAAAACACAAAAAACAAAATCTTGTCAAAATTTGCTCAATTTCGGCAATCAAGCCTCTCATGGGTTCTTAGAAACATGTAGAGAAGATGAAGCCAAGATTTCAAGCCCTGATGTGCCTTTCTCCATTTTTTCTATCGGGCGCCTCTTTCGGGCAACCTTGAGCCTTTCTTGAGCAAGTTTGAGCTTTTTTCAGGAAAATTGGTTCAACTTCTTGTAGTGCTCGGTCATCTTCTTTTGTAGGCTCAAGTATCTATTATCTTTCTCTAATTTATCCTCCAAATGTTCGTTGGCCCTTTCAAGCCATGGTTCTCTATTATTTTCTATTTCTTGGGTGACCAATTGAGTAAGAGGATAAGATCGAACAAGAGCTACCTCTTCCTTCTTTTTCTCCAAAGCTTTCTTGAGACCCATAGTCCTAGGCCTCTTCCTCATTAGCTACTCCTTTTCTTCAGTATCATAAAATTCACCCATAAGCTCTTCGAGCTTGATTTGTGCTTTGTAGGCTTCCCTTTGGTATTTGAAAGCTCGAGCCTCAAAAACTGCCATTTGACCACTCATTTGTTTGTTTTGCATCTGTAGAACATGTAAGAAGTCTTTTGACCTTTCTAGATCAGCTTGTAGGTCATGAATTCGGTGTTCTCTGTTGTGCAAAATAGCCTCAAGGATTCTAGCTTCATTATCGCCATCATCACTGTCTATCTATATGATGTCAAATTCCCTCTCCCTTTCATGACTACTCTCCTCTTTTTCTTTCCCTTTGCCTTGGGTAGACTTCTTGGTCCTCTTCCTCTTAGGAAATTAAATAATACTCTTCTTAGGCAATTTGCCTCTACTCCTTAGCGCTCTTGTGACATTGCTAGTCACTGCTGGAATGGTGTTCTTCTTTGATGATCTAGTGTTTCTAGGCTTCACCACTTTTGGAGGGAGAGTCATGGCCCCTTGCCTAGGAGAGGAAGCTAGCACATGCTCTTGGCTATGTTGAGGAGAAGAGAAAGGAGGTTTATCTACTTGTACTTGCTCAACTTGGTATTTTACCTTGCTGCCTCTAACATCATCTACTCCAGCTTCACCTTTGTCATTTTTTTCTTCTGTTTGAAGATTGCCTTGTTTGTCTTCACCACTTCTATGCTCATGGTCACTGATTTGGTATTTTTGCTCCATGTTGTCCCCTTCAGAATGCTCACTGTTTGGTGCTTGTTTTCCATCATCATTGCTTGTTTGAGGGCTGTATTTTTTCTCATCATAAGTGTCTCTTTGAGGACTATCATGACCCTCATTATCACTGTTTTGGCTTCCACTTTGTTTGTCATCTTGAGGAATGTCTTGTTCATCTTTGTCCTTGCTTTCTTCATGACTGCTGTGTTCTTTTCCTTCACTGTTTTGTCCCTCACCACCCTCACGCTTACATGTCTGTTGGCTGCCATCATGTTCTTCTTCATGACTGATATGCTTACCATCAATTTTTTCATCCCCACTGTCATGCTTAGAGTCTTCACTTTGTCCCCCATCATCACTAGTTTGCTTCTTGTCACTTTGACCTTCTTCATCACTAGTTTTATTATTCTCTTCTTCACTCTCAATCAAGGGGGATTTTTGTCTTTTAGGAGTGGATTTACTAGAAGAAGGAGAAACGTGATGAGTGGATGGTGAGGAAGGTGCATGAGATGAAGAGGCAATGGGAAAATCAGGGTGGGAGATGAAAGAGTCCCAAGAAACTCCCTTTTTCTCAGGTTGATGAAGGATGATGATCTTGATAAGGGAATGATAAAATAAACAAGCTTGTTGTTGAGTAGAGGGCTTCTTTTGGATAGTAGAGGCCATCTTTTCAATGCTTCTATAGAGGAAGAAAGGTAGGTTCAACAACTAAGTTCTTGTGAAATGCATAAGAAGCCTGGTGTGATAGGCATAAATCCAAGAAAACCTCCCTTCACATGTGAAATACTTCATGATGAGTTTCATGAGAGGGGCATAGCTGGTCAACAAGTGGGAAAAAGGGAAAATAGCTTCGCAAGCATCTTGATGGTTTGGTTTTAGAAAGGGTTTGTAGTGATTCAGATCTAGGTATGTTTGTTTGAACCACTTTTATCCTATATAGGGGATCTTAGTAGCTTTGGAGATACCCCTAGGAAAGAGTTTCAAATCCAGACCTGCTATATGGACATGCTTTCCTTGCAGCCTCAAAGAAAATAAATGTGTTAAAGGAAGGTGACTTTTTATTTCTTCAACTTTTTGGCAAAATTCCAAGCACCCTACTTCATGAAAATTGAAGAGTACTGAAGGAGATTCATTCACCTCTTGAGTTGTAATAGGCTCATACATATTTTGATACCCACTTATGCAGTCCTTATTTGAAGGAATTTTTGCTTCTGATACCCTTCACTGACTTACCAAGACAAACTATTCAAATGGTCACTGAAATAGGTCCTCAACCAAAAACACCTTTTCCTCTTTGCAAGACTAAGTTTGTCCTTAGTTGGCGAACAAGTTTTTGTTAAGTGAAAACAAGCTCCCTTCTTATGAAATTTGTTGTGAGAAAAAAGGCATTTAATGAGATCTATTTTTGGTTTTTTAAGACAAGTCCCCTTTTGTTTTTGGACACAAAAACTCTTTCCCTCAATCACTGATTTTTTGCAAACCCTGTTTAAAAGGTGAGCAAATCCTTTACAAATTGATCAAAATTGTTTTACCCAATCACTGTCTTCCTTTCTTTCAAAGTAAAGAATATACTCTTGAAAAACACTATGATTTCCCTTTGTACAAGCTGTCCCTCTTTAAAGATCACTGTTTCTCTAAACAAAGTGGTCTCCCTATTTAATCACTACTTTCTCATTAGTTATTTGAAGCAAAAAGGGTGCTTTTTGAAATCACTAGTTTTTCTGTGATCTTGATAAACATTGTATACTTGAAAGCAAGCCGTGTTTTCCCATTAACTAATTCCAAACCCATTTCAAACTATTAATAAGCCCTTGTCCCTTATTCACTATTTCTCTTTGATGTTTTTAGCAGGCAAGTTTCCTATTGGATGAAGTTTAATTTGTTTTCCTTAAGCACAAGATGTTCTTCTCTGCTTGATAAACAAGCCTTTGCAAACAAATATATTTCTAGTAAAACTGTGATTATCTTTTTACCTTCAATCACTATTTCCCTTTGAAGCTTGTTATCAAACCTTCCCTCAAATGAAAAACTAGGCTAAGAGACAATAAATACCTTTAGAAAAGTTTCTTGATGTATTTGGAGGTGACTTCTTGGTTGAAAACCTGACCTTGGCACCTTTGAGTGTTTTTTGCAGCATTGGCCTGGACGAGAAGAACCATGTTCAATAGTGGTTGATGGGCCAGGTGGGTCTGAATGGGCAAACGCACCGCGCTTGACCTGTCGGATCAGCCCTGGGCACTGGGCACAGGCGTGCCGCACCATTTAACAAGTGTGTTGTGCCTATAACAAAAATCCACTGTAAATGCTTACAAGCGTTCCGCGTGATCACACAGGCATGCTATGCGTCCAAAAAACTGTGAATGCTGTGTAAACTCATTTGAGATTTTTTTTCTTGCCTTTGTGAAGTCTCTTGGCACAATGATGAACAAAATGTTTGGTTCATGGCCCTTTATACTCATGAGGTTTCTTTTTTTTAAAAACCCCTTGCCTCTTTTACCAAATTTGAAAATCAAAATGACTTTACCCTTTTTGTTGCCTTAGAATTTGTCTTAAAACAAACTGAATTTTTTGCATTGATATTTGGAATTGAACATAATCTTTCTTTTGCTTGTTTGAAAGAAAACTTTTGAAAAAGAACCGATTTCTTCAACTCTGATGTTATTGAAAATTTCCTCTCAAAACCTATCTAACCTTGATGATTGTTGTTAACACCTTGTTTGTTACAAAGGAGGTTATCAAACTATGATTTGATTCTATTTGTATTTGTCCACAAGGGAGGTCACCATGAAAAACCACTACTGCAGCCTCTTACAACCACTGTGAAACTCAATTGTTTTATGGAGTGAAAAAGGTTTTTAAACCATGATCTGGCCTTCTGCTAGTATGATGAAGGAGGCCCCTTTTTAAATACTCTTATGGCCGCTCTTTCATGAGGAAAAAGGTTAAAAACAATAGTGTCTGTCACCTATTCATATTGAAGGTTTTTCTCCAAGACTGTGACATTGCATATCATGAAAGAGGCTCACAAAATCATTTCTTCTGCAGCCTTTTGAAAAAAAATATGCAACTCTACCTGTTTATGAAATGAAGGAGGTCTTATCATCTGATTTGATGTTCTGCTTGTTTACCAAAGATGGTCACCTTTTTATCCTTATGAATGAGCAAATTCATAGTAGCTGTAACCCAAGTGCTAGCCCTCTGTTTACCTCAAGAAAGTAGTTAGATAGACTAGGAAAGATCTGTTTAAAATGAAAGATACCCTTATTATATAAATAATCTGGGTGGATTGTCTGCTTTATATCATTTTGCAGAAGTCAATTTAAATCTAGCGTGGTTTACCACCTTACCATTCAGATGAGGGTTCCTTCAAACAAAAATTCAGCCTCAGATTTGTCCTTTGAAGGAGGCTGTCATCAACATAAGAACAGAGGCTTTTTAATGTTATCATGCCAATGTTTTACTTATGATGTAACAAAGGCCTTCAAACTATGAATACTTATTCTCTCACCAATATTCCTCAACTAGGTTTTACCAACAAAGACTTTATCAGAAACAACATTTCAAACCCTGCCATGCATTCTCTGTTCATCCTTTTCGAGGATGTGGCTGAAAACAACTTATGAAATCACTTAAAAAACATGTTGGCCGTCTACTTGTTTATGAAGGAGGCCACAACAATGTTTTCATAACCCTCTGCTTTTTGAAGGAGGTTCTCTCATTGTGCTTCTAACCATCTGCTTTTCATGAAGGAGGTTATCATCATACACATGAAATTTCATTTATTTCAACACTGTGTCATGCTCTATATGCTTGTTTGAAGAATTCCAATAGGAAACAAAGTAGAATTTGACATTCACTATTGATAAAATCGCTTGAAAATCATGTCCTCTTGCTTTATGAGGCTTTGTCTGAGATGCATAAATCCTTTTGTAAAATATCACTGGGAATGCAAAACTAGAAGAAATGTGATTTGTACATGGGGAGTGTTTGCTACTAGGTATCATTGAACTGTCTTATCCCTTGACTGTGTTGTCAGAGGTTTATTGAAATTTCCTTTGACCACTTTTCAAAACCTAGGTTCAAGGTAACATAAGAAGAAGTTGTCTTCTTATGCCCTACATGATAATTCCCTTCGGAAAGATTATGTAGCACTACTTTTGGAGGAGATCATAGAGCACTGCTGATCAACATATTATTTTACTTCATTTCTTTCATTGATGAGGAATTATCTCTGTGCTATAGGGTAAAATGCTTGGGTTGTTGGTTATGTTATATCCCTCTCAGGGCTTTCCGGTGCCCTAGGCAGACAATAAGATTAGTTGTATAGTTCACAAAGATGGCATACACATGTTCATATTAACTTAAAACCACTTGATAGAAAAATATAGAGAATTACCTCTTTAATGATCTTAGATTCCTTTGGAGAGCACTAGGTAGCGAAGCAACGTTCCTCCTTCACCAGCTCCAAATTTAGATCCTGCAATCAATTAAAGCACCCGTGTAATTTATAACATAACATAAATTTCCTATCAATTAAGCCAATATATAATAAACATTTAAATTGTGCACATCTAAGCCATTCATCTCATGCAATATAAGTGATTAAAATAATAATGACAATATCAACGCATAGAATGGACAAAACAGATACAGTTCTATTGGTTTGTAAAAAGGAGGATTACAACCGTCGATTGCACCAAGCCCTCCTCAGCCTTCCAATCTCTCTATCTCTCAAAGTGGTGATGTCTTGATCAACAAGATCTCAAGGAACCTATTTGACCTTTTACCCTCACACTACAACAATGATCTCTACTTCACAAGTATTCAAAAACTTGACAATCCTTCGCCCTTGAACCAAGAGCCTTCAACTCCATTTTATAGGAGATGGAGAGAGAAATCATTGCCCTTCTTCTTCTACCAGTTCTTGAATAGAAAAAACCAATATGTTTCTGTTTGTGCTCAACTTAGTGTCCCTAAATTGAGTTCATTAATTGTCAACCAGGGCTAGTAAACTGCTGAAGTCCTGTGCACTATATGTGCCTAGGTATTTGTTTCTCACTACATTGTGTTTAGTGTTTTATGATGTTTTTGGTTTTATGGTTTTATGGTTGAAAAAGGAAGGAACTAAGTGCTGGTGAAAAGAAGCTATTGGTTATTTAAAACAGAACAAAGCCTAAACTATGGATGACAAACAACAAATGCAAAGCTTGATAATGACTTCATTTAAAGGAAATAAATCACAACATGAGCTTGAACTTACCCAATTCATTCATTAAATATGTGTTGGAAGAGCTTGAGAAATGGACAAGTTAAGTGTAAATGAAGTTCTCCTAAATAAACAATCGACTCACAATATTACAAAAAAAAATGATTATTTGTAACACAGTAAGGTTTCTATTTTAGATTAACATATGATGCTGAAGTTACCCTATTCTGCAACTTGACTTATCACTACTAGGACTTATTCAGAAGTTTAGAGATTTTCTAGAATAATGTTTGGGAAAAAGGCTGTAGGTGAATTTGTAAAAGATTTGCAGAATAATCCAAGCCTTAAACTGATATTATTGACCCCTGTTCATGTGATGATGTATCAATATAAATTCAGAACAAAATCAAGTTGTAAATAATGAAGGCCGAGAGACTAATTTTTGTCAACTAGTACTACATGAAATACAATGGATAACACTAGGCTAGAATGCGGTCTATCAATCTTAAAATACAGTGACTACAACTAAACTAAAATGCCATTAATATTTTCTTGAACAAAATGAACTGAGATTGAACTAAAGTGCTACTAATCTACTTGAAGTACAGTGAACAGAGTTAAACTAGAATGCCATTATCAAACTTGAAATGTAGTGACAGAGCTGAACTAAATGCAATCAACCTCCGGAGTGTTGTTACTAAATTAACATGCAACTAGTCTACGGAATTCTACAGCCCATCTCGTTTCAATATGAATGATATTTTGGAAGAGTTTTTAAAACAAGTCTGGCTGTATTATTCTATGCAATTGAACATAAACATAAGATTTGAAAGCAAATACGACTAGGATATAAGATACCACAGTTGTTTCTTATTCATTGTTAAGGATGTTTTGGAAGAGTTTGTAGGAGTAAGACCAGATATGAAACTTAGTGTAAACAAGCATAAATCATAAAATTCGAAAGGAAATGCAACCAAAATATACAACACCACAGCTATGCCTTATTCGTCATGATAATATTTTGGAAGAGTTTGTAAGAGTAAGTCTAGCTATGATGATTAATGTAAACAAGTATGAAACATAACTTCAGAAACCTGCTTAAGCTAGAAATGAAAAACGAGACTAAAATACTTATCTAAGCCGTATGAAAAAAGATGCTCAGGTAGCAGGGGCCCTCTACCACCAAAGTAGCACGCAAAATATACTTCAAAATTGACTCAGCCTTTTAATAAAATGGTACTTCTTTTATTAAAAGAGAAATTACTTCAAAACAGAGTGTTTTCGGACTTCTGAAATATAGTAATCAAACACAAAATCTAACCTTGTCCCTCGGTTTCGCGAGCCATATTTATAACAAAATTAAATAACTGTCTTGAGATAACCTAGGCATAATTTTCTTTCGAAATAAAAATCAAACTAGGACTCTGATGGTGGTATCGTAATATGATGAAGGACATCTGGACTGTCCTTGTCCTATTAGGAGTCTATCTCCTAGTTTGAGTTCCCACGTGCATAACCATCTATAGGATTTTGTTCAAACTTCGTGGAGAGAAAAAAATGACGAGGGAATGATGTGGAATATGACCATATGTGTTTTTCTCTGAGATGACACCTGGAACCTGCGTAGACATGAAGACAGCTGCAGAATCGGCAACTAGCTACAGAATGTCTGCATTCTGTAGCTAGATCTAGCTCAAAAAGTACTACAATGACAAAATCATAAAAACATAGCAAGTTAGTCATGGTATTCATTCTTAAAGAAATTTTAATTAATTCTATTGATCATTTGAGCCTGTAATTAATAATGGACAAAGGAAATGGAGTGGAATGTGGTGGAAGAAAGAACATCTTTGAAGCTCAACATACCCCCATTGCTAGGTTCTTGCATGTCCTCATGCAACTATTCCATGAACTCTGAGACCCTTGCAAGGACATCCAACCCTCTTCTTCTGCTTTTCCTGGCAGTCAAAGGCCTTCTGGGCTTCCTTATGACTAACTTGAATCTCAAATTTGTGAGTGCCCTGGTTAACTTTTTATTTCTCTTCTTCAACTTTTTACTGGCCTTGTATAACTTTTGCATTTGTAGAGACAGAGTTGAATTCAGATAAGTTTACAGTTTAACTTGCTCTCTCAGAATTTAATTCTCATTCTTGATATGCCTGTTGACTATTTCTAACTCATATTTATCTCTCCTTAGGATATCAACTGCAGATTTTGGTGGACTAGGAGTTCTGTCTCTTCCTTCTGAAGCTCTTTTCTCTAATGTCTCAACATAGTTATAAATTTCTTGCTGTGTTGGGTCTATTTCAGGAGATCCTTCATCAAAATCCTCCTCAGTAGGTGTTTCTTCATCCTCTATGTTTATGAATCCAGTATTTTTAACCTTTTTTTTCTTTAGTATCCCTCTAATTCTGTGGCTCCTTCTTGGTTGAGATGGTCCTTCTCCTTTCTCTCTGGAAATTTTTCTTATTATCCTCTCTTTCTTAAGCTGCTTCCTAATCTGAGCCAATTTCTCAGAAATCATTTCTTCACTGCCTTCTTGTATTGTTTTACCAGTTTTAGTTTTGGAGGTTTTCCATCTTCTGCTTCTTTTTGTAGGTTTGTCTTCAGGTGGAGGTTCCTTGGGTTCTTCAAAGTGATTTCTCACTAAGAACTCTTCCCAATTATCTCCCATTTTTCTCAAATGATGTTCAATAAAAATTTTGACTAAACCATGGTGGTACAAGGTTGTTTCTAGAAATTGAACTCTCTTTTGAACACTTGAGGCCATTTTCTTTAAACTATGAAGCAAGAAAAAGGGCAAATTGAGTTCTTCTTCTAAGAAATGAATTATCAACCGAATATGATAAACATAGAAGGTACCATATCTTCCTTCACAAGTGATGAATTTTTTCAAGATAAGCAACATGTTCCTCCATTTGTTCTTTAGTGCGGAGCTAGGGATACCCTTTTTAAAAATGGAAACATCCATACCTGGTGACTTGAGTATCTGCTTCCATGCCTCGTTATGAAATTCTCTATTCTTGAACCACCTTTTTCCTTGTCTGGGAAATTTTGTTGCTTCTACAATGGAGGCTTCTGTAATGGTGAATTTAATATCTCTTATCTCGACCTCAGCTCCATTGAATGACCGTGAAAACGTTTTAGTCACCTCTTTGTGAAAACCACTGAATTTTTCAAAGAATTGCAACCACTCTACTTGTTGTAACATTTCTTTGATTTGAGGATATCCTTCCAAGTACTTAGTTCCAACCGGTTCGGTCCTCACTATGAGACCCATCACTTCTCTTTCCAACCTTCAAATTGTTGCTCCTCTGTTCACGGTGACAATGGCTGTTAGAAAGATGTGTTTTCCCCACAGACGTTTCCTCTATTTTACAGACTGAAATGGTTAAGAGTTGGCTACAGGAAAGAATGATATGGAGTGGTTACGGAATGAATATAATGAGGTGAGGATGATGTATATGAGTTGAAACATATCATGGAAGAAAAGACCGCAGAGATATTTTGTAACGAATTCAAAATCATCTTTAAATGCTTTGGCCTAGTGACGTGACTAATCCAATCACTTCAGCACTTTAACCGTTTAGATTTTTAAATGATAATCGGATATGGGATTTGAAATGGTGGAATAGAAGGATTTTTATCCAAAGTTTCTACAGGAGGTTTGTTAGGCATGATCAACAAAATCAATTAAAACAACTTTTTGAATTATTCATAACTTAACTATACTAAAATTTTTCATGATATGTCATTATAATGAAAACTTTTACCTTTGCCTTTCCTCTGATTTTTTTTTTATCTTTATATGCTTTGTTCTCCCCTGAAAATCATTAATTTTTGAGTCTTCATAACTCCCTTGATTTTTTTTGTTTTCATGGATATGCAGGATCATTTTATTGCAGATTAGGTGATTACTGGACAGTGCTTTCAGGATCTCTGGCTACAGAATGTCTGTCTAGCTGCAGAATGTTTGACTGGCTGCAGAATGTCTAACTGGCTGTAGAATGTCTAATTGATTGCAGAATGTACCTGTAGAAGACTTGAAACATGAAATGGAATGGTTTGGAGCATGAATGGAATGTTGTATGGAATGAGTGAAGATGGATAATAAAATATGGTGTAATGGAATATAAATAAAGTGAATAATGGAGTGGAATGGATCACAACTTATGAAATGGAATGAAGTATGAGAAGTAGCCTGCAATTCATGATATGTATTATTCAATTGCAGAAAAACATCAAACTTAAAAATCTGGGATGGTAATGAGGTGGACCATGGGGTGAAATGAATGATGTGTGGATGAATGAATGAAATGGAGTATGGATGAATGAATGAAACGGAATATGGATGGATGAAATGAGATGGACCATAAGTGAAATGGAACTTCTTGTACAAAAAGAACAAATTTGAAAAGTTAAAGTGTCAGAAAGATTCTGATTTTCACTCTACCTTTTCTGTATAAACATGCTAATCAATGATTAGTTTTCATGTTTATACTTTATTTTATTTTTTGTTTTTTATTTTTTTTATTTTTTTTTCAAGAAAGTGACTTCAAAAAATTCAATCAAGTTGATGAAGAAGAAAGATTATTCTTCATTAACTTCACATCACTGTTTTCCTGGAACTTCTTGACAAATTCTTCTCTTGAAAGTGGCTTATGATACAGCTTCAATCTATGACCATTCACAAGAAAAGTGACCTCTTCTTCATCTATTGTCTTGATTTTTATTGCTCCATTGTAAAAAAAATTCACAATTTCATATGGCCCAAGCCAATGTGTTTGGAATTTACCTTGAAAATCTTTGAACTTTGAATCAAACAAGAGAGCCCAGTCACCTTCGTTGAACTTATTTTCCTTGATGTAATTATCATGCCATATAGTCCTTTGTTGTTGGACTATACTTGTTTTCTAAACTGCATCTTGTCTGATCTCATCCAATTCATTAATCTGCTCCAATCTGTGCTTTTGTGCCTGTGTTAGATCAAGTCCTAGCTGAACTGCCATTTTGAAAGTTTGAATCTGGAACTCTATGGGAAACAAAACTTGCTTTCCATAAACAATTTCATAAGGAGTATGACCTGTTGTGCTTCTCCATGTAGTTCTATAGGCCCACAAGGCTTCAGGAAGCCTATCTGCCCAATCTCTTCTATGTAAATGAACAGTCTTTGTTAGGATCCCTTCAATGACATTATTAGTAGATTCCACTTGACCATTTGCTTGTGGATGATAGGGAGAGATTTTCTATGTCTGATTCTGTACCTCTCCATCATTTGTTCCACTAGCCTTGATGTGAATTGAGCTCCTTGCTCTGTAACAATTTTCCTTGGGACACCAAAACGAGTAAAAATATCCTCAAAAAGAAAATTAACTACAGATGCTTCAGTGGCAAAAAGTAATGGCTTGGCCTCTACCCATTTGGTAACATAATCAGTGCAAACTAATATATATTTCTTTTTTCTTGATGGAGGACTAATAGGTCCTACCAAATCCAAAGCCCATTTTTCAAAAGGTTCAATATATACCTGAGGCTGTACTGGCATCTCATCTGAAGGAGAAGGTTTCCCTACCCTTTGGCAATTGTCACACCTTTTGACATACTCTTTAGCATCTTTAGAAAGGGATGGCCAATAGTATCCTAAATGAAGGACCTTATAAGCTGTCCTCTTATCAGCAAAGTGTCCACCACAAGGTTCATCATGAAATGCCTTGAGAATCTCAGGCATCTCATCTTCCCGAACACATCTCCTAATGATAAAATCTGGACCTGTCTTGTACAACTCATTAGCAACCCATGAATATTTTGCACTGTCATAAATGATTTTTATTTTTTCTCTTGCATTCACTATTGAAGGAAATTTCCCTGAAACTAAATAATTAGCAATGTCAGCAAACCAAGGAGTCTGGGTAGAAATTGCAAAAAGATATTCATCAGGAAATTGATCTTCAACTGGAGTGTCATCTTTGATGTTTTGGAGTCTATATAGGAAATCAGCTACTGTGTTTTGTTTTCCAGGCCTATCTAGAATGGTAATGTTGAATTCTTGTAAAAGCAATAACCATCTTATGACTCTGCCATTATTAATTGATTTGTTCATTAAGTATCTAATTGCAGAATGATCTGTGTGAACAAAAGTTTCATAGCCTATTATATAGTGTCTGAATTTGTTTATGGCATGAACAATAGCTAAAAACTCTTTTTCAGTTACAGTATAGTTTAACTCTGAAGGAGTCAAATTTTTACTGGTATAGTAGATGGCATAAGGAATCAGGTATTTTTGTCCCAATACTGCTCCTAGAGCTGTATCTGAGGCATCTGTTGAAATATGAAAAGGTAACTTCCAGTTAGGTCCCCTTAAAATAGGTGCTTCAAAAATTTTTGTTTTCAGGGTCTTAAAGGCTAACTGGCAATCAGAATTCCATTTGAATTCACAGTCTTTGGTAAGTAATTTGAAGAGTGGAGATGCTATCTTGGTGAAGTTTTCTATAAATATTCGATAACATCTTATAAATCCTAGAAAACTCCTAACATATTTTTGACAACTTGGAATAGATAAGTTAGAGATGACTTCAACTTTTGAGTCATCAACTCTAATCCCATCCCCTGAAATGTGATGTCCTAAAACAATTCCTTCAGTAAACATCATAAAACACTTCTCATGACTAAGTGAAAGATTTTCTTATTTACATCTTTTTAAAACTTTTTCCAAGTTTTCTAAGGCTTCTTCAAACGTGTTTCCATAAACTGTGAAATCATCCATATATACATCTACACAATCATGTATTAGATTCGAAAATATTCCTAATACTGCCCTTTGAAATGTTGCAGGTGCATTTCATAATCCAAATGGAAATACTCAGTAAGAATAGGTACCCCAAGGATAGGTAAATGTGGTTTTGTCTTGATTCTCAAGTGCTACTTGAATTTGATTATAACCGCTAAACCCATCTAGAAATGAGAAGTACTTTTTTCCAGCTAAGGTATCTAACACCTGATCTATGAAAGGTAGGGGAAAATGATCTTTAAGAGTAGCTTTGTTTAATTCTCGGTATTCAATACATACCCTCCATTTACCATTTTTCTTTGGCACAATTACCAAAGGAGAAACCCACTGAATATCTCAAATAGGATAGATAAAGTTGACATTCAACAATTTCTGCAATTCTTCTTTAACAATCTCCCTAAGATTTGGATTCATCCGTCTTTTAGGTTGTCTGATTGGTTTAAAATTTTCCTCTATGTAGATGTGATGAGTGCAAGTCTTGGGGCTTATCCCTTTCATATCAGCATACTCCCATGCATATGCAGAAGAATGTCTCTGTAAGATCTTGACTAGCTCTTCTTGTTGAGATTTTTCTAGGTTCTTGTTTATGTTTAAAGTTTTGCCTGGAAATATCTTACTTGTAGAGATGCAAAATTTATCCATAGAATGAAGAGACATATGTCTTGATGATAAAAAATCAATGTTGGATTTTTCTTGAAATTTTTCATGTTTGTATTCCGAAGAGGATTCAAGGTTTTCTAAAGTATTCAGAATTTGACTATCTTCACTAATTTCTGAAATTGTGAAGAGAGGTTGTAAGTCTTCTTCATCCTCTATCCATTGAGTATCATCTAAATCTATAATTGTCCTTTCTGGAGGATACAAAGTGAATTTCTTAGTTGAACTACCATCAGAGATGTACATATCACCGGATCTACAACTAATGAAAGCATCAGCTATAGCTAACCAAGGTCTTCCTAATATAATAGGATGCCCTCCTAGATTATTCTTAGGAGTTAGGATCATAAAATCCATAGGATGTTCCCAAGAATCTATGGACACTGGAATGTCTTCTATTACCCCATCAGGTTTGATCACAGATCTGTCTGCTAATTGTAATAATGTGGGTGTAAAAATAAGATTAGGAAGTTTCATTTTATCCATGATTTGTCTACTCATAATATTGATTGCTGCTCCTAAATCAATAAGTGTGTTTTGGATCTCAATTCCATTGATGTGAATTTTAACAACTGGATTTCCTGGGTCTAGATACTTTGGAATAGCAATCTTACCCATCATGATATCTGCTATTTTTCCTGCCAGTTTAATTTTCTTTGTCTCTCTTATTCTTTTTCTTGTTTTCTTCATGCTCAACTCCTTTATTGTCTTTGCTAAAATTGGAATTTCCTTGATAGCTTGTAATAATGGAATCTTAATACAGACATTTCTCAGCTCATCTAGGAAATCATAATTAGGCACCATAATTTGTTTTTCTACACCTCTATCAATTTGTAATCTTTCTAGAAAGGGAGGTGTAGAAGTGAATGTTGATGGCTGCTCTAATACAGGAGTTGAAATTATTGGTTCTTTTTGTTTTGGTTTTTCAATGTTTGGGTCCTGAAAAGATGTGTCTTCTTCAAGAATTTTATTTTCCCGTATATAATCTTCCTCAAAGTTTTCTTGTTCTTGTATGATCACAGAAGGTTTCCTCTCTTCAAGCATTCTTCCAGACCTAAGTTGAACATCACTAAGGTCTAGAGGAGTAATTAAATAAGTTGGAAACTGTTGGCCTTCTATCATGTATGTATTCTGAGGATTTTTATTTTTGGGGTTTGGTATGGGTTGAGTAGGAAATTGATTTGATTTCTGAGGAAATGGTAATGGGAGTGGTTGATTTTGATGTTGTGGGTTCTGAGGATTCTGTTGAGGATTTTGTTGAGGATTTTGAGGAGAAAAATGTGGGTATGGTGGAGAGGATGGTGGATATTGATAGTACTGGGAGTATCTTCCATAGGGATTTTGTGCTCCTTGTGCCCAAGCTTGAGATTGATTTTGAAATTTCGGCCAAGGTTGCTGCCAAGAATTCCAATTTAATGGAGGTTGATTATACAATTGATCATGAAATCCTTGTGTTTGAGGTCCTTGCCAAGGCCTTTTAGAGACAAAATTGAGATATTATGTGGAATTTGTAGTAGTCTCCTCTTGAAAGACAACTTTAAGACCAGGAAGTGAAGGACATCTCTTGGTTTCATGTTTTTCTGAACAAATTACACAAGTCTCTACAACTTTTGCATCCAAAGGACATTCTCTCAAGGCATGCTTCTTTCTACATTTGGGACAAAAGATGGCTAAGGCATCAGATTCAAATTTTTTCTTGTTTTGTAACTTAAGGGTGTCTATTTTTTCACTAAGACTCCCTAAGATGTCAGATTTGAATTCATCAAGCATATGCCCTATCTCTGCCCTACTTACTGTCCCAGAAGCAGACTTACTTACCCTTGCAAGAGCAGGGCCTCTTCGACCTTTTACAGTTTTGGATTTCCCTCTTGAAATATTGATACATAACTCAGATATTTCAGGTAATGTGAGCTGAGATATATCCCATTTTCCCATCATGTTAAGGATATCCAACCATTCATCCCTAATTGTCTTCAACAAGAGAGCTTTTAAGGTGTCTTGATCTAAGTTCTCCATTTTTTCTCTTTTGATGTTGTAATGAAATCTCTCCAACAAATCTTCCAGGTTTTCATCTTCTTTTTGTATCATCTTGAAAACTTCCTCCTTATGATTGACTGGCATACAATAATCCAAATACCTCTCTAGAAATTCTTGTTTCATATCTTCCCATGTTCTAACAGAACTGTTGATCAAACTCATAAACCACTTCAATGCTGCTCCTTTCAATGTTGAAGGAAATAGTTTAAGTTTTTGAGCATCTTGTAAGTAGTCATAAGTTCTACATAGGACTTCAAATTCAAATAGGAAGCTTTCAGGATCTTCAGTTTTAAGTCCATAGAAGTTTGGAAGGACAGAGGGTGAAATTGTTTTCATAGCTGTATTGGTTTCTTCATCTACTATGGGAAACCCAAAAGAGTTTCCCATTTATCTTCTACCTCTACCTCTACCCCCTCCAAATAATGTGTGTTCTCCATTAAATAATCCTCCTCCCCCTTCTTCTGCCATAGTTGATTCTTCTGTGGAAGTGGAAAAGTTTGTGTCTCTAGCAGGGATCCTTGAATATTCTTCTAAGACAGGTTCAGTGGATGAAGTGGAAGGTCTTTCTAATGGAATATCTGATCTTAAGTTTTCTGGAAGTCTAGGATCAGTAAAGGATGGAATGTGGGTCTGAGTTGGAGGTGTGCTGGCTCTTGGTCTAGGTGAAACAATAGGTGTTCTAGGAATCAAACTTATGCTTCTGCTTCTTATGAATCTACCCCTTGAGTCTCTCTCTCTATTCATATCATTATTTTTGGGAGTTAAGAAACAAGGCTACCTAGTTACACTTCCCCAGCAACGACGCCAAAATGTTTGTGATCAACTTAGTGTCCCGAAATTGAGTTCATTAATTGTAAAACAGGGCTAGTAAACTGGTGAAGTGTGGTGCACTATATGTGCCTAGGTATTTGTTTCTCACTACATTGTGTTTAGTGTTTTATGATGTTTTTGGTTTTATGGTTTTATGGTTGAAAAAGGAAGGAACTAAGTGCTGGTGAAAAGAAGCTATTGGTTATTTAAAACAGAACAAAGCCTAAACTATGGATGACAAACAACAAATGCAAAGCTTGATAATGACTTCATTTAAAGGAAATAAATCGTTAAGAATGAGTTTAACTTTATCCATCCTGTCCATTAAAGATGTTGGAAGTGCTTGATAAATACGTGTTATAACAATGAAGTTCTCCAAATAAGAAATCAATCACACACACAAAAAAAGATTATTTATAACACTAGAAGTTTCTATTCATTACACCCGCATGTTGAAAGTTACCACTATTCTCGCAACTTGACTTGTCACTACTAGGCCTATCTAAGTTTAACTCCTTTCTAGAATAATGTTTAGTAAAAGGTCATAGGTCAATTTGTAAAAGATTTATGGAATAACCAAAGCTTTAAAACTGAGTATTTTCAACTTCGTCATGCATGATGTATCAATATAAATTGTAACAAAAGCAACTTGTAAAGAGTGAAGGCCGAGAGACTAATTTTTGTCAACTAGTACTACTGAAATATATTTTAGATAACACTAGGTTAGAAGGCATGAATATCAATCTTAAACATACAAGACTACAACTACACAACTAAACTAGAATGCCATTAATCTTTTCTTGAAACAAAATGAACTGAGACTGAACTAGAATGCTACTAATCTACTTGAAGTACAGTGAACAGAGTTAAACTAGAATGTCATTATCAAACTTGTAGTGACAAAGCTGAACTAAATGCAATCAACCTCCGGAGTGTTATAACTAAATTAACATGCAGCTAGTCTATGGAATTCTACAGCCCATCTCGTTCAATATGAATGATATTTTGGAAGAGTTTGTAAAAACAAGTCTGGCTATATTATTCAATGCAATTGAACATAAACATAAGATTTGAAAGAAAATACAACTAGGATCTAAGATACCACAGCTGTTTCTTATTCATTGTTAATGATGTTTTGGAAGAGTTTGTAGGAGTAAGACCGGCTATGAAACTTAGTGTAAACAAGCATAAATCATAAAATTCAAAAAGAAATGCAACTAAAATCTACAACACCACAGCTATGCCTTATTCATCATGATGATATTTTTGGAAGAGTTTCAAGAAAGAACACGTGATGATTAACAAAATACATCAAACATATCCTCAAACCTGCTTAAGCTAGAAATGAAAAACAAGACTAAAATAATTATCTAAGCTGTATGAACAAAGTTGATCAAGTAGCAGGGGCCCTCTACCACCGAAGTAGCACGCAAAATCTACTTCAAGATTGACTTAGCCTTTTAATAAAATGGTACTTCTTCAATTAAAAGAGAAATTACTTCAAAACAGAGTGTTTTTGGACTTCTGAAATCTAGTAATCAAACACAAAATCTAACCTTGTCCCTCGGTTTCCCGAGCCATATTTATAACAAAATTCCATAATTATCTTGAGATAACCTAGGGATAATTCTCTTTCCAAATAAAAATCAAACTAGGACTCTGATGGTGGTCTCGTAATATGATTAAGGACATCTGGACAGTCTTTGTCCTATTAGGAGTCTATCTCCTAGTTTGAGTTCCCACATGAATAACCATCTACAGGATTCTGTTCAAACTTCATGGAGAGCAAAAAATGATGAGAGAATGATGTGGAATATTACCATATGTGTTTTTCTCTAAGATGACACCTGGAACCTACATAGACATGAAGACAGCTGCAGAATCGACAACTAGCTACAAAATGTCTGCATTCTGTAGCTAGATCTAGTTCAAAAAGTACTACAATGACAAAATCATAAAACCATAGAAAGTTAGTCATGATATTCATTCTTAAAGCAATTTTAATTAATTCTGTTCATCATTTGATCCTGTAATTAATAATGGACAAAGGAAATGGAGTGGAATGTGGTGGAAGAAAGAACATATTTGGAGCTCAACAGTTTCCTCAACCTCTATGCTTTTGCCTCTTTTGAGAGTTCAATTATTTATGGAAATGCCCAATAAGATTTGGTGCTTTACAGTTTCCTTTTTTGTACTGACTCTCTTGTGAGAAAAATATGAGATTCAAATCATTCTCCATGGTTTTTTCCCGTTTCAAACTTAAAACATGGGTAACGCTTCCCTCTAGTGTAAACAGAGCGTTTCCCTAGCCGCTAACGCGGCCCATTCACTGATTCGCTGCGTTATAACGCTCTTGTGTTGTTATAGAGAGGCGTTACCTTGGCAGAAATAGGTTTAATTTAGGTCTTTGTATTCCTTCCATATTTTCCTTCTCCTCTGAGCTGATGAGGAGGTATTTTGACCTGTAACAGATGCTCCCTAAAGTGTGAGGTCAAAGACGAAGATGATGGCCGAAATACTTTACAAAGTGTGTAGTAGAGATAAAGATATTGAAAGACTAAGTAAAACCTGAAACAAAAACATATGTCAGAAAATATAGTATATGCCTTGACTCGGGCATTCCCATGCTCAGTGGCTTAAACAACATGATTTCTCTAGAATAGAGATATGAAGAATCTGTCCACCAATAAGAACAATGTAGAAGTGTCTTTCATAACAGGATCAGGCTGAAGAGGCTGTCTCCATAAACAGTATCGCAACTTGGGGAAGGAAACAAAACTTTAATGATGTAACCTTTTCCCCAAGGTCTTGATCGTCGATTAACTTAAAATGCATATTTCTCAACATGTGAATGAAGGAGCTGTCATCGAACATGTGAGAAATAATTTGATTACCAGTCGATAATGAAAACTGTTAATAGATGCGAAGGTGGCCACCGATAATGATGATGGTCCCTAAGATGCACAGTACAATATAGCGAGTGTGAATAAAATGAGTTGAAGTCAAATACTCATAGAAGCATTCGACCAGGAGCCAATGATGAAGACTCTTGATCAAACGCAAGACTACCTGCCACTGATGTCTGCAAGTATCTGGGTACTGATGGGTTTCTGGATCAACTTCCTAGATAAGATGCTGAAGTCGATAGGAAAAGATCTGTTGAAAGGTAGGCACTGAGGCATCCTACATTAGTCAACACGAAACGGAAACCAACTGATTTATGATTGAGATAATGAAGAGTAAATGGGGACATCGGACGAAAAGTAATTTCTAGCATAATAAGCGGTTTGGTTGATAAAAGAAGCAGTAGATAGCGAGATCTGCTTGAACAATAGAAGGCACTGTAGCAGGGTACTAGGGAGCTGAGGCTTAATGAACACCAAAGAGTGTGTTAGGATATTACCGGTGTAGGGACACTAGGAAATGAAGGCTAATACTCATAGATGGTAGGGTTTGACTAACTGCAAAAGATTTTTCTGGGAAGTGCCATGTTCAAGAATTTTGCTGCCAAATCGACCTTTCTGAAATGTAACAGAGGTAGTATCCATTTTGCCGGTGGTGTAACTTCCCCGTTCGATTAAGTCAATAAGTCCACGAGAACTCTGCAATTTTTATTTAGAGAGTCCAAAATATCACAAAAGACAACTCATGCCCCGTCTGATTGCTGACCAAAGTCCACACTAAAACTTATGCAGAATTTTTCATGTTTCAGAGATAGCTGAAAAATATCATAAAAGAACTTCCAGGTTCTGTTCCATTAGGTTTAATTAGTCCTCGTACGCAGGAATCCCGTGAATTTTTCATGTTTAGAGAGTCTGAAAAATATCATAAAAGACAACTTCGTGCCCCGTCTGATTAGGTTTAACGAGTCCAGACGAGTAAACTCGGTGAATTTTTCATGTTTAGAGAGTCTGAAAAATATCATAAAAGACAACTCCATTAGGGTACCTTTGTCATGTCTTGATAATCGGGCACGGAAAAGGAATAATAGTAAGCCTGAAACAGTTCATTTTCTGTGAGTTAGTCCATCGAAACCGGAAAATTTAGAAATCTATGTTCGATGGATGTCTACCTCATTTTGTTATGAGTACGAGGAGATGAAGTAAACTCAATACTCTTTGTGAAATTTCAACAAGTCCAACAAAGAAAAACTCGGTGCCCTTCGTGAAATTTTAACGAGTCACGTGGAGAAAACTCGGTTACTTTTTCGGTTTAAGGAGCTTTGAAAAAGAGGAAAAGAATGGCTCCTTTCTCTCTGTCATGGTAGTTTAACGAGCCCGACAAAGTCAAATCGGTGTTTTTTCAGTTTTATGAGCAAGAAAAAGGTTCCTAAAAAGAAATCTTAGTGCGTCTTCATATTTTTAACGAGCCTGAAGACGAGAACTCTAGGTTTTTCAGATTAACGAGCAAGAAAAATACCATAAAAATAACACTCGATGATAGAAGGGTCTATGCCGGGCATTTCATCATAAGACCAAGAAAACACATCGTGTAATTCCTTGAAAAGGGATGTGAAGCACCCAATTTCCTCAGGATTGCAGTCGGATCCAATCTGGATATTTTCCACGATACCCGTTTTGACCGAGATATCAATGAGCATTGTCTTAGAAAGATTACCCATTTTCCCTTTTGAATCGATAGTTTGAACAGTCGTATAAGTAGAGGGAACTATCTCATGTTGGTCAAAAGATTGGATTTATGTTTTTATCGCCTCCGAGTCAATCATCGAAGCGCGATGGTGAAACTCTCCCCAAGGTCATTCTTCTAGAGACATGATCTCTCAAATAGCTTCTTCTGTAGGCAAGACTTCATTGAGGAGATCCTTAGAGAGAACTATTATGGGGGGGATGTTTATACCTTCGGTCGAAACCATAGCAGTGGAGGGTTCAGATGCTATTTAGATGGCTTGGTAAGCCAACTCAGCTGGTGAGAGCGGCATATGATCTCCGTAGGAATCAATGTCTGAAGGTGTCGAAATGATCCATGGGTCAATAGAACCATCCAAAGTGGTGGATATCATTGCAATCATGTTTGGGATCTGTGGCGGCGGGAGAGGAAAACAACCTAGTAGGGAAGATTCCTTCAGAAGACTAGTACCGATACTGACGTAAAATTCAGGAAAGCCTCCTATTAGGGGTACAGTGCTACTTGGTAACGTGGCATAATCTAGGGTGCAGAAGGATAGCTAATCCACTATGAATATTTTCCCATCCAATGGAAATAGGATGAGTCGAAAGACCGAAGACACAATGGCAGTCATGGCATAAGACCAACTACGACGAAGCAATAGATTATAGTCCAGATGGCGCTCTACGACTTCAATGTCCACGTTTACCGTTTTCCCACTCAGAGTAATGGGAAATCTAGCAAGGTATCCTTTTGGGAGGAACGTGTGGCCATTGAAAGCTTTGAGGGAATTCGATGGCAGGGTGAGGGTAGGAGAACCTAAATTGAGCCAGCAAGCTTGTGACATAATGCAGGTCGAAGCACCTTCGTCTATGACAGTGCAATGGATTGGTATCCCTTTCGACACCATCTGCACCTGGAATGCGAGTTGGTGTGAGAGGCAAGGTTTAGCCTTTTCCATATCAAATATAGCTAGCATGGAATCCTGGGGGTCTATTCCACCAATGGCCGAAAGCAAGGCTTTCCTTTGTGCTGGACAGGTTTGTAATACTTCGAGAGAAGACATAGCTGATGGTGCCTGCGCCAAATCTTCTACAATGTTGTAGTTTTGGGCTGCACGTGCAAAGGTGTTATGAGTCGTGCGTCGAAGTGCCCCTTTGGGGGGATGAATCACAGGTTCAACAGTAGGCTGTTCGATAAACAATTCGTTGGGCGGATGTGGATTTGAACTAGTTCCAGGTTCTTGAGCATCTATGGTGGGATTTCCATAAAGCTTGGCTCGAGTTTGAAGTTCAACACTCTCAATGCCATAAATGGTGGATGGTCCTTCGCCGGAAGGATGTGAACCATCATTGCCCCATTGATGGGGTTGTGGTGGATTGTCAACCATGTGTTGATGTTGCTGCTATTGATTAGGGAAAGGATTATGAAGAACGGCAGGTGTTCGCCCAGAATCCTTGTTGGCAATAAATTCTATGCATTCCTGTAGTTGAGGACATTTGTATGTCAAGTGGTCCTCCGCACAAATCTTGCAAGGAAATTTCATGGGTTTATCCTTCGCTTTGTCATTTTTGGCAGCGTTTTTCTGATTAGGGTTATTCTGATTATCTGGCTTCTCTTCTGAAGAAGACGTCTTTTTCTTGTTCTTATTTTTCCCGCTAGGTTTTTGTGAGGTTTGCAAAGAATTCACCTCAGCGGTAGGAAGAGTATTCGTTTGGTGAGGGGTGGGGGCAACCGAAGATGGCTAGGAGGCTTGCCCCCGAGACTGCTTCATGGCCACATAGGAGATTGTGCCAACGATACCGTCGACATGTGCTCTGGTTTTCTGAGTGGCCGGAGGATTTGGGTTACCAGGGGCATGGGGGAGTAGATCGTATAGCATGCCGGATTGTGAATAGATTAAATCCAAATGCTGGGCAAGAAGAATACATTGATCTTCTGTAACCGCACCAGAAAGGCCAATGTATTTAGAGATGTGGGGTAAAAGAGACTTGCAAAACCAATTGGCTAAGAGATGATCCAGGATTGGCGCTTTGACTAGCCTCCTCCTACGTCTCCATTCATGAATATGATCGGAGATGTGGGTGGTGGTATTGAAGGCGGCACGTGGCAATTCAATGTACCACTTAGCGGCATTTTCTGTAAGGGTGCGGGGAAATAGTCGAAGCCGGACACTATCGTCCACCATGGAATTGGATATAGACCATAGATGAAAGGTAGTGATGTGTGCGGCTTGGTTTTCCCCTTGTTTCCCTTCGAACTTCGGGATGTCAGAAGGAATCTTATGCGGTACTGGAGGCCAAAGCAGGTTGTGATTGATGGGGTCATTAGTCAGTTTATGAATATCGAGATTGTCCAAAGCTGCCAAAAATGGCAATTGTGGATTTTCCCCCGAATCTAACCAAGGCAGTATGGGTTGACTACTTAGACCATAGGGTCCACCCATCAACGTGTTACCAGGAGGATAAGCGGGACTTTGATAAAAACTTCCGATAGGTGGAGGAGTAGGGACATACCATTGTTGTCCATAAGGCATATTGTATTGTGGGGCGAATGGTTGGTTTCCCCCAATATAAAAGTGTCGTCCAATTCCAGATGGAGGTTTGGGTTGGTTAGTCCAAATGGATGCAATAGAGTTACCCGGAGGCATGCTACTACTTGCATAGTTTGGCAACGGCATAGACCCTACACCTATATTTGAACCACTTAAGGGAAAATTATTGACAATAGGTTGTCCCATTTGTCCTAAGGATTGTAGGGGAAGTGAAATTTTCCCTGCTACCTGAGTGATGGTGACACTGCCCCCTGGTATAGTGGCCAAGGGGTTTGAACTCATCAGAGGGTTCCAACTGAAAGGGGTGCTAAAAGGTACCGAAGTAGTCATACTTGTGGGAGGAGCTACCGTGGGTCCCAACGTGGTCACGGTAGGGGTAGATGCCAAAGGATTCGGCGAGCTACTGACAGTTGTGATGACCGTAGGATTGGGATTAGGTATATGTTGACTACTGGGTTTACCCAGTGATGGCATAGAACTGACCACCGGCGGGGAGGATGGTGGCGAACCTGGGATGGTTGCCATTGGCATCGACCCTGTGGATGCTGGTGGTGAAATGGATGTTTGTGCGGCCGAAGACATATCTTGACATGATGGAATATGAATTATCACAGGCCCCAACGGATCAATGAGCGGAGGATTGTAATGAAGTACAACCCCTTCAGTGAAAGGGTCCTCCAGAAATTCCAAATGATATGAGGCTATATGAAAATCAAGATAAGTCAGTGGAGACTACTCTTCTGTAGAAGGCACGGGTTCACCAAGGTTCAGTTCTTCCTCAATAGTGAGAGGAGGTAGACCTTGCTATTTTCGAGACAGACGGCATGGGTCGGGGGACGCCACGGTGACCTGTTTAATTTTAACAAATTTTAATAAATTGTGATGTATTATAAAGTCTCAATGACAGTGACCACACACCTAAAAAAGAAAAAAGGACTCTCTAAAATCAATCAGCAAGCAGCCAGAATAGGGTGCCCTATCTGAGTACTACCATTTTCTGGTGATGAAATCCAGTATCACAATAGTATACAGAGAGGGTTGGTCGAAAGTACAGTTACGGTCACTCTATAGCTTTGCCCGAACCTTAGACGATAGGTGTAAGCACTCTCATGAAGATGATTACCCTCCTAAGGACCGAAGACAGAGTGGGTCCGTCTGTTTCAGGTACCAGGACAACCCGTCCTAGTCACCTTGTGTAAGTACCTAAAAATTATGGCCACTAAAGATACCTCAAATCACAGACATCATCAGGGGGGTCCACGGTCAAGGACAGTGTGCTATATGGGCAGAATACCTAGATCCCCGATCTAGTTTCGACATCCCCGAAGGGAACCCCAATATATAACACACCCACCAGATGCAGTCGAATGTGGGCTACCTTCTTATGCACGCAAGTGTTGTCTCGCACTGAGCTCCAGTAAAGGAACGGTCCCGATAATATGAGTGCAGTAGGATTTTGCTCGTTAATGAATCTAGTTTCAAGTTTTGAGATCTTGGGTGATTTTCTCACTTTTCCTAACCCAAGATCCTAGCCTAAACTACTGTTTGTGTGAGCTCAAAAAAGAGTAATGTGATTGATTTTATTATCGCTTGATTCTTAGTGTACTTGATTATTAGTCTTGCGGAGGGAGAGTGGACGTATGAAATGTAATGAGACTCTGATTCAAGAAACCATGCAAAACATGCTCTAAATATTCAATTTGATGAAGAGTATTTTTACAAGGAGAGGTTTCTTTTCAACATCCATGCACTAACATTCAAATAACACAGTTCAACTTTAAAAATTCCGACTTCTATCTACCTCTTCTTAACAGTCTATGAACTGAAAATTTCAGAATTAACTCAGCTAGATGCAGAAAAAACTAAAAAAAAAATTCTTCTCTAAAAATTAAATGCTTTTAACACTAACTTTCCAAACAAGAGCAAACAAATAGAAATGCGAGCTTAGTAAACAAGCACAGGGATTCAGTCAAGGAGATATACTGATGGCCAAAAAATTCTGCAGCTAAAACATAATCACAGCGGTGGAAAACAAGTTTTGACTGAGTAACGCACTGTCTCTGAGTAAAGACATCGTTAATCCAAAGACTAACACATTGTTTTTAAGTAGATCTAGCATTATAATGCACTGGAAAACCTACAGGGGTAGTGTTAGCCAGGGAAAAATTCTTTAGATGGTCAAACAGAAACAAGATTGAACTTTGCGAGATTTTGAAATGTCTACTGGGCATAAATACTGGTAAGAAGGATTTGTGAATAGAGGAAAGAAGAAAGGAGGAAAGAAATAGTCCGGAAAATATGGGGAAATTCCCCAGCGGAGTTGCCAATTCTGCTATAGGGTTAAATGCTTGGGTTGTTGGTTATCGTATATCCCTCTCAGGGTTTTCCGCTGCCCGAGGCAGACAGTAAGATTAGCTATACAGTTCACAAAGATGGCATACACATGTTCATATTAACTTAAAACCAATTGATAGAAAAAGATAGAGAATTTACCTCTTTAATGATCTTAGAGTCATTTGGAGAGCACTAGGTAGCGAAGCAGCGTTCCTCCTTCACCAGCTCCAAATTTAGATCCTACAATAAATTAAAGCACCCGTGTAATTTCTAACATAACATACATTTCCTATCAATTAATACAATATATAATAAACATTTAAATTGTGCACATCTAAGCCATTCATCTCATGCAATATAAGTGATTAAAATAATAATGACAATATTAACGCATAGAATGGACAAAACAGATACAGTTCTATTGGTTTGTAAAAAGGAGGATTACAACCGTCGGTTGCACCAAGCCCTCCTTAGCCTTCCAATCTCTCTATCTCTCAAAGTGGTGATGTCTTGATCAACAAGCTCTCAAGGAACCTCTTTGACCTTTGACCCTCACACTACAACAATGATCTCTACTTCACAAGTATTCAAAAACTTGACAATCCTTCGACTTTGAACTAAGAGCCTTCAACTCCATTTTATAGGAGATGGAGAGAGAAATCATTGCCCTTCTTCTTCTACCAGTTCTTGAATAGAAAAAACCAAGATGTTTCCTCAACCTCTATGCTTTTGCCTCTTTTGAGAGTTCAGTTGTTTATGGCAATGCCCAATAAGAGTTGGTGCTTTGCAGTTTCCTTTTTTGTACTGACTCTCTTGTGAGAAAAAGCTGGAGATTCAAATCATTCTCTATGGGTTTTTCCCGTTTCAAACTTAAAACATGGGTAACGCTTCCCTCTAGTGTAAACATAGCATTTACCTAGCCACTAACGCGGCTCATTCACTGATTAGTTGTGTTATAACGCTCTTGTGTTGTTATAGGTTTAATTTAGCTGCGTTACCTTGGCAGAAATAGGTTTAATTTAGGTCTTTGTATTCCTTCCATATTTGCCTTCTCCTCTGAGTTGATGTGGAGGTATTTTGACCTGTAACAATCTGCTCCTTAGGCAACCTTTGGGTTTATAACATGTACACTTGCTGCTCTTACTTACTGTACTTTACTTGCCTTGATGGAAAACTAAGTCAGCATGAAGGACCTGTTGAAATTTTCCTTTTTGCCCTCCTTTGTACACTGATCATCATTAAATTACACCCCTGCAGAGATGTAAAAAAAAAATCTTTTGAACCTTGGAGAGCTTATTTGGTGTTTCATGGAGATTTTTTCCGATCTAAGTATATTTCTTTCAGATAGCGACAAACCTTCTCTTTTCCTGATTTGGATCTTTGTTGGACTTCTTCTAGAATGAGACAAAGTGAGCTCTTAGTGGTGTGCGACCTATCGATAGAACAATGCTTGTTTTGCAGAATAGGAACTAATTGAAGGTTGACTGGTACTAGACAGAGGCTTTTTGGCCTAGGATATCCTAGCCAAGGAAAAACTCCCTAAACACCACTATCTAACTTAGGGACAATTTTGATAGATTCTGAGTGTTTTCTTAGGCATGATCAGATTTTCAAATGACAAGATGACCAGGGATAGAATTACAGACACTTTTTCAACCTTTGGATAGTGAATTCCATGAGAAACAAGGGTAAATGATAGCAAATAATTTACAGCTATGACAGCTATAGACAAGGTTACTTTGCTGAAACCAGATAGGACTTGACAACTGGGGTTTTTTCTCATCATAGGCTGACAAGAAGGGGTAGGAGGACAAAAATTATTTTGGGTTGTTTTCTAGATGACAGATTTGACAGTTTTGAGATCAGATTCTAGAAAAATTAGCTAAGGAAACTGATCATCAATAACAGGTAAAAATACTGATGACTAACAGTGGCTCCATTTGGGGAGGGAAGCTCCTTTTCAGGAGGTGTCTGGAATTGCAGATCTCTGGCTTGTGAAGACTAGTGCCTTATCCATTAGCACAAATTCTTCTTTTTCTTGATGTTATTCCTGAAAATGATGCTTTTCTGAAAAAATTGCAGCATGATTAGCATCAACCTCAACTCTACCTACCCAACTACTTTTCCTAGCATTTTTTTCTTCTTTAGGTGCGTTTGGACTGGCAACCTTTTGACATGATATTTTTTGAAAAAAGAAAAAGTATCTAATGCTACACTTATATCTTCTAGGAGTTCAGATTAAACTGATGAACCCCTTTGTTTCTCTACCTATACTACGATCGACTGTCAAGATTAAGCTGTTTGACAAGATTTCATTCTCTAAACTAAAGCATGAAATTCAAAAATGATCAAATCAGGATTAGACGGTCTGATTTGTCATGCGTTTGTGGCATAAAAACAAGCTGCACACAAACATTATTTATGTACAAGATGAAACTTAGAAAAATCAGAGCAAGATATACAAATTGTTTTTCATCCCTGTTTTCCTCTTTGGTTATGTTTTGAGCGTGTGGAACCAGCATTCTTTTCCTAATCTACTTTCTTTGACAAGTCAAGCTTACACAATTTGACTATCATCTCTCTCACTAACTTATCAGCAATCAATTTAAACATGTTTAGTTATGATTAGGCTAGATAACTAAACAAGATACCTTGTGAGCACTAGTAGTGGCATTTAGACTTGCACACTTTCAGCATGACTATTTTTTGGACGTGGGGATTTTCATGGTGTTTTCAAACCACCCTCTTTTTCTACTTTTCTATTGTTTTTGTATTTTCTGTTTTTTGATTTATTTCTTCAAGCAATGTTATGTACAATGATTGAAAAATATGAAACCATAACTCTTGAAAATCGTGAAACTTGAGCATCTTATCTTTATAAGGATCTCCTGATGCTCTTGGTCCACTCAGCTCTTGAAAAGAAAAATTTGGAAAATTTTCTCTTGTAAGGATAACATAAGCATTCATGCATGAATATCTAAACAACCCTATGTATTCCTGTTGTGCTTCTTTATACCTTTGATTTCCACTTCTCCTTTTACTGTACATCTTTTTCAAATAATGCATATATTATTTGCCAATTTTAAAGCATATGAAGACATCATCAAGGTACATCATGACAAGGAAATTCAGGACCGGGAACATAAATTTCCTGAGGGCATCTTTGGTGTTCATTGGTTTTGGATAGATTGGTTTGAACATGAAGTTGCCACTAGTATATTTGAAGAAATCTTTGATCTGATCTTTTTGAAGTGGGATTATTCAATGGTATCCTGAAAAATTATCACTCAAAACCACATGATTAGAAACTCCTAGTTTTCTTATAATATTATCTATTTTTGGAAGGGGATGAATGTTGTTTATGAGAGGTTTATTTATGTTTCTAAAATCTAAACATAACCTGTGTTTAGTTATCGTCTTTTCGAGTGACCATGTTTGACTAGAGTTTTTGTGTTCTTTTTTGAAAGGATGATATCTAAAGAGGGCAGAATTTCTATGGTATTTTGTATTCATTTTCCGGCATATTCTTGTATTGTGAAGAATCTTGTCTAGTCTTGTATTCATTAATTTCTTATATAGAGACAAAATCCTAGGTAATTTAAACATCTCAAGTTTTTCACAATTTTTTTCATCAGCTTCCTTATCATCAAAACTAGTGAATCTCTTTTTAGGATCTATTGAAGTACTAGCAATGGTTAACACTTCATTTGGAGAATTGAAATCTTTACAGGGTGAAGAGCTACGATATGGCAAGAACATAAGACTTTCTAGTTTCTAGTTTCCTAGGGTTGTTGTGTTATAAAAATCCTTTAGTGGCTTTAAATCAAAAGAGAGGTTTAATTGTGTGTTTGATACTTGTATTGGGTTGAGATCATTTGTCTGAGAATTTAAAATGATTACTTCTTCCGAAGTTTTAGTTTTAGTTTCTGGTGAATCATGTTTTATCTCATCAAAATGAAAGTGTATCTGGTCATGATAATTTTGAGTATCAAATTAATCATACAGAGGTTGGTCTGGCTACGATACTGTGCTTGAACTGGTTTTAGTTTCACTTGTGTTTTCATCAGTGTCATCTTCTAGGTGTAAGATGAAGGAATCCATGTTTGAATGTATGGAATAAAGAGGTATGTTTTTCGGTTTCTCTTGACTACTGACCATATATTTCATGTGTGATTCACAATATAATCTTCTTGGTTGGTCAAAATAGGAATATTAGCATAAGAAATGTCTAACTGAATGTTTCCTTGGAGTTTAGCCCCCCAGGTTCTAGATAAAATCATCCCATATTTCAGGGGAATGTCTACTACCACTATGTCCATAACCAAATGTTTAGCTGGGACTTGTTCCAGATTTACACACATGTCTTTGATTAGGCCCAAACATTTGACTCTACCTGAATCAAAAGAGTACAAATCTTTTTAATTTTTGGTTATTTCTAAGCCTAATTTGTCCATTATCACTTTAGGCATGAGATTGTGAGAGGCACTGGAATCTAGCATAGCATTATGTAGGATCTGGTCATGTACATTCAAGTTTATGTAAAAAGGAGGAGTGGTTCCTTCTTGATACTTTCCTTCTATATTTGGTCCAAATAATAGTTCGGGAGTGTCATTAGCTAAGTGCAAGGTGTCGGTATCATTTCCTATGTTTAAGATTTTCATAACCTGAGATTTATAGAAATTTTGAGATATCAATTCAGTTAGGGGCATATTTATTTTTATTTTAGCAATTTCCCCTTAGAAACTGAAAGGTACTTGAGCTTTTGACATGTTTGCATTAGCTTTTTTAGCCATTACCTTCTCTACTGATCTGTCCTTTTGATTTTTATGTGGAGCTTTGTTCAGGATGATATTTTCGAGAATTTTGGTGGAAGTGCTGGCACAGTTTGGGTTGATGTTTTATTGGCTATTTTTGTCTTTATTTAGATCGGTTTTCTTAGCCATAACATTAACATTGTCTACTAGTTTTTTAAGAATAGCTTCAGGAGTTTTCTTGACAACATAATCTGAATTGTTCTTTTTTAATTTTTCCTGGATCTTCTTCGTGTTCTCTTGGTTTTTCTTACTTCTAAGATCATATTTCCTATGGACTTCCATTATGGAATTTTGTAAACCAATTTCAGGGTCTTCATATTCAATTTCATCTTGGTATGAGGAGAAGAAACCTTGTTCTTCTTCCATGAGATAAACCTCACCCTCACTATCAAAGCCTATCAGGTTTAGATGATTTTCCTCAATATGTTCAATGTCTCTTTCTCCTTCATCAAGATAATTATCTTGGAAAGGAGGCCTGATTTGCTGATCATTTTCTCTTGGTTTGATTTGGGGTAGGTCCCTTCTAAGGTTTTGATTCCAGTTTTTGGTTTGTGGGTTTAGTTGGTTATCCCTAGGAGGTTTTCTATCACTGAGACTTATTCTTTCCATCATTCTTTCTATCATTCTTTCCATTTTTCTTTCCAAGTTGTCTATCTTGGCATCGGAAGAGGATGTAGAGGGAAAGGTTTCATCTCGGTATGTGACTTTCTTTTCTGATCTTACCCTAGCCCTCTTCTTAGCAAGGTTTGCCTCTGCACTAATAGCCCCCTTTTGCATTTCTTCTAGATTTTTAGGTTCTCTTTCTCTTAGTTAATATGTCATATCCGGATCGAAACCTTCCGGAAATTTCTCTAGAGCTAAGCCACGTGGCGGTTTCATGTTAGGTGGGAGAGCGTTATAGACACTGTTGAATATGGTACAATAATCTTGAACACTTTCTCCTGTGTTCCTCTTAAGAGTATTATATTCAAAGATGACTTGAAGTGGGTTTTTTGTGATTTCCCATTTGTTTATGAAAGTTTGGTATAATGAAGGGAGATCATGTATGCTATGAGGAGCTAAGCCTTTAAAACCATTTTTTATCTCCACCTCCTAGGCTTTGGGCGAACATTCTCATCTTGATGGTTTCTTCATCTAATTCCATGTAATCAAAAGCATCATTCATTCTATCTACATGTTGTTGGGTAGTAGTGGATACGGCCTCAGTGAAGTGTGGGATCCTAGACTGATAGTCATTTGGAAAATGTGACAAAGGTTGAGGTAACACTAGGGGTGCATACCATGCTGCCGTGATGGGTTGTACTGGTAAATTTACAAATGGAGGATTTGGTACATGAGATGAAGTGATTTGCATAGTGGTGTTGTGAGTGGGAGTGTTAGAGGTGCTTGGACTGGTAAACTAATTTTGAGTATACTTGGGATGGAAAGAGCTAAAGTGGCGGAGGAGATGAAAATCAGGTGGAGTAGTAGGAGATGCTTCTCTGCTAGAACTCTGCTGCAAGTCTAAGGGCTCAAGATCAGAATGGTCAAAGCTAGGTTGTGACATGGTTCTAAAAATATTTGTTGTATGGCACAAGTAAAAATTTTGGGCTAGCAAGGATGTAATATTTTCAGGTACAGAGCTTGCTCTATGAAGGCTCCTATCAGTAGTTAAATTACTAGTCTTAGAATTTTGCCACAAAATATTTTCTAGGTCATCAACTACAGTAGGAGGATTTGGGTCCGGATGAGATCTGGTGTGAATTATTCATGAAGCCAGATTTCAGATTCAAACTTTAGAGAGGTTGAAAGTTATGAATGTTTTCAACAACTTGTCTTCTCTAAGTTTTGTCAGACTAGCTGAGTGTATGATTAATACTTCTTAGACTTTTCAAGGCTGTTTGTAAAGTAGTCTTATAATAGTTTATGGAAGCTTAGCAAAGTTTTCAAAAAGGCCTACTAGAGGCTAGTGGAGTTTCCAGGTGGATATTTTTGGTTTTTTAGGATATATTGTCTATGGTCCACCGCCAAAACTGATATGAATAGTCAATCTAAAAAATGTTCTTTTTTTTGTGAGGTTAATTTCCTGATTTTTTAATGTGTAGTATGATTTGTAAGAGTGTCCTAAATTTGTTTTCAGCACTTATCTAAGGTGATGAAAAAAAAATAATTTACTCTAATGGCTTTATCAGTTGATTTTATGATTCAATCTGAAGGACTAATGAGTCAACAACAGTTTGCTAGACAGTCATGAACTCAGAGAGTCTCACCATAATCACCATTATGTTAGTGTGGTGATGAGGTGGCTGATAATCACTGGATATTCTTCAGCCAAGGGATTTCTGAAGTTCTAAGGTATACTTAGTTTTTCGCTAACTCGAAAAGGTCCCACCGTGATCACCATTATGTTAGATGCGGAAATGAGGTGGCTCAATAGTATAGTGTGCTTAGTTCAAGAAGGGATTTTTGTGAGTCTTGAAAGATGTTCAAATTGATATGAACTCAAAAAATTCCCATCGTGATCGCCATTATGTTAGGTTGGCGATGAGGTGGCAGATTCACTAGATTTTTTTGAAGACAAGGGATTTCCGGAGTCCTAAGGTGTACTTAGATTGTCACTAACTCAGAAAAGTCTCACCGTGATCACCATTATGTTAGTTTCCCGTGATTTGGCAGATTGACGGACCAAATGACGGAGTAACATCAAACCAATATTTGGAGCCCTAGGACCTAGCCTTCCTGGACTCAGAGAGGGCTCTCTCTAATGAAGCAAAGGATGTGAGCTTGTTCACTTAGTTTTTTTGTATTTTACGCTAGTTGTAAAGTTTGTTTGTTTGTTATTTTTACTTGTTTGGGGAAAAAACTGATCAAGTGGATCAAAATAGAATAATAAAATGAGATCAGCTGGGCTATGGGGTCAAAATCAAGCCAAGGATGTCAAGAAAATGGGTAGGGTGTACTGTAGGGCCGGTTTAGTATAGCGAATGGATATTTCAGGTGGTTTATGAAGTGAAATGAACATCAATTTTGCGCAAGACAAAGGGATCTTAAGAATAAATAGTTTAAACAACAAGATTTCATGTGGTAGGGCTAACCATTAATCACTATGAATCAAACTCAAACTGAAAGATGCATAAAATAAACATTCAGGTGATGCATAGAAGTATAAGACCCTTTAACTTTGGGAAAATCACCTTCAGTGGTTGAGAACACATGTAAGACAAAACAACAGCTCAAAATGTGGAAAGGAAACTCCTAAGAAACACATTCAAACTGATGAGAACTTTGAAATAATTTTGCAAGTATAGGCAGAGGGCAAGATCGAAACAAGACCTCTCTGATTTAGACTAGACAATCAACACTTCAAAGGAGATTTCATTAATGAGGTCTAAACAGTTATGAGTAAGCAGGGCATACCATGAATCAAAAAAGATAGCATGTCATATTAATCATTAAGGAAATAAATAACAAGTTCCTAGCAGACCAAAGGGTAGTTAAGAATCCTTTGACATGACCAATAAGGGTGAAAACATAGAAGTTGTAATGAATCAGGAAATTTGATGAGCCTCCATGGGCATACCTCAAACTATTATTTACTGACCTACAGCAAGCAAGAAACATGGATACATATGTGAAAAAATAAGAAAACATAACTGAAAATAAGTACAATACCATTTACCAAGCGATGGAATCCTGCACATAGATCCTCTCCATCATCTAGCCAAGCAAGTCAAGCTATTCACTCCATAAAACAAGTTTGATCATCAAAACTCATAACATATATTGCTCTAAGCTCAGTCAAGTAATTAAGCTCTTCAAAGTCCAGCTTGTTTATCAACTCTTCAACCAAAAATATCACAATGATTATCCATGAGTTATATAGGAAAATGAGAAGATAAGCTTCACAAGACTGACTAGAAGCTCATAGGCTAAAAACAAATATCTGATTTTGTAATATCTTCAAAATATCTATAAAATTCTAAAAAATGAAAAAATATTGACTTTTCATGACTGAAAATGGCCAAAAAAGGCTTAACGCACATTTGGATAAGCCACTTCAGAAAACTGCCTTTTTTTCCAAAATTCTACAGGAATGTAGCAGCAAAAAATTGCCTGTCTTGCAGACCACTTTTGAGGGACCTTCCGATGTCAAAACGAGGCTTGTTATGTCTTGTTGGAAATTCCTGGATGTCTAATTTCTGAAACTACTTTATTTTTCCCAAACTGATGCTGAGAAGTCTATCAAAAACTGAACTGAGTGAAAAAAACCAGAAAAGTAGCCCTTGCTGATATGTGAGGCAGAAAGTTAAAAAATCATTGTTTTTCGCCTCTTTGGGGGACCAAAACATCTCCTTTGGATCTGAAAATTTGTGAGTATCTGCCCCTGAATTTATTATATCCAAAAAATTACTTTCATGAGCTGAGGATTCTCGTAGAACCCATGGCAGCGCCTTGAAAAATGTGCAATTATGGCCAAAAAACACGAAAAACAAAATCTTGTCAAAATTTGCTCAATTTTGGCGAGCAAGCCTCTCATGGGTTCTTAGAAACATGTAGAGAATATGAGGCCAAGATTTCAAGCCCTGATGTGAATTTCTCCATTTTTTCTATCAGACGCCTCTTTCAGGCAGCCTTGATGCTTTCTTGAGCAAGTTTGATTTTTTTTCGGGAAAATTGGTTCAACTTCTTGTAGTGCTTGGTCATCTTCTTTTGTAGGCTCAAGTCTCTTTTAGCTTTCTCTAATTTATCCTCCAAATGTTTGTTGGCCCTTTCAAGCCATGGTTCTCTATTATTTTCTATTTCTTTGGTGAGAAATTGAGTAAGAGGATAAGATCGAACAAGGGATGCCTCTTCTTCCTTCTTTTTCTCGAAAGCTTTCTTGAGACCCATAGTCCTAGGCCTGTTTCTCATTGGCTGATCCTTTTCTTCAGTATCATCAAATTCACCCATAAGATCTTCAAGCTTGATTTGTGCTTTGTAGGATTCCCTTTGGTATTTGAAAGCCTGGGCCTCAAAAACTGCCATTTGACAACTCATTTGTTTGTTTTGCATTTGTAGAACATGTATGAAGTATTTTAACCTTTCTAGATCAGCTTGTAGGTCATGAATTTGGTCCTCTGTTGTGCAAAAGAGCCTCAAGAATTCTAGCTTCATTATCCCCATCATCACTGTCTATCTGTATGATGTCAAATTCCCTCTCCTTTTCATGAATACTCTCCTCTTTTTCTTTCCCTTTGCTTTGGGTAGACTTATTGGTCCTCTTCCTCTTAGGAAATTCAATAATACTCTTCTTGGGAAATTTTCCACTACTCCTTAGCACTCTTGTGACATTGCTAGTCACTGCTGAAATGGTATTCTTCTTTGCTGATCTAGTGTTTCTAGGCTTCGGCACTTTTGGAGGGAGAGTCATGGCCCCTTGCCTAGGAGAGGCAGCTAGCACATGCTCTTAGCTTTGTTGAGGGGAAGAGAGAGGAGGTTTATGTACTTGTACTTGCTCTACTTGGTCTTTTACCTTGCTCCCTCTATCGTCATCTACTCCAGATTCACCTTTGTCACTGATTTCTTCTGTTTGAGGATTGCCTTGTTTGTCTTCACCACTTATATGCTCACGGTCACTTATTTGGTCTTTTTGCTCCATGTTGTCCCCTTCAGAATGTTCACTATTTCGTGCTTGTTTGCCATCATCATTTCCTGTTTGAGGGTTGTCTTGTTTCTCATCATAAGTGGCACTTTGAGAACTGACATGACCCTCATTATCACTATTTTGGCTGCCACTTTTTTTTTCATCTTAAGGACTCTCTTGTTCATCTTTGTCCCTGCTTTCTTCATGACTGTTGTGTCCTTTTCCTCACTGCTTTGTCTCTCATCACCCTCATGCTTACTATTGTGTTGGCTTCCATCATGTTCTTCTTCATGAATACTATGCTCACCATCAATTTTTTCATCCTCACTGTCATGCTTAGAGTCTTCACTTTGTCCCTCATCATCACTAGTTTGCTTCTTGTCACTTTTCCCTTCGTCATCATTAGTTTTCTTCTTCTCTTTTTCACTCTTAATCAAGGAGGATTTTTGTCTTTCAGGAGTGGATTTACTAGAAGAAGGAGAAACATGATGAGTGGATGGTGAGGAAGGCCCATGAGATGAAGAGGCAATGGAAAAATCAGGGTGGGAGATGAAAGAGTCCCAAGAAACTCCCTTTTTCTCAAGTTGATGGAGGATGATGATCTTGATAAGGGAATGATGAAATAAACAAGCTTGTTGTTGAGTAGAGGGATTGTTTTGGATAGTAGAGGCCATCTTGTCAATGCTTCTATAGAGGGAGAAAGGTAGGTTCAACAACTGAGTTCTTGTGAAATGCATAAGAAGCCTGATGTGATAGGCAAAAATCCGGGAAAACCTCCCTTCACATGTGAAATACTTCATGATGACTTTCATAAGAGGGGAATAGCTGGTCAACAAGTGGGAAAAGGGGAAAATATCTTCACAAGCATCCTGATGGTTTGGTTTTAGAAAGGGTTTGTAGTGATTCAGATCTAGGTATGTTTGTTTGAACCACTTTTCTCCTATATAGGGGATCTTAGTAGATTTGGAGATAGCCCTAGGAGAGAGTTTGAAATCCATACCTACTAGATGGTCATGCTTTCCTTGCAGCCTCAAAGAAAATAAATGTGTTAAAGGAAGGTGACTTTTTACTTCTTGGACTTTTTGGCAAAATTCCAAGCACCCTACTTCATGAAAATTTAAGAGTACTGAAAGAGATTCATTCACCTTTTGAGTTGTAATAGGCTCATACCTATTGTGATACCCACTTCTGCTGTCCTTCTTTGGAGGCATTTTTTCTTTTGATACGCTTCACTGACTTACCAAGACAAACTATTCAAATGATCACTGAAATAGGTCCTCAACCAAAAACACTTTTCCTCTTTTCCAGACTAAGTTTGTCCTTAGTTGGAAAACAAGTTTTTGTTAATTGAAAACAAGCTCCCTTCTTATGAACTTCGTTGTGAGCAAAAAGGCCTTTAATGAGATCTATTTTTGTTTTTTTAAGACAAGTCCCCTTTTGTTTTTGGACACAAAATATCTTTCCCTCAATCACTGATTTTTTGAAAAACCTGTTTAAAAGGTGAGCAAATCTTTTACAAATTGATTAAAACTATTTTACCCAATCACTGACTTCCTTTCTTTCAAAGTAAAGAATATACATTTGAAAAACACTGTTCTTTCCCTTAGAACAAACTATCCCTCTTTAAATATCATTGTTTCTCTAAAAAATGTGGTCTCCCTGTTTAATCATGTTGGGAAAAATACTGAGAGGGGGGGGTGAATCAGTATTTACTGCATATTCAAATATTTTTACTTTTTCATTCCTTAAAAGACATACGCTACTTTCCTTCAGTAAACTGGCGTATATACGCGGATCCCCTTTATGAAACTCGAGTATACACAGAGATCTAGATATGTCATTAGATCTTCACTTCTATTATTCCATCATTCATTCATCAGATGTTTAATAAACAGTAAACATGTGCAGTAAGAACAGAATAAACCATCACACAAAGCACCACACATGAACACCAGGATTTTTAGGTGGAAACCCAAATCGGGAGAAAACCACCGCTGCAGTTGCTCAGCCTTCAATATTTTATTATAGAGAAAACATCTTACAACATATGTGCCGGCGCAGACTTGACCAGCACGCAGGCACCCACCTGCGCTCGTTTACCAGCCTCTCCTGGAAGGGAGCTCCAACCCCCTGACTCGTTTACCAGCCTCTCCTGGAAGGGAGCTACGACCCCCCGATCTCGTTTACCAGCCTCACCTGGAAGGGAGCTACAACCCCCTGACTGAAGGCTACAACCTTCAGCACCACCTTTGGACCACGTTTCATCAATTTTCACACTGGATCCAACCACTTCAATAGAACACAACTTGCGGGCCACAATTCATCATATTTCCAGACCGAACCCTTTCCATACTTTTAAGTACAAACATACATCATCAACAGATACATATCAACACAGATCAGATAGCAGAAACACAGCAGAACAGATCAGATATTTCATACCCGTTGCTTCAGCAAACCCTAGTTTGCATACGCGCTTTTACTTCACTGATGTCACGTATATACACGCTTCCGTCCACACGAACCAGCGTATACCTCAGTGTATATTTTATTGCGCATACGCGTTGTTACTTCAGAGAAGCCGCGTGTATACGCGCTTCCTTCGTGGCAAAGTAGCGTATAGATCTTCAATGATTACAGAGCAACATACTTCATCAGATCAGATGTTCAATTCAGATTTACCCTTTTCAGTCAGATGTTCGCCTAGATGTTCGCCTCATCACAGATCTAGGCCTTCCATAAGCAGATCTAGCAGATACAAGTGCATTCAGATCTAGATCCCCTTCTTCATCATTGGTGCATCATACATTCAGATTTATCATTCAAGTGTAACCCTTTCCATTCAGATATACTTCAGAGAGAAGTATTCATTCAAGCTCAGACATCTTGCACCCACACCTATGATTTTCACAATGAATGTCTTCTCCTTATATAGGTTTATCCTTTTCAATACCATGAGCCCCTTTTTCAATACCATGGGCCAAAACAATACCATGAGCCCAAAACTACCTGGACGGGGTCAATTAGGCGGATCATTACCCAATACCATGGGTCAATACCATGGTGGTTACCCTTGGTTTTGCACTTTTTGAGCGCTTTAGCCCATACGCGACTTGGCACGTTATTTTCCGCGTGCATACGCGACTTTCCCTAGGCCAATCCGCGTATACAGAGAGACACACTCTTTTCATCATATTTTGAGCAGATTCTGAAATCTTTTCTTCATTGCCTTCTGTACACACTGTAGAAACATCATATTTTCTTCATCAGGAACATATTCTCTCAAGTACAACTTCATCAAGTAAGTTGTCATCATCTCCATCAAGGGGGTTGCTTTTCAAGGACAACACTCAGCATCATATTGTCAACAAACATCAGATTTACATCATTTACCAAGTCTATCATGTCAAGAATAACTTCATCAGGTGGATTTCCATCAAGGACAACACATGTCAACAGTCGCATGTCTTCATCTTCATTTAGTGGGTTGCCATCAAGGACAACATCCTGCATCATATTTCCAACAATCTCCCCCTTTGGACTTGATGGCAACCACGATGGTGTTTGGTTACCACATCAGATAGGTACCATGTCACTATCCCAAATATGTCACTCTCCCAAATATTTGACATCATTATCTTCTCTTCATTCAAACACCATGTCATTCTCCCCCTTTGACATCAAGGGCAAAGGGCGGATCAAAAACCAACACTCTCCCCCTTTTTTTTCTCATGTGGAAGAAACATTCTGCAGATTTGATATGTGTTGAAGTGGCCAAGCTCCCCCTGAGTTCATGCTGAATCTTCAAACATATTTGTCAATGAAGTACATGACTCTATGAACTTCCTATCACCAAAGACTCATACTTACATCAATTATCCATCCAAGTGGATTTACATATGAGACTCACCTACCCAACCAAGTGGGTTTACAAATTTGACTCAGCTACCCAACCAAGTGGGTTTACAAATTTGACAAGTCCTTACATGATTGAATATTACAATTTACATCATGGGTCTCCACATGACCTTTTCATCAAAAATACAAATATGAATTTTCATAACCAATACCAAGAAGACCTCAAAAGAGATCATATATCAGAACCATCATAATGCCAACAATGCATTATATTCAGCAAAGCTAATGCTCCCCCTGAAACTGTGCATCCATGCATCCTTTTCATATGACTAAGGCTCCCCCTTAGTTTGCGCATCCTGAACACTTTCACCAAGAAATCATCAAGGCATCTTTATCAAAACATTAGAAATGGAATTATGAGAGCTGGAACACCACCAGAGATACCAAACAGTATCAGAGATACCAAACAGCACTGCAGCTGTGCTGAAGAGAACTGACTCCAACCAAAATTGTCAGCAATCAGACATACGCGGTTTTCTGGGCAGGAACTCGCGTATATACGCGACTGTGTTTCAAGAAACCCGCGTATCCCAAGCCATCTTCTAAATTTCCAAACGTCACCGATTCTCCGTGATAAGCATGGTTCACTTCTTTCCGATATTGATCGTCTCCTGACTAAGGATAAAATAGTAGTGAAGTTAAATTCTCAAGCGTCATCCAACGGTTGTAACATAAGCACATTAGTAACCAAGCCTTCAGATTCTTTGCAGCATCAATACAATCTTTCCAAGAGAGATTATCATACCAGAACAACATCTTCAAATATGTGTCAAGCAATCATCCATGTGGTCCAATATCACCATGATCTTCAAGATTTAACATGAAGTAACATATGTAGGAAAACGATCTCAACCATAGTAACCAACTCTGCATGATCTATTCTTATTTCTGAATCAAACGGCATCCAACTCATCCATGTGTGAGCACAAAAGATACTTATCAGCAACCAGGGCTCAAAGTCTCATCATAATAATCCATGTACCAAGTCATCATTATTTGAGCATGAGTATCACAAGGACCAAAGAATAAGCAATCATATTGCCAACGATGCAATCATTAGTATTCAACCTGCTGCTCCCCCTAAACCAGTTCTCTTTGTGCAATCTGAAACACCTTCAACAGCAAGTTATCAACAACAATCTCTGCATGATCTGTCCTCATCTCTGAATTATAAGACTTTCATCTCAACAACGAATGCTCTTCATCATAAAGCTACCAGGCTTCATCCATAATATTCAACACAAGAACCCATGCATTATTTCATTATCATGAGTATAACCAGAATAAGCTAACAGTGCAATCATCAGCAGTCAGATTGATGCTCCCCCTGGACCTCTGCTCTAGATCTTCAGCTATCAGATAAATTTCCTCATTATCAATGCATACGCGGCTGTGTCAACTAGAACTCGCGTGTATACGCGACTTTGTTTTATAGAACCCGCGTATGGAAAGTGAAGCATATAAAATTTTTCATCTTCCTTCATTTCTTCCTGAGCTTGTTCCTCCTGTACCTGTCCTTTCCACATCAGATGCGCTGTCAGAAGTAAACATAACCAGTATAATCAAATCAACCATGAGAGTCATCATGCATTGCTCCTCTTGTGACGATACATTACTAGATCTCATAATGTATCTCACATCATTCCTGCAGTCAATAAGAAAAGTCAGCTTCAGAAGCGGATGACTGCAGTAGGGTCATAATTCCCTACGTTTCTGATCGGTCCTCCTTCTTTCTCCAAATTTGTTTGAACTTTCTATTTGTGTGCTGGAAGTTATCCAATTTCTCATGTCTGTTCAACCTGCATTCCTTTTCTACATGTCCATACTTGTTACAAGAATAACATCTCATGTGTCCAGAGAAATAAGCATAAGAATCATAATGAGTATTTCTAATCTTCCTTCTTTTACAATCAGCTGCTTTATGTCCATACTTGTTACATGAGAAACAATATCCCTTGAAGCTACCAGAGTACCTGTTTATTTGTGGCGGAATTGTTCTGCTTCTGCAATTTGCTGCAACATGCCCATAATTATGACATTTAAAACATTCAACGTTATTGAATGAATTCCTTCGAGAATTCATGAATCTTGGTTGATCTTTTGTTTCTTTCAACACATCAGGTTTTGCATTGACATCTTCTAAATTTTTGGCACTTCCTTGTGAGCTAGATTCTCCTTTAACAGTTTCATGGAAACCAAGACCATGTTTGATAGCAGGAGACCTTTGATTACTCAGAATATTGTCCAAAATGTTAGTACTATCATGAAACCTCAAAATTTTAACCTTTTCTTCTAATTTACCTTTGAGAATGTTTACCTCAACCTCCAAGGCTTGACATTGCTTTGTCATGCTTTCTTCTTTCCTTCTTCCATCTTCAACTTGATCCTTCAGATTTAGAATCTCTTCTTTCAACCAATCTTCATTTCCTTCACATGTTTGTTGCAGCTCTTCATTCTTCTTATTTGATTTTTCTAGATCTTCTTTGAGAGAGATAATTTCTGCTTCAAGGGCTTTCTTTTCAAAGGATTGTAGAGGTTCCTCATTCTCCTTACTTTATGCTTCTAGCTCTGCTTGCAGAAAGATGATAGCAGCTTCAAGTCCTTCATTCTTCTTGCTTGATTTTTCAAGATCTGCTTCTAGATCTTTAATTCGATTGGATGCATAAGTATGAAACCTTTGATACTTGTCCACCTGTTCATTCAGCATTTCTATTTGATCTTTTATTTGTGAGATCATCTCTTTATAGATAGTTTCTTGCTTATTGTATGAACTTTGTAGTTCTTCTTCTTTAATCTTGAGAGCTTCTTCTAGATCCACAACTTTACTTTCACTATCTTTACTATTGTTTTCACAAAGAAGAGTATTACAAGTGGCCTTCTCCTTTTTCTTCTTTGCCATGAGTGCTTGTAGATCTTCGTCAGAATCTGTTTCATCTTCTTCAATTTTTGCTATACATGATTTCTGAGGTATCTCCTTTCCTCAAGTAACCTTCTTCTTTTGCTTCTTAGCCATGAGCACTTTCAGATCTTGGTCAGAATCTTCTTCATCTTCACCGGACACTTCATCATCATCTTCTTTTGCATAATAACTCTTTCTATTCTCAAATTGTTTCCCTTTACCATGCTTTTCTCTATAAGGACATTTAGCAGCATAATGACCAACTTTTCCACACTCAAAACATTTGAAGGGAAGCTTACCTTTGAATCTTCCAGTACTTAGTTGGAGCTTTCTCACGAAATTCGCTTCTTCTTCATCGGATATATAGCTGGATTCTTTGACAACTTCCTTTTCCTTTCCTTTTGTAGATGCCTTAAAAGCAGCTTCTCTTACTTGAGAAGGGCCTCCTTGTCTCATTTCAAAAGCAGTCAGAGTACCATGTAATTGAACAATAGTAAGAGTTTGCAAATCTTGTCTTTCTTCAATAGCTGAAACTTTAGAGTCAAATTTTGAAGTCAAAGATCTTAAGACCTTTTCCACCAGAGTAGTATCAGTTATGGTTTCACCCAAATTTCTCATCCGATTTACAATATCATCCAGACGTAGAAATAAACTGGCAACATTCTCATCACTATGCATCTTCAAATTTTCATATTCAATTCTAAGAGATTGGAGTTTTGCACTTTTTACCTTTGTGTCTCCTTCATAGCTTAGAATGATTTTGTCCCATATATTTTTTGCTGAATGTAGCTGCATCACTTTAGAAAATTCTGATTCATACATGCTTCCCAATAAGACATTCACTGCTTTGGCATTGATTTCATACTTCTTTCTTTCATCTGCATCAGTAGGAATACTTGCCGGGTATTGATAACCTTCTTCCATGATTGCCCATACATCTGCACCAAGACTTTGCAGATATGCTTTTGTACGTACCTTCCAGAATATCAGATTGCTTCCATTGAATAGAGGTGGCTTTATAGAAATTACTCCTTCTTGACTTCCCATTGCGACGGATCTCCTTCAAGCGATCAAGCTTCTGCAGAAGGACCTCCCTCTGATACCAACTGTTGGGAAAAATACTGAGAGGGGGGGGGTGAATCAGTATTTACTGCATATTCAAATCTTTTTACTTTTTCATTCCTTAAAACACATACACTACTTTCCTTCAGTAAACTGGCGTATATACGCGGATCCCCTTTATGAAACTCGCGTATACACAAAGATCTAGATATGTCATTAGATCTTCACTTCTATTATTCCATCATTCATTCATCAGATGTTTAATAAACAGTAAACATGTGCAGTAAGAACAGAATAAGTCATCACACAAAGCATCACACATGAACACCAGGATTTTTAGGTGGAAACCCAAATCGGGAGAAAACCACCGCTGCAGTTGCTCAGCCTTCAATATTTTATTAGAGAGAAAACATCTTACAACATATGTGCTGGCGCAGACTTGACCAGCACGCAGGCACCCACCTGCGCTCGTTTACCAGCCTCTCCTGGAAGGGAGCTCCAACCCCCTGACTCGTTTACCAGCCTCACCTGGAAGGGAGCTACGACCCCCCAATCTCGTTTACCAGCCTCACCTGGAAGGGAGCTACAACCCCCTGACTGAAGGCTACAACCCTCAGCACCACCTTGGACCAAGTTTCATCAATTACTATCGGATCCAACCAATTTTGACAGGGTCACAACTTGCGGTCATCTCCAGCTCTGCTCGTACCGAACCCCTTTCCACATTTCTTTATACAAATATACATCATCAAACAGACACATATCATCACCGTCGCCAGGACAGCGTAAACACACAGAAAACCTAATATTTCACAAATTTTTTGTTTTGAAACTTAGTTTTGTGATATGCGCTTTTAATTCACTGATGTCGCGTATATACGCGCTTCCGTCCACACAAACCAGCGTATACCTCAGTGTATATTTTATTGCGCATACGCGCTGTTACTTCAGAGAAGCCGCGTGTATACGGGCTTCCTTCGCGGCAAAGTAGCGTATAGATCTTCAATGATTACAGAGCAGCATACTTCATCAGATCAGATGTTCAATTCAGATTTACCCTTTTCAGTCAGATGTTAACCTAGATGTTCACCTCATCACAGATCTAGGCCTTCCATAAGCAGATCTAGCAGATACAAGTGCATTCAGATCTAGATCCCCTTCTTCATCATTGGTGCATCATACATTCAGATTTATCATTCAAGTGTAACCCTTTCCATTCAGATATACTTCAGAGAGAAGTATTCATTCCAGCTCAGACATCTTGCACCCACACTCATGATTTGCACAATGAATTTCATCTCTTTATATAGGTTTTCCCTTTTTCAATACCATGAGCCCCTTTTTCAATACCATGGGCCAAAACAATACCATGAGCCCAAAACTACCTGGACGGGGTCAATTAGGCGGATCATTACCTAATACCATGGGTCAATACCATGGTGGTTACCCTTGGTTTTGCACTTTTTGAGCGCTTTAGCCCATACGCGACTTGGCACGTTCTTTTCCGCGTGCATACGCGACTTCCCCTAGGCCAATCCGCGTATACAAAGAGACATACTCTTTTCATCATATTTTGAGCACATTCTAAATTCCTTTCTTCATTGCCTTCTGTACACACTGTAGAAACATCATATTTTCTTCATCAGGAACATATTCTCTCAAGTACAACTTCATCAAGTAAGTTGTCATCATCTCCATCAAGTGGGTTTCTTTTCAAGGACAACACTCAGCATCATATTGTCAACAAACATCAGATTTACATCATTTACCAAGTCTATCATGTCAAGAATAACTTCATCAGGTGGATTGCCATCAAGGACAACACATGTCAACAATCGCATGTCTTCATCTTCATTTAGTGGGTTGCCATCAAGGACAACATCCTGCATCATATTTCCAACAAATCATTGCTTTCTCTTTGGTTATTTGAAGCAAAAATGGGCGCTTTTTGAAATCACTGGTTTTTCTCTGATCTTGATAAACATGGTATTCTTGAAAGAAAGCTATGTTTTCCCCTTAAATACTTCCAAACCCCTTTCAAACTATCAATAAGCCCTTATCCCTTATTCACTATTTCTCTTTGATGTTTTTAGCAAGAAAGTTTCCTTCTGGATGAAGTTTAATTTGTTTTCCTTAAGCACAAGATGTTCTTCTCTGCTTGATAAACAAGCCTTTGCAAACAAATAGATTTCTAGGAAAACTGTGATTATATTTTTACCCTCAATCACTATTTCCATTTGAAGCTTGTTATCAAACCTTCCCTCAAATTAAAAAATTTGCTAAGAGACAATAAATACCTTTAGAAAATTTTCTTGATGTATTTGGAGGTGACTTCTTGGTTGAAAACCTGACCTTGGCACCTTTGAGGTTTTTTTGCAGCATTGGCCTAGGTATGCAGGACCACGTTCAGCAGTGGTTGATGGGTCGGGTGGGTCTGAACGGGCAAACGTGCTGCGTTTGAACTGTCGGGTCGGCCTTGGGTGCTAGGCACAAGCGTGTCGCATAGTTTAACAGCTGCGCCATGCCTATAAAAAAATCCACTGTAAACGCCTACAGGCGTGCCGCGTGTCCAAAAAATTGTGAATGTTGTGTAAACTCGTTTGAGATTTGTTTTATTTCCTTCGTTAAGTCTCTTGGCACAATGATGAATGAAAGGTTTGGTTCATGGCCCTTTATACTCATGAGGTTTCTGTTTTTTAAAACCCCTTGCCTCTTTTACCAAATTTGAAAATCAAAACGACTTTACCATTTTTGTTGCCTTAGCATTTGTTTTAAAACAAACTAACTTTTTTTCTTTGATATTTGGGATTGAACATAATCTTTATTTCGCTTCTGTGAAAGAAAACTTTTGAAAAAGAACTGATTTCTTCAACTCTGATGTTACTGCAAATTTTCTCTCAAAACCTATCTAACCTTGATGATTGTTGTTAATACCTTGTTTGTCACAAAGGAGGTTATAAAACTATGATTTTATTATGTTTTTCCACAAGGGAGGTCACCATGAAAAACCACTACTGCAACCTCTTACAACCACTGTGAAACTCAATTGTTTTATGGAGTGAAAAAGGTTTTTAAACCATGATCTGGCCTTCTGCTAGTATGATGAAGGAGGCTCATTTTGAAATACTTTTACGGGCACCCTTTCATGAGGAAAGAGGTTAAAAAAAAAAGTTTCTGTTGCCTATTCATATTGAAGGCTTTTCTCCAAGACTATGACATTGTATATCATGAAAGAGGCTCAAAAAATCATTTCTTCTGTAGCCTTTTGAAAAAAAATATGCAACTCTACCTGTTTATGAAATGAAGGAGGTCTTATCATCTGATTTGATATTTTGCTTGTTTACCAAAGATGGTCACCTTTTTATTCTTATGAATGAGCAGATTCATAGTAGCTGTAACCCAAGTGCTAGCCCTCTGTTTACCTCGAGAAAGTATTTAGACAGACTAGGATAGATCTGTTTAAAATGAAAGATACCCTTCTTATATCAATCATCTGGGTGGATTGTATGCTTTATATCAATTTGCAGAAGTCAATTTAAATCCAGCTTGGTTTACCATCTTACCATTTGGATGACGGTGCCTTCAAACAAAAATTTAGCCTCAGATTTATCCTTTGAAGGAGGCTATCATCAACATAAGAATAGAGGCCTTTTAACATTATCATGCCAATGTTTTACTTATGATGTAACAAAGGCCTTCAAACTATGAATTCTTATTGTCTCACCACTGTTCCTCAACTAGGTTTTACCAACAGAGACTTTATCAGAAACAAAATTTCAAACCATGCCATGCATTCTCTATTCATCCTTTTGGAGGAGGTGGCCCAAAACAACTTCTGAAATCACTTAAAAACATGTTGGCCTTTGCTTGTTTATGAAGGAGGCCAAAAAAATGTTTTCCTAACCCTCTGCTTTTTGAAGGAGGTTCTGTCATTGTGCTTCTAACCATTTAATTTTCATGAAGGAGGTTATCATCATACACATGAAATTTCATTTATTTCAACACTGTGTCATGCTTTGTATGCTTGTTTGAAGAATGCCAATAGGAAACAAAGTAGAATTTGACATTCACTCTTGATAAAATCACTTGAAAGTCATGTCCTCTTGCTTTATGAGGCTTTGTCTTAGATGCATATATCCTTTTGTAAAATATCACTGGGAACACAAAACTAGAAGAAATGTGACTTGTACATGGGGAGTGTTTGCTGCTAGGTATCATTGAACTGTCATTTCCCTTGACTGTGTTGTCAGAGGTTTATTGAAATTTCCTTTGACCACTTTTCAAAACCTAGGTTCAAGGTAACATAAAAAGTAGTTGTCTTCTTATGCCCTACATGATAATTCCCTTCAGAAATATTATGCAGCACTACTTTTGGAGGAGATCATAGAGAACTGCTGATCGACATATTATTTTACTTCATTTGCTTCATTGATGAGGAATGATCTCTGCTCCTCAGGCAACCTTTGGGTTTATAACATGTACACTTGCTGCTCTTACTTACTGTACTTTACTTTCCTTGATGGCAAACTAAGTCAGCATGAGGGACCTGTTGAAATTTTCCTTTTTTCCCTCCTTTGTACACTAATCATCATTAAATTACACCCCTGCAGAGATGTAAAAACAAATTATTTTGAACCTTGGAGAGCTTCTTTGGTGTTTCATGGAGATTTTTCCCGATCTAAGTATATTTCTTTCAGATAGCGACAAACCTTCTCTTTTCCTGATTTGGATCTCTGTTGGACTTCTTCTAGAATGAGAAAAAGTGACCTCTTAGTGGTGTGTGACCTATGGATAGAACAATGCTTGTTTTGCAGAATAGGAACTAATTGAAGGTTGACTGGTACTAGAAAGAGGCTTTTTGGCCTAGGATATCTTAGCCAAGGAAAAACTCCCTAAACACCACTATCTAACTTATGGAAAATTTTGACAGATTCTGAGTGTTTTCTTACGCATGATCAGATTTTAAAATGAAAATATGACCAGGGATATAATTTCAGACACTTTTTCAACCTTTGGATAGTGAATGGCATAAGAAAAAAGGGTAAATGATAGCAAATAATTTACAACTATGACAGCTATAGATAGGGTTACTTTGCTGAAACCATATAGGACTTGACAACTGGGGTTTTTTCTCATCATAGGCTGACAGGAAGGGATAGGAGGACAAAAATTGTTTTCGGGTGTTTTCTAGATGACATATTTGACAGTTTTGAGATCAGCTTCTAGAAAAATCAGCTATGAAAACTAGTCATCAATAACAGGTAAAAATACTGATGACTAAGAGACAGCATGGGTGAGGAAGGCACTCATTCACCATGTTGATCATCACTCCTGCTTTGTGGAGGCCATGAGACAACAAGAAAGTTTCCATTCACACTTTCCACCTTTGATTGATGTAGATCATTTGGTTTTGCACGCTTGGGAGGAAGCATTGGATGACAGTTTTATTGCAGATTATCTTCATACAGTCATGGAGACCATTGACGGGAGGCCAAATGAGGAGGAAGGGAGGAATTTTATCTCCTTATACATTTTCTTGAGGACAAGAAAATATTTTGGAGGGGAGGACTATAATGTTCCAAAATTTTAGCCTCAAAGCTAAATGGAACATTAGAGTTAGCAACAACTCTAGTCGGTGAATAAATGGGTAGAAAAGCCCATAAGTCTCCTAAGGAGGATAAAAAAACACTCCAAGTATGAAAGGAGACACTCTTTCAAGATTAATAAAACACCTCCATGTGTGAACATGGATAAAATCAAGCTGCTTTGACTAAGTCAACAACACAGTTGTGGAGGAGGAGGAATCTAAGAAGGAATAATGAAGTTTTGGAGGGAGATGTATCTTTGGATAGAGATGACCTAATTAAGTGGGGCCAAGGACAAGAAAACTCATATTTTCTATAAGGAAGAGGATGCCAGCACTAATTCTTCATGTTTTAGATTTTTATTCTTGTCTGCTCAGACTTTTTCTCCTGTTGATGCTTAGCAGCGTTGCAGTGTTGTTTAGCACCGGGTGTTCCCGAGTGGTAATCCCACCTCTTTCCTTTGAGGAGCCTCATTGGAAGAGTTTTTATTCATCATTCCACATCAGGTTTTCAGTCCAAGCTTCATCCAACTTATTTAGCATAGTTTTTTCTAGAGATTGTGCAGTATTGCTGGGTGTAGCAGTGGAAGGGATTGGAATCCCATTTTCTGAGCTACTTTCTCATTGGAGGAAGGTTTCCTTCACTTGAGAGACCTTTTTGGAGATTTATAGAGCTTATTTATGCTCTTTGGTATCATACCACACATTTCCCATACATTCCCAATGCTGTTCTAGCTAGGGAATGCATTATTTTGGAGGCAGTGCTCAGTGCATGGTTTGGTGGCTCCGTTGTAGTGTTTTCTTCTGGTTGAGAGGTTCATCCTTTCATGGGAGGAAGCCCTTGAGGGATATACATCAGATCATAAATATTTAGGCCTTTTTCACTCATGTACTTCAGTTTTTCAGTGGTGATTTAGTAAATTACTGAATATCCTATCTTGTATGCAGAGTGTTGGGCAAGAAACCCTTGCTGATTTCGTTTGTATTTTGTACAAGGAGATTACATCTATGTTCTTCATAATTATTAATCAATAGATGAGTAGATATAATTTTTTCCTCCATCTCTAAGTGTAAACTCTCTCTTAGACTACGCATTCCCTTGTGCAGCAACTCCGGTATTTGGCAGTGTTGGGATTTTAGCACTTTTTGGAAATCCTAGGTGTGGGAGATCTGTTTAACCAACTATTTTTCTTTGTTTCATCTCTATTATTTTATTTATATTGTATATTGACTAATATATGGGATCCAAGAGTCCATTTCACTATTTTATTGCATTTGTTGCTGGAAATTCATTTTTATTGCATGATTCATGAGTTGTTCCAGATTTGGAATATTACACACTGCCTTAACTCATGCTCCATGAAACTATATTGTTTTCCACATCTCATTCATATCCGTTTCCTATGATTTCATAGTAGACATATTCTCAAATTTCTTAGTCCTGTCTCTTGTGGGTTCCTTCTCCATTCTCTCTCAATGCCTCAGCCTATTTTTAAGATCTCTGCTCATTTTTTTATACACAGACCATTTAAAATCCATCTAGCCTCACAACCTCTCGATCCCTCTCATAGTTTGGTGAATTCACATGAATCAGGCTCAAATGGTCTTATCCTTTATTTAACCACCAAAATCATTATTCTCTTGATCCATATTATGTCAGATGCATTTATGCAATTGTCCACACTTAACCTCTGATTTTCAGATGTCCTAGGCACTGGTACTTTGCAACTCAAGGATGTCTCTAGGAGCTACAACATTTTTTTTGCACTATGGCCATGGAAACAAATGAAGAAATATTTTCCCTGGGATACAATATTTTCTTCACCCTTTAATTAGGTGAGCACAAAGGGTTGAGAGTTTCACATTCCTCACCTTAGTGAATCCACTGTAAAATATTCCTAATCAGAAGTAATCATGGCTTTCATTAGGCCTCACACTAGATTCAGATCCACCATCTACCTCCACCTCTAAATTAGATGGTTGTTCCGAGTTTCCTTTTGAAAAAGTATTCCACCTTGGCCCTCCCTCAGCCTCTAAATGATATACTGCAAGACTATCTAGAGTGTTTGCCTCAGTTCACTCAGGAAGATAGTAATTCTACGCAGAAACATATTGAAATATTCTTCGTTTTTGCTTAGAATGTAAATGTAGAGCACTTAGATGTGGTATTAAGGCTTTTAATCCAATCCTTAGGGGTAGAAGCCCGGAAATGGTTCAAGTCTCTAGCCAACAACATAGTCCACACTTGGGAAGAAATGAAAAATTTCTTCACATTGAAATGGGGAGAAAAGAGGGAAAATGGATATTTCCTCACAGGCTTCAATGCTCTCAAGAAGAGACACAATGAGGATGTACCATAATTTATAAAGAGGTTCAATAACCTCTATAATAACATCCTCGCTAAAACAAAGCCTCCCCAAGTAGCTGCTAAGGTGGTCTTCGTCGGAGCTTTCGAGCCTGATTTTGGGTTCACCTTAAGAGAAAGAAAATCCACATCTTTGGATCAGATCCAGACTGATGCATTGGAGGTAGAAGAAAAATTTTCTTCTACTAGTAAATTCAAAGGGAAGATAGAACATTAAGCTAGAATAAATAAGGGGAGGAGGCTTCTACCTCAAATCGGGAGAGGGAATCGCAGGAGTATAGACTTGACGAAATGAATCAGTTGATCAAGAACCTCTGAAATAAGTGGTTAAGCTTGAATCGGAAGCCCAGAGTCCCACTCCTCATTCTAACCAAATGATTCCTAACTGGGGGTTTAATCCTCAATATCGGAGGCCCACTCTGGAGCTATTACAATAGGCCTAGGAAGTCACATATAGCCAAGAAGATCAATTCCTCTATAATATCCTAAAATATGGAAAATGTACAATGTTAGGAATATCTTATGGTATTCCTAAATTGGAGATGTAGCAATGTAAGAACACATAATGGATTAGAAGTGATGAATCAATAAATAAAACATGAGAAGAATCATATAGCCATCATATTGATCTCATAGTAGCAAAAGAGTAAAAATCCTTGAGGAAACAATCACTCAAGCTAGGCAATGCAAGCCTCAATAGAACATGTACATGAAAATAAAGAAAACTGCTACATATGGAAATCCCAAGGTTATGAATGCGCAGTTTATAGGAGGTAATGCTATAGAAGTAATATCAATAAATAGATATGGAAACGTATCACTCAAATAATGTGGGGAGGAAATCTCTAACCCCTGAAAAACAATATCAAGTCAATCCTAGAAGGATTGGCTAAAATATACAAAATGGAAGAAATGCCAAAGTTGCAGTCTCAAAACTAAATAGCAGCTGCAACTGAAGAAATGGATGAAGATGACTGTAGATGCTGCATATGATGAATGAATCTCATCCAATGGATCTTTCAGGTGAAAGTCTGATCCAATCACCGAAGTTCTCATGATCCAAAATAGTGGTGCAAACTCCCACTGCAAATACACTCAGAAATAGCGTAGTCAAGGAGAGGGATTGCGTTGTAGGTGATGGGAAATGCTTGGACCGATGCCAAAGATATGCAATCAGCTCCTAAAAAATCCTCACTAACCTCCCAGAGGAATAGAAGCTCCCTCCTCTAAAAGATAAGCTCTAGAAGTGGTGTTGTGGAACCCCTCACTGCAACACCTTGCAACACAACATTTCCTACTACAGGAATAACACTGTAGCTGAAGGAGGTGGCTTGGCCTTAAGCCTGAATGTGGAGAAATGAACTAAAATCCCTCAAGAGGCCTCTCAAGAAGGGAGAAGGATTCCTTAACGGGAATTCCTTGTGCTAAGTAGCACAACAATCTCAGTTAAACAAGTGGAGAAAGCAAATAGTCATGCAGACCAAAATCAATACTCAATAACATATCCTCCTATCGTTGCCTTGTCCTCCCTTTATAAAAATGAAAGCCTTCTTGCCTTGGCCCCCACACATTAGGGTTTCGTCCACCAAATTATCTTCCCTCCATTCATACTGCACTGTCTTCTCAAGTGCTCCACTCCCTCTATGGCAGCGCTATTGACTTGGTCAAACTTGACCTTGTCCTCATGCATTTGCTCCCTTTTCACACTGGAAGGTGAAAAATATAGCTACTATGATGATCCCTTTCACACTATGTGGGATTTTATTCCTACTCATGTGCCTCCTTACCCATTTATTTACATCCTAGATGATATAAGAAAAATCAATGTTCCAATTAGCTTCATGCTAATTTTGGGAACATTACAGTCCTCCCCTCCCAAATGTTGCTTGTCCTCAAGAAACTGCAAGGATAGAACTGAAGGGCCTTCTTGAGGCATGAGGGATGATATGAATTGGGATCTACCATCTCCATATGAATCTCCCATCCCCAAGCAATAATCCATACAAAATGAGTTACCTCCCTCCATGGAAACTCCTGAAAGTCTCCCTCCACCTTTGGCTCATGCAAAGTAGGTGGGCTGAAAATATGATCATGGTAGAAAAGGTAGTCTACACCACGCTGTCCTTCTCTCCACCCATGACAATTATAGAGTATTTTCTGATTATAGGCTGCAATAGTGTTTCCCTTAAGTGGAAAAATGAAGAGCAATCCTCCAAGGATCTCCTCTCCAACGTTGAAGAACAAGCTGGCCCAAAACATCTCATCCATGATGAATAAGACATGATCATCATAGGTTATCCAAATGAGAAGTTTTATGAAGGTTTTATATGATGTTGCATGATACAAACAATGTCTCAAGTGGACACGTTGCATTCTTTCCCACTGCAACTTCAGAAAATAGCATGGCAAGTGATATTTTGACAAATGGCTAGTTGTGTGAATCATCACATCTACTAGTGAATAGTAAATGGGTGAATGTGTCAACTAAGCATACAATAAATAATAAAAAAATTGCCCATGGTTATACAAAGGATGGTTTTCTCCATCATAATAGTTGGAAAAATTTAATTTATGGTGCTCAACAATAAACTGGCCCTCTTGTGGAGCAATGCACTGTATGATAATGGTAAGAAGATGCAAATAATGTGTTACATAATCAATAGATGCAAAAAAAAATTTCTCACCATGTGCTGAAAATAAAGTGATGCATGAATACATGAATAAGTCCCTATCCCAAAGGAACAACACTGTTGGCATGTGTAGATAGGCTCCTGCCAACTCATAGCTCATTTCTTTGACATGATCCTTGTTAAAGACTCCTCCAATAATGTTGTTGCAAATATGGAATTCCTCCCAAGATGGAAGTACTTACTGATCATCTAAGGTCAAGGAGTAGCCCCTTTGCACTATGATAGTGCCATCTCCTACTCCTACAACATCATTCAACATGTGAGAGAAATTCTGCCCTTGCTCTCTCAAATATAACCCAAGCAACAAAAGTTTTTTCTGCCTTCTCATACTCTCATCATACAAATCATGTGATGAAAACATAATGAATGATATGAATGTCACATCAAAACCATTCATCCATACTATTTGCTGCTTAATGATGCAAGCATCCTGCCACATTTTCTCCATCCTTATACCCTTAGGAAGAGTATATGCCAAATGATGGCCAAAATCCTTCAAGAGTAACCAGCGCAGCCAAGCCTCCTGCTACCCAATGTCATAGATCTGCAAGTGGCTTACTAGCCTCTTGCTTTTCATCCACATCCACTCAATAATTTATGGATGTCTCCTTCCATCCTCCATCTTGGTACTCCTCCCATGAGGGCTACCATCCTCCATGTGTTGATGAACCTTGCACTTCATGACATGTTGAAGTGCATCTCTAATGGGATCTCTCCATGAGACCTCCTCTTCATCAGTGGCCTCCCAAAACCAATAAGGTTATGGACCTGCCACCGGTAGAAGTTTCTCTTTGAGACGTGGAGTGCTCATTGAGAAAGTGTCATCTAGAAAGGAGAAAGTGTTTCTCACTTGAAGATGTCTACCATCTATCTCTTATTCATCCAGGTACTCAAACGCCAACCTCAAGTGTGTTATGAAATCAAAGAATGGTACATGAGGATGATGTTTCATCTCTCCCCTGAATGATTCAAGGTTGCACAGTGCAGTGCAATTCTGTTGCTCTAAATCAACAACATGTAATGATGTAGACCCATCCATAATGTTTGCTGAAATGATAAGAGATGGAAATTTTGGCATACCTTTGTGAAGCTTGGAAGCATCTTGTATGGCTGTAAGGGCTTCCTCCTCCAATGTGTTGGATTCCCCAATTTCTAAAGATGAATTCTGCTCCTCCATGACTATGACAGTGTTGGTATATGCCTCTTCAACTGGTGGTGAGGTCTTCTCCCTCCTTTTTCCAAATCTCCTGATAATCCTTTGAGAAAACTCAACAAGATTAGATACCCTTGCATGGCTCAAACCACTGAACCACCAAGTATTAGCTTCACCTTCAAGGTGCAGCACTGCAATTTCTACAACCTCTCTCTCTACTACTGGATGTAGTAGGAATAAAGCCTCTAGTTTCATCACCCAAGCCTTTGCTGCACATGTTAGCGATCCATAAAAAGTGGACAATAGGAATCTATTGCCTCTCATAATTCCATAGTTGTAGGGTCTTCTTTCTTCTCTTAGCTGACTGAACTATGGTAGAGCTAGAGTCTCCTTGGAGGCCCTAGATTTAGCTTTGAATTCAGCAAGGTGTTAACTTATAATTTCAAATTCCAAGTGTTCTTCATGCTTCATGTCTCCTTCTCCTTTAGAATATGAAGTGCATGGATCTTCCTCTTCTTGAAACCATCTAGGAGTTTCACTGCAACTGTTCTTATTTTTCTAATTAAACTCCTCGGAGAGGTTATTCCTAGGTCTGAAATGTGATGAGAGCAAGCTCATTCTTTTCATCATCTTCATTTCTTCTATTTTCTTATGGCTAAAACATCATAGGCTGAGTCAAGACTATGCTCTAATACCACTGTAATATCCCAAAATAGGGAAAATCTACAATTTTAGGAATATCTTATAGTATTCCTAAATTGGAGATGCAGCAATGCAAGAACACATAATGGAGTAGCAGTGATGAATCAATACATAAAACATGAGAAGAATCATATAGCCATCATATTGATCTCATAGCAGCAGAAGAGTACAAATCCTTGAGGAAACAATCACTCAAGCTAGGAAATGCAAGCCTCAATAGAACATGTACATGAAAATAAATAACACTGCTACATATGGAAAGCTGATCTGAAAATGGAAGGTACTTGAAAAGGGTGCAAGGTATCCATTTTCAATTATGTAAATGAGTGCAAAAATACTCTAAGTTTAAATCTGAAATGTGAGAACTTCATATTTCTAATACAGAGACAGACTGTAGGGGAATTTACCGGATATTTCACCTTTCAAAGAAAGGATGAATCCAGAGGCTACCTGGCCCTCTTACAGACTCTGCCTAAATAAATAATAGAAGTAAACACTCAGATTTAATCAAAATGATCTTGCTTTAAACTTGAAGTTATGCGGAAATTTTAGCTTGCAAATGGTGTATGTCTTTTCACTGCTTATATATCTTAAGTGTAATTTTTTTTGCTGAAAATTAACATGAATATCAACAACATAATTCAGCCATATAATATCAAAACACAACAGCAATATGATATAGGATTTCAGCCCAACTCTTGGGCTACATCTCCTGGATCAAGCCTCCCAAAATGGGCTTGTCCTCTTGTATTAAAAGCTCTCAAATGCAATACAAGATTATAAGTGTCTCAATAGAAAAATCTGAATATATAAACTGATTCAGAAGACATGAAAAATCTAAGAATGCCTTTTCAAATTCACTAAACAGTGAAAGATTACCATAAACAGTGATTTCTTCATCAATGTCCTGCTGTGATTTGAACTTCTCTGCAACGTTTCGGGCTGTAGAAGTCCTCAAATTCCTCTGAAACCTCTTCCAATGGCTTCAGAAGGTCGAAATTATCTGAAATAGAGCTTTTTTTCACCTCAAACTAATAACCACAACTCAAAATAGCTCCAAACCCAAAATGGTCATGGTGGCCCTGAAAACTCTCCTAAAGGTTTTCGGCCTCCGAAAATATTAAAACAGAGCTAAGACATGTTCCAATGGCTATGGAATGCAGGAAATAGTCGAAAATGACTTTTTTTTCACCAAAAAAGGTTACCCACAGCTCAACCAAACTCAAAACCCAAAATGGCCCTAATGGCTCAAAAAGCTTCTCCGAAGCTAAACTAGCTGAAAATGAGCTCCAATGGCTCTGAAACCTGCGCCATTGAGTCCAAAAGGCTGAGAAAATATGAAATCAAAAACAATTTCGTTCCAAAAGGTTGAGTACTGAGAAATTTATGACCAAAACAACTTTGCCCCAATTTCCTCCACTAAATGTGGGGCAACTGCCAGTTAACTCCACTAAAAGTGGAAGTCCGCCTAAATTTGGGAACGCCTCCAGGATCTCCGCCATATTAAACTCCACTTAACTGAAGTTTAATTAAATATTAAACTTTAGATTAGGCTCCTTAAGCGCTCTTAACATTAAGCTCCCACACTGGTCATATGATGAGGTTCCATGGGAGGAGGGCTGGCCCCTCCGTGCTCCGCCGGACCCACTCCACTAAAAGTGCAATAACTTCTTCATACGGTGTCCGTTTTTCGAACCGTTTGTGGCACCAGAATCAGGAAGACGAGCCCTATGCAACCATATTGGTTTCAATCAATTTTTAGAACTTTCATTTTTGAGCTTTTTCCCAAGCTTAGATTTGAGCTCTTGATCACACCTCCCAAATGAGAGGCTTTTGGTCCCCAAAAGCTTACTGAAATGCTGAACTGATTTGTAGTACATAAAATGAGAGAATGAACACCCTCTTCTCTTCAGCCCTTCAAAAAATTTTCCTTGAAAAGTAATTTAAATTGAACCACAAATGGAAAGAATTTGACATTTCCCTTCCTGAATGCGCTTGTCCACAATTGTCCGCAACTGACCTTCTTGAACTCACACAGAAATTTCTGGCTAGAAATTTATAGAGTGAAACTATAAAACGAAACCTTGATCAATGATCTAAGGTGGCTCAAAACAAAAAAGATATTACAGCATAAAATACATGCATACATCCGAAATTTGCATATGTACAAAAGGAGTACGTCTTACTGTGTCAAGAAGTCCATCCACTTCTCACCAAGCCACCTCCATGGCGACTTTTGCTGCTGCAACTTTTCCTCATGTGAAACTTCCCTTTCCACATCAATAATGGAATCCATGATTCCACCTTCGCCAATATTGTTTTCCTCTTGCTGCATGTGCGTGGGACGACGAGTTGGATGCAAAGTCCAACAATGAGAGACAACATGTCCCTTCTTTTGGAAAAAAGTGCATATCATATGCACCTTCTTTGAAGGTAGTCTTTGCTTCATCTGCTTCTTGTGTGCCTTCTTCCTCATCCAGCATCTCGAAACATGATGGTTAAATCGACCACAAAATGTTCAACAAAACTTCTTTTCATTTGAACAAGAAAAAATATCATTCTTTGTTGAAACATAATCAAATTGATCATGTGAATGATTATACCTACTTTGTTGCATGGAATGTCCATCTTCTAGCTACAATGATGGCTTAAAAAAATGGTAAGGAAGATTTCCATCATGACATTGATGTAATTGAGAACTTGGGAGAAATGTTCTCTTCAAATTTGCATCACATTCTTGAATGCATGTGCTCAAAGCTTCGCCATTAAGTTGCTCATAGCCAAGACCAATATTATTGGGACGCTCCACAACACAAATAGGCTCAACAATGCCTTGTGCATGCTTGCCCAAACCTTTGCCTTCTTGATAGCCCATTTTCAACATCAATTTGGACCCAATACCTCTTGTATGCCGTTTAAAAGAACCAACACACTTCTCAATAGAGGAAACTGAAGACAAATCAGAATGATTTACCTCATGATTTACATTCTGAAGATGAGGTATTTTCTTGGACAAAGCTTCTTGAGCTTGAAGAAGCTGCAACTCCATATCATGCAGTCTTTGAAGAATGGCTTCTTTCTCTTCCTGCATAGCTAGCAATTGTGCATGAAGCTTAACGCTTTCTCTTTGATCCTCAATGAGAATCTGCACCATGTCCTTCACCTTAAAAAACTCATTCTTCATGTCATCATTGAAGAATCTTGTGAAGGAGGAAAATTCATGTATAGAAGAAGATGACATTATGTAAATGTTCAAACAACCAAAAGGAAGTTCCAAAGAAAAGTCCTCAAAGCTTTCAATCAAACGACAAGCTTTTATCCAAATGTCATTAAAGACCCCTTCTCATTCAAGCAGCCATAAAACACAAACTATTGGAGTTTGGTTTCCAAAGATAATCTTGAGGTAAATTGGGTAAGGAAAATAGTCTTCAATCCTTTCCAAGACTCAGCTAACAACAGCTATCCTTCCAACTCAAGAAAACTCATACATGCAACCATTTTGCAACCAATAAAACATTAAATCTCTTACACTGTTTTAAAAACTTTTGCACAACAACAAATGATCAACCCAAGCTTTGATACCATCTGATCTGAAAATGGAAGGTACTTGAAAAGGGTGCACATTTTCAATTATGTAAATGAGTGCAAAAATACTCTAAGTTTAAATCTGAAATGTGAGAACTTCATATTTCTAATACAGAGATAGACTGTAGGGGAATTTACTGGATATTTCACCTTTCAAAGAAAGGATGAATCCAGAGGCTACCTGGCCCTCTTACAGACTCTGCCTAAAGAAATAATAGAAGTAAACACTCAGATTAAATCAAAATGATCTTGCTTTAAACTTGACGTTATGCGGAAATTTTAGCTTGCAAATGGTGTATGTCTTTTCACTATTTATGTATCTTAAGTGTAATTTTTTTTGCTGAAACTTAACATGAATATCAACAACATAATTCAGCCATATAATATCAAAACACAACATCAATATGATATAGGATTTCACCCCAACTCTTGGGCTACATCTCCTGGATCAAGCCTCCCAAAATGGGCTTGTCCTCTTGTATTAAAAGCTCTCAAATGAAATACAAGATTATAAGTGTCTCAATAGACAAATCTGAATATACAAACTGATTCAGAATACATGAAAAATATAAGAATTCCTTTTCAAATTCACTAAACAGTGAAAGATTACCATAAACAGTGATTTCTTCATCAATGTCCTGCTGGTGCTTTGAACTTCTCTGCAACTTTTCAGGCTGTAGAAGTCCTAAAATTCCTCTGAAACCTCTTCCAATGGCTTCATAAGGTCTAAATTATCTGAAATAGAGCTTTGTTTCACCTCAAACTGATAACCACAACTCAAAATAGCTCCAAACCCAAAATGGTCATGGCGGCCCTGAAAACTCTCCTAAAGGTTTTCGGCCTCTAAAAATATTCAAACAGAGCTAAGACCTGTTCCAATGGCTCTGTAATGTAGGAAATAGTCTAAAATGACTTTTGGTTCACCAAAAAAGGTTACCCACAGCTCAACCAAACTCAAAACCCAAAATGGCCCTAATGGCTCAAAAAGCTTCTCTGAAGCTAAACTGGTTGCAAATGAGCTCCAATGGCTCTGAAACCTGCGCCATTGAATCCAAAAGGCTGAGAACATATGAAATCAAAAACAATTTCGTTCAAAAAGGTTGAGTAATGAGAAATTTATGACCAAAACAACTTTTCCCCAATTTCCTCCACTAAATGTGGGGCAACTGCCAGTTAACTAGTGGAAGTCCGCCTAAATTTGGAAGCGCCTCCAGAATCTCTGCCATATTAAACTCCACTTAACTGAAGTTTAATTAAATATTAAACTTGATATTAGGCTCCTTAATTTCTCTTAACATTAAGCTCCCACACTGGTCATATGATGAGGTTCCATGGGAGGAGGGTTGACCCCTCTGTGCTCCGCCGGACCCACTCCACTAAAAGTGCAATAACTTCTTCATACGGTGTCCGTTTTTCGAACCGTTTGCAGCACCGGAATCAGGAAGATGCGAAATATGCAACCATATTTTTTTCAATCAATTTTTTATAACTTTAATTTTTGAGCTTTTTCCCAAGCTCAGATTTGAGCTCCTGATCAAAAGCCCAAGGCTATGACTGTGTAGTTTATAGGAGGTATTGCTACAGAAATAATGACAATACATAGATGTGGAAATTTATGGCTCAAATAATGTGGGGATAAAATCTTTAACCCCTAAAAGACAATATCAAGTCAATCCTAGAAGGATTGGATGAAATATACAAAATGGCAGAAATGCCAGAGTTGCAGTCTCAAAACTGAATAGTAGTTGCAACTCAAGAAATGGATGAATATGAATGAAGATGCTACATATGATGAATTAATCTCATCCAATGGATCTTTCAGGTGAAAGGCTAATACAATCACCGAAGATCTCACCCTCCAAAATAGTGGTGCAAACCACCACTGCAAATACACTCAGAAATAATGCAGTCAAGGAGAGGGACTGCGCTTTAGGTGATGGGAAATTCTTGGCCTGATGCCAAAGATATGCAATCAGCTCCTGAATCTTCCTCACTAACCTCCCATAGGAATAGAAGCTCCCTCCTCTGAAATATAAGCTCTAGAAGTGGTGTTATGGAACCCTCCACTGCAAAATCCTGCAACACAACGTTTCCTACTACAAGAATAACGTTGTAGCTGAAGGAGGTGGCTTGGCCTTAAGCCTGAATGTGGATAAATGAAGTACAATTCCTCAAGGGGCCTCTTAAGAAGGTAGAAGGATTCCTAAACAGGAATTCCTTTTTCTAAGTAGCACAGCAATCTCAGTTAGACAACTGGAGAAAGCAAAAAGTCATGCAAACCAAAATCAATACTCAATAACATATCCTCCTATGGCTGCCTTGTCCTCCCTTTATATGTAATGTTCCCAAACTTGAATTTCTACAACAATGAGAATACCCTAAGGTATTCCAGAGTTGGAGATGCAGCAATAGGCCTTAGAATAGATGTCAATTCAGTTATCCTTCAATAAAATATATAGCATCAACTTTATACAGCGTTTTATAAGGCAAAAGGTGGGGAAAAGAGGTGATTTAGGCCCTAAAACGAATTCATTCAGATATTTGCGTAAAAATAAGATGGGAAAGCGGTTGGATATGATATATAGGGTTATGAGGGACTCCCATGTCAAATTTCAGCAAAAAAAAAGGCATTAACTAGGGTTATGAATGACTCCCATGTTGAATTTCAGCAAAAACTGAGGCGTTTTTCTATATTAAACAGTTCCTCCTTTCCTAACTAGGCTAGAAAACCGTGATTTCCCAGGGCTCAAATTATGTAGAAAATGCCAAAGCTTCTGCAACATGATTTTTTGAAGGGTTTAACTGAAATAATGATGGAATATCAGTATGAAAAGTTCATAATATGATTCAATGGCTTTATGTTATAAAATACAGATTTATACATGAAGAAATGCCACAAAATGAAGTGTTGCAACCATGGAATGAGATAGAAAAGTTGAACAACGTAATTTATAGGCGGATGAAGTAGTGTTTCATTATATTTTAGATATACAACAGATATGAATAGAAAATCATAGATTAGAATGGGATCTATATGCAAAAAGAGCTTTTTAGTACATTCCCCTTGGGGATCTCAGCAGAAGATGAATAACAATGAGTAGATCTGAGATCTACACCATAGATCTGCAGTAACCTGTAGAAATTTCTGAAGATTATGATACACATCAGATCATATCTGAAATAGAACATAGATTGGTTGGCCAATATATGGATCACCACAGTGAAGAGAAGGATCCCTTTCACCAGAGATCTATCCTTCAATTGGATGCAAAACCCCCACTGCAACTCTGCCTGCAAAAATGACATAGATTCCTCAAGGGACTACGCTAAAGAAGTGGAAAACACTTTGGCCTGATGCCAATATATGGATATGAAGCACAATCAGGAGAGGCACTCTTCCAGGAGGTTAAAAGACACACTCCATGAGAAGAGGCTCCCAAAACAACCTAGATCTCTATAGATATAGAATCCCACTTGATGCAGCTCACTTAAACAAGTAAATCCTGGCTGGATTTATGCTACCTAAGAGAGATGGAGCTTGGCCAATGCCAGATAGTGGGCCAAAGCAGCACAATCTCCTCCAATAAATCCTCAAGGAAGGAGGGAGGATTCCTAAATAGGAAACCCTCACTATTCTCTTGCTAAGAAACCTAGAGAAATAGACTTAGTCTAAGGAGACTAATTTCTGAATATCTTCAACAACCCCTCTATTGAGCCTTCTCCTTGCTTTTATAAGATGAGGATGTGCAAAACCCTAAACGACCTTGAATCACTTAACCCCTTTCACATGACGTCCTCCTTCTAGAACTGCGCTGACCCTTTAGGAGATACATTGAACCTAGACAGCGTTGTAGATTTGGTCCTGTTGACCCAGTCAAATAGCTCAAACCTATTTCACACACAAGTGGATTATTTTAAGAAAGCCCTGATTTGTCTCTGTTCACATTGGGCATTGATTTATTTTTATGTTTTGGGAGTTTTTCATGTCCTCCTTTACATTTTATTCATCAATAAATAAAATTAAAGGCAGAATGAAATATTCCTATTAGCTGGGGCTAATTAGGAATATTACAGTCCTCCCCTTCAAAATTGTTGCTTGTCCTCAAGCTACTACAAGGTGAGTGCTGCAAAATATCCTCCTTGGTGACACCAACATAAGATAAGCTTCCTCCATAAGCCAAGTGCTCACCAATCGATCCATCATTGTCTTGCTCCTCCAAGGTTCTCATGAGATGCAAAAAGCTCGTCTTGTAAGTAGACAATAGATCATATGAAACAAACATGGTTTGCCCCCATGCTCTCCCTGAAACAAGGAAACATAAAGTACATGGAGAGTAGCCATCCCATGAGGCACATGTCATCCTTCCTTCTTTCCCCATACATCCCCATAGAATTACAAGTACATTATCAAGATAGGAAATCAAAACAATGTGCTTGGAAACAGAAAATTGCAGATATGGAGGTGGGTCATAGTCCCACATGTGAAACCAATGCAAGGAATCCCCTGCTTTCATCAAATGTAGATATGGTAAGTGGTTTTTTCGACCACTTTTTTCCCACACTCACCATGGTTGAAAGTGTGATATATGTTTGGTGCTTTGGGGAAGCGCCCATCATTTTCCAAAATCTCCCTTTTTCTCTCAAGGGAGTGGTCTAATTCATAAATTTTTGGGGCCCAATATTGGCCAAGAGGCTCACATGATATAACACTCCTCCCTGGAGTCATGGCCTACAAAAACATGGTGTAAGAGTACAGGAAATCATAATATAAAACATATGTAACATGATCATGTTTTTCACCAACAATCCTCCTCCCTTCAATGGAGTGGTGCATGGATCTATTCTCTTCCTCAAAAGAAGAAAGAGTGAGCTGATTTGACTCTTCCTTTTTGACCCCTTCCATGCCAAAGCTGTCATGTGAAAATTTTCCCTTCCCATGCTGCTTCAAATCATAGCATAATGAGTGGCCATCCCACCACCTCCTTGTTGCAATAAGCTTCTTCAAAGCTTGAAAATAGTGGAGGATAATAGGTGTTGGCTGAATAGGATTCAAACAGCACATGTCATGCTCCAAATTATCCCATGTGAGAGACTTATCTTTGTGGCACAATTTCAATACATGGCCCTTTGTAAAAAGAAACAAGATATACAATGCAGTAGCCATGTAGTGTTTTATTCTCTCCTTGAAATACAAATGAATTTGGGAGATTGCATTCCCAATGGATACATTCACCCATTGTACCTTTCCTCCTCTCATGTTCAAAATAAATATTGGAGAATCATTAACATCATGATATAAACATGCTCCCTTATTTCATCCCATGAGAAGGTTACATCTTCTCCCAAACCAAAGTACATACATGGTTATGATATTCATTCTAAATAGAAATACATGTACATACATCATAGATACAAGTAGATGTATGGACACAAAATTCATTATGGAGTGTCCATACTGTCTTCTCATCAACCAAAACAAACATGTATTCTTCTTATGTATTCTTTTCTTTAAATACAAGGAATGAGACAAAAAATTCAAAAACCTTGGGTGGTACCCAAACTCACCCAATAGGAACCAGCGCAAGTGATCTCCTCCCTACTTTAGATCTGGATAGGGTAAGTGGTTTGCCTTCCACTTACTTGCTTCCCTTATCATTTCAACATGGCTGAAAGTGAAATGTATATTTGGTGCCTTAGGGAAGCACCCATCATGTTTTAACACCTCCCTTAGCCCATAAAGGGAGTGGCCATATTTGAAAATAATCTTGGCCCATAGTTGGCCATGAAGCTTGTAAGGTAAAAAACTCCCTTTGAGAGTTATGGCCTGCAAATGTAAAGTAAGAGAATACATGCAATCATGAAATAAGATGTGATTTACATAAGCATGCTTCTTACCCAAATTCTCCAATGTTGTGTTGGCTTCCCTCTTAGAAGTAGATGACATTGATGCACAAGGTTGAGGGAACACTTTGCTCTTCTGCTCATCATGGGAACTCCTTGGTGGAATTCCTTCAAGTAAGGATACATCAAGGCATAGATCATGGAAGGATGTATGGACTGATGTGTCCCTTCTTTGCTTGAATAGATCGCTTTGCCTTATTTTTTCATTATTATGTTGAAATAAATAGGGACAAATGTTTCTTACCATGTGAAGCTTGCCCTCCTCTTTTCCTTTTGCAATATTCAGGGTCTCATCCTTTGATAGTGATGACACATGCTACCCATGGATGGTGCCATAATATTCATATAATGAGACCTCCTTAATGAGATATGACTGAATACATGAGTGGAGAAGACCCTCCATGCTTCCACTATGAAATCCAATCACTTTCCTAGGTGTTTCAACTTCCTTCAATGGATAGGAATGAGGCTCGCCCTCTTCCCCATCTCCTCTTTGTGTCCTCAAGGTTTTACACCTTCTACATTCCAAGGGATTTTTAAATGCAATCCCTTTGAGATCTTCAAGAAAAGACCTCTCATATATTTCCTTCCAAAACCACTGAGGTTCTAGATCTCCTCTAGGTAGAAGTTTCTCTTTGAGCTGGGGAGTGCTCATTGAGAAAGAGGCATCTAGAAAGGAGAAAAGGTTTCTCACTTCAAGATGTATACCATTCATCATTTCTTCCTCCTTTGATCCATGAATAAAGATGCAATTTGAATGCCCCCATGAGGAATGGTGCCTCTTTTCTTCCTTACTGCTCTTGCACAGTGCAGTGCAACTTTGTTGCTCTAAATCAGCAACATACAAAAATGTAGATATCTTCATACAGTGTGCTGAAATGACAACAGATGAATTTTTAATCACACCTGGGTGGGATGTAGAAGCAAGAGCTTATTCTACAACTATTTAGTCTTCCTCCATTACTGAAAGCTCCTCTTCCAAGGTTGTGCCAGCGCGGGTACAAGTCTCCACCCTTTCAATCTCCTTGAGATCTTCTTCAATACCCTTCATGGTTTGGAAAAGGAGTAGGGAGATCTCCTCTTCTGTCATTCTTCCAAGTGGTGGAGCCATGCTCTTTTTTTTTTCTATACAATTCATCTTATTTGTGAGGGTAGGAAGTCCATGGGTCTTCCTCTCCTTCTTGAAACCTTCTGTAGGTCTCACTTCAACTTTCTTCTCCTTGAAACCCTCCATGAGTTTCATCTTCTTCTTATTTCTCCTTTTTCTGTCTACCCTCTTTGAAGAGGCTCTTCATGGATCTAGAATATGATGAGGTAAAACTCATATTCTCTAGGATTATAGCCTTGCTCCTTGCTGTACAGAACTTTGGCTTGAAGCCACAGGTTGAGCCAAAGATCTTGCTCCGATACCACTGTAATATTCCCAAACTGGAATTTCTACAACAATGAGAGTAACCTAAGGTATTCCAGAGTTGGAGATGCAGCAATAGGCCTTATAACAGATGTAAAATTAGTTATCCTTCAATAAAATATACAACAGCAACTTTATACGACATTTATAAGGAAAAAGGTGGGGAAAAGAAGTGATTTAGGCCCTAAAACGAATGTATTTAGAGATTTTCGTAAAAATAATATGGGAAAGAAGTTGGATATGATATAAAGTGTTATGAGGGACTCCCATGTCTAATTTCAGCAAAAAAAAGGACGTTTTTCTATATTGAACAGTTGCTCCTTTCCTAAATAGGCTAGAAAACCCTGATTTCCCATGGCTCAAATTATGTAGAAAGTACTGAAGCTTCTACAACATGATTTTATAAAGGGTTTAACTGAAATAATGATGGAAAATTAGTATTTAGAGTTTATAATATGATTCAATTTCTTTATGTTATAAAATACATATTTATACATGAAGAAAGGCCACAAAATGAAGCGTTGCAACCATGGAATGAGACAGAAAAGTTGAACAACGTAATTTACAGGGGATGAAGTAGTGTTTCATTATATTTTAGATCTAAAATATATCTAAATAGAAAATCACAGATCAAAATGGGATCTATATGAAAAAAGAGCTTTTTAGTACATTCCCCTTGGGGATCTCAGCAGAAGATGAATAACAATGAATAGATCTGAGATCTACACCATAGATCTGTAGTAATCTTCAGAAATTTATGAAGATTATGATAAAAAATAGATCATATCTGAAATATAACATATCTTGGTTGGCCAATATATGGATCACCACAGTGAAGGGAAGGATTCCTTTCACCGGAGATCTATCCTCCAATCGGATGCAAAACCCCCACTGCAAATCTGCCTACAAAAAGGATGTAGTTTCTTCAAGGGACTATGTTGAAGAATTGGAGAACACTTTGGCCTGATGCCAAGATATGGATCTGAAGCAAAATTAAGAGAGGAACTCTTTCAGGAGGTTAAAAGACACACTCCATGAGAAGAGGCTCCCAAAATAAGCTAGATCTCTGCAGATATAGAATCCCACTTGCTACAGCTCACTGAAACAAGTAAATCCTGACTAGATTTACACTACCTAAGAGATATGGAGCTCGGCCAATGCCATATAGTGGGACAAAGTAGCACAATCTCCTTGAAGAAATCCTAAAGGAAGGAGGGAGGATTCCTAAACAGGAAACCCTCCCTATTCTCTTGCTAAGCAGCCCAGAGAAATAGAATTATTATAAGGAGACTAATTTTTGAATATCTTCAACAACCCCTCTCTTGAGCCTTCTCCTTCCTTTTATAAGATAAATATGTGGAAAACCCTAAACCACCTTGAATCACTTAACCCCTTTCACATGAGGTCCTCCTTCTAGAACTGCGTTGTCCCTTTAGGAGATACATTGAACCTAGAGAACATTGTAGATTTGTTCCTATTGACCCAGTCAAATAGCTCGAACCTATTTCACACACAAGTAGATTTTATTAAGAAAGCCCTAATTTGTCTCTGTTCACATTGGGCATTGATTTATTTTTATCTTTTGGGAGTTTTTCATGTCCTCCTTTACATTTTATTCATCAATAAATAAAATTAAAGATAGAATGAAATATTCCTATTAGCTTGGGCTAATTAGGAATATTACATTATACAAATGAAAGCCTTCTTACCTTGGCCCTCACACATTAGGGTTTCCTCCACCAGATGATCTTCCCTCCATTCATACTGTGCTATCTTCTCAAGTGCTCCACTCCCTCTATGGCAGCGTTTTTGACTTGGTCAAACTTGACCTTGTCCTCATGCATTTGCCCACTTTTCACAATGGAAGGTGCAAAATCTAGCTACTCTAATCATCCCTTTCACACTATGAGGGGTTTTATTCCTACTCATGGGCCTCCTTACTCATTTATTCACCTCCTAGATGATATAAAAAAAATCAATGTTCCAATTAGCTTCATGCTAATTTTGGGAACATTACAGTCCTCCCCTCCCAAATGTTGCTTGTCCTCAAGAAACTAGAAGGATAGAAATGAAGGGCCTTCTTAATGCATGAGGGCTGATATGAATTGGGATCTAGCATCCCCATATGAATCTCCCATCCCCAAGAAATCATCCATGCAAAATGATTTACCTCCCAACATGGCAACTCCTGAAAGTCTCCCTCCACCTTTGGCTCATGAAAAGTAAGTGGGCTGAAAATCTGATCATGGTAGACAAGGTAGTCTACACCACGTTGTCCTTCTCTCCACTCATGACAAGTGTAGAGTATGTGCTGATTATGGGCTGCAATAGTGTTGCCCTTAAGTGGAAAAATGAAGAGCAATCCTCCAAGGATCTCCTCTCCAACATTGAAGAGCAAGCTGGCCCAAAACATCTCATCCATGATGAAAAGGACATGATCATCATAGGGTATCCAAATGAGAAGTTTTTTGAAGGTTTTATATGATGCTGCATGATACAAACAATGTCTCAAGTGGACACAGTGCAGTATTTCCCACAAAAACTTCAGGAAATAGCATGGCATGTGATGTTTTGACAAATGGCTAGTTGTGTGAATCATCACATCTACTATTGAATAGTAAATGGGTGAATGTGTCAACTGAGCATACAGGAAATAGTCAAACACTTGCCCAAAGGATGGTTTTCTCCATCATAATAGTTGGAAAATTTTTGTTTATGGGGCTCAACAATAGACTGGCCCTCTTGTGGAGCAATGCACTGTATGATAATGGTAAGAAGATGCAAATATTGTGTTACATAATCAATAGATGCAAAAACAAAATTCTCACCATGTGCTGAAAGTAAAGTGATGCATGAATACATGAAGAAGTCCATGCCCCAAAGGAATAGCACTGTTGGCCTATGTAGATAGGCTCCTGCCAACTCATAGCTCATTTCTTTGACATGATCCTTGTCAAAGACTCCTCTAATAATGTTGCTGCAAATATGGAATTCCTCCCAAGATGGAAGTACTTCCTGATCAACTAAGGCCAAGGAGTAGCCCCTTTGCACTATGATAGTGTCATCTCCTTGTCCTGCAACATCATGCAACATGTGAGAGAAATTCTGCCCTTGCTCTCTGAAATATAACCCAAGCAACAAAATTTTTGTTGCCTCCTCATACTCTCATCATACAAATCATGTGATGAAAATATAAAGAATGGTATGAATATCACATCAACACCATAAATCCATACTCTTTGCTGCTTAATGTTCCAAGCATCCTGCCACATTTTCTCCATCCCTATACCCTTAGGAAGAGTATGTTAGCCACCTATAAAAAAATTTATATCAAAAGGTGGCTAAAACAATTTTTGAGCCTTCAAGAAATAAGTTTATTGCTAAAAGATGTTATCTCTTAAAGACTCTTGAAGACATCATGCCCTTTTTTCAATCTTCACTGTTGTTTCCTTTTCCAAACTCATAAATTCTATTGTTTTCCATGAAGATAAGACTGCTGCAAAATCAATTTTTCCCTTCATTCCACTTCAGAACTAACCTTCATTTTTACCCCTTTGTTTCCCCATGAAATTCCTCTATTTTCCATTTTTTCTCCATTTCCCCTTTTAAAAAATCCTCTTTCCAGAGTTTAAACTCCTTTTTAAACTCTGACGAAACCCCCAAATCCATCAGAAAACTCTGAAAAAATCATAAACATACACTTTTTTGTACTAAGGGTTTAAGCCACTTTGGGCTAAATCCTAAACCACTGCCCCACCACATGCCCTGGCACTAGAACCAAGCGCTGCATTAGAAAAATCAGAGTATATAAGTCTGTTGGCCATGTTAAACCTCCGATGTGATTAAGCCCTTTATATATAACCCACCCCGACCATTAAACCTTTGTTTTTATTAAATTTTTGATTTTCATGTGTAATAAAGGATTTCCGCCAGTTCTCTATTTTAATAAATCTCAACCGTTGATCCAAATCCTATCAACGATTAGCACAACATCGCATCGGCAATTTTCAAAGGGCGAATTTCACGTTTTTTTTTCCCCACCTCTGATTGAAATTCCCTGATCCATTCCCTGTCGTCAATCTGATCTGCAGATCGACAGCCAGCGCTCAATCGCATCGACATTCCACAAGTTCTTCCCCCCTCCGATTGCATGCCTTCGATTGCATCTGGACCGTCCACGTGTCCAGATCGGACGGTCTAGAATGTGTCTCCCGACTTTGGTTATCTTCTATATACCAAGCTTCATAATGTTTTTCGGCAAAAACCAACCAATGATATTTGTAGATCAACGACCCTTATTGACCTTTATCCACCCTTGTATAATTTCCGTTCATATCCTAGATCACTTCTCAATCGTCGATTCTTTCCATCCAACGGTTCATATTTAACCCGGCAGACCTGCCTCCTATGGGTCCTGCCTTCTTCAAGATTCAATCTCAGCCGTCCAGATCTTAGATGAATGGCCCAGATTAAAACTACTCCCCTTACTTCTGCCTGTGCATCTATCTGTTATCATGCTCATTCTCTACTGTCAAATCTGAGACCCCAGATCTGACGGAATACGCGGAGTTTTGCATAACTTTTAGCGTGGAAGTTAATTTCCCAAAGGTTGCGCGATATAAGCTGTTTTCAAAGCCACGTGTCAGACGAGGATGCATATCACGTTTAAAAAGGAAAAACCACCTCCCCGTGTTTTTCTCACGTGAAAACAACTATTTTTCTCTCTGAAACCATTTTCCCTCTTTTCCATTGTGTTTTATCACGCGCACCTTTCGTCGTTAATCTCTGTAGATCAACGGATCATATCTAATCTGGCCTTTCATCATCGCCCTCCGCCTCTACCAAAGTTTTTCATCGCGCGCCTCCTCAGCCGCTGATCCATATGAGCCAATCTCATCTGACAGCTCATATTCCTCCTGAAGCCCATTTTTATTTTTAATACATTTTCCCCCCACCAAAGGTTTTAAAAATTTTTCCTTTACATTTTCTCCCATTTTTTTTATTGAGCGGCCTTTCTCCATTATACGTCCCGGATCGTTCTCGACCGTTGATCTTTGCAGATCGACGAATCCGACTTAAAAGATCTCTCTGCTCTCCTTTTGACCTCCTCCAATAGATCTCCACTGTTGGATGTTTCCATCCAACGGCCACGCTCCTCCCCATAGCCTCTGAAGCAGTTAAACCCAATAACGCAGGATTTCTTAATTAGTTTTGTATTTTGCAAGTGTTTAATGTTTTTTCCATTATATTTAAGAAAAGCTAAAGGTCGGGGATGATGATTCCCATGCTTTTAATTCATAAAAGAAAAGCCATTCACGGGGTTCACCTCCACGTTTCATCCATGCTTCATGGGCATTGATGCCATATGAGCCCTGTGCACCCCTGCCCATCATCAAAACACAGAGAATTAAATAATAAAAAAAAGTATCAGTGTAAAAGACTAAAACAAAGCAAAATGGAAGATTAAAGCCTAATCCACTAATATAACACAAATTTAAAGTGGATTAACAGTGATTAAAGAAAATCAAAAGATCATCAGATAGAAAGGCCTCTACTGCCACAACAGAGGCCAATTGATTCCTCTCAGCTACACAATGCCACTTGTAGCCTCAAGCATTCAACAGAGGCCTAAGTTATTGATCAGAAAGAAGATATTTGCCTCAACGCAACCGAATAGTTAATTTTTCCAAATGAACTTAATGCAAAATATCAGCAGAGTTACTACAACATGAAACAGAGCCTCAAAAGTCAACAAAAGCTCCCACTGAGCTTAATTCTTAAATGTAAAAAAATTAATATAGACAGAACATCTGTAAACTTCTCCATCGAACCCCTCAAAGGACGAGAAGTATTAACTCTGTATTAATTGATCTGGGAGATCTTTATCCCCTCCCACCTCCTCATTTCTTCTATAAATACTTCTATATAAGATGAGAAAATTTTGGTTGTTGAACTTTGAAATATACTTGAGCTTGAAACTTCTACTTGTAAATAGTGTTCATAGGCTCTTGAAGCTCTGCTTGTGATTTGATAAGTTAGTCTGGGAAGTGTAGATGATTGCTGAACTGAAACATTGGACATAAAGTTGTAACTAGTTTGAAGCGTCAATACAAGATGATTTCTCGGATCCTGGTCTATGTCGACGGTGATGTTTTTCTTATCGTAAATTGTTATTTTATTTATGTTTTCACTTTGTTCATCTTCTCTAATAAATAAGAGGAAGCATAGAGTTAGGATTTACTGTATATCAGTACCCTTCTCTGACTGATAAGCTTTATCTAAATGTTTTCTTCCAAATTGTGTTATTTAGGAATGATCTAATTCAGTTCAAGAAGTTAGGAATGTTGGCATTCCCTCATCCTACTATTTAGCTAAATGTTGTTCTTGAATGTTATTTTCAGTTTATGTTAAGTAGAGATGAAATAGGGAAGATATGGTGAGCCCTGGTCCTAGTTTTATCTCCAAAGACTATCTCAAAGTTTCCCTAAGAGTGTGTTGAAAGCTGGCTAGTTTAAAAGTACTTACCAGATCTTAGAATATTCTTTGTTATCTTTGTGTTTGTCATGAAATTTTACCAAGTAAAGCAGAGCTAGTAGAGGTTTATGGTGAGCCATGTTCTCTATTTTCTTCTCCAACAGTTTCCTTTAAGTTTCCCTTTGTGTTTAATATGTTTTCTATTGAGAGTATATCAAAGGCTGTCTAGTTTCAAAGTACTTACCAGATCCTAGATTACTTTTATGCTTTTCTTAAGTGTATGTCAAAGGCTGGCTAGTTTCAAAGTACTTACCAGATCCTGGGCTGCTCTTTGTTCTTCATCTGTTTAATTCCCCTTCTTGTTGTATCATTTCATTCCATAAATCAAACTTTAAATATATCCTTAGACATAGATGACTTTCACCATGGACCACTCTTGAACCTTGTTGTTTCAATTAAACCCTATTATGACTCCATAGCCCAATGGACTAAAACCTACAATTATCTATCTTTTTGGCCAAAACTTGTTCCGATTGCTTGCAACTTCACACCTTTGAAACTCTTTCCATTTAGAACTTTCCCCTCAAATAATAATCATGCTCAACCATCAAAAAACAAAACAAAACCCTCGGCCTTCATAAATAGCCTAATATCATCTCCCAAAAGCCTTTTAAGATAAATCCATCTTTGCACCTTATTGGAGAGATCCCTCTCTAGATTCAGGAGGGCTAGATCCTAGAATCCCAAAGTGGTTGAAACGATGTTCTCCCTGCAGTCGGACTTTTTCCAATCTTGCTGATTACAAGGATCCAACATTTCTGGTGACTCTGCTGAGGGACTTGAGTTATTTTCTAATTGAAGAATTTAAATATCTAGAAGCCTCTTTACTCACTAAAATTTTGGCATATTGGCCAGCTGAGCCACCAGAAGCTAACATTTCTGGCGACTCCGCTGGGGACTTCAGTTATTTTCTAATTGAAGACTTTAAATATCTAGAAGCCCCTTTACTCACTAAAATTTTGGCATATTGGCTAGCTGAGCCACCAGAAGCTAACATTTTTGGCAACTCCGCTGGGGACTTGTTGAGTGATTTTCATTTCAAATAATCATAAAATATCATAAATTCCTTTCTTTCAAATAAACATTTGTTCTGTTAGTTGGTTGAACTGTTAGGCATAACATCTCTAGCCAACAGACATTGTTTAGTGAGTAAAAGCAACCTTTTTCAAGCACTACCAAGTAATGGTAATCATGATGAAACTTGTTTGAATCAGTGACAAACTAGGAAAACCCTAGGATTCTCATAAGACCTTATCAGAACTTGAAGGATCAGCTGGCTTAGCCATAAGAGTAGAATATCTTTGTCTCATAACCATAGCTAAGTTTTGAAACAAATTTAGGACACTTTCAAACAAACAATACGACTGAAAAATAACTCAGAAAACCAAAAAATATTTCAGATTGGTATGTAATAAACATGGTGGTGGACCATAAAACCTTTTACCTCAAAAGGAGCTAAAAACTTCCACTTGGCGACTCCACAATCCTAAATAGACCTTAAGACTCCACTGGGAACACCTGTTATCGTCATAACATCATTTTAACTCAGTTAGAGGATTCTAGGATTAAAATTTTCTTGTTTGAAATATCAATTAACCTCTTAAATATTGTCATATATGGTTAAATTGTTCTTGTTTAGTTGGGTCTAAAAAACACAGCATAGTGGCTCCTAAAAAGATTCATACTAGAGCCCCTCTAACCCAAATCCACCTGAAATAGTTGATAACTCTGAAAGTATCCTTAGGAAGTCTCCTAAGATTAAATTTTCAACTATTTTCATATCACCCTTGAGAGCTAATTCAGTTCTTGAAAACCTTGCAGCTCTACAAGAAACACATGGTGGTGGAACCATAAAACATTTTACCTCCTTACGAGCTAAAAATTTTCCACCTTGCAACTCCACACTCTGAAACTCCCAAAAGACCAAATGAATCCACTGGTAGAAGACCTTGAACTGATTGAATAGACACAGTGACCTCTTTTTCTGATTTACAAACATGGATTTAGATATATACCCAGATGAAAAACATATGATCATGATGGAAAAGTTGATGTACATGCTTGGAAGAAGGGTGGATAGGTTTATGGCTAATTTAAATGTTGGTGATCCAGAAAATCATATGCCTTTCCCTGGGCAAAACTCTACCACTAAAATACATGTATGATGAACATGATTACAGAGAAAATAATCAAGGAAAATTTCTAATCATGATGGAAAAGATGATGCATATGCTTGGGAAAAGAATGGATAGGTTGATGGCTAATGTGAAAATGGATGATCTAGAGTGAGCTATGCTTTCCCTTGAACAAACACAAGCCCAATCACCTCAAGATCAAGACAGTGACCAAGCTATGCATTATGATCAACACCTTATAGAAAATGATGAGAAAACTTATAAAGAAAGCAATAAAGAAGGCTATCAAGAAATTTTTGATTGCCTTCCTAGATCTTGTACTATGCCGATAGGAGATCTTCACAATCAAATTTCAAATACTAATAGTGAGAAGTGCTTTGAGAAAATGACAGAAAATCCTCAAAGTTTTCCTGCAAGAACAAGTCAAGATCCCCTGGAAGAGGCTCAAGAGAACATCTGGCCTCAAAATCAGCCTTTACAAGAGACAAAGAACCATTGTACTTTTTTTCAAAGGGACATAAAAGTATTTTCCTCGTTGACAGAAGAAGAGATAGATCAGACCATTAATAAACAACCGGTCTCTAAAACTTATTGCAAAACAAATACTCTTGCTCATTCACAAAGAGAACTCTGTTGTAAAGATGCAGAGAGTTCTTTTGTTGGTCATAAAATACAAGGAAACTATTCTTCTGTTTATACTCAAAGAAAATCTCTCCTTTGACAGAAGAACGAATTGATCAAATACTAAGAAAACAGCTACCCTCCAAACCATCATCTAAAATAGACATTCATGAACATGATGCCTATTCCACAGAACAATCTAATGGCACTCGAGACAAAGAGGATAGTAAAGAAATCAATGATAATAATGAAACTAGTCCTCTTTGGAATATGAATTTTGATGGGTTATGTACTAAACCTAATGCAGATGCAAGAATATGGCTTTACAATATAGGAAACAATTATTCTGAAGCCTATTCATACAAACTGAATTTTCAATGCACAACTGACATAGTAGAGTATGAGGCACTTCTCTTAGGGCTACACTTATTGAAAAAACTAGGAGCCCAGAAGATAACAATTCACAGAAATACAGAATTGGTAATTAGGTGCGTGAAAGAAGAATGCATGGTTGAACATCCCATACATAAAGCCTACAAGGATGATACCATAGATTTATTAAAATATTTTAAAGATTTCCAACTTATCCTTGTTCCTAAAGACCAAAACAATTTTGCTAATGGATTAGCCCTTGTGGCTAGTACATGTCTAAGACCGTGGGAGAGAAAAAACTATACAATTCAAGAAAATTTCAGACCAGCTGTCCCAAAAAATAAAAGATAATGGCAAAACTTTGAAGGAGAAAAACAAATAGCAGACCATCCTACTAAGGATATACATTCTTTTCAAGAAGAGACTTCTCCATTCAATAATGTTAATCTACCATTCGAAGAACCTGAATTTATATCAAAAGTAAGCATAGATTTAAAGAAAGAAGATATTTCACTGTTTACTATTTTATAGGTTAAGGATGATGATACTTCTAAGCCACATACTAACAACACAGTCCTCAAAGCTGAAGTATTGGAAACACACAATCTACCAGACATGGAGAGCCAAAAATAAGAGAACCTTCATCTTTTCTTTGTTGATCCTTTAGAAAAGTGTGCAGAAGTCCCAACCATCTCAAATTATCAAGCATGGATCCTTTGCAAGAGCCAAATACATGAAAAGCTATCACCTCCTGTGATAGTCTTGATTTTGAATATTAATCCTCAAAATGTACTATGGATACCTCTAACAAGCAGCCAGAGTTTCTTCTTCTTTATGAAATTACTCAACTGGCTACATTGGCACTTTTGTATCATGTGAAGATGTAAATAATCCATGTTAGACTAGGTTATATAGGAATGTCAATATAGCTTAGTTTTAAGCATTTAGTTAATTGTTGATTTTTTGTCTCCGAAGAAAAATCAAAAATACAAAAATACAAGAACAGAAGAAAGAGAAAAGAGGGCAAATTGCAAAAATAAGAAAGGTATAGCCCCATACCAAAAAAGAGAAACAAATCTGAAAGTGTGCAAGCTTAAATGCCACTCCTAAAAAACACACTTCTAATTAGTCAAACAGCCTAATCTTGACGAATTAGTTTTTGAATTTACTGCTGATAGGTTAGTGAATTTGATTTTCCAAACAGTTTAATCTTGGCTTATGAGTATATAGATTAGGTTAGAAATTAAAGGTTCAAACATGCTCAAAATCTGAACCTAAGTTTCCAAGGAGAGATGACTCAAATCTGTTTTAATTTCTGAGTCAAAATAGAGGTAAAAATGGTTCTAATCAGCTCAAAATCTGAACCAGATTTTAAAGAAAGAATAGCTCAAACATAAGTCAAAACAAAGCTGTAAAAAGATGAAGGAAGTGATTTGAAACTTCAAATCTTAAGCCTTCCATTTTGTTTTAATTTTCTGCAGAATAATGTCTATGTGCAGCTTGTTTTTTATGCCATAGACCAGCTACAAGTTAGACTGTTCAATCCTGACTTGTATGTTTTTAAATTTCTATTTTAGAAATTAGAGAATAAAAATCTGTTAGACTGTTTAATCCTAACGGATTGGTAGATTAGGTAGAGAAGCATATGGACTCAACTGTTTAATCTGAGTCCATGGAGAGATAAGGAGTAGAATTAGATTAGTTTTATGCTTTCAAAAGAACAAAATGTTGTAAAAAGAGTTTGGCAATCCAAGTGCACTCTAGTGAAGAAAAAATGTTAGATCAGTAGGATTGGGTAGGTAGAAATCTTGTGTTGATGAAGATCCATTGTCTTTTTCATGGATGCTAACATTTTCCTGAGCAAAAAAATAACATCCAAGTAAAGACAAGTAGCCCAATGGATGAGGCACTAATCAGCCTCCCAGAGAATGCAAGTCTGAAGTTCTTGATGCCTTCAAGAAGGCACCATCCCCAAGTGGAGCCACTGTTAGCTAGCTATAAAATTTGTTATATCAAAAGGTGGCTAAAACAATTTTTGAGCCTTCAAGAAACAAGTTTTATTGCAGAAAAATGTTATATCTTAAAGACTTTTGAAGACATCATGCCCTCGTTTCAATCTTCACTACTATTTCCTTTTCCAAACTTAGAAATTATGTTGTTTTCCATGAAGATAAGACTACTGCAAAATCCATTTTTCCCTTCATTCCACTTCAGAACTAACCTTCGTTTTTACCCCTTTGTTTCCCCACAAAATTCCTCCATTTTCCATTTTTCTCTATTTCCCCTTCATAGAAATCCTCTTTACAGAGTTTAAAATCCTTTTTAAACTCTGTCGAAACCCCCAAATCCATCAGAAAACTCTGAAAAAATCACAAACATACACTTTCTTGTACTAAGGGTTTAAGCCCCTTTGGGCTAAATCCTAAACCACTTCCGCACCACATGCCCTGGCACTAGAACCAAGAACTGAGCCCTTTTGGCGCTTATCGCATTGGAAAAAATGGAGTATGTAAGTCTGTTGGCCATGTTAAACCTCCGATGCGATTAAGCCCTTTATATATAACCCACCCTGGCATTAAACCTTTGTTTTTATTAAATTTTTTATTTTCGTGTGTAATAAAGGATTTTCGCCAGTTCACTATTTTAAGAAATCTCGACCATTGATCCAAAGACGATGACCGATCTGCGCAGCATCGCATCGACAATTTTCAAAAGGTGCATTTCGCGTTTTTTTTTTCCCACCTCCGATTGAAATTCCTCGATCCATTCCCCACCGTTGATATGATCTGCAGATCGATGGCTAGTGCTCAATCACATCGACATTCCACAAGTTCTTCCCGCCTCCGATTTCATGCCTCCGATTGCATCTGGACCGTCCACGTGTCCAGATCGGATGGTCCAGAATGCGTCTCCCGACTTTGGTTATCTTCTATATACCCCGCTTCAAAAAAAAAATCGGCAAAACAACGGCCCTTATTAACCTTTCTCTGCCCTTGTATCATTTCTATTCATATCCTAGATCACTTCTCGATCATCGATTCATTCCATCCAACGATTCATATTTAACCCGACGGACCTGCTTCCTATGGGTCCTGCCTTCTTCAAGATTCAATCTCAACCGTCCAAATCTTAGATAAACGGCCCAGATTAAAACCACTCCCCTTGCTTCCACCCGTGCATCTATCCGTTATCGCGCTCGTTCTCTACCGTCAGATCTGAGACCCCAGATCCAACAGTGTACGCGGAGTTTCGCGTAACTTTCAGCGCGGAATTTAATTTCAGAAAGGCTACGTGATATAAGTTGTTTTTCGAAGCCATGTGTCGAGCGGGGATGCATATGACATTCAAAAAGGAAAAGCCACCTCCCTGCCTTTTTCTCACGTGAAAACAGTTGTTTTTCTCTCCGAAACCATTTTCCCTCTTTTCCATTGTGTTTTATCACATGCGCCTTTCGCCGTTGATCTCTGCAGATCAACGGCTCAGATCTAATCTGGCCTTTCATCATCGCCCTCCACCTCTACCAAAGGTTTTCATCACGCACCTCCTCAGCCATTAATCCATATGAGCTAATCTCATCTGACGGCTCATATTCCTCCCGAAGCCCATTTTGATTTTTAATACATTTTTCCCCTGCCAAAGGTTTTAAACCTTTTTCCTTTACATTTTCTCCCATTTTCTTTATTGAGCGGCCTTTCTCCATTATACGTCCTGAATCATTCCTGACTGTCGATCTTTGCAGATCGACGAATCCCACTTAAAATCTCCCTCTTCTCTCCTTTTGACCTCCTCTAATAGATCTTCACCATTGGATGTTGCCATCCAACGGCCACACTCCTCCCCACAGCCTCCGAAGCAGTTAAACCCAATGACGCATGATTTCTCAATTAGTTTTGTATTTTGCAGGTCTTTAATGGTTTTTTCATTATATTGAAGAAAACCTAAAGGCCGGGGATGAAGATTCCCATGCCTTTGATTCATAAAATAAAAGCCATTCACAGGGTTCACCTCCATTTTTCATCCATGATTCATGGGCATTGATACCATATGAGCCCTGTGCAGCCTTGCCAATCAACAAGACACAGAGAATTAAATAAAACAAAAGATTATCAGTGTAAAAGACTAAAACAAAGCAGAATGGAAGATTAAAGCCTAATCCACTAATATAACGTAGATTTAAAGTGGATTAATAGTGATTAAAGAAAATCAAAATATCATCAGGAAGAAAGGCCTCTACCGCCACAACATAGGCCAATTGATTGCTCTGAACTACCCAATTCCACCTGTAGCCTCAAGCATTCAACAGAGGCTGAAGTTATTGATCAGAAAGAAGATATTTTCCTCAATGCAGCCGAATAGTTAATTCTGCAAAATGAAATTAATGTAAAATATCAGCAACGTTACTACAACATGACACAGAGCCTCAAAATGCAACAAAAGCTCCCACCGAGCTTAATTCTTAGATGTAAAATAATTAATACAGACAGAACATTTGTAAACTTCTCCATCGATCCCCTCAAAGGTTGAGAAGTATTAACTCTATATTAATTGACCTGAGAGATATTTTTCCCCTCCCACCTCCTCATTTCTTCTATAAATACTTGTGTAGAAGATGAAAAAATGTTGGTTGTTGAACTTTGAAATATACTTGAGCTTGAAACTTCTACTTGTAAATAGTGTTCACGGGCTCTTGAAGCTGTGCTTGTGATTTGATAAGTTGGTCTGGGAAGTGTAGATGATTGTTGAACTGAAGAATTAGACTTAAAGCTGTAATTGGTTTGAAGCATCAATACAAGCAGATTTATGGGATCCTGGTCTATGTCGACGGTGATGTTTTTCTTATCGTAAATTGTTATTTTATTTCTGTTTTCACTTTGTTCATCTTCTCTGATAAAGAACAGTAAGCATAGAGTTAGGATTTACTGTATATCAGTACCCTTCTCTGACTAATAAGCTTTATCTAAATGTTTTCTTCCAAATTGTGTTATTTAGGAATGATCTAATTCAGTTCAAGAAGTTAGGAATGTTGGCGTTCCCTCATCCTACTGTTTAGCTAAATGTTGTTCTTGAATGTTATTTTCAGTTTATGTTAAGTAGAGATGAAATAGGGAAGATATGGTGAGCCCTGGTCCTATTTTTATCTCCAAAGACTATCTCAAAGTTTCCCTAAGAGTGTGTTGAAAGCTGGCTAGTTTCGAAGTACTTACCAGATCTTAGACTATTCTTTGTTATCTTTGTGTTTGTCATGAAATTTTACCAAGTAAAGCAAAGCTATTAGAGGTTTATGGTGAGCCCTGCTCTCTAGTTTCTTCTCCAACAGTTTCCTTTAAGTTTCCCTTTATGTTTAATATGTTTTCTATTGAGAGTATATCAAAGGCTGGCTAGTTTCGAAGTACTTACCAGATCCTAGATTACTTTTATGCTTTTCTTAAGTGTATGACAAAGGCTGGCTAGTTTCAAAGTACTTACCAGATCTTGGGCTGCTCTTTGTTCTTCATCTGTTTAATTCCCCTTCTTGTTGTATCATTTCATTCCATAAATCAAACTTTAAAGATATCCTTAGACATAGATGACTTGCCCCATGGACCACTCTTGAACCTTGTTGTTTCAATTAAACCCTATTATGAATCCATAGCCCAATAGACTAAAACCTACAATTATCTATCTTTTTGGCCAAAAATTGTTCCGATTGCTTGCAACTTCACACCTTTGAAACTCTTTCCATTTATAACTTTCCACTCAAATAATAATCATGCTTAACCATCCAAAAAAAAAACAAAACCCTCGGCCTTCATAACTAGCCTAATATCATCACCCAAAAGCTTTTTAAGATAAATACATGTTTGCACCTTATTGGAGATATCCCTCTCCGGATTCAGGAGGGCTAGATCCTAAAATCCCAAACTGGTTGAAATGATGTTCTCCCTGCAGTCGAACTTTTGCCAATCTTTCTGATTACAGGGATCCGATAGAGTATATGCCAAATGATGGCCAAAATCCATCAAGAGTAACCAGCACAGCCAAGCCTCCTACTACCCAGTGTCATAGATCTGCAAGTGGCTTACTAGCCTCTTGCTCTTTTTCCACATCCACTCAATAATTTGTGGATGTATCCTTCCATCCTCCATCTTAGTACTCCTCCCATGAGGGCTACCATCCTCCATGTGTTGATGAACCTTGCACTTCATGACATGCTGAAGTGCATCTCTAATGGGATCTCTCCATGAGACCTCCTCTTCATCAATGGCCTCCCAAAACCAATAATGTTCTAGACCTGCTGCAGGTAGAAGTTTCTCTTTGAGCTGAGGAGTGCTCATTGAGAAAGTTTCATCTATAAAGGAGAAAGTGTTTCTCACTTCAAGATGTCTACCATCTATCTCTTCTTCCTCCAAGTCCTAAAACCCCAACCTCCAGTGTGGTATGAAATCCAAGAATGGCTAGGATGATGGTTCATCTCTCCCTTGAATGATTTTCAAGGTTGCACAGTGCAGTGCAATTATGTTGCTCTAACTCAACAACATGCAATGATGTATACCCATCCATAATGTTTGCTGAAATGATAAGAGATATAAATTTTGGAATACCTTTGGGAAACTTGAAAGCATCTTTTATGGTTGTAAGGGCTTCCCCCTCCAATGTGTTGGCTTCCCCAACTGCTGAAGATGAAGGCTTCTCCTCCATGACTGTGATAGTGCTGGTATATGCCTCTTCAACTGATGGTGAGGGAATCCCCCTCCTTTTTCCAAATCTCCTGATCATCCTTTGAGAAAAATCAGCAAGAGTAGATACCCCTTGCATGGCTCAAATGGCTGAACCACTAAGTATTAGCTTCACCTTCAAGGTGCAGTGCTACAATTTCTACAAGCTCTATCTCTACTACTGGATGTAATAGGAAGAAATACTCTAGTTTCATCACCAAAGGCTTTGATGCGCATGTGAGTGATCCATCAAAAGTGGAAAATAGGAATATATTGCCTCTCATCATTCCATAGCTGTAGGGTCTTCTTTCTTCTCTAAGCTGAATCGACTTTGGTAAAGCTAGAGTATCCTTGGAGGCTCTAGATTTAGCTTTGAATTCAGCAAGGTATTCACTTAGAATTTTAGATTCCAAGTGTTCTTCATGCTTCATGTCTCCTTCTCTTTGAGAATAGGAAGTGCATGGTTCTTCCTCTTCTTGAAACCCTCTAGGAGTTTCATTGCAACTCTTCTTATTTTTCTGACTAAACTCCTCGGAGAGGTTCTTCCTGGGCCTAAAAAATGATGAGAGCAAGCTCATTCTTTTCATCATTTTGATTTCTTCTATCTTATTATGGCTGAAAATTCACAGGCTGAGCCAAGACTATGCTCTGATATAGCTATAATATCCAAAAATAGGGAAAATATACAATGTTAGGAATATCTTATAGTATTCCTAAATTGGAGATACAGCTGTTATTGTCCCGTAATTTGGCAGATTGGTAAACCAAATGGCAGGGTAACATCAGACCAATCTTTGGAGACCTAGGATCTAGCCTTCCTGGACTCAGAGAGGGCTCTCTCTATTATGCAAAGAAAGTGAACTTGCTCGCTTTATATGTTTGATTTTAGGCTAGCTGTTAAGTATATTTTGGTTTGTCCATAGTGTTAGCCACCTATAATATTTTTTATTGTTATAGCATCATTTTTCACCCTCATGTGATTCATGATTGTCTCTTTGGCCTTGGGCACCCATTCCCACAGACTTGAACAAAATTCATAAAAAACAGTGTTAAAAATCCCATACGCGGGTATGCCCAGACTTTTCCACGTGTATACGCGAGTCCATACACACTTTTCCACGTATGCCTTTAAAATCATTAAAAAATATATAAAAATTCCCTATTTTCGGGTTGGGTTGATGGTTACTCCAATAGTTCAACCACCTCAGTACGTGGCCAACTGTTTCCAACTGATTGAAACTACTTTGAGGGAGTATAAAATCCCCTCATGTGTATGGCCTAAGGGAGAGAGAAATTTATAGACATTATACTCTGTTGGAATCCCAATTCAAGTCTGATTTCCCATGCCTCCTGCACTTTCCTAGATTTTTACAGGAAACCCTTGTTTCCTGGAGATGTTCATACATTTATATGTCATCTCGTGTGCACAAGTCTTGAAAGTATCTTAGTGAGGCATGGGCGGGACGGATCCGGACGACGGTCTGTTTGAAGATCGTGGAAGGATACATGTGATCTTTCCACTTTTTACTACTGTACATGCTATTTGTAATGAAGAAGAACCATCTTGTTCTTGAATTCACGTGTTAATATCTACTTGAATATGTGAAAAGATTATTATTTAAACATTTATTATTGTTTATATGATGTTTCACATGGATTTCACTGACATTTAGGATAGATATATGCTGTACAACTAGATTTCTGTGCACGTTTCTTCTTGGTTTTCAGGTTGTGGAGGAAGAAGGGTTGTTGGGGGTTTGGACCCCGCGGGATCTACATCAAACGTAGGATTACAGGTGAGTTATACTATCGATGTTATCTAGTTTTTGGCAAACAAGTGTGGTTGTGTGAGTCCTTCTTGAGTAGCATGCCCTGATCTGTGGAGGTTTTGACCCAACAAACCTCTAGGGAGTTATTTCCCGAAACAGAACTGGTGACTCCACTGGGGATTGCATTCTTGTGATTCCCCTGTTGGGTGGTTTCAGCTGTTTGAAAGGTTTCCAACAGTTTTAACTATTATTTCCAGTCCAGTTAACTTTTTCTCAGTCAGACAAAAGACCTGGTTCTTTATCCAGGCTTAATCTTTTTTATTTTTCATTATTTACCTTTATATACGCGAGTTTTTCTGTACACAGTCGCGTAGACGTGGGTTTCCTTTGACACAGGCGCGTATGCACGCTTGTTGAAAAGCTGATAAGTAGCGTATGCCAGGGAAAATTTTGAAATTTTTGATTTCTTGACTTTTTAGTCTTGTCTGCCTATGGAGACCTATTCCTGCAGTGTCTTTATAGTATCTGGATTCTTTTGGTAGTGGTAATTGGTCTTTTTCTCTCTTGTTTGGTGGAAGACTGGCTTATTAGGAAAATCTTGTTTTTTAGTGCTTTCATTTCTGGTTCAAGTACCAAGATCTCTTTCTGGGTATTCTTGGCTATTCTGCTTAATCAGAACAGAGAGCTTCTGCTCATATACTCTTTCCTCATTTTATGTTTTTCCTTGCACTTGGATTTTTGCCTGCTTTTGGTTGGTTTTCTTGAAGTTCATTTGACTATGTCTTGTTGCAATTTTTGAAGAGTCTTTCTTGGTTCTTTGAAGTTTTTGATTGCTGCAAGGTTGTACTATTCTTCTGGGCTGAGTTACTGAGTTTCTTGTCTTCTTTTGCTCATATAAATATTGCTACTAAGTCGCACTATAAGATTTGGAGCGTTTTGGAAGTTTTGCTTGAAATTAAAAGTTGTTTGGCTTGGTAATTGGATAGTTTTCTTGGTCTCTTAGAGCTCTTTTTTTTATAAAATTCAAAAGCTCAAAAAACATTTTGTTTTGTTATTTGCTTTTGTTTTGCATTTTTGTTTTCGTTTCGTTACATCTTTTGAAGCTTTGTTGAGATTTCTTGCCTTTGGTTTTTGACTTGATTTGGGAAGGGAATTGTCATTGGTTTCTTCCTCTTGTGTCAAGCATATTTTGGTGTCTTTATACTAAGAGTTCCTGATTTTGGGAACTAGTTTAGTGGACAACCTGAAAGTGATAAAACTGAAGTATTCTTGGGAAATTTCTCTTTGCTTTGTTAGATTTTGCATCTTAGAATTTGCATGCTCTTAGTTATTTGCATTAGGTGCACTTAAGCATTTGTAGTCTTTTTCGTAGATTTTGCGAGTGTGAGTTTGATATTTGAAAAGAAAAATTTTTAGTCTCGTAGAACCCGTGTAGAAATTTATTTTCATTGAAATGCAATTATTGCATTTGCATGTAGTTTGGTTTTCATTAATTTCTTTTCTGCATCTTAAAAAACCACAAGTTTCATTTCCATATCCCATCGACTTAATATAACAGCCAATTAAAATAAGCGCTATAATTTAAAAACAACTAGCAGGTTTTTATTAAGTGTCATACACCAACTAGCTAGGTTGTAGGGCCTTGGATTAGGTGAGTGGAGAGTTAACTCTCCAAGGCCACTCAAACTAAAACATATAAGTTTATTAATTGAGCGAAATCCAACTTCGTTAGGTGGACCGGGAAAGCTCTCCTCCAGAGAGTCAAGCGCGAGGGGAAGTGAAGGCTGAGAAGAGAGATACCCCCTCTCTGATTTGCTGGATCTTGCCTCAAGACCGTTCCACCCAGCTTTTGACATGGATTGGTGCCCATAGTTGCCATTCCTAGGTTCCACACAGGTGATTGCGGGGGGGAATACCTGTGGTACCTGAGGCAGACGTCGTATCACTTCCAGCAGTACGTCTGGGGGGTGCCCTTGCGAAGCTTGGGTACTTGTGCCGGAAAAGGCTGCTGTTAGGAGGTCGGCGTAACTATTACTGTTACCTTCGCTAGTAGGTCTGGGCCGTAATTAACCCAGACCACTTTCGGGAGGTCCTATTTTTCACTTTCCTGTATTTTGGTGTCTAGTCCTAATCACCCGGAGCGGAAATACCTGAAGGCTACTTGTTTGGCTATATCTTAGGGATTTTTTTGTAGTGAGTTCTCTTTGCTCCTAGCTTGCTTAGCTTTATACTTTTTTTGAGTCTAATTAAAATTTGTTAAAGTGGCTGATCAAGCGCCTCATCGATCGAGGAGAATCTAGGGGTTATCTCCCGAGTGTCCAGAGCCTTCTTCAAGAAGGCGTAGGAGTAACATAGAAGGTGAATATCACCCGGTGATATCTGATGCAGTGGAGAGTGATCCTCCATAAGGGATTGAAGGTTTCATAGTTGGTTCCAGTGTTGGTTCTGAGAGGAGCGCTCCGCTCACCTCGAGAGTCTTATTTCCGGGAGAGTTAGGAATAGAAGTAGAGGAAGTGAATATCAGCCGGTGATATCTGATGCAGTGGAGAGTGATCCTCCATAAGGGATTGAAGGTTTCGTATTTGGTTCTAGTGTTGGTTCTGAGAGGAGCGCTCCGTTCACCTCGAGAGTCTTATTTCCGGGAGAGTTAGGAATAGAAGTAGAGGAAGTACCTGAGTCTCCTCAGTCACTTCCATCTCCTCTTCCTCCTGATTATCCATTTGTTGTTGAGTAGATCGGATCTGAGTCTCCAAGACCAGAGGATCCTCCATTTTATTCATACCTTTCGATGGCCACGACTGGGAACGTGGCTTCTGCTGTGAGTGATGCAGGCATTCAGACTCCTGCTTCAGTTGAAGGAGGAGGCACTATTGCTATATCTTTGATTTCTTCTAATACTTCTATGTTTGGCTCTGGCTTCACCCAAGCACATGCTTCTCAATCTGGTCCCTTTTTTTTTTGAATGCCCACTAGTGGGATTCCTCCTTTTTCCTTTTCCGCTGCTGCAGCTGCATCTACACCCATGTCTTCCATGGCTAGTGGGTCAGCTTATTTTCAAGGGTTCCCTTTGGAACTGGGCATATTCCTAGTTCAAATCCTTCTTTAGGGTATTTTCCTTTTACTTCTCAGACTCATAGTTTTAACCCTTAGTCTAGAGGTCAGAGTTCGACTACTTTTACAGGTTGGAACCCTGTATTTACAACAGCGGGGGCAGGGAATTAGTTTTACGCTGGTCACCAAGAGAATGTTTCTTTCCCTTCGTCGAGTGCTTATCATACTTTTTCCCCTCTTTCTAATGCTTGGAACCCCTATCAGGGGCTTTCCTCTTCATTCATTACTTCAGGGGGGGGGGGGACTGGTCCGGTGTTTGGTAACTCTACGTTGGGAGCGGGTCCTTCTCCAAATGTTGGGTCATTTGGCCCAACATTTTCTACGAGTTATTTTTGGCAACCTGGTGCCTCATCAAATCCAGGGTATTCTTTTCAGAATGTATGGAATTCATCCCATCAAGGATGGAATCCTCAGGATCCACCTCGTTTACCTTTTCTAGCAACGTTAAACTTGCCAGATCTGTCGAAATTGACGAATGATCTAATCCAATATAGTCTGGGGTGGCCTCTGGTCCCCACCAAACTACCTTCAGACATTCCAAAGTTTAAAGGCAAGAATGGAGAGGACCCGGCTGACCATATCACCACCTTCCATTTATGGTGTTCTTCTAACTCCCTGATCGACGACTCGATTAGGTTGAGATTGTTTCAACGCACCTTAACTGGAAACGCTGCCAAGTGGTATATTGAGTTAACTGGGGGCAGTTTTGCTACATTTGGAGATCTTGCTACAACATTTTTAAATAATTTCTAGTTGCCTGTCCGTTATCATGCCGGGACTGAACTCCTGGCTAATTTTAAACAGGATGATGCAACCCACATTTCTGATCATATTCAGGAATGGCGGAGAAGGAAGAGGCTTATTAAAGCTCATATTCCAAGAGAATTCCTTTTGGAATGGTTTCTGAAATCTCTGCAGTCAGATATTTCTAAGGATGTATCCCTCTCCGGGGTATTTTCCGAGGAGCAGGCCACTTTTAGGGCCCAGCAGCTTGAATTGATATATTCTCAGTCTGGGGTCCTTCATAAGTATTTGCCTAATGCTCCTCACTCCAAATTGGATTTATCCAAGACTAAACCCGGTCCTCATGGTGATGGACTTACTTGGTCGATCAATAGTGGTGCAGCTAACCTGCTTAATCAATTGCAGCAGTTGTCTTTACAATATGCTCCTTCTGGTCAGACTGTGCCTGCTAAATCATCGCCTTCTCAATCTTTGTTGGTGAATGTCGTTCAGACTTCTAACCCTAAAGAAAATCAACAATCTGAAGGGAAGAAGAAGGGACGTAATAAGAAAAAGGGCAACAATGGGAAGGGTAATACAAAATCCAATGAGCATGTTGGTGAGGGTCCAAAGGATAAAAAGAAAGTGAAGTTTCCATGCAAGTTATGTACTGGAGACCATCTTACTCACCTTTGCCCTAAAATTCAGGATGCGTAGCGCTTGTTAGCTCAGCATGGTTCTTCTAGTTCCCAGGCTGTGTTGACAAACCCTTTTCCCCAAGGGAAACAGCTAGTTGTTGGCACAAATCAAAATACTGGGGCTTCCTCTGGGGGCACCCAGGAAGGGGAAATTCCATCAAACATATACATGATGAGTGCTCACGTGGATGCCGCCACGAGATCCTGTGATTATGGTGAAGATGAGTCTTCGAAAGCCAAGGGTGCTCCCGATGCTATTGAGCCGCTTCACATCACAAAGCCTACTGTTGAGCCTATACCTCGGATGCCCAAACCATCTACTAAGCATACGAAGATTAATCCAAATGCCAGGGCTGCCCAAAAATACTCTATTGTGGAAGATCTGGCGCAGAGTCCTTGTGCCATGTCGGCTCTTGAGGTGCTCCAGTCTTGTCCGGCTCAGCGCAGTGCTCTGCTCACTGCTCTTGGGGCTGTTGATCCAAAGAACTCTCTTATGATTACATTCGATATGACTAGTTTTAAAAAAAGACTTTCCCATCATATGGCTTTTCATATTAAATCATCGTACTGGAAATTCAATATTTTCTGAATGGTCGTTGATGAGGGTGATTCCACATGTGTGATGTCTCTCACATGTTGGAAGGGAATTGGATCTCCCACCACTGTTCCATCTGCTACTCTTCTGACTGCGTTTGATGGTCATTCTCACAGACCGCATTGTATTGTCCCAGCTTGGCCCATCTGTGTTGGGGGCAAAACTGTGAATATAGAGGTTGAGATAGTTGATGCAAGCTTGGACTACAACCTTCTATTGGGGAGAAACTGGATTTATGAGATGGATGCCATTGCATCTTCATTATTTCGGATTATTTGTTTCCTTCATGAAGGGAGGATTGTTACAGTGGATCAATTGGACTGTCCTCCTGTAGACCCGAATGCATCTGCTAACTCAACCATTCCAAAGTTGGATAAGGCCAAGTCGCCTGTTGAGAATTTAGGGGTTGGAATGTATTCTTCGTTGATGGGTACTTTTGATATTCCACCTCCTACTCTTCATATAAATGCAATTTCATCCTCCAAGGCTCCTCTTTGAAGAGAGTTCTTCATAACTCATTATTTTTCTGACCCTTGGACCTTACCTTCCCCTACGACCACATTAGCAGAAGGTCAAGTGGGTGGAATGGCATTTCCGATGTCTGCAGCTGAGATTTCTTATCAATCTATTGTTGACACTGCAGAGTCCATTCCAGCTCCTCTTTCTCTAGAGGAATTGGATGGCGATGTGGCTCTGGCTTGGACACTTAGTTCTTCTTCTGCCCAGGATTGCCTTGATACCACTCTTCCATCTGAAGAGGCCATCCTGGAAGCTATGAATGGTATAGATAGACCGTGGGATGATTTGCATCATCGGTCTTACTTTTTACCTGATTTGAGCGAAGTTGAATCAAGTTTTCCAAGTCCTGTGTCTCCTGGTCTTGTTCACCCAGTCCTGAACCCTTTAGCACCAACACAGGTATATGCTGAAGGGAACATGGCTGTTATTTCTCCAACTATCCCGGTGAACATTTCTAGGGATCTCAATGTTATAGAGAATGTCTTCATCGGAGCTGAATGTTCCCTTGAAGAGATTTAGATTTACACCGATCTATTTAAAGAGTATAGGGATGTGTTTGCTTGGTCTTATGAGAAAATTCCTGGTATAGATCCATCTATTGTCCAGCATGAGATCAAGACTTACAAAAATGCTAAGCCTGTGAGGCAAAAACTTCGTCCGGTCAATCCTAGGAAGGCTGCAACTATCAAAGCCGAGGTGGAGAAGCTGCTTAAGGCAGGATTTATTTTCCCTGTTCCTTTGACTGAATGGGTTTCAAACCCTGTTCCCGTAGATAAAAAAAGGGAACAATCCAAGTTTGCATCGATTTCAGAGACCTTATTAAAGCATGTCCGAAAGATAATTACCCCACACCATTTATAGATCAGATCATTGATGAGTGTGCCGGTAATGAGATTTTCTCCTTCATGGACGGTTTCTCCGAATATAATCAGATTACTATCCATCCTGAAGATCAGCATAAGACTGCCTTTATTTTTCCCTGGGGTATGTTTGCTTACAAAAAGATTCCTTTTGGTCTTAAAAATGTTGGGGCTACCTTTCAGCGGGCCATGTCATATTCCTTCCATGACATCAAACAGATTATCGAGGCATATTTGGATGATTTAGCTGCTCAGTCTCGAAAGAGAATGGATCATCCTACTCACCTTCGTCAAGTATTTGAACGATGTCGTTTCTACAAGATTAGGTTGAATCCGAACAAGTGTTTTCGTGGTCACATCCGGTCGGTTATTGGGATTCATTGTGTCTAGGGAAGGGATTAGGGTAGATCCCTTCAAGGTTGAGGCAATACTTCGGTTGCCTCCCCCGTCGTCTATTTGTCAACTTCAAATTCTACAAGGAAAAGCTAATTTTCTTCAGAGATTTATCGTAAATTATGCTGAAGTTACCAAAGGATTTATGAGATAGTTGAAGAAGGGAGTTCCATTTTTTTGGGATGACTTTGCCCAGCGCTCATTCGATGCTTTGAAAAAAGCGTTGACCTCTACTCCTTTATTGAGTCCACCTGATTATAGCAGGGATTTCCTTTTATATCTTGCAGCAGCAGAATCTACCATAGGTATGGTTCTGGTTCAGGAAGATGATGCTCTTGTAGAGCATGTTATATACTATCTTAGTCAAGGCTTGGTAGGACCTGAACTCTAGTATACTCCGATAGAAAAACTAGCTTTAGCAGTTGTTCATGCTGTGCAGCGACTCAGACATTACATTCTTCTACGAAAAACTTATGTTTTGGCAGCAGCCAATCCATTTCAATTTGTCCTCAGTAGGCGAGTGATTGGGGGCAAATATAGTAGATGGATTGTGATTTTGTAGGAATTTGATCTTGAGTTTATGTTTGCCAAGTCCAAGAAATCATTAGTTTTCGCGGAATTGATTTCTGAGTTGCCCTGTAAAGAAGAGATAGTCTATGATGAATCCTTCCCGGATGAACATTTATTCCTCATCTCTCCACAGGATCCTTGGTATGGAGGTATTATTGTGTATCTTCAGACTGCGAAGTTTCCCTCTACCTTTTCGAAAGATGAGCGCCGTATGTTGTGTCACTCAGCTAAGAATTACTTGATCATTGGTGATGCTTCATACCGTCGAGGGGTTGATTCAATCCTAAGACGTTGCTTAACTCTCGAAGAAGCTGAGGCTGTGCTGAATGATTTCCACAGTGGAGCTTGTGGTGGTCATTTATTTGGGCTTGCTACAGCCCAAAAAATCTTGCGTGCTGGGTACTTTTGGCCTTCGATTTTCAAAGATTGTGTGAAGTCGGTCAAAAAGTGTCATCCATGTTAAGTTTATACTCAAAAAATGTGCGCTCATCCAGCTCCTCTTTTTCAAGTCATTACTCTCGGTCCCTTTACAAAGTGGGGTATTGATTATACTACTTGTAACCCGCCTTCGGCTAAAGCTCACAAGTACATTATTGTAGCAGTAGACTACTTTACGAAGTGGGTCAAGGCTATGCCTACTTTTGGGAATGATGGTGAGACTGCAGCTCTTTTTCTTTTCAACCAGGTTATTGCTCATTTTGGTATTCCTAGAGAGATTGTCACTGATCATGGCAGTCATTTTCAGAATAGCATGATGGCTGAGTTGGCTCTAAAATTAGGTTTCCGGTAGGAGCATTCATCTCCGTATTATCCTCAGGCCAATGGGCAAGTGGAAGCCGTGAATAAATCCTTGAAGACAATTCTTCAAAGGAAAATTAATAAAGCTCGATCCAACTAGCATATCATGCTATATCCTGCACTTTGGGCATACAGGACGTCAGTGAAAACTGCAACTGGCTTTACTCCGTTTCAGCTAGTTCACGGGTTGGAATCCGTATTTCCCATTGAATGTGAGATTCCTTCTCTTAAGTTAGTTGTTGAACTTCTTCCTGACACTTCTAGTCTTGAAGAATGTCTCCTTCATCTGGAACATCTCGATGAGCAGCGTCGGGATGTCGCCACGATGAATGAAGCGCATAAAAACCGAGTTAAAATTCAGTACGATAAGGCGATCAAGCCTAGGGTTTTTTCAGAAGGTGACCTTGTCTTGGTCTATGCCCAAGAAAAAGATGCCCTGGGGGCAGGAAAGTTTAAGTCTATGTGGTATGGCCCCTTTATCGTTAAAAAGGTCCTTAAAAAAGGAGCATATACCTTGGTTGATTTTGAAGGGAATGAGTTGCCGGAGCCTAGAAATGGGCTCTATTTGAAAAAGTATTATGCCTAGGCTTCGGCCTGGCATTTTGCTTTTGTATATAGTAGTTTTTCTTTGTACATATCTGGTTTTTCGATCTTTGATGGGATGGTGATGTTTTTTATCTGCTTTGGCAGGTTGTGTCGGATGGCATGAGTCATTTTGGTTTCACCGATGGTGCTAGTAGACACACCCAGAACTTGGCTTCCGCGGCTTGGGTGCTTCATCATCCATCCGGTCAGCTGTTAGTATCAAGAGGAGTCTGTATTGGTCCTGCTTCCAATAATATAGCAGAATACACTACATTTATTTATCTACTCTCGGAGGCAATATCTTTGGGTGTTGATTCGTTGGTAGTTTTCTTGGACTCTCAGCTGGTGGTGTCACAGTTGAACGATACTTATCGGGTTCGAGATCCATTTTTACTCCGGCTGTTCTTGAGGGTATGTTTATTACAAAGATCATTTCAATTTTTAACTTTCATTCATATTCCTAGAGCTGACAATTGGATGGCAGACTCATTAGCTAATCAAGCAATTGATTGGCATATTGATCATTCCATACAATAAAATTTAATCATAAAAAACATCATACAGTTGTCACATCACATCAGACATCATTGTATATATTACTAGAGTGTTCAAAAACTATACAAAATTTGGATCCATAAGTTGTACAAAATTAGGGCTTATGCCCGATCATGTTCAAATCTCAAAAAATATACAGTCATCCGATAAATCATATACATCTACTCATGTGGTCCCTTCCTAGAAATTGTGTTCCTATAGAACACGATCGCAGTCGCGACTCGGCGGAATAACCGCACCCAGTCACGAGGTACTCCTACTACCCATCTCTGGATGGCCTCGGGTAGATCTTCCACTGCAGCCATAGGCACTTGGTGGGTTAAACCCTCCAAGTTCCTCTGTACAGCATGGAGGGTTTTGTCTGAGTCTACTGTATCCGCCTCGCCTCTGCGGCGCTTGTGTCATGGGTAACCATCAGGACGGACTGGTCCAATATCTGTATCATGATCATTATGATGTTGTAAGTCACTTTGAATCCAAACAAAAACATGTTTTATTTTTTCATACATATTGAAAAAAACCAAAAAAATCATATAAGTTAAAAAAATTGCAAACTTACCGACTGTACCCCATGCCGCGCTAGGTGGAATGACGAGGTCTGGATCTCCACGGAAATCCATCCCGGCATAGGGATAGTCCTCCATAGCGATGATTTGTTCTCCCCACCATTGGAAGAACTCATCATCCCAGGTGGTTCGGGGAACTTCACTTCCCCCCAGTCTCTTCATCAAGTCAGCCCATCGGGCAATTCTTGGGTCCCTTGGACTGCTGATAGAAGAGATCACTTTGGGTCTCAGTCCAAGAATCTTCTCGAAGAAGAATGTCATCAAGATTGTACCATATCCGAAATTTTTTGTCTTTGTTTTTCGAATGGAAGTCAATTGTTGTTTCATGTTCATTAGTAAGGCTGTGCACCAATCATATAAATGAGTTAATCATTCCACAGCTATACTCATTTGAGTCCTGGATGCCTGGTGTAGGGAAGCAGAACCTACTACCCTGCAAATGGTAAAAAGGAGGATTTTCATGTGCAAGTCTCTTAAATCTTTGACAGCAATTTGAGTCCCAACTTTCTTGGAACCCTCTATGCAGTAGACGTGGACGTAATCTTCCACGGTGAGCCCTCCCAAAGGTTTTCCATGTAAATCTACTGGCTCCCCCCTCCGGGAGAGTCCAGTAATAAAATAGATATCTTCCACTTCGATACGTATGGGCATTTGATCTATTATGAAACAATATTCTTCTGGTTCCCAATAATTCACAAGCATTTCGAGCAACCGGACATTACTCTTCATATTTGGCATTTTGAAAAATTTGAGCAATCCACAATTTCGGAGAATATTGAGTGATAATTGGTCCTGCATTAATTCATTGTTAATGGAACTGTGCTCACGTTCTCTCCATGATATAGTCATCCTGCAAAAATTCAATAATTTGTCCATTAGAATCACGATTTTTCATTTCGGGTTGCGCATACGCGACTTTCTCTATACACAGTCACATATATACACCGCTTGGTCAATATAAACCCGTGTATGCGCAGAACCGTAATTTTAAACAAGTAATTCTACGGTAAAAGTTACAAATTTTACACTTATAAACGGACAAAATTGATAGCAAGGATGGATTAAGAGCTTACCTAACAATTTCGGCGAAGTTTGACGGTCGATTGCTCCTGTTTTGACGAAAGAGGCTTTTTCTCCAGAGCTCTTTTTCCCAATTCAGCAAGTAACAATGAACCAAATATGAGGTAACTTATCTATTTATGCCCAAAAAGTTGAAACTTTTCGCAAAAATTTGTTATGCCTGTTTTTTCAATCTATCTTAAGCTGCATAACCCGGATGCTTGGAAGTGCCCAGATTGGTATATTTTCAGGTACATTTTGATGAACTCAAGATTTTTTACGGTTTTTGATCCATGACTGCTGACCCGTCATGGCAGGTATATGATCTTCACTGGCATATAGGTTAGGGAATCCACTTTCCATTGCATTTTTCATACCCGCCACATTCAGATCACTTGCCATAGGGTCGATCCCATCAGGTCATGAGTATTACACCCATTTCACTCGCCGATTATTTAATCATGACTTGGTGGTAGAGCCTTCCTTTACATGGGCTTCCTAGTTAGCTCCTCGCTATCACTTGTTGCCCATGCTGCATTTTATGTAGGCTCGGGAGTCCTCTTTAGTCTCGCCATGACTTATGTGTTGAAGCTTCATTCTTCTTCTTCTTCACCATCATTTTTCTGGCTATTACCCTAGAGGCTCCCTGGTGTTGTTGAGTTGTATTATTGCATTGCATATTGGCTACTTGTTTATCCTGGCCTTTAGCCAGCTTCATTTTTGGACTCGATGTTTAAGCCAACTTTTGACCTTGACTGTCTGTACAAGTTAACCATTGCATGCATTTAGCTATCGCTACTTGACACCCTTTTACCCATGGATGGAACATTCCTCTGAGTATCGCTTACCAGTTTTCGCCACCTTGCATTGAGCATAGGATTGTTCCTATCCCAGGAACTAGTGCATCTGTTTCTTGATACTCGTTCTATCCATTGTACTATAGCATTATTTTATTCTTTTTCAGGCTTATTATATGAAAAAAGAAAAAGAAATCAAATATAACAAAAAGAGCGGGAACGGGATGTAACTTCGTAATTTGATGGCAGTACAGTGTCAGTTTTTCGCCCTTGAACAAAGCACATACACTTATATATTTCCTTCATTTGGGATGGTTTTAGTTTTGACCTAGGTTCAGCCTATGCCTCGTTTCACTGGTCGGTTCTCCCTCGGTTGGTTATCTCTTCCAATCATATGGAGAGTTTGTTTTTGCCTCCTGCATAATAGACTTATACAGTGTCACTTTTTACTGCCATGGTCATCACGAGTCGTGATTTTGTTCAAGGGAAGTCTAACCAGATTCGGCCATTCTGCGGTGTCTCTTGACTCATTATTCAGTCGACCTTCCCAGTCTTGTCAGTATCTTGTTCTATCACATCAGATGTTTTGGTATTATACTCGTGCTGGTTTGAGAGGGTCCCCATTGAATTCTCACTGGCGGGTTTGTCTCTCATTGAGTACGAAACATTTCTCTGAGAGTAAACCTAGAGTGCACCCTGGCCCTATTTCCATCATTGATAGGTGACCTTGTGCTCAAAATTTGATCATCATTATGGGTATTTGACTGAGTGGTTTCCCCTGTGTTTGATGTCAGCATACATTATCACACTTGGGATTCGTGCAGTACCTTGATTTCCATTTGACCCTATCGGTGGATATCTCGCCTCTGTGTCAGCTTTAATTATTGTTTGGTTCAGAGGGTTTCTTCCGTGCGCTAGCTTCATCTTGTTCATGTCGGAAACGTACTTTGGTTTGGTTCCGTCACTCTGCTTCGTCCGATTCCTTCCAAATTTTGGCCTGCGGGTTACACATGCACTGGACTGATGTGGGATGCCTTAATGCCTTCCTTCCAGCAGATCTTTTCCCATTGACTTTGACTCATTGCTCTGGGAATAAGATCTAGAGTCTTTTTGTCAGTACCTTAGGGTTTGCAGTCATCAATGGCAGACTCTTCACTATCGACAGTGGGGATTCATCATTGCCTCCTGATTGGTAGATTCTTCCAAGTGTTCGACTTCAACTCATTCATTCGCACTTGTTAGATTGTACTGGGGCACCTTGACACTCATTTTCATTATTGGTGGGTTGTCTCGCGTTGGTTAACGGTATACATTATTGACCGGTAATCCAACGATTTCTCACATGGTCGACTTTAGCTCATTTATTCCCATTGTGTAGAATTGTGCCGTCGAGATCGGTGAAGACCTCGGGTTGCATCAGCATTTTTCGGTTCACTTTTGACAGTTCATTCAGTTTCTGCCAGTGATGTCGTCCACCCTTATATGTTGCAGTGTCAGTACAAAAGCATCTTATATGTTGGCTCCTGAGTTGCGTGATTGTACCATGTGTTCCACCCCTTATGATTTGGTACTTGGATATTCAGTTACTTTTATGATCAGACATCCAGTTTCAGCATCATTGATCAGCTTTCTATATGTGATACTTGGACATTGATTCCGACTTGTACTTTCGGGCCATGCTCAGATGATTAATTGTGTACTTTCAGTTCAGTTATACTTGTATACATTCTGGATTCATCATGTACTTTCTATATGCTGTATTTTTGACTGAGCATGGGTATGCCCGCCTCAGCATGAGTTGACTCTCTGTTTTCTTTCAATGGTTTTTGGTAGGCTGAAATCTGGTGAAGTCCTCTCTTGTCCTTGCAAAGTTATTTCTATGTGCATAATACATTTCGGCCATCATGTACCCCTTCTGACCTCATATATTAGGGGGCATCTGTTATAGCATCATTTTTCACCCTCATGTGATTCATGATTGTCTCTTTGGCCTTGGGCACCCATACCCACAGACTTGAACAAAATTCATAAAAAATAGTGTTAAAAATCCCATACGCGGGTATGCCCAGACTTCCGCGTGTATACGCGAGTCCATACACATTTTTCCGCGTATGCCATTAAAATCATTAAAAATATATATAAAAATTCCCTATTTTCGGGCTGGGTTGATGGTTACTCCAGTAGTTCAACCACCTCAGTACGTGGCCAACTGTTTCCAACTGATTGTAACTACTTTGAGGGAGTATAAAATCCCCTCATGTGTATGGCCTAAGGGAGAGAGAAATTTATAGACATTATACTCTGTTGGAATCCCAATTCAAGTCTGATTTCCCGTGCCTCCTGCACTTTCCCAGATTTTTACAGGAAACCCTTGTTTCCTAGAGATTTTCATCCATTTATATGTCATCTCGTGTGCACAGATCTTGAAAGTATCTTAGTGAGGCAAGGGTGGGACAGATCCGGACGACGGTCTGTTTGAAGATCGTGGAAGGATTCAGGCGATCTCTCCACTTTTTACTACTTTACATGCTGTTCGTAATGAAGAAGAACCATCTTGTTCCTAAATTCACGTGTTAATATCTACTTGCATATGTGAAAAGATTATTATTTAAACATTTATTATTGTTTATATGATGTTTCACATGGATTTTACTGACATTTAGGATAGATATATGTTATACAACTAGATTTTCGTGCACTTTTCTTCTTGGTTTTCAGGTTGTGGAGGAAGAAGGGTTGCTGGGGGTTTGGACCCCGCGGGATCTACATCAAACGTAGGATTACAGGTGAGTTCTACTATCGATGTTATCTAGTTTTTGGCAAACAAGTGTGGTTGTGTGAGTCCTTCTTGAGTAGCATGCCCTGATCTGTGGAGGTTTTGACCCAACAAACCTCTAGGGAGTTATTTCCCGAAACAGTTATAGCAAAAGGTGGCTAAGACTTTTCAACCTTCAAGGAACAAATTTCATTGCTAAAAATTTTTGGCTCTTGAAGGCTCTTGAAGGCCTCATTACCTTTCCTCTGTCCAAAACTTCACTGTTGTTTCCCTTTAGAACTCAGAAATCCTGCTGATTTCCAAGCCAAAATACTACTGCAAGCACCATTTCCCTTTTCCCCTTCTTCCAAAACTAACCTTCATTTGCTTCCCTATTTCTCCATAAAATTCCTCTATTTTTCATGAGTTCTCTTCTTTCATTCATGAAAACCCATTTTTATAAGGTTTTGAGACTCACTCTTATAAGCCTTCTCGGAACCCTCAAATTCCCTTCGAAACCATTGGAAAACCATAAAAACCCACATGTTGTACATATATGGGTCTTAGCCCCTTCCAACATAAATCCCTGGTCGTATGACCCTTCATGCGCCCTAAGGCCCCACAATCGGGCACCAAACATTTAAATATGTCTCTGCCTAAAGTATTAAAACCTTTAGTTCTTTTAAATTCTTAGGTTTTTTTTTATTATTATAACTTATCCGCCGGTCCGAATTTCAAATTAACCTCCACCATCGATTTGATCTACAGATCGACGATGCGGAGTCCGTCTCCTTGTGGTCCCCGCCGTCCATAAGCTGATTGCCCAAAATCGGCGGTATCCATCGCACCGCCTTTGGGTGAAAGTTGTTTTCCCCCAATCGCCAGCGATTCCATACATCGCATGACACGCGTCCCATGTACTTTTTCAAAACCGCTTGCCTATCGCGCATTATCGATTGAACATGGATGCCCAGTGATATTGTTGTCCACCGTATGATCTGGGGCGTGCCATCCAATGGCTATCACTCACCTAAGCTGCCCGATCATTAACCGGGCTACGGTGCGCCATCCAGTTAATCTCTGCCATCGATCTAATCTGTAGATCGACGGTCCATATTCCATCGCCCTGATTCCGTCACCCAGTCAACGATTCTCCGTTCTGACTTTCCCCTTTGCTCCCGACCGTCGATCTCTGAGTGATCGACGGCTTTGATTTAATATTTCTTCTACCTTCTCTAATCAATCTTGATCATTGGATGATGCCATCTGACGGCCATGCTTCCTCCACATGCCTTCTAAAGCAGTAAACCTATATGCAGGATTTTATAACAGGGTTTTTGTATTTTGCAGGGTTTTAATGGTTTTCTCACCATTTTCGAAGAAAAATTGAGGGTGGAGGATGAAGATCTTCTTGCCTTCGATTCATCAAAGAAAATCATCGCAGGGTGTTAAAAACACGTTTCATCAGTGTTTCTTCAGACATTGATGCCATATCGCTCCTATGCAGCCCTGTTTATTAGAAAAAACCATGGATCGGGCACAGTCAGAGAGTATTAGTGATGAAGGCCAAAATTTATCAGAATAGAGGATTAAAGGACAGATTGGTGGGGATTATGTCTAAGATGCTTATCAAAAGCCTAATCCCCCAGTAAAACACAGTTTAAAGAATATCTAAAGTGTTTTAACCGACATAAAACCCTCCACTGCCACAAATTGAGGCAAATTGATCCCTCTAGCTACCACGACACCACCTGTGCCTCAAAGTATTCAAACAAAGGCCGAATTTATTGATCGGGATCATATATTTGTCTCAAAATGCAATCAAAGAGTAAAATCTGCCAAGGAAATTAATGACAGAAATCTGCATAGTTACTTCGATGCCACACAGAGCCTCAAAGGTCAACAAAAGCTCCCACTGAGCTTAATAATTACGTAAATAATTTAATACAGAGGATATGTATGTAAGTTTCTTCATTGATCCCCTCAAAAGCCAATGAGCCATTAATTCTGTATTAATTGTAAATGAGATATTTTATCAGATCTCACCTCCCCATCCTTCTATATATACTACAGCAGAAGATGAGTGAGGGGTTGGTTGCAGAACTTTGAGATACACCTGAGCTTAAATCTCTGATTGTAAATAGTGTTCACTGGCTCTTGAAGCTCTGCTAGTGACAGATAGGTTAGGCTGAGATGTGTAGATGGTTGCTAAACTAAAGCACTAGACTTAAAGCTATAACTGGTTTGAAGCATCAATACAAGTTGATTTATGGGATCCTGGTCTATGTTGATGGTGATGTTTTTCTTATTGTAACTTGTCATTTTGTTTTTGTTTTCACTATGTTCCAATTTCTCTTAAAAAGAACAAAATGCATGGAGTTACGACCTACTGTACATCAGTAACCTTCTCTGACTGAAAATATTTATATATATGTTTTCTTGCAATCTGTGTTATTTAGGAACGATTTAATTCAGTTTAAGCATAGGAATGCTGGTGTTCCCTTGTCTTATTGTCTTATATGAATGTTATTCTTAAATTTTATTTTCAGTATATGTTTTACGAAGATGAACTGAGGAAGATATGGTGAGCCCTGGTCCCAGTTTTATCCCCACAACTATCTAGATGTTTCCCTTGGAATGTGTTAAAAGCTGGCTAGTTTAAAAGTACTTACCAGATCTTAGGCCATTTTTTGTTATCTTTGTGTTTGTCTTGAAAGTAACTAAGTAAAGCAGTGTTAGGAGAGGATTTGTGGTGAGCCCGGCCTGCTAGTTTCTACTCCAAAAGTTGCTTTCAAGTTCCCTTTGTTTTAAAATGTTTTCTATTGAAAGTGTATCAAAGGCTGACTAGTTTAAAAGTACTTACCAAGACCTAGTTTTCTTTTATGTTTTCCTTGAGTTCATGTCAAAGGCTGATTAGTTTAAAAGTACTTATCATATCCTGAGCTGCTCTTGTTCTACATTTGTTTATCTCTCCTTCTTATTGTATCATTTCATTCCATAGATCAAATTTCAAAGAGATCCTTAGACATAGATGACTTTCCCCATGGACCACTCTTGCCTCTTGCTGCCTCAATTAAATCCTATTATGACTCCATAGCCCAATGGACTAAAACCTGCAATTATCTATCTTTTTGGTCGAAGCTTATTCTGATTTCTTGCAACTTCTCACCTTTGAAACTCTTTGCATTTGGGATTTTCCACCTCAAATAGTAATCATGCTCAACCATCCAAAAAACAAAAAAATCCTTGGTCTTCATAACTAGCATAATATCATAACCCCAAACTTCAAAGAAAAATCCATATTTGTACACATTGGAGATATCCCTCTCCACATTCAAGAGGGCTAGATCCTAGAATCCCAAAGTTGGTTGAAACAATGTTGTTTCTGTGATCGGACTTTGCCAATCTTGCTGATTACAGATTCCTAACATTTCTGGCGACTCCACTGGGGAATTGAACCTAGAATCATTTTCATTTTTATAAAACCTTGTGAGTTAAAAGTAGCCTTTTCAAGCACTACCAAATAAGTGGTAATCATGGTAAAACTAGTTTGAATCAATGACAAGCTAGGAAAAACCTAGGATTCTCTTAAGAGTTTATCTAACCTTGAAATATCAGCTGGCTTAGCCATAAGAGTAAACTGTCTTTGTCTCATAACCGTAGCTAAGTTTTGAAACAGAGTTAGATTATTCTTAAACACCATACAACTGAAAAATAACTCAGAAACATCAAAAATATTTCAGATTGGTATTCAATAAACATGGTGGTGGACCATAAAACCTTTTACCTCTAAGAAGAGCTAAAAACTTCCACTTGGCGACTTCACAATCCTTAACAGACCTTGAGACTCCACTAGGAAGAACCCTTATTTATAATATCATTCAAACTCAGTTAGAGGACTGTAAGAATGAATTTCAAACATACTCGTTAACCTTTTAAATATTTTCATACCTAGTTGAACTTTTCTTGTTTATTTGGGTCTAAAAATCACAGCATAGTGGCTCCTAGAAAGATTCACACTAGAGCCCATCCTGACCCTAATCCACCTGAATTAGTTGATAATCCAGAAGGTATCCTTAGGAAGTCTCCTAAGATTAAATTGTCAACTATTTTCATATCACCCTTGAGAGCTAATTATGTCTCTGAAAATCTTTCAGCTCTACAAAAATCACACGTTGACTTAGTAAATCCCTTTAGAACTAGGTCTCTTGGTGATTTAGATCAGTTAGATTCTGAGTCTTCACTTTCATCCCCAAAAACAAGTGAGTTTTCTGGTAGCAGAGAAACAACACCTCCTGATTTACATTTCCTTCACAACCTAGGTGTCTCTTATACAATATCAGCTCAACAGTATATTCCTGATCCATCCATTTCTGCTCACACTACATCCACTGTTCAAACCACTCCACTTCAACCCACTTTTTCAGTTGTTAATCCAATCCTTGTGAATCCACCCCCACCACATATCATGGCAGCATGGTATGCTCCCTTAGTCCTTCCTGCACCATTAGTCAATCTTCCACAGGAATATCAGTCCAAAATTCCATTATATGATGCTAGCAATACTACAACTGCATCACAACATGTGGATAAGATGGATGACTACTTTGACAGAAATGAAATTGATGACAATTCTGTGATGACGATTCTGTCAAGGTTAGGTTATTTTCTCAGAGCTTAGGGGGAGAAGCAAGAAAATGTTTCAAAACTTTATCCCCCCATAGTATTAATGATCTTAAACAAATGGGAAGTAAATAAAAACCCTCTCCAGGTCCTTTCTGACTACAAAAAACTCCATAGAAACACTCAGGAAAGTGTGCAAGCATATTGCACCAGATTCAATAGTGTGTATAATGCACTTTCCTTATAACTAAAACCTCCACAGGGATCAGCTTTAAACAAGTTTCCTGAAGGGTTCGACTCTGACATGACCTATCAGCTGAGAGAGAGAGATTTTGCAACTCTTGAGGATATGCAAAGAGGCACTCTTTCTGTGGAAGTCAACTTAATGGAGAAGAGAGCAATAATGAAAACTGAGAAGAGAGTATCTTTTAGAGAGGAATCCACACCTTCTACTTCAAACTCAAATATGGAGAGAATGATGGAAGAAATGATGAAAGAGATGAGCATAATTAAGAGAGCACAAGCAAGCCAAAATCAGAATGCTCCTCAAAATAGAAATCAGAACTAGAATCAGAATTTTAGAAGGAACCAACCTCCAAACAGACCTAGGGAAGATGATCAGCAGATCACTCCTCCCTTTCATCAAAACTATGTAAGTGAGGTTGAGGAAACGAATGAGATAAAAGGGGGAGATGATGTCAACATGTTTGGGGTAGATAATGATGACTTTGAGATTCATTATGATAGAAAACAAGGTCTATACACACCTTATGATGACAAAAGAGATGATAATGAAAATTGTTATCAAGACATGGAAAACATCATCATAGAGCCTCAAAGATAATATGACCTTAGAAGTAAAACTAGTCAACAACCCCCCAACAACAAAACCTCTAACGAATCTTCACAAAACAACACTGCAACCAAGCCTAAAAAGATTAAACAAAAGGACAAAACAGTGGTTGTAAATTATGATAAAGGAAAAGAGAAAGGCACTCAAAGCAATGAAAAACAGAGTGCAGACCTTAGCAGTACTACCACTTCAGCTAGTACTCCTGTGAAGACAACTTTTTCAAGTGTAAATAAAACAAATCAGCAAGCTGATATTATTGATAAAATGACAGCTAATAAGGACGAAACCAGCACTTTAAAGATTCAAATTCCTTTCAGCCTGGAGTAGGAAATTTGAAATATCAAAATATTTGTTCCCTTGACTGAGTTAGCTTCCCAACATGTATATAGAAACCAAATTTTGAAGGCTTTAAACATTGAAGAAAATGAGGACACAATCAATCTTAATGATGACCAACCAGAGCTTATTTTTGGTCCAAAGATTGAAGGTATGTATCAAGAGGGACCTGTTCCTCCCTTTTACGTGAGTTTAAACGTTCATGAAAAAATTTTGCACAACGCTATGCATGATTCCAGGGCTTCTCATAACTTAATGCCTAGAGTTGTGATGGAGAGCCTTGGTCTAGAAATCACCAGACCTTACAAATATATGTACTCTTTTCATTCCAGCAGAGTAAAATGTTTAGGATTAATCAAAGACCTTTGTGTTAACTTAGCCCAAATTCCAGCCAAATGTTTAGTCATGGATATTGTTGTGGCTGACGTGCCCCCAAAGTATGGAATGCTATTATCAAAATATTGGGGGGCTAAGTTACAAGTGGCTATGAAAATGGACATGACCTATGTGACTATCCCTATTTTCAATCACAATGGAAGACTTTACAGGGAATCTCATATGCAATACACAGTTACAAGTCAAGACAGACCACAAAAATCCCCTTTATACTCTGTTAACACAAGCCTTGATTCATTTATCCTCTTTAATGAAGAAACATTAGATGGACAAGTAACTTTGACAAAGTTAACGGCCGACAGGGGGAAGAGGAACACAATGTAGAAATGATAAAAAAGTTTGCAGTATTTGAAGACATTAGCAAACTAAACAAAGGTCTTGAACTACAGGTCATGCGTCCTTTGTTTTTAAACCTGGACACTAAAGAGAACGACCCTCAAATAAGCACAAAAATTGCGGAATCAAAACAAAGACCACCATGTGCTGAGTTACCACAACAACCTTCGAGCAAAATAGTTGAAGAGGACAGTAACCAGGATGAAACTAAGAGTAGTCCTCTGTGGAGTATGTATTTTGATGGATCCTGCACTAAGACTAATGCTGGTGCAGGTGTCTATATTTCTAACACTGAAAACAACCACACAGAATGTATTTCCTGTACATTAAATTTTCAATGTTCCAATAACATAGCAGAATATGAATCCCTTCTCCTAGGCTTACGTTTTTTGAAAAAGATAGGAGCCAAGAGAATTAAAGTTCACGAGGATTTAGAGTTAGTTATTAGGAAGGTCAATGGGGAGTATAAATCAAATCATCCCAGACTCAGGGCCTACCGAAATGATTTCATGGACCTTTTGAAAACATTCGAGGAGTCCAAATTTTTTTTTGTCCCAAGAAAAAGAAATATCACAGCCCACAATTTAGCCTTTGCAGCTAGAACATGCTTAATGCCATATAGCACCAAAGACTGCACAACTCAGATAAAATTTAGACCAGCTATGCCTGATAATGAAACATATTGGCAGGTATTTGACAATGACAAACAAATAGAAGACTTCATGCAATTTAGAAATGAATTCAAACCAAATAGTTCGGACTCAGATTATGATACAAACTACAGTGAAGAAAATTTCCTCGGGGAAGAGGAACCATCTCCTGAACCTATTAATATTAAACTTCTATCAAACAAACTAAAAAACACAACAGAATTGGATGCTGAGTTCGAAACAGATGAGTTAGAAACGTTGCACTCTAAAGATAAAAGTTTGCCAAGTGGTCTAGTGCCTTTAGAAGAGTTGTTTGATCTTAACGATGCGGCCAAAAAGCCAAAATTGGAACCTGTAGAAGCTGAAGTAGAAGAGTGTAATATTGGCAGTGAACTTAAACCTATGATGATTAAATTGTCTAAGACTTTACCAGCTCACATTAAACTCAAATAAATTGAGTTGTTTAAAGAGTTTTCTGATGTTTTTGCATGTAGCTACGAAGATCTCAAGTCCTATGACACTGAAATAATACAGCACAAAATTCCCCTCAAAGAAAACCAAAAAACATTCAAACAAAAACTGTGCAGAATAAACCTTGTTCAGTTACCGTTGGCTCAGAAGGAGATCATGAAAATGTATGATGCTGGTATTATTGTTCCTATTAGATATTCTGAGTGGGTGTCTAATCTGGTGTCTGTTAGGAAGAAAACTGGAGAGATCAGGTTTTGTATAGACTTTAGAGACTTGAAAAAATCTTCATTAAAGGACAACTACCCTTTACCAAAGATGGATCACATTTTACAAAGGGTGGTAGGGTCTAGAAGAATTTATTTGCTGGATGGCCATTCAGGGTACAATCAGATCTTAGTTCACCTTGCTGATCAATTAAAGACAACATTCACTACACCATGGGGCACTTTCATGTATGTGAAAATTCCCTTTGGTCTAATGAATGCTGGAGAAACTTTTCAAAGAGCCATGGACATAGCATTCTCGGAGGAACTAGGCTTCTTCATCATTATCTATCTGGATGAGGTCACTATGTTTTAGAAAACAGATGAAGAGAACTTAGAAAATTTAAGAAAGTTTTTCGAGAAGTGCAAAAAGTTTGGGATATCTTTAAACCCTAAGAAGACACTATTTGGTCTCCAAGAAGGTAAACTTCTTGGGCACATTATTTCTGAGGAGGGTATAAAGATAGATCCAAAGAGGATTGAGGCCATATTGCAAATCTCTAAGCCTCAAAACATTAAAGAGTTGCAGTCTTTCATTAGAAAGATCAACTTTTTGAGAAGGTTCATCCCCAACATGGCTGAGCTCCTTAGGAATATCACAAACATGTTAAAGAAGGAGCAAGAGGTAAAATGGACCTTGGAAGAAAATAAGTCCTTTGAACTGGTGAAACAAGCTTTAACCAAAACACCGGTTCTCATAAGTCCTGATTTTTCGAAGGATTTTTATATTTTTTCATTTGCATCAGAACATACCATAGTTGTTGTCCTTCTACAAAAAAATCCACAAGGACAATAGCAGCCTATTGCATTCTTTAGCAAGGCATTTTTCTTGCAAGAGTTGAATGGAGTAGAACTGTTTGGGGGTCCTGTCAATGGCAAGATGCTTAAGCATTACTTCTCTTGATCCATGTTATCTTCCAAAGCCTTTTTATCATTTTCCACTATAAATATTTCGTCCACCATTTCATTCAAAGTTGTAAAAATAAAAAATTCAAAAACAATGATAAGAAAGAAAAGAGGGCGGATTATGAAAACAAGAAAGGTATAGCCCCATACCAAAAAAGAGAAACAAATTCTGAAAGTGTGCAAGCTTAAATGACACTCCTACAAAACACACTTCTAGTTAGTCAAATAGCCTAATATTGACTAATTAGTTTTGAATTTTTTTCTGATAGGATAGAGAATTTGATTTGCTAAACTGTTTAATCTTGGCTTATCAGTAGATAGTTTAGGATAGAAATTAAAGGTTCAAACATTTTCGAAATTTGAACCTAAGTTTCCAAAGAGAGATGACTCTAATCTATTTTATTTTTTGAGTCAAAAATATGTAAATTTGGTTCTAATTAACTCAAAATTTGAACCAGACAACAAAGTAGGAACAACTCAAACAAAAGTCAGAACAGAGCTGTGAAAAGAGAAGGCCATGATGAGAAAAATTTCAGATCTTAAGCCTTCCATTTTGATTTAATTTTTGGTAAAATAAATGTCTATGTGCAGCTTGTTTTTATTCCATAGATCACAGCAAGTCAAACAACTTAATCTTGACTTGACTGTTTTTAAATTTACGTTTTAGAATTTAGAGAATTAAAATATGTTGGACAGTTTAATCCCAACAAATAGTAGAATAGGTAGAGAATCATATGGGCTCAACTGTTTAATCTGGGTCCATGGAGAAATAAGGAGTAGAACTAGATTAGATTTCCTGATTTTCAAAAGAATAAAATATTGTAAAAGAGTTTGCCAATCCAAGTGCACTCTAATGAAGAAAAAATGTTAGATCAGTAGGATTGGGTAGGTAGAAAGTTTGTATTGATGAAGATCCATTATCTTTATGGTTTCTAATATGTTTTCAGAGAAAGTCACCTCAGCAAAGGAAAAGCAGCCCAAGGGATCACGCATAGGTCAGCCTCCCAGAAAATGCAAGTCTGAAGTTCTTGATGCCTTCAAGAAGGCACCATCCCCAAGTGGAGCCACTGTTAGCCACCTATAATATTTGTTATATAAAAAGGTGGCTAAGACTTTTCAGCCTTCAAGGAACAAATTTCATTGCTAAAAATTGTTGGCTCTTGAAGGCTCTTGAAGGCCTCATTGCCTTTCCTCTGTCCAAAACTTCACTGCTGTTTCCCTTCAGAACTCAGAAATCCTGCTGATTTCCAAGCCAGAATACTGCTGCAAGCACCATTTCCCTTTTCCCCTTCTTCCAAAACTAACCTTCATTTGCTTCCCTATTTCTCCATAAAATTCCTCTATTTTTCATGAGTTCTCTTCTTCCATTCATGAAAACCCATTTTTATAAGGTTTTGAGACTCACTCTTATAAGCCTTCTCGGAACCCTCAAATTCCCTTGAAAACCATAAAATCCCACATGTTGTACATATATGGGTCTTAGCCCCTTCCCGCATAAATCCCTGGTCGTATGACCCTTCATGCACCCTAAGGCCCTGCAATTGGGCGCCAAACCTTTAAATATGTCTCCGCCCAAAGTATTAAAACCTTTAGTTCTTTTAAATTCTTAGGTTTTTTTTTATTATTATAACTTATCCACTGGTCCAAATTTCAAATTAACCTCCACTTTCGATCTGATCTGCAGATCAACGGTGCAGAGTCCGTCTCCCTATGGTCCCCACCATCCATAATCCGATTGCCCAAAACTGACAGTATCCATCGCACCGCCTTTGGGTGAAAGCTGTTTTCCCCCGATCGCCCGCAATTCCATACATCGCATGACACACGTCCCATGTACTTTTTCAAAACTTCTTTCCCATCGCGCATTATCGATTGAACGTGGATGCCCAACGATATTGCTGTCCACCATCCGATCTGGGGTGGGCCATCCAACGGCTATCGCTCACCGAAGATGCCCGATCATTAAACGGGCTACGATGCGCCATCCAATTAATCTCCACCGTCGATCTGATCTACAGATCGACGGTCCATATTCCATCGCCCTAATTTCGTCGCCCAGTCAATGATTCTCCATTCTGACTTTCCCCTTTGCTCCCGACCATCGATCTTTGTGCGATTGACGGCTCTGATTTAATATTTATTCCACCTTCTCCGATCAATCCTCATCATTGGATGATGCCATCCGACGACCATGCTTCCTCCACCTGCCTTCTGAAGCAGTAAACCTATATGCAGGATTTTATAATAGGTTTTTTGTATTTTGCAGGGTTTTAATGGTTTTCTCACCATTTTCGAAGAAAATTCGAGGGCGGAGGATGATGATATTCCTGCCTTCGATTCATCAAAGAAAATCTTTGCAAGGTGTTAAAAACATGTTTCATCAGTGTTTCTTCATACATTGATGCCATATCACTCCTACGCAACCCTGTTTATCAGAAAAAACCATGGATTGGGCATAGTCAAAGAGTATCAGTGACGAAGGCCAAAATTTATCAGAACAGAGGATTAAAGGACAGATTGGTGGGGATTACGTCTAAGATGCTTATCAAAAGCCTAATCCCCCAGTAAAACACAGTTTAAAGAAGATCTAAAGTGTTTTAACCGACAGAAAACCCTCCACCGCCACAAACTGAGGCAAATTGATCCCTCTAGCTACCACGATGCCACCTGTGCCTCAAAGTATTCAAAAAAAGGCGGAATTTATTGATCAGGATCAGATATCTGTCTCAAAATGCAGCCAAAGAGTAAACTCTGCCAAGGAAATTAATGAAAAACATCTACAGAGTTACTTCGACGCCACAGAGAGCCTCAAAGGTTAACAAAAGCTCCCACCGATCTTCATCATTACGTAAATCATTTAATACACAGGATATGTATGTAAGTTTCTTCATTGAGCCCCTCAAAAGCCAATGAGCCATTAATTATGTATTAATTGTAAATGAGATCTTTTATCAGATCTCACCTCCTCATCCTTCTATATATACTACAGTAGAAGATGAGTGAGGGGTTGGTTGCAGAACTTTGAGATACACCTGAGCTTAAATCTCTGATTGTAAATAGTTTTCACTGGCTCTTGAAGCTCTGCTGGTGATAGATAGGTTAGGCTAAGATGTGTAGATGGTTGCTAAACTAAAGCACTAGACTTAAAGCTGTAACTAGTTTGAAGCATCAATACAACCTGATTTATGGGATCCTGGTCTATGTTGATGGTGATGTTTTTCTTATTGTAACTTGTCATTTTGTTTCTGTTTTCACTATGTTCCAATTTCTCTTATAAAGAACAACATGCATAGAGTTAGGACCTACTGTACATTAGTAACCTTCTCTGACTGAAAATCTTTATATATATGTTTTCTTCCAATATATGTTATTTAGGAACGATTTAATTCAGTTTAAGCATAGGAATGTTGGCGTTCCCTTGTCTTATTGTCTTAGCTGAATGTTATTCTTAAATTTTATTTTCATTATATGTTTTGTGAAGATGAACCGAGGAAGATATGGTGAGCCCTGGTCCCAGTTTTATCCCCACAACTATCTGGATGTTTCCCTTGGAATGTGTTAAAAGCTGGCTAGTTTAAAAGTACTTATCAGATCTTAGGCCATTTTTTGTTATCTTTGTGTTTGTCTTGAAAGTAACTAAGTAAAGCAGAGTTAGGAGAGGATTTTTGGTGAGCCCGGCGCGCTAGTTTCTACTCCAAAAGTTTCTTTCAAGTTCCCTTTGTTTTAAAATGTTTTCTATTGAAAGTGTATCAAAGGCTGGCTAGTTTAAAAGTACTTACCAGATCCTAGTTTTCTTTTATGTTTTCCTTGATTTCATGTCAAAGGCTGATTAGTTTAAAATTACTTATCAGATCCTGGGCTGCTCCTATTCTACATCTATTTATCTCTCCTTCTTATTGTATCATTTCATTCCATAAATAAAATTTCAAAGAGATCCTTAGACATAGATGACTTGCCCCATGGACCACTTTTTCCTCTTGCTGCCTCAATTAAATCCTATTATGACTCCATAGCCCAATGGACTAAAACCTGCAATTATCTATCCTTTCAGTCGAAGCTTATTCTGATTGCTCGCAAATTCTCACCTTTGAAACTCTTTGCATTTGGGATTTTCCACCTCAAACAGTAATCATGCTCAACCATCCAAAGAAAAAAAAAATCCTTGGTCTTCATAACTAGCCTAATATCATAACCCCAAACGTCAAAGACAAATCCATCTTTGTACATATTGGAGAGATCCCTCTCCAGATTCAGGAGGGCTAGATCCTAGAATCCCAAAGTTGGTTGAAACGATGTTTTTTCTGTGATCGGACTTTTCCAATATTGCTGATTACAGATTCATAACACATAGCCCTATTGATTTGATAAAATCTCTTTCTGTTTGTCCTACTTGATTTGTAAACCAAATGGCAAGGTAACATCAGACCAATCTTTGGAGTCCTAGGATCTAACCTTCCTGGACTCAGAGAGGACTCTCTCTATTATGTGAAGGAAGTGAACTTGTTCGCTTTATGTGTTTGATTTTAAGCTAGCTATTAAGTATATTTTGGTTTTTCCATAGTCTTGTTCATTTGATAAACTCTCTTTCTATTTGTCCTACTTGATCAGTTTAGCCTTGGACAAGGTGTATTGCAGGGCCGATTTAGCAAGGTAAATGGATCCTCTTGGTGAGGTGTAAGGTGAAATGAACATTAATTTTGTGAAGAGACGAAGAAGTATTAAACATATATAGTTTAAAAGAAAATACTCATGAGGTAGGGAAAACGATTCATCTCTATGAACAATACTCAAACTAATAAACATGAAAGATATGTTAGCCACCTGTAAAATTTGAGTATACCAAAAGATGGCTAAATCTATTTTGAGCCTTCAAGGAACAATTTTCTATGACAAAAAACTGTTGGCTCTTGAAAGACTCTTGAAGGCCTCCTGCCTCTGTCCAAATCTACACTGATATTCACTTCCTAAGAAATTTTGAAGTTCTGCTGATTCCAAATGAAAGACTGCTGCAAGACCTCCATTTTTCCCCCTTCTCAAACCTTCGTTTTCTCCCCTTTTTCTCCATAAAAACTCCCTTGTTTTCATAAATCCTCTTCTTCCATTTATGAAAATCACTTTCCCATAGTTGAAAACCCATTTTTTAACTATACCGAAACCCTTGAGACCCTTTGAAAACGTTGAAAAATCAATAAAAATGCATATTTTATATGTATTGGACTTAAGCTCCCTTCGACCAGGTCCTTAACCCTTTTTGTCCATGCGCCCTGGCGCTAGAACCTGGCGCTGAGCCAGTTGGGTGCTTAAAATGGTTTAAATAAATATTTATTTGCAAAACATTAAAAAACCTTTAATATTTGTTTAAACCGTCGAAAAATTCATTTTTTATTTTTCCGCCCGTGCAAAATTATGGAGCGATCTCGACCGTTGATCTGATCTGCAAATCAGACGGTGCAGAGCACGCCTCACTGTGGACCCCCCAGCCGTACACCTTTTTCCAAAAACCGGCGGTATCCATCGCACCACCTTCGGGCAAAAGGTTGTTTTCCCCCGATGGCCAGCGATTACATACACCTGCCGCCACGCGTCCCGTGTACTATTTTCAAACCGCCATCCATCCGTCATCCATCACGCGTTAATGATCAGACCAGGATGCCTAGAAAAATATCGTTGTGGACGATCCGATCTGGGCCCACTGATCCAACGGTGATCGCTCGCCAGAGTTGCTCAAGGGTTAACGAAGGTGGGTGCACGGTAGCCAGGCCCTCATACAGCGGCAAATCAATCTCTGCCGTTGATCTGATCTGTAGATCGACGGCCCACAATTCATCACCCAATCTCTCCATTTGACTTTTCATTTCCCATCCTAACCATCTATCTCTACGCGATCGACGGCTCAGATTCATCCTTCTCCTCTGACCGCTTCGTTCAATCTCAACTGTCGATCTCTGCACGATCGATGGCCCTGATCTAATTTTCTTCCGCCCATTCTACGATCGCTCCCGATCAATCCTGACCATTGGATGATGCCATCCAACGGCTCCGATCTCCTCGCACGCCCTCCGTTGCAGTCAACCTATAAAAGCAGGATTTTTTTAATAGTTTTCATATTTTGCAGGGTTTCCTATCATTTTCTCACAATTTTCAAAGAAGATTCAGAGGCGGAGGGTGACGACCCTCCTGTCTTTGATTCATCGAAGGAAATCATCCATAGGGTAGAAATTCAAGTTTCCTCAGTGTTTCCTCAGGCATGGATGCTTTATGAACACTGTGAGGCCCTGCACAATAGCAAAGAACACAACAAATCGGGCACAGACAAAGAGTATTAGTGTCGAAGACAAAAACACACCAGAACAGAGGATTAAAGGAAAAATTTGTTGGGATTACATCTAAGATACTTATCAAAAGCCTAATCCCCAAATAAAACACGGTTTACAGAAAACCTAAAGTGTTTTATCAAGCAGGAAGGTTTCCACCGCCACAATCTGAGGCAAATCGATTCCTCTCAGTTACCATAGTGCCACCTGTTCCTCAAAGTACTCAATCAGGGGCTGAAATTATTGATCGAATGAAGATTTTCACCTTAGCATAGCCAGAAGGTTACTTCTGCAATGAAATTTAATGCAAAAGATATCTGCAGAGTAACCTTAGCGTCACACAGAACCTTAAAGGTCAACGAAGCTCCCATCGAGCTTAATTCATAAGTGTAAATCAATTAATACAGTGAGACACCTGTACAGTTTATTCATTAAGCCCCCAAGGGCCATGAAGACATTAACTCTGTATTAATTGTAATTGAGATCTTTTATCAGATCTCACCTCGTCATTTTTCTATAAATACTTCAGCAGAATATGAGTGAGGGGTTGGTTGTAGAACTTTGATATACATTTGAGAAAAAACTTCTGATTGTACATAGTATTCACTGGCTCTTGGAGCTCTGCTAGTGATAGATAGGTTAGGCTGAGATGTGTAGATGGTTTTTGACCTAAAGCACTGGACTTAAAGCTGTAACTGGTTTGAAGCATCAATACAAGTTGATTTATGGGATCCTGGTCTATGTTGACGGTGATGTTTTCCTTATTGTAACCTGTTATTTTGTTTATGTTTTCATCTGTGTTTCATATTCTCTTATAAATAATAGCATGCATAGAGTTAGGACCTACTGTATATCAGTAACCTCTTCTTACTGAAAATATTTATCTGAATATTTTCTTCTATCTGTGTTATTTAGGAATGAATTAATTCAGTTTAAGTATAGGAATGCTGGCGTTCCCTCGTCTTATTGTCTTAGCTTAATGTTATTCTTAGATGTTATTTTCAGTATACATTTTGTGAAGATGAACTGAGGAAGATATGGTGAGCCCTTGTCCTAGAATGATTCCACAGACTATCTGATTTTTTCCCTTGGAATGTGTTAAAAGCTGGCTAGTTTCAAAGTACTTACCAGATCTTAGGCCATTCTGTTGTTATCTTTGTATTTGTCTTGAAAGTAACCAAGTAAAGAAGAACTAGGAGAGGATTTGTGGTGAGTCTTGACCGCGAGAAGCTGAATCCAAAATGTTTCTCAAGTCATGAAGATGTTTTCTATTGAAAGTGTATCAAAGGTTGGCTATTTTCAAAGTACTTACCAGATCCTAGTTTACTTTTATGTTTTTCTTGAGTCCATGTCAAAGGATGACTAGTTTAAAAGTACTTATCAGATCCTGGGCTGCTCTTATTTCTGCATCTGTTTATTTCTCCTTCTTATTGTATCATTCCATTCCATAAATCAAATATTCAAAGAGATCCTTAGACATAGATGACTTGCCCCATGGACCACTATTGCCTCTTGTTGTTCCAATTAAACCCTATTATGACTCCATAGCCCAATGGACTAAAACCTGCAATTTTCTACCTTTTTCATTGAAGCTTACTTTGATTGCTTGCAAATTCTCACCTTTGGAACTTTTTGCACTTAGAACTTTCCATATTGAACAGTAATCATGCTCAACCATCCAAAAACAAACAAACCCTTGGCCTTCATAACTAGCCTAATATCATAACCCCAAACTTGAAAGACAAATCCATATTTGTACATATTGGAGAGATCCCTCTCCGGATTCAGGAGGGCTAGATCCTAGAATCCCAAAGTTGGTTGAAACGATGTTGTTTCTATAATTGGACTCTGCCAATATTGCTAATAAATTACAGATCCCTAACATTTCTGGTGACCATACTGGGGATTGAATGCATTTTATCTTGTTGGGAAAAATACTGAGAGGGGGGGGGGGGGGGTGAATCAGTATTTACTGCATATTCAAAACTTTTTACTTTTTCACTCTCTAAAACCCATACACTACTTTCCTTTAGTAAACTCGTGTATACACGCGGATATCCTTCATACAACTCACATATTAGACAAGATCTAAATATGCAGATATTTATTAGCTTAGTTCTTTGCACTATTCATTCATCTGATGTTATGTTAACAGTAAAAATGTGTAGAAACAACAGAATAAACCATCACACAAAGCATCACACATGAACACCAGGATTTTTAGGTGGAAACCCAAGTCGGGAGAAAACCACCGCTGCAGTTGCTCAGCCTTCAATATTTTATTATAGAGAAAACATCTTACAACATATGTACTGGCGCAGACTCCTACCAGCACGCAGGCACCCACCTGCGCTCGTTTACCAGCCACTCCTGGAAGGGAGCTCCAACCCCCTGACTCGTTTACCAGCCTCTCCTGGAAGGGAGCTACGACCCCCTGATCTCGTTTACCAGCCTCACCTGGAAGGGAGATACAACCCCCTGACTGAAGGCTACAACCCTCAGCACCTCTATGGACTACGTTTCATCAATTTTCACACTGGAAACTACTCCATACATTTAAGCTCAATCAAGGTATCAAATCAAATCTACGAATTCATACAACCCTATAACTCGTAGAATACATCTACGTATAGGCAAGAATACAAATGTATCGCATCGACATTTCATACCCCTTGCTTCAGCAAACCCTAGTTTGCATACGCAATTTCCTTTCACTGATGTCGCATATATACGCGCTTCCGTTCACATAAACCAGCATATACTTTTGTACATATTACAGATCTAATTTCATTGCGCATACACGCTTTCTCTTCAGCGAAGCCACGTATATACGCGCTTCCTCTGCGGCGAACTAGCGTATGGTTCTTCAGACATTTAGGTCATTGCAATTCTTCAGAATAGATACATCACACAGATTTAACCCTTTACTTCAGATAGATGTTCGCCTTATCTCAAATCTAATCATTCCATAAATAGATCTAGCAAATACAGATACATTTGAGATCTAGATATTACGCTTCATCATTTCTTCATAGGTGCATCATAGATTCAGATCTATCATCAAACCTTTACCCTTTCCATATAGATATACTTCACAGAGAAGTATTCATTCAAGCTCAGACATCTTGCTCCCACACTCATTATTTGCACAATGAATTTCTTCTCTTTATATAGGTTTACCCTTTTTCAATACCATGAGCCAAAACCACATTACTTCCGATGGTATTCCTGGACGGGGTCATTTAGACGAATCATTACCTAATACAATGGGTCAATACCATGGTGGTTACCCCTGGTTTTGCACTTTATGAGCGCTACCTACGCGACTTCTCCTAGAAAAATCCGCGTATGCCTTGAGACATACTCTTTTCATCATAGATCTAGAACATACTGAATTCCTTTCTTCTTTACCTTCTGTACTCACTGTAGATACATCATTTGACAAGTTCATCAAGACATATTCTATCAAGCACAACTTTATCAAGTAAGTTGCCATTCAAGGACAACACTCAGCATCATATTGCTAACAAACATCATTTCATATTAGATTTACATCATTTACCAAGCCCATCAGGTCAAGAATAACTTCATCAGGTGGATTGCCATCAAGGACAACACATGTCAACAGTCTCATGTCTTCATATTCATTCAGTAGGTTGCCATCAAGGACAACACTCTTCATCATATTGCCAACAATCTCCCCCTTTGGACCTGATGGCAACCACAATGGTGTTTGGTTACCACAATAGATAGGTACATTAAGAATATAAGGACACCATGTCACATTCCCCATTTTTGACACCATTCTTTCTCTTCATTCAAACACCATGTCACTCTCCCCCTTTGTCATCAAGGGCAAAGGGCGGATCAAAAAGCAACATACTCTCCCCCTTTTCTCCTCATGTGGAGGAAGCAATCTACAGATCTGATATATACTGAAGTGACCAAAAAGCAACATATTTTCTAATGAAGTACATGACTCTATGAATTTCCTATCACCAAAGACTACATTTACATCAGATCCATCCAAGAGGATTTACATACAGAGACTGAATCATTCACCTGAAGGGCTTACAAATTTGACCTTGGGCTTCTACCCAACCAAGTGGGTTTACAAATTTTTACAAGTCCTTACATGACTGAATATTACAATTTTACATCATGGATCTCAACAAGACCTTTTTATCAAATTACAAGTATGACTTTTTATGACCAATACCAGAAAGACCTCAAGAGAGAGATCATATTTCAGAATCATCATAATGCCAACAATGCATTATACTCAGCACTGCTAATGCATCCCCCGAGATCCGTGCATCCAAGCATCCTTCATATGATCATAGTTTCTCCTCCTTAGTTTGCATCTAGAACACTTTCACTACCGTATCATCGTGGCATATTTATCAAAATAATAGAAATTAATTATAAGAACTAGAATACCACCAGAGATACAAAATAGTATTAGAGATACCAAACAAATACTGCATATGTATAAGAGAGCCGACTCCAACAAAATTGTTAGCAATCGACATACATCATTTTCTTCGTGCATGAACTCAAAGGTGATATACGTGACCGTGTTTCAGAAAATCCACCTGGTCCAGCCAATATCTTCTATACTTTAACCAGATCTGATCTTCTGTGAGAAAAAATACAGTGTTCAGCTTCTTCCCGAGATATTTGAATGCTTCCCTGGACTACAGATAGATAGAACAGAGTAGTTGTGTCTTCAAGTGTCATCAAATGGTTGTAGCATAAGTACATTAGTAACCAAGCCTTCAGATTCTTTGCAGCATCAATACATTCTTTCCAAGAGAAATTAACATACCAGAACAACATCTTCAAATATGTGTTAAGCAATCATCCATGTGGTCCAATATCATCAAGATCTTCAAGATTTAACATGATGTAACATAGTAACAAAAGATCTCAACCATAGTAAAAAACTCTGCATGATTTATTTCTGAATCAAACGACTTCCAACTCATCCATGTGTGAGCACCAAAGATACTTTTCAGTAAACAGGGATCAAAATCTTATCATAATAAACCATATACCAAGTCATCATCATTTGAGCATGAGTATCACAATAATAAAATAATAAGAAGTCATAGTGCCAACAATGAAGTCATTAGTGTTCAACCTGCTACTCCCCCTGAACCAGTGCTCCTCCTTAACTTGTGCAACCTGAATACCTTTATCAGAAAGTCATCAGCAACAATCTCTGCATGATCTGTCCTTATCTCTGAATTATAAGACTTTCATCTCAGCAACGAATACTCTTCAGGACTCATCCATAATCTTAAGTAACCAAGTATCATATCATCATTATTTAAAACTGAGAAATTAAGTCGCTGTTGCAGTCAATAAAACAATTATTATAATGGCCGATCAAGTTCTCCCGAACTTCTACCCATCACCACATCCCAATTCTCTTATCATAAATTCATATGTGACTATGTCTGTTGTAACTCATGTGTATACGCGACTTGTGTTCATCGAACTCGCGTATGGAAAGTGAAGCATAAAAAATTTTCACATTCCTTCATCTCCCCCTGAACTTGTACTTCCTGTACCTGTCTTCTTCATATCAGATGCTCTGTCAGAAATACATATAACCAGAGAAATCAAATCAACCATGAGAGTCATCATACATTTTTCCCCCTGTGACGATACATTACTAAATCTCATAATGTATCCCACATCAATCCTGCAGTCAATCAAAGAAGTAAGCTTCAGAAGCGGATGACTGCAGTAGGGTCAATATTCCCTACGTTTCTGATCGGTCCTCCATCTTTTTCCAGATTTGTTTGATCTTTCTATTTGTGTGCTGGAATTTATCCAATTTCTCATATTTGTTCAACCTGCATTCCTTTTCTACATGTCGATACTTGTTACAAGAATGCGCATCTCATATGTCCGTGTAAAATGGCTAGAACTGCATGAGCATTTTTAGTGATTGTTTCACAATCCACCGCTTTATGATTTTAATTGTTACATGAAAAACAATATCCCTTGAAGAAACTCAGTGCCTTTCTATATATAGGAACTGCCATTGAGCCAGTTAATTCTGCTCTCGCAATTTGCCGCAACATGCCCAATAATTACATTTAAAGCATTCAACATTATTGACCGATTTCCCCTTTGAGAATTCATGATTGTTGTTTGATCTTTTGTTTCCTTCAACACTTCAGGTTTTGCATTGACACCCTATGAATTTTTTGCACTTCCTTGCAAGCTAGATTCTCCTTTAACAGTTTCATGGAAACCAAGACCAAGTTTGATAGCAGGATGCCTTTGATTACTCAGAATATTGTCCAAAATATTAGTACTATCATGAAAACTCAAAAGTTTAACTTTTTCTTCTAATTTACCTTTGAGAATGTTTACCTCAACCTCCAACGCTTGACATTGCTTTGTCATGCTTTCTTCTTTTCTTCTTCCATCTTCACCTTGATCCTTCAGATTTAAAATCTCTTCTTTCAACCAATTTTGTTTTCTTCACATGTTTGTTGCAGCCTTCTCATTCTTCTTATTTGATTTTTCCTGCATCTTCTTTGAGAGAGATGATTTCGCTTCAAGGCCTTCCTTTTCAAATGGTTGTAGAGGTTCCTTATTTTTCTTACTTGATGCTTCTAAATCTTCCTGAAGACAAATGATTGCAGCTTCAAGTCCTTCATTCTTCTTGCTTGATCTTTCAAGATCTGCTTCTAGATCTTTAATTCGATTGGATGCATAAGTATGAAACCTTTGATACTTGTCCACCTGTCCATTCAGCATTTCTATTTGATCTTGCATTTGTGAGATCATCTCTTTATAGATAGTTTCTTGCTTATTGGATGAACTTTGTAGTTCTTCTTCTTTAATCCTGAGAGCTTTCAGATCCACAACTTTACTTTCACTATCTTAACTATTGTTTGCACAAAGAAGATTATTACAAGGTCCCCAATCACTATCTGATTCATCTTCTTCAATTTCTGCTATACATGTTTTCTGAGATATCTCCTTGCTTCGAGTAGCCTTCTTCTTTTGCTTCTTTGCCATGAGCACTTTCAGATCATGGTCAAAATATTCTTCATCTTCACTGGACACTTCATCATTATCTTCATTTGCATAATAACTCTTCCTCTTTTCAAATTGTTTCCCTTTACCACGTTTTTCTCTATAAGGACATTTAGCAACATAGTGACCAACTTTTCCACACTCAAAACATTTGAAGGGAAGCTTAGCTTTGAATCTTCCAGTACCTAGTTGGAGTTTTCTCAAAAAATTCGCTTCTTCTTCTTCGGATATATAGCTGGATTCTTTGACAACTTCCTTTTCTTTTCCTTTTGCAGATACCTTAAAAGCAGCTTCTCTGATATGAGAAGGACCTCCTCGTCTCATTTCAAAAGCAGTCAGAATACCATGTATTTGAACAATAGTAAGAGTTTGCAGATCTTGCCTTTCTTCAATAGTTGAAACTTTAGAGTCAAATTTCGAAGTCAAAGATCTTAAGACTTTTTCCACCAGAGTATCACAGGTTTCAACCTAAATTTTCATCCGATTTACAATATCATCTAGACGAAGAAAGAACCGGGCAACACTTTCATCACTATGCATCTTCTTAAATTCTGTTCAATTCTAAGAGTTTGGAGTTTTGCACTTTTTACCTTTGTATCTCCTTCATAGCTCAGAATGATTTTGTCCCATATTTCTATTGCTGAATTTAGCTGCATCACTTTAGCAAATTCTGGTTCAGACAGGCTTCCTAATAAGACATTGATGATTTTGGCATTGATTTCATATTTCTTCCTTTCTGCTGCATCACTAGGAATACTTTCCGGATACTGATAACCTCCTTCCACGATTGCCCATACTTCTGCACCAAGACTTTGTAGATATGCTTTTGTTCGTATTTTCCAGAATAACAGATTATTTCCATTGAATAGAGGTGGCCTTATAGACATTACCCCTTCATGACTTCCCATTGCGATGGATCTCCTTCAAGCGATCAAGCTTCGCAAAGGACCTTCCGATACCAATTGTTGGGAAAAATACCGAGAGGGGGGGGGGTGAACTTATTTACCGTATATTCAAAACTTCTTTACTTTTTCACTCTCTAAACCCATACACTACTTTCCTTTAGTAAACTGCTGGTGATAATGACTGGGATATCCTTCATACAACTCGCGTATTAGCAGAGATCTAAACATGCAGATATTTATTAACTTAATTCTTTGCACTATTCATTCGTCTGATGTTATGTTAACAGTAAACATGTGTAGCAACAACAGAATAAACCATCACACAAAGCATCACACATGAACACCAGGATTTTTAGGTGGAAACCCAAGACGGGAGAAAACCACCGCTGCAGTTGCTCAGCCTTCAATATTTTATTATAGAGAAAATATATTACAACATATGTGCTGGCGCAGACTTGACCAACACGCAGGCACCCACCTGCGCTCGTTTACCAGCCTCTACTGGAAGGGAGTCAAACACCATACCTGCTACGCCTTCCGAAAGGGAGCACACCGCTTCCGCGTTTAACAAATTTCACCGGAAGGAGATTCAACCCCCCGACCGAAGGCTACAACCCTCAAGCACCTCTATGACTACGTTTCATCAATTTTCACACCGGGACTCACCATACATTTAAGCTCAATCATACATCAAACTAAAACTTTCTTATCTGCATAACCTTAACTCAGAGAACTCAGAATACATCATTCATAAGACAAAGAATACGCCAGGTAATCGTACGTACATTTCATACCCCCGTTTCAGCAAACCCTAGTTTGCATACTTTCTTTCCTTTCACTGATGTCGCGTACATACGCACTTCCGTTCACATAAACCAGCGTATACTTCTGTACATATTATAGATCCAATTTCATTGCGCATACGCGCTTTTTCTTCAGCGTAGCCACGTATATACGCGCTTCCCCTTCGGCGAACTAGCGTATGGTTCTTCAGACTTTTATGTCATTGCAATTCTTCACAATAGATACATCACTTCAGATTTTACCCTTTACCTTAGACAGATGTTCGCCTCATCACAGATCTAATCACTCCATAAATAGATCTAGCAAATACAAGTACATTTCAGATCTAGATACCCTTCTTCATCATTGGTGCATCATGCAATCAGATCTATCATTCAACTGTAACCCTTTCCATTCAGATATACTTCAGAGAGAAGTATTCATTCAAGCTCAGACATCTTGCACACACACACATCATTTGAATAATGAATTTCTTCTCCTTATATAGTTTTACCCTTTTTCAATACCATGAGCCAAAACCACATTACTTCCGATGGTATTCCCGGATGTATTGGCTTAGATTAATCATTACCCAATACAATGGGTCAATACCATTGTGGTTACACCTGGTTTTTCACTTTATGAGCTCTTTTTCCCATACGCGACTTGGACGTTCTTTCCCGCGTGCATACGCGACTTCCCTTAGACAAATCCGCGTATGCCTTGAGACATACTCTTTTTCATCATGCTTTGACACATACTGACAATTCTTCCATTATTACATTCTATACCCACTGAAGATACATCAGATTTAGTTCATCAAGACATATTCTATCAAGCACAACTTTATCAAGTAAGTTGCCATTCAAGGACAACACTCAGCATCATATTGCTAACAAACATCATTTCATATCAGATTTACATCATTTACCAAGCCCATCAATTCAAGAATAACTTCATCAGGTGGATTGCCATCAAGGACAACACATGTCAACAGTCTCATGTTTTCATCTTCATTTAGTGGGTTGCCATCAAGGACAAAAATCTGCATCATATTGCCAACATATCTTACACACCGTTACGCACCCAAAAGACCCAGAATCTTTGGTTAGATTGGTATCCAATAAACATGGTGGTGGACCATAAAACCTTTTACCTCTGAAAAGGGCTAAAAGCTTCCACTTGGCGACTCCACAATCCTTATCAGACCTTAAGACTCCACTGGGAAGAACCCTTATCATCATAGTATCATTCAAACTCAGTTAGAGGACTGTAGGATTAAAATTTGTGTAAATAGACTAGTTAACCTCTCAAATATTGTTATACCTGGTTGAACTTGTCTTGTCTGTTAGGGTCTGAAAAGCATATCATAGTGGCTCCTAGAAAGATTCACAATAGAGCCCATCGTGACCCTGATCCACCTGAATTAGTTGATAACCCAGAAGGTATCCTTAGGAAGTATCCTAAGACAAAATTATCAACAGTTTTCAGATCACCCTTGAGAGCTAATTATTTTCCTAAAAACCTTGCAGCTCTACAAGAAACACATGGTGGTGGAACCATTAAAACATTTTACCTCCCTAGGAGCTAAAAATCTTCCACCTGGTGACTCCACACTTTGAAACTCCCAGAAGACCAAATGACTCCACTGGTAGAAGACCCTGAACTGATTGACCAGACACAGTGACCTCTTTCTCGATTTACAAACATGATTCCAAGAATACAACAAAGATATGCCCCAATGAGTAGAGATCATATCCCTGGGTTTCCACATAAGATGCCCCAGGTGAATTGGGATGACAACCTGCCTGTTTTTCAAGGTGAAAAGTTTGATGACCCTTTATTACATCTTATCAAATTTCACATACATGTATGGAGGTTGAAAGTTGAATGGCATGAAGACTACCTAGTGAAAATTTTCATGTTAACATTAGAAGGAAAATCTAGGGATTGGTATGAATGCTTAAGATCTAGTAGTTTGTTTTCTTTAAGAGACCTTGAATATGTGTTCTATGAGAAATATAAAGAAAACTCTACATCATTATCATTGGGTGCAATATATTATGATCCATCACAAAATATCACCCAACACATTATAGATAATGAGGAAGCTTTGGAAGAGATGCATCCTGAAGATATTTTAACAACCATTCATGAGTGTAATCTCCTATTGAAAAATTTTAAGAACATAGATGAATCAGTTGAGGAAGATATGATCCAAGAAATAATGGACGTTCCTCAAGACATCCTTGAAAACTCAAATATTGATTCATCATCCCTTATAGCCGAGGCTCAAGAAGACATCCAGCCTCAAAATCAATCTTCACAAGAGATAGAGAACTGCTGTACTTCTGTTCAAAGGGACATGGAAACATCTTCCCCTTTGACAGAGAAGGAGATAGATCAAACTATTAATAAACAGTCAGTCTCTGAAATTTCTTGCAAAACAAACACTCTGGCCCATTCACATAAAGAACTTTGTTGTATAGGTTTAGAAAGTCCTTTTGTAGATCAGAATGAACAAGGATATACTGATATCCCAATATCTTTGACTGATGAAATTATCTATTCAGATAATTTTTCGAAATTCGATCAGTCTGATGATGATGATGATTTCCAAGAAGAAAATAATCATGTAGGGAAGCCAGCATTTTATTGGTGTTATGAGTTTCACCATCGTCAACTTGAAAGCAGAAATCACCCTTTTCAATCCATCTTCAAAAGCTTTCACTTAATTGGGAATCAACAGCCTTTCAACTCATAAGGTGAAGATAAGAGTAATGAAGAAATTTTTGAGCTAGAGGAAACCATTGAATACACCCCCACTCAAGAATATATTAACCTCTTCACAGATTTCAGCCCACTGAATCCAAGCATACCAGGGCTACAAGAGGACAACACTGCCAAATATGATGAGTCCTCCAGTTCAGATGATGATGAGGAAGAGGGAGAGAAACATATAGAAGACTATCCTGTTGTGGATATACCCTATTTTCAAGAAGAAACCTCTCCTATCATTGATATCAATCTGTCATCCAAAGAACCTGAATGTATAGACAAAGCAGGTTAAGGATGATGCTTCCAAGCAACTTTTTGAAGACATGACCCTCAAAGCTGAAGTCTTGGAATTAGACAATCTACCAAACATGGGGGACCAAAAAGAAGAGAATATTCATCTTTTCTTTGTTGATCCTATGGAAGAGTGTGTGGAAACCCCAACTGGCTCAAATTATCAACCAGTGATCCTTTGCAAGAGCCAGAGACATGAAAATTTGTCACCTTCTGTGATAGCCTTGATATTGAAGGTTAATCTTCGATATGTTCTATGGATACCTCTGACAAGAAGCCAGAGTTTCTACTTCATCTTGACATTACTCAGCTGGCTGCATTGGCATTTTTGTATCATATAATAATTGTAAATACTCCATGTTTAGAATAGGTTAGATAGGAATGTCAATAAAGCTCAACCTTTGAGAATTTAGTTAGTTTTTTTTTTCTGCTTTGAAGAATACAAAAAAGAAAAAATACAAAAACAATGAAAAGAAAGAAAAGAGGGCAGATTGTCAAAACAAGAAAGGTATAGCCCCATACCAAAAAAGAGAAACAAATTCTGAAAGTGTGCAAGCTCAAATGCCACTCCTGAAAAACACACTTCTAGTTAGTCAAACTATTTAATCTTGACTAATTAGCTTTAAATTTTCTGTTTATAGGGTAGTGAATTTGATATGCCAAACTGTCTAATCTTGGCTTATCAGTAGATAGTTTAGGATAGAAATTAAAGGTTCAAACATGATCAAAATCTGAACCTAAGGTTGCAAAGAGAAATGACTCAAATCTGTTCTATTTTTCTGAGTTAAAGAGATGTAAAAAATCTGGTTCTAATTAGCTCAAAATTTGAACTAGAAGAAAAGGAAAGACAACTCAATAAGAGTCAAAACAGAGCTGTGAAAAGAAGAAGGAAATGTTTCCAAAATTTTCAGATCTTAAGCCTTCCATTTTTTATTTAATTTTTGTGACATAAAAGTATATGTGCAGCTTTTCTTTATGCCATAGATCACAACAAGTCAAAACAGCTTAATCTTGACTTGACTATTTTTAAATTTATGTTTTAGAAATTTAGAGAATGAAAATCTGTTGGACAGTTTAATCCCAACAAACAGTAGAATAGGTAGAGAAGCATCTGAACTCAACTGTTTAATCTGAGTTCAGGGGGAAATAAGGAGTAGAAATAGATTATATTTCCTGCTTTCAAAAGAATAAAATGTGTTTGCAATATGATGCAATGTGTTGTCCTTGATGGCAACCCACTTGATGAAGAGGATGGAAACCTACTTGATGAAGTTATTCCTGACTTGATGGACTTGGTAAAGATGTAATTATGTAATATGATGTGTCTACAGAGCAACTCAGAAACTTGGAAAAGATATAATTATGTAATATGAAAGGAATTTCAGTGTGTGCTAGATCAATGATGAAAAATGTATGTCACAAGGCATACGCGGGTTTGCTGGTAGATCTATGATGCATCTATGAACATGATGAAGGTTCAAGATCTCTAGATCTTGAAATGGTGAATCTCTTGGATGATCTGAAAAGAAGTGATGAAGACCTGGCACAAATCTATTGAAGAAGTTGAAGAAATCTGGGTAAGTTCATAGATCTAGTCTGTTCTGAAAAAATTATCTTTTATATATCTATACGCAGGTTCAGTTCGTGCAAAGCGCGTGTATACGTGGCTCTATTCAGAAAAAATCGTGTATGGGCAGTTAGGGTTTATTTGAAGAATTTACTGAAGTATACGCGGGTTCGTCTTATGAAACACGCGTACATACGCGGGTCTAATATACTGAAAGCACGTATGGCATCTGAATTAATGGGATCTCAAAGTTGAATGCGTTTCTGAATGTCTGTTCTGAAGTCTGGGTTATCTCTAATATTCTGGTTACAGTGGTTTCACTGTTCTGTTTGTAGCATTGGGAAAAGTATGTTTGTTGAGAAGTGAAGGGTTGTGTTGGAGCTGTTGGATCCATTTTGAAATTGATGAAACGTGGTCTGCAATGGATCTGAGGGTTGAAGCCTTCAGTCTGATAATAGAAGCTTTCTGTCAGCAGTGGCTAGTGCTAATATCAGGGGGTAGTAGCTCCCTTCCAGGTGAGGCTGGTAAATGAGAGCAGGGGGTTGAAGCTCCCTTCCAGGTGAGGCTGGTAAACAAGAGAAGGTTGTAGCCTTCTACAGGTGGGTGCCTGCGTGCTGGTATAAGTCTGCACCAGTACATGATTGTAAGAAGTTTTTCCTTATACTAAATATTGAAGACTGAGACGACGGCAGCGGTGGTTTTCTCCCGAATTGGGTTTCCACCTAAAAATCCTGGTGTTCATGTGTGTTGCCTATGTGTGATGATTATTATGTTCTTTCTGCACCTGTTTACTGTTTCCTGAAATATCTCATAAATGAATAATGCAATAATCTGAGTTAAGAATTGAATGCATAATTAGATCTCTGTGCATACGTGAGTTCTGTAAAGGATTTACATGTATATACGCTAGTTGGTTTCTGAAAAGTCATGTATGGGTTTTTAGAAAGGAAAAGTAAAACGTTTTATTATCTTCATTAAAATACTGATTCACCCCCCCTCTCAGTATTTTTCCAACAATTGGTATCAAAGGAGGTCCTTCTGAAAAAGCTTAGCCGCTAGAAGGAAGATCAAGCAAGATGAGCAATCATGAGGGAACAACATCTATCAAGCCCCCGCTCTTCAATGGAAGCAATTTAATCTTCTGGAAAATGAGGATGAGATCCTATCTTCAGTCTATGGGAGCTGATGTATGGGCCATTGTGGAACAAGGATATCAATATCAAGCTGCTACACCAATAGATCCAACTGAAAGGAAGAATTATGAATCAAATTCAAAAGCGGTCAATGCTATAACAAGAAGTCTAACTGAATCAGAATTTGTCAAAGTCATGCAGCTGAATACAGCAAAGGAAATATGGGACAAAATCATTCTAAGTTATGAAGGCGATGCAAAGGTAAAAAGTGCAAAACTCCAAACTCTCATAATTGAATATGAAAATTTAAAGATGCACAGTGATGAGAGTGTTGCCAGTTTCTTTTTACGTATTGATGATGTTGTAAATCGTATGAGAAATCTGGGTGAAACAGTATCTGACACTACTTTGGTTGAGAAAATTTTACGATCGCTAACGGCAAAATTTGAATCAAAAGTTTCTGCCCTTGAAGAAAAACAGGATATTCAAAATCTTTTCGTGGTGCAACTTCATGGCATACTGACTGCATATGAAATGAGAAGAGGAGTATCGTCTGAAGTCAAAGAAGTTGTGTTTAGAGCTTCTACAAAAGGGAAAGAAGTACAAGCAGCAGAAGGATCAGGATATATTTCGGAAGAAGATGAGGAAAATTTTGTAAAGAAACTTCAACTTAGTACAGGACGGTTTAGAGGTAAGCTTCCTTTCAAATGTTTTAATTGTGGAAGAGTTGGTCATTATGCTGCTAAGTGTCCTTAAAAAGAGACATTTGCAAAAGGAAAGGAAGTAGCTAGAAATAAGAACCGGTCTAGCACTAGAAGAAGTTACTATACTCATGATGACACTGATGGAGTATCTGATAGTGAGGAAGAATGTGAACAAGATCTTAGACTTCTCATGGCATTTGAATCTAAAGAAGAAAATGATACTTTTATGGATGCTCTAGAGGACAATGATTTCCTTGAAGAAAACAACCAACTCAAAAGACACTTAGAAGAATATAAAATTCTCTTAGAAGAAAGAAAAATAACCATCGAGACTCTGGAAAAGCAGGTTGAAGAAGCAAAGAAACACAATGAGAAATTATAATGTGAAGTGGTAAGTGTAAGAAAATAATTTGAGAAAGTAAAGACTCTGAATCTTAGATTTTCTAAAGGATCTGAAACCTTAGATGAGATTATCAAGGTTCAACGTTCTCCTCTCTTAAAGACAGGTCTTGGATACACTGGAGAGTCCTCCCAAGCTTCAGCACCAAATTATCTAAAAGTAGCTACAACTGGTTTACAAAATTCTGCCACTCAGCCAGGGAATAAAGAATCTTTACAGGTAAAGCATGATCATCCTAATGCAAGGAAAACTAACATGAATATCTTTCAAAAGGGCACCAATCAATAGGTAAATTCAAATAGAAGATTTCATGATCGCAGAAATTTCTTCTTCAATGGACAATGTTTCTCATGTCACAATTTTGGTCATAAAGCTGCTCAATGTGTTGCATATAAAACCATCATGAAAAGAGAAGCAAGAAAGAAAAGGATTGATGTTGAAACAAAGAAGAATACCTATTACAACTTTTCTCCTCTTCTAAATGAAGTAGAATGTGCTTATTGCAATAAATTTGGCCATGAAGATTCTGAATGCAGGAGCAAAGTTCAGCCAAAAGAGCATCCCCCTTCAAAATCCAAAATATGGAAAAGGAAGGAATCAAAGGTTGAAAATTGTGGCATAGCATTATTTGCGGAAGGGGAAGAAAATAAATGGTACATTGATAGCGGATGCTCAAGACACATGACAGGTGATAAACACAAACTTCATGCATATAGTGCTCTAGAAAAGGAAAAGAAAGTTACTTTTGGAAATGATTCTCCCGTTGTAATTAAAGGAAAAGGGTCTGTGTTTTTAAAAGAAAAGGTGAAGGCTAATGATGTCATGTATGTGGATGGATTAAGGCATAACCTGTTAAGTGTAAGTCAAATGTGTGATCAAGGAACTGAAGTTGTCTTTAGTTCAAAAGAATGTGTGGTTCGTGATCTTGATATAGGTAAAACAATTATAAAAGGAAAAAGAACTCCAAGCAACCTGTATCTATTGAAGAATTGCAAAGAACAATGTTACATGAGTAAATCTTCAGAAAATTGGCTATGGCATAAAAGGTTGGGGCATCTAAGCTTCTCTCAAATCAACAAAGCTAGCAGACTTAATGCTGTCCGTGGTCTTCCCAATATTACTCTGCCTGAAAGTACCATATGCAAATCCTGTCAATTCAGTAAGCAAACCAGAGTGCAATTTAAAGCCAAGGAAGGATCATCAAGTAAGCCTCTTTAACTCATTCATACTGACATATGTGGACCTATGAGGAAAAAGTCCCCACGTGGCGAAGAATACTATATCTTATTTATTGATGACTTCTCTAGAATGTGTTGGATTGGGTTGATCAAACACAAATATGAAGCATTTGAAAAATTTCAGATCTTCAAAGCACGGGTGGAAAATGAATTAGATCTAAAAATCAAGTGTCTTAGATCTGATCGAGGAGGAGAATATACATCAAATGAATTCTTTGATTTTTGTGAACATGGCATAAAAAGACAGTTTTCTGTAGCAGGCACTCCACAACAAAATGGCGTAGCAGAAAGAATGAATAGAACAATTCAACAAATGGCTAGAGCCATGCTTGATGATTCCGGAACACCTGACACTTTTTGGGGAGAAGCAGCTCACACAGCAGCAAATATTCTTAACAAGGCACATGTTCGGGTAAATAGTGATAAAACTCCGTATGAACTATGGTATGGTAATCCTCCTTCTGTGAAGCATTTTAGAGTTTTTGGAAGTAAATGCTTTATAAAAAATAATGATGAAAATCTTGGCAAGTTTGAACCCAGATCATATGAAGGAATATTTCTTGGTTACTCATCTACAAGTAGAGCATACAAATGTTACAATAAAATGCTTCAGAAGATTGTTGAATGTATTGATGTTGTTATTGATGAGTTTCCTGTAGCTCCTAAAGAAGAAAAACACACAACAGATGAAGATGATGGTGACTTTTGTCCTTCTGCATCAAATAGAAATGATATAGACAATGGATCTCATGAAGAACTAGAAGATGATTTATCTGAAAAAGCTCCATCCAGATATGTTCAAAAGAATCATCCTGAATCTCAAATTTTGGGAAACAAGGAATCAGGTGTACAAACAAGGAGGACTCTTGTGGGATCTTCTAGCTATTTGGCATTTCTATCCACAATTGAACCACACAATGTCAATCAAGCTAGCAAAGATGAATGTTGGATTCAAGCCATGAATGAAGAGCTTGACCAAATTGAAAAGAATGACACTTGGGAATTGGTACCAAGACCACATGATAAAAATGTCATTGGAACTAAATGGATATTCAAAAACAAGTTAAATGAGAATGGGGATGTTATAAGAAACAAAGCAAGATTGGTTTGCAAGGGGTATACTCAACAAGAAGGAATAGACTTTGAAGAAACTTTTGCTCCTGTAGCTAGACTTGAAGCCATAAGGATGTTTTTGGATTTTTCAAGTTTTCAACAAATCAAATTTTATCAAATGGATGTTAAATCTGCATTTCTCAATGGTGATCTAGAAGAAGAAGTTTATATAGAACAACCAGAAGGATTCATTTTGGGAAATGATAAAAATCTTGTTTGTAGACTTAAAAAGGCTCTATATGGTCTCAAACAAGCGCCAAGGGCATGGTATTATCGCCTTGACAAATATCTTCATCAACAAGGATTTTCAAAGGGGTCTGCTGATAGCAACTTATACACAAAAATTGAAAATGATAAACTATTGATTGTGGTTGTATATGTTGATGATATCATTTTTGGGAGTAATGAAGAATCTATTTGTCAAAAAATTTCTTCTGTCATGCAGAAAGAATTTGAAATGTCCTTACTTGGAGAACTAACATTCTTTCTTGGCTTACAAGTGCATCAAACTGCAGATGGTATATTCTTATCACAAGAAAAATATCTTAAGCAAATTCTGAAGAAGTATGATATGGAAGAATGCAAACCTGTAAGTACACCAATGATAACTGGATGTAATCTCAGTTCTCATGATGATTCTCCCACGGTGAATCAACCAGAATACAGATCAATGATAGGAAGTCTACTCTATCTCACTAGAACTAGACCAGACATTATGCATGCAGTTGGGATTGTTGGACGATTCCAAGCCAATCCAAAAGAGTCACATCTTCAGGCTGTCAAGAGAATATTCAAATATCTACAAGGAACTCAAGACTTTGGACTATGGTATCCAAAGAATGCTGATCTTACTCTTCATGCTTACACTGATGCAGATTGGGCTGGAAATGTTGATGATCGGGAAAGCACTAGTGGTGGTGCATTCTATATGGGGCCCCGGTTGGTATCTTGGTTCAACAAGAAGCAAAGTTCTATTGCATTATCTACAGCAGAAGCAGAATGTGTGGCTGCCGCGTCTTGTTGCACACAACTCCTTTGGATGATGCAAACCTTACAAGATTTTCAAATCAAATGTACAACTCCGATCTCCATTATGTGTGATAATACAAGTGCCATCAGTATCTCAAAGAATCCAGTTATGAATTCAAAGACCAAGCACATTCCCATAAAGTATCACTTCTTACGTGAACAAGTGCTTGAACAAAAGGTGAAGTTGGAGTATGTTCCCTCCAAAGAACAAATTTCTGATATATTTACCAAACCTCTACCCAGGGAAGCATTCGAATATCTCAGACAGAAGTTGGGTGTTGTCTCTTCCTCTCAGAAGATCAGATCTGATTAAATTTAGAAGATTAAATTGTATACGCGGGTTTCCTGAAAGACAGTCGCGTATATACGCGAGTTTAAACACATAAAGTCGCGTATGGTTGGTTGCTGGAAATTTTTGTTTGGGATCAGCATTATTCAGCTCAACTGCAGTGTTGTTTGGTATCTCTGATACTGTTTGGAGTCACTGTTGGTATTTCAGCTCTTATATTCTGTTTCATTCTCTGATTTTGGGTGAAGATGCCTTGATGATTTGTTGTTGAAAGTGTTCAGGATGCACAAGTAAAGGGGGAGCCTTGGTCATATAGACAAGATGCTTGGATGCACATTTTCAGGGGGAGCATTAGCCTTGCTGAGTATAATCCATTGTTGGCATTATGTTGGTTCTGTAATATGATCTCTCTCTTGAGATATTTTTGGTATTGGTCATAAAAGGTCACATTTGTAATTTGATGAAAAGGTCATGGTTGAGACCTATGATGTAAATTTGTAATATTCAGTAATGTAAGGACTTGAGTCAAAATGTGTAAACCCTCTTGGTTGGGTATTTGCGTCTAATATGTAACTCCACTTGGTTGGATCTTTGATGTAAGTATGAGTCCTTGGTCATAGGAAGGTCATAGAATCATGTACTTCATTGACAAATATGTTTGAACTTTCAGCATGAATTCAGGGGGAGCATGATAACTTCGGTGCACTTCAAATATCTAGCGCTTTGATGAAGAAGAATTACTTTGTGATGGTTTTGATCCGCCCTTTTCCCTTGATGTCAAAGGGGAAGAGACATGGTGTTTGGTGTTTGAATAAGGGGAGATTCTGTCGTGGTGATCAAACACCATCGTGGTTTGCCATCAAGTCCAAAGGGGGAGATTGTTGGCAATATGATGCAATGTGTTGTCCTTGATGGCAACCCACTTGATGAAGAGGATGGCAACCTACTTGATGAAGTTATTCCTGACTTGATGGACTTGGTAAAGATGTAATTATGTAATATGATGTGTCTACAGAGAAACTCAGAAACTTGGCAATGATGTAGTTATGTAATATGAAAGGAATTTCAGTGTGTGCTAGATCAATGATGAAAAATGTATGTCACAAGGCATACGCGGGTTTTCTTAAGGGAAGTTGCGTATGCACGCGGAAAATTATGTGCCAAGTCGCGTATGGGCTTTTGCGCTCCAAAATTAGAATACCAAGGGGCATTACCATGGTATTGACCCATTGTATTGAGCACTGGATTGTCTATTTGATCCCATCCAGGAAAACCATTGGAAGTAATGTGGTTTTGACTCATGGTATTGAAAAAGGCTAAATCTATATAAGGAGAAGAATTTCATTGTGCAAAGGGTGTACATGTGGTTGGGCTTTAATGAATACTTCACTCTGAAGTATATCTGTATTGTTGAACTCTGCTCTTAACTAATAAATCTGAATCTATGATGCATCTATGAACATGATGAAGGTTCAAGATCTCTAGATCTTGAAATGGTGAATATCTTGGATGATCTGAAAAGAAGTGATGAAGACCTGGCGCAAATCTATTGAAGAAGTTGAAGAAATATGGGTAAGTTCATAGATCTAGTCTGTTCTGCAAAAATTATCTTTTATAGATCTATACGCAGGTTCAGTTCATGCAAAGCGCGTGTATACACGGCTCTATTCAGACAAAAGCACGTATGGGCAGTTAGGGTTTATTTGAAGAATTTACTGAAGTATACGCGGGTTCGTCTTATGAAACACGCGTACATATGCAGGTCTGATATACTAAAAGCGCATATGGCATCTGAATTAATGGGATCTCAAAGTTGAATGCGTTTCTGAATGTCTGTTCTGAAGTCTGGGTTATCTCTGATATTCTGGTTACAGTGGTTTCACTGTTCTATTTGTAGCATTGGGAAAAGTATGTTTGTTGAGAAGTGAAGGGTTGTGTTGGAGCTGTTGGATCCAGTTTGAAATTGATGAAACGTGGTCTGCAGTGGATCTGAGGGTTGAAGCCCTCAATCTGATAATAGAAGCTTTCTGTCAGCATTGGCTGGTGCTAATATCAGGGGGTAGTAGCTCCCTTCCAGGTGAGGCTGGTAAATGAGAGCAGGGGGTTGAAGCTCCCTTCCAGGTGAGGCTGGTAAACAAGAGAAGGTTGTAGCCTTCTACAGGTGGGTGCCTGCGTGCTGGTATAAGTCTGCACCAGTACATGATTGTAAGAATTTTTTCCTTATAATAAATATTGAAGACTGAGACGACGATAGCGGTGGTTTTCTCCCGAATTGGGTTTCCACCTAAAAATCCTAGTGTTCATGTGTGTTGCCTATGTGTGATGATTATTCTGTTCTTTTTGCACCTGTTTACTATTTCCTGAAATATCTCATAAATGAATAATGCAATAATCTGAGTTAAGAATTGAATGCATAATTAGATCTCTGTGCATACGCGTGTTCTGTAAAGGATTTATGCGTATATACGCTAGTTGGTTTCTGAAAAATCGCATATGGGTTTTTAGAAAGGAAAAGTAAAAAGTTTTATTATCTGCATTAAAATACTGATTCACCCTCCCTCTCAGTATTTTTCCAACAAAATGTTGTGAAAATAGTTTGCCAATCCAAGTGCACTCTAATGAACAAAGAATGTTAGATCAGTAGGATTGGGTAGGTAGAAAGTTGTGTTGATGAGGATCCATTGCTTTTATGGCTGCTAATATGTTTTCAGAGCACATTATCCACATAAATAAATGCAACCCAATGGATTAGGCAACTGATCAACCTCCCAGAGAACATTAAATGATCAGCCGCATGGTCAGCCTCCCAGAGAATGCAGGTCTGAAAGTTCTTGATGCCTTCAGGAAGGCACCATCCCTAAGCGGAGCCACTGTTAGCCACCTATAAAATTTTATTATACCAAAAGGTGGATAAATCTATTTTGAGCCTTCAAGGAACAATTCTCTATGACAAAAAATTGTTGGCTCTTGAAAGACTCTTGAAGGCCTCCTGCCTCTATCCAAATATGCACTGAAATTTACTTCCTAAGAGATTCTGAAGTTCTGCTGATTCCAAATGAAAGACTGCTGCAAGACCTCCATTTTTCCCCCTTCTCAAACCTTTATTTTCTCCCCTTTTTCTCCATAAAAACTCCCTTGTTTTCATAAATCCTCTTCTTCCATTTATGAAAATCACTTTCCCATAGTTGAAAACCCATTTTTTAACTATACCGAAACCCTTGAAACCCTTTGAAAACGTTGAAAAATCAATAAAAATGCATATTTTATATGTATTGGACTTAAGCCCCCTTCGGCCAGGTCCTTAACCATTTTTTTCCATGCACCTTGGCGCCAGAACCTAGCGCTGAGCCAGTTGGGCGCTTAAACTGGTTTAAATAAATATTTCTTTGCAAAACATTAAAAAAACCTTTGATATTTGTATAAACCGTCGAAAAATTCATTTTTTATTTTTCCTCCCGTGAAAAATTATGGAGTGATCTCGATCGTTGATCTGATCTACAGATCGGATGGTGCGGAGCGCGCCTCCCTGTGGACCCCCCAGTCGTGCACCGTTTTCCCAAAATCGGCGGTATCCATCGCACCACCTTCAAGCAAAAGGCTGTTTTCCCCCGATGGCCAGCGATTCCATACACCTGTCGCCATGCGTCCCGTGTACTATTTGAAAACTGCCATCCATCCGTCATCCATCATGTGTTAATGATCAGACCAAGATGCCCAGCGATATCGCTGTGGACCATCCGATCTAGGCCCACTGATCCAACAGTGATCGCTCGCCAAAGTTGCTCGAGGGTTAACGAAGGTGCACACACGATAGTCGGGCCCTCATACAGCGGCAAATCAATCTCCGCCATCGATCTGATCTACAGATTGACAACCCACAATTCATTGCTTGATCTCTCCATTTGACTTTCCATTACCCATCCCGACCGTCGATCTCTGCACAATCGACGGCTCAGATTCATCCTTCTCCTATGATCGCTTCGTTCAATCTCAACCGTCAATCTCTACACGATCGATGGCCCTCATATAATTTTCTTCCACCCATTCTACGATCGCTCCTGATCAATCCTGACCGTTGGATGATGCCATCCAACGGCTCCGATCTCCTCGCATGCCCTCCGTTGCACTCAACCTATAAAGCAGGATTTTTTTAATAGTTTTCGTATTTTGCAGGGTTTCTTATCATTTTCTCACAATTTTCAAAGAAGATCCAGAGGCGAACGGTGACGACCCTCCTATCTTCGATTTGTCGAAGGAAATCATCCACAGGGTAGAAATTCAAGTTTCCTCAGTGTTTCCTTAGGCATGGGTGCTTTATGAACCCTGCGTGGCCCTGCACAACAAAAAAGAAAACATCAAATCAGGCACAGATAAAGAGTATCAACTTCGAAGACAAAAACGCAACAGAACGGAGGATTAAAAGACAGATTTGTGGGGATTACGTCTAAGATACTTATCAAAAGCCTAATCCCCAAATAAAACACTGTTTACAACAAACCTAAAGTGTTTTATCAAGCAGGAAGGTTTCCACCGCCACAATCTGAGGCAAATCAATTCCTCTCAGCTACCATAGTGCCACCTGTTCCTCAAAGTACTCAATCAGGGGCCGAAGTTATTGATCGAATGAATATTTTCGCCTCAGCATAGCCAGAAGGTTACTTTTTCAATGAAAATGCAAAAGATATCTGCAGAATAACCCTAGCGTCACATAGAGCCTCAAAGGTCAACAAAGCTCCCACCGAGCTTAATTCATAAGTGTAAATCAATTAATACAGTGAGACACCTGTACAGTTTATTCATTGAGCCCCTAAGGCCCAAGAAGACATTAACTCTGTATTAATTTTAATTGAGATCTTTTATCAGATCTCACCTCCTCATCTTTCTATAAATACTTCAGCAGAAGATGAGTGACTGTTTGGTTGTAGAACTTTGATATACATTTGAGCAAAAACTTCTGATTGTACATAGTATTCACTGGCTCTTGGAGCTCTGCTGGTGATAGATAGGTTAGGCTGAGATGTGTAGATGGTTTTTGACCTAAAGCACTAGACTTAAAGCTGTAACTCATTTGAAGCATCAACACAAGCTGATTTATGGGATCCTGGTCTATGTTGACGGTGATGTTTTCCTTATTGTAACCTGTTATTTTGTTTCTGTTTTCATCTGTGTTTCATATTCTCTTATAAAGAACAACATGCATAGAGTTAGGACTTACTGTATATCAGTAACCTTCTCTGACTGAAAATCTTTATCTGAATGTTTTCTTCTATCTCTGTTATTTAGGAATGAATTAATCCATTTTAAGCATAGGAATGTTGGCGTTCCCTCGTCTTATTGTCTTAGCTGAATGTTATTCTTAGATGTTATTTTCAGTATACGTTTTGTGAAGATGAACTGAGGAAGATATGGTGAGCCCTAGTCCCAGAATGATCCCACAGACTATCTGATTGTTTCCCTTGGAATGTGTTAAAAGTTGGCTAGTTTCAAAGTACTTACCAGATCTTAGGCCATTTTTTTGTTATCTTTGTATTTGTCTTGAAAGTAACCAAGTAAAGAAGAACTAGGAGAGGATTTGTGGTGAGCCCGGCCCACTAGTTTCTAATCCAAAAGTTGCCTTCAAGTTTCCCTCTGTTTTAAGATGTTTTCTATTGAAAGTGTATCAAAGGCTGGCTAGTTTCAAAGTACTTACTAGATCCTAGTTTACTTTTATGTTTTTCTTGAGTCCATGTCAAAGGATGACTAGTTTAAAAGTACTTATCAGATCCTGGGCTGCTCTTGTTTCTGCATCTGTTTATTTCTCCTTCTTATTGTATCATTCCATTCCATAAATCAAATCTTCAAAGAGATCCTTAGACATAGATGACTTGCCCCATGGACCACTCTTGCCTCTTGTTTTTCCAATTAAACCCTATTATGACTCCATAGCCCAATGGACTAAAACCTGCAATTTTCTACCTTTTTGACCGAAGCTTACTCTGATTGCCTGCAACATCTCACCTTTGGAACTTTTTGAACTCAGAATTTTCCATCTTGAATAGTAATCATGCTCAACCATTCAAAAAAAAACAAACCCTTGGCCTTCATAACTAGCCTAATATCATAACCCCAAACTTCAAAGACAAATCCATCTTTGTACATATTGGAGAGATCCCTCTCCGGATTCAGGAGGGCTAGATCCTAGAATCCCAAATTTGGTTGAAATGATGTTGTTTCTGTAATTGGACTCTGCCAATCTTGCTAATAAATTACAGATCCCTAACAAGATAAACATTCAGGTGAGACATAGAAGCATAAGAACTCCTAACTTTAGAAATACACCTTTAGCTGTTGGGAAAACATATAAGATAAAAAAATAACTTAATGTATGGAGATGGAACTCCTAAACAACATATATAAAACTATCAGGAACTCTAAAACAAGTTGGTAAGCATGGGAAAAGGGCAAGATTGAACGAGACCTCTTTGACTTAACCTAAGCAATCAGTGTTTCATAGAAAGGTTTCAGAAATAGATTTTTGAGAACTTCAAATAAGCAGGGCATACCTTGAATCAGATTTGATAACTAACATACTGACCATTAATGAAACAAATGAAAATTCCTTGGTGGACCTAAGGAGCAGTTAAGAATTCATTATAATGACCAAGAAGAAGAAAACATCAAATCTATTGTAAACAAGAGGTTTGAGGTGCTTCCATGAGCATATCTCAACCTTTACTTTTCTGATCTACATCAAACAAGAAGCATGAAAAATTCATGAAAACAAGAAGACATAAATGAATCAGGGAAACATCACCATTCACCAAGCTATGGAATCTTGCACACAATGCTCCTCCACCATCAAGCCAAGGAAGACATTCATCCACTTCATAAAACCAATATTTTCTCCAAGCTCATAAAACTATGTATTTCTCTCAACATGTTAAGTTTTCATTTTTTTTACAATGAATCCTCATGTTTTATATAGTCAAAGAGGAGAAAGAGCTCACTAGAGCAACTAGAATGCCATTGGCCAAAGAAAAATATCTACAACTATCCTTGAGGCCTTACAAGGTCCAAGGCACAAAATATCCTTTTCGGACCAAAATAGTAAAAAAAATCACTTTTAGGCTCTAAAATACATGATAGAACTTGCCTAACGCACATTTTATTTTTCCTCACACAGGAATGCAAAAATCTGTCTCTGTTTTTGCAAAATTTCCAGGCACGCAGCACCAAAAAAGGCCTTTTTGAAGCAAGGTTTTAAAGGCCTTCCCGATGTCGAAAAAGGACCCATGATGGCTCGTTGGAAAGATATGGATATATACTTTCCAAATATATTTTTGGTATATCAATCTCATCTCTAGAAATTTCACAAAAAGTAGAAAAGGTGCAGGTTCCCAGGGGCGCAACACCTGCTCAGAAAAGGTGGCAGAAAGGTGAAAAAATGGTTGTTTTTGGGCCTTTTGAGGGACCAAAACAACTCCAAATAAGCTGAAATTTTGTGGGAATTATTTTCTAGTGCCAAGGAATCCAAATGTAAAATTTTCCTGCTGAAGATGTTGTGAGAAAAAGCGCAGCGTCCGGGGTGCTGCGCTCCTAGGCTTAAAAATTCACAAAAAACCAAAAAGTGTCCAATTTTGCTCAAAATTGGTGACTGAATCCCTCAAGGGTCCCTATATACTGGTAGTGAAGCTTGAGCCAAAATTCCAAGCCTAGCTTGGTCATTCCCATCAACTTGCGCCGCATGCCTCCTTTGGGCAGTTTTGAGTTTTTTCCTAGCAAACTGATTTCTCTTTTTATAATGCTCAGTCATCTTTCTCTGTAAGCCCAGAACCTTATTTGAATTCTCTAACTTAGCCTCCAAATGTAGTTTTTCCCTTTCAAGCCATGATTCCTTTTCATGCTCAATTTCTAAGGCAAGGATCTCAGTGAGAGGGTATTGTTGTGCTTGAGATGATTCCTCCTCTCTCTGTTTTTCTAATGATCTCCTAAGACCCATAGTCTTAGGGCTCTTCCTAGCTTGCCCTTCTTCTTCATTATATTCTTCATAGTCGCCCATGTACTCCTCTAGCTTTACTTGTGATTTTTGAACTTCTCTTCTGTATTTGAGTGCCTGGGCTTCATAAATGGCAAGTTGGCCACTCATTTGTTTGTTTTGTGTTTGTAGGAAATGAATGAGATATTTTGATATTTCCAACTCAACCTCTAAATCTCTTATTTGTGCACTCTGGTCTTGTAGGAGAGAATTAAGTATCCTTGTTTCATTTTCCTCATCACTGCTTAAGTGAATGTGTTCAAATTCCCTCTCCTCTTCGTGACTTCTTTCCTATTCTTTCATTGTATTCTTGCCTTTATCCTTCATGGGTTTCTTACCCTTATCTTTCTTTGGCAGTTTACCCTTGCTCCTCAATGCCCTGGTGACATTGATTTTCACCGTTTGAGTGACTTTACCTTTCAGTGTTTTGGTGATTTTACCTTTTACTATTTTTGTAATTTTACCCTTTACTGTTTTTGAGGGGGAGTGCATGGCCCCTTGCCTTTGGGAGGCAGTAAACACATGCTTCTTACTTTTCTGATGAGGGATGGTGAGAGGTGTCACAAATTGGGCTTGTTCAATATGGTCACTTATAGCCCTAGGATTGTCTTTTTCTTCAAGAATGTTTTCTGTGGGTGTCCCTTTGTCACTTTTTTGTTGGCAGTCCCTTTGATTATCAATTTCAACATTTTTCATGCTTTCATTACCAGGAGGACCTTCAAAAGTGTCATACTCTGTTTCTGCATTGTGAGAGGCGCCTAGGTCTAACACATTTTCATCTTCAGTACTTTCCATGTCTTTACCTTTTTTACTACTATTTTGACTTTCAACATCCCTAGGATCCTTGCCATCACTTCCTTGTTTATTTAAAACAACTTTGAAAACTGTCTCTATGCTATGTTAATCACCAATAAGATTTGTCATGTCAAATGGTTGCTAAAACATTTTTGGAGCCTTCAACGAACAAGTTTTATTGCAAAAAAGTGTTATCTCTTGAAGACTCATGAAGAAATCATGTCCTTGGTTCAATCTTCACTACTGTTTCCTTTTCCAACTCAGAAATTTTGTTGTTTTCCATGAAGATAAAACTGCTGCAAACACCATTTTTCCCCTTCCCCCACCTCAAAACTAACCTTCATTTTATTCCCTTTTTCCCCCATCATTTTCCTCTATTTTTCATCCATTCCCCTTTTTCCTTCACAAAATCCACCTTACAGAGTTTAAAATTCCTTTTTTAACTCTGTCGAAACCCCCAAATCCATCAAAAAACTCTAACAATTTCATAAACAACACACTTTTTGTATTACAGGTTTAAGCCCCTTTGGGCTAAGTCCTAATCACTTCCCACCACGTGCCCTGGTGCTGGAACCAAGCTCTAATGGTCCCAAGCGCTTATCGCATCGGAACAAAACACAATGCGCAAGTCTTTTTTCCTTACAAATTTTTTCGATGCGATTAGCCCCTTGTTTTATAAACCCCGATCTTATTATCACCTCATATAATATTTTGGCCCGCAATCGGGCACTAAAACATTATATAATTCCATCTCTGATGCATTTTTTCCCTTTTTAAATCCATAAAACCCGCTTTCCTAAGTTTTGGTCTAAATGCACCCATACAATGTGTTTTTAATATAAATGGGTAGATTGAAAAGCCCGCATCAAAAGTTCCCCGCATAAAAAGTTCCGATGCGATTAGAGCCCCATTTGTATAAACTCCCACCCTCCACTTCACTCCATGTAACTTGCACCTGGGACCAAGAGTTAAAGGTCCCGAAGCACTAATCACATTGCAAATTTTCAATGGGTAGATTGAAAAGCCCGAAGACTCGATCCAAAGTTTCGATTGAAATTGGCCCTTTATTATATACGCCCCGGGCCTATTATATTTCATAAAGACCAAAAGCCCCACAGTCAGGCGCCAGACCATTTCATATATATATATATTCCGCTGCGAGCCACCAAAACCTTTGCATTTCGTTAATTTTTTATTTTCATGTATTATAAAGGGTTTCCGTTGGTGCAAGTTTTGAAACAATATCGATCGTTGATCTAAAGCCAATCAACGATCAGCGCATAATCACATCGCAAGTTTTTTTTTGAGCGCGTTAACATAATGCCACCCCCGATTGGTCAACCACTGATGAGTTCTCTGCTATCGATCTAATCTGCAGATCGGCAGTCCGCAGTTAATCGCATCGGCACCTCCCGATTTTCTCCCCCCACCGATTGTTGAGCCCTAACTGCATCTAGGTTGTCCACGTGTCTAGATCGAATGGTGCAGATCACATTTCCTGACTTTGGTTTAAAAACATGCAACCCCGTTCCGAATGTTTTTTTGACCAATCCCGACCATTGATCTCTGCAGATCAATGGTCCCTATTAACTCCTTCTCCGCCTTCGTATCTTTTTCATTTAAACCCCATATTTAATCCTAGCCGTCGATCTTCTACATCCAACGGCTCATATTTAACCCGATAGGCCTGCCTCCTGCAGGTCCCACCTTTCTCAAGATTTGATCTTCGTCGTCCAAATTTTTCATCCTACGGCTTAGATTGAAACCGCCATGTCTCCTATCCTACGCGCATCATATCCATATCGCGCTGATTCTCCTCCGTTGGATTTGAGGTCCCAGATCTGATGGTCCACATTCCATGTCAGGTAACTTTCATCACGAAGGATAATTTCATGAGGGCCACGTGATATTGGTGGTTTTGAAAGGCCACGTGTTGGGTGGGAACGCATATCGCGTTCAAAAAGGAAAAACCATCTCCCCGTCCTTTCACCATGAGAAAACAATTGTTTTTCTCCCCGAAACCACTTTCCCTCTTTTCCCTTGTGTATTAGCACGCGCGCCCTCCACTGTTGATCTATGCAGATCAACAGCTTGGATCTAAAACTCCTTTTTTACATATTACCCTCTACCTCTACCAAAGGGTTTTTAGCCCAGATCTCCACCGTCCATCTCTAGGGCCGATCTCATCCTATGACCCATGATCATCCCGAACCCCCAAATCTATTTTTTACCATATTTCCTCCGTAAAAAAGGTTTTAACCCCATTTCTTCGCATTTATTCTATTTTCCAAACAATGTGACTCCTTCACACTGTTAGATCACAACCAATCCTGACAGTTGATCTCTGTGCAATCAATGTCTCTGACTTGATTAACACCATTGTTCTTTCTGAACAGTTTCCATTCGATCTCCACATCGGATCTCCACCATTGGATGATGCCATCTAATGGTCACGCTTCTCCCCGCAGCATCCAAAGTAGTTAAACCCAATAATGCAAGATTTTGTAAATTAGTTTTGGATTTAGCAGGTGTTTAATGGTTTTTCCATTATATTGAAGAAAAGCTAAAGGCCGAGGATGACGATTCCCGTGCCTTTAATTCATAAAAAAGAAGCCATTCATAGGTTTCACCTCCACGTTTCATCAATGCTTCATGGACATTGATGCCATATGACCCTTTGCATAACCTGCACATCAACAAGACACAGTGAATTAAATCAGAACAAAAGAGTATTAGTGTTGAAGATTAAACGTAGCAGAACTGAAGATTGAAGATGAATTCCATAGTATAATGGATTACGGCTAATATTTATTATCAAAAGCCTAATCCATTAAATTAAAACACAATTAAAGAAAATCAAAATATTATCAACAAAAAGGCCTCCATCGCCACAATAGAGGCCAATTGATTCCTCTCAGCTACCACAAAGCCACTTGTTGCCTCAAAGCATTCACAGAGGCTAAAGTTATTAATCAGAAAGAAGATATTTGCCTCAGCACAGCCAAATAGTTAATTCTTCCAAAGGAACTCAATACAGAAAATATCAGCAGAGTTACTACAGAGATAAATCAGAGCCTTAAAGTCAACAAAAGATCCCACCGAGCTTAATCCTTTAATGTAAATCAATTAATATAGTAAAAATATCTATACTCTTCTCCATTGAGCCCCTCAAAGGCTGAGAAGCATTAATCTGTATTAATTGACCTTGGAGATCTTTTATCAGATCCCACCTCCTCATTCCTTCTATAAATACTCCTGTAGAAGATGAGAAAAGGTTGGTGGCATAAATTTGAAATATATTTGAGCTCTAAAATTCTGATTGTAAATAGTGTTCAAAGGCTCTTAAAGCTCTGCTTGGGATAGAATAGTTAGTCTAAGAATTGAAGATGATTTCTAACCTGAAACACTGGACTTAAAGCTATAACTGGTTTGAAGCATCAATGCAAGCTGATTTATGGGATGTTGGTCTATGTCGACAATGATGTTTTTCTTATTGTGAATCGTTATTTTATTTCTGTTTTCACTTTTTCCATCTTCTCTAATAAATAACAGCAAGCATAGAGTTATAATTTACTGTATATCAGTACCCTTATCTGATTGATAAGCTTTATCTAAATGTTTTCTTCCCATTTCTGTTATTTGGGAATGATTTAATTCAGTTCAAGAAGTTAGGAATTTTGGCATTCCCTCATCCTACTGTCTTAGCTAAATATTAATCTTGAATGTTATTTTAATTTTATGTTAAGTAAAGATGAACTAAGGAAGATATGGTGAGCCCTGGTCCTATTTTTACCCCCAAATACTGTCTGAAAGTTTCCCTAAGAGTGTGTTGAAAGCTGGCTAGTTTCAAAGTACTTACTAGATCTTAAACCATTCTTTGTTATCATTTGTGTTTCCCTTGTGTTTTAAATGTTTCTCTATTGAAAGTGTATCAAAGGCTGGCTAGTTTCGAAGTACTTACCAGATCTTGGATTACTTTTATGTCTTTCTTAAGTGTATGTCAAAAGCTGGCTAGTTTCAAAGTACTTACCAGATCTTGGGCTGCTCTTTGTTCTTCATTTGTTTAAATTCCCCTTCTTGTTGTATCATTTCATTCCATAAATAAAACTTTAAAGAGATCCTTGGAAATAGATGACTTGCCCCATGGACCACTGTTGCCCCTTGTTGTTTCAATTAAACCCTATTATGACTCCATAGCCCAATGGACTAAAACCTGCAATCATCTACTTTTTTTTCCAAAGATTTTTCTATTTGCTTGCAACTTCACACCTTTGAAACTCTTTGCATTTAGGACTTTCCACTCAAAAAATAATCATGCTCAAACATCCAAAACAAACAAAAACCCTTAGCCTTCATAACTAGCCTAATATCATTACCCAAAACTTTAAAGATAAATCCATCTTTACACATATTGGAAAGATCCCTCTCTGGATTCAGGAGGGATAGATCCTAGAATCCCAAAGTGGTTGAAACGGTGTTTCTCCCTGTGGTTGGACTTTTTCCAATCTTGCTTATTACAAGGAGCTAACATTTCTGGTGACTCCGCTAGGGACTGAGTTTAATTTTCATCATAAGTTCCCTTAAATACTTCATAAAACCTTGTGAGTAAAAAGAAGCCTCTTCAAGCACTACCAAATAAATGGTAATCATGATGGAACTTGTTCGAATCAATGACAAACTATGAAAACCCTAGGATTCTCATAGGAATTTATCTAACCTTGAAGGATCAGCTAGCTTAGCCATAAGAGTAGACTGTCTTTGTCTCATAACCATAGCTAAGTTTTGAAACAGATTTAGGACACTCTTAATAACCAATAGGACTGAAAAATAACTCAGAAAACCCAAAAATATTTTAGATTGGAATTTAATAAACATGGTGGTGGACCATCAAACATTTTACTTCCAAAAGAGCTAAAACTTCCACTTTGCGACTCCACAATCCTTAATAAACCTTAAGAATCCACTGGGAAGAACCTTTATCATCATAACATCATTCAAACCTGGTTAGAGGAATGTAGGATTTAAATTTTGTGTAAAATAGATTTGTTAACCTCTTAAAGATTATCATATTTGGTTGAAATTTTCTTGTTTGGTTGGGTCTAAAGACACAGCATAGTGGCTCCTAGAAAGATTCATACTAGAGCCTTTCCTGACCCTCACCCACCTGAGATAGTTGATAACCCTGAAAGTATTCTTAGGAAGTCTCCTTAGATAAATTTTTCAACTGTTTTCAAATCACCCTTGAGAGGTAATTCAATTCCTGAAAATCTTGCAGCTCTACAACAATCACAAGTAGACTTAAGAAATCCATTTAGAACTAGGTCTCTTGGTGATTTAGATCAGCTAGATTCTGAGTCTTCACTTTCATCTCCTGAAACAAGTGAACATCCTCGTAGTAGAGAAACAACACCACCTGATTCACACTTCCTTTCCAATTTAGGTGTCTCTCATCCAAGATCAGCTCATCAATCTATTCCTGGTCCATCCACATATAGTCACGCTACATCCACTGTCCAAACCACTGCACTTCAGCCCACTTTTCCTTTTGTTAATCCACCTCTTGTAAATCCACCTCCACCACATATCATGGCAGCATGGTATGATCCCTTAGTCCTTCCTGTACCATTAGTCAATCTTCCACAGGACTATCAGTCCAAAATTCCATTATATGATGCTAGCAATGCTACTACTGCATCACAACATGTGGATAAGATGAATGACTACTTTGATAGAAATGAAATTGATAATCAATCTGTCAAGCTTATATTATTTGCTTAGAGTCTGGGGGAAGAAGTAAGAAAATGGTTTAAAGGCTTAAACCCCCATAGTATCAATGATCTCCAAGCCTTCCATCAGACATTCTTAAAAAAATGGGAAGTGAAAAATAATCCTCTCCAAGTCCTTTCTGATTACAAGAACCTCCATAGAAACACCGGGGAAAGTGTGCAAGCTTACTGCACTAGATTTAATAGTGTGTATAATGCACTTTCCCCAGATCTAAAACCTCCACAAGGCTCAACACTAAACAAGTTTCCTGAAGGTTTTGACCCTGAGATGGCCTATCAGCTTAGAGAGAGAGATCATGCAACTCTCGAGGATATGCAAAAAGGAGCTCTTGTTGTGGAAGTTAATTTAATGGAGAAGAGAGTGGGAATGAAGAATGAGAAGAGAGTATCCTTCAGAGAAGAGTCTACCCCTTCCACTTCCAGCACAAATATGGAAAAAATGATGGAGGAGATGATGAAGAAAATGAGCATCCTTGAGAGAGCATAAGCAAGCCAAAACCAAATTGCTCCTCAAAATAGAAACCAGAAACAGAATCATAATTTTAGAAGGAACCAACCTCCAAACATACCTAGGGAAGATGATCAATAGATCACTCCTCCCTTTCATCAAAACTATCTGAGTGAGGTTGAAGAAACAGATGAAATAACAGAGGAAGAACATATCAACATGTTGGGAGTAGATAATGATGACTTTGAGATTCATTATGATATAAAACAAGGTCTATACACACCTTATGATGAAAAAAGAGATAATGATGAATGTTATTATCAAGACATGGAGAATGTCATCATAGAATCTCAAAGAGAATATGACCTTAGAAGTAAAACCAATCAAGAGACTCCCAACACCAAAACCTATGACAAATCTTCACAAAACAGCACTGTAAGTAAACCCAAAGTTATCAAACAGAAGGACATAACAGTGGCTATATATTCTGGTAAAGGTAAAGAGAGAGGCACTCAAAACGTTACAAAACAGAGTGCAGACCTTAGCAGTACTAACACTTCAACTAGTACTCCTGTGAAAACAATTTTGTCAAATGTAGATAGAACAAATCAGCAAGCTGATGTTGCTGATAGAGTGGCAACCAATAAGGTTGAGACAAGTGCTCTAAAGAATAAAATTCCTTTCAGCCTGGAACAGGAAATTTCCAAAATTAAAATCTATGTTCCCTTGACTGAGTTAGCTACCCATAATGTATATAGGACCCAAATTTTGAAGGCTTTAAACATTGAAGACAATAATGACACAGTCATTCTTAATGATGACCAACCAAAGCTTATTTTTGGTCCTAAGATTGAAGGTAAGTATCAAGAGGGACATGTTCGTCCATTTTATGTGAGTTTAAATGTTCATGAAAAGATTTTACATAATTCTATGCATGATTCCGGGGCTTCTCATTATTTAATGCCTAAAGCTGTGATGGAGAGCCTCGGTCTAGAAATCACCAAACCTTATAAAGAACTTTATTCCTTTGACTCGAGCAGAGTAAAATTTTTAGGATTAATCAAAGACCTCTGCGTTAACTTAGCCCAGATCCTAGCCAGATGTTTAGTAATGGACATTGTTGTGGCTGATGTTCCCCCAAAGTATGGAATGTTATTATCAAGATCTTGGGGGGCTAAGTTACAAGGGACTATGCAGATGGACATGACCTATGCGACCATCCCTATGTTTAATCAAACAAGAAGACTTTACAGGGAGTCCCATATGCAATACACAGTTACAAGCCAAGACAGACCACAAAACTCTCCTCTGTACTCTGTAAATACATGCCTAGTTTCTTTTATCCTATTTAACAATGAAACATTCAGTGAGAAAGTCACTTTAAATGAATTAATGGCCGATAGAGAGGAGGAGGTAAACATAATGGAGGTGTCAAAACAATTTGCTACATTTGAAAACTTTAGCAAACCAAACACTGGTCTTGAACTACAAGTCTTGCATCCATCACTTTTTAACCTTGACAGTCAAGAAAACATTCCTCAAATAAATCAACAACCAGAGGGGTTAAAATAGTTTCAACTAAGTGTTGATATTCCACAACCATCTGAAAGCGTTTTAGTTGAAGAGGACAGTAACCAGGATGAAACCGAAAATAGTCCTCTATGGAGTATGAATTTTGATGGGTCATGCACTAGAACGAATGCTGGTGCAGGTGTTTGGATATGCAACACTGAGAACAACCACACAGAAAGAATTTCCTGTAAATTAAACTTTCAGTGTTCAAACAACATAGCACAATATGAATCCATGCTTTTAGGCTTACATTTGTTGAAAAAAGTTAGCAGCCAAAATAATCAAAGCATATGGGGATTCTGAGTTAATCATTAGGCAAATAAACGGGGAATACAATACAAATCACCCAAGACTTAGGGCCTATCAAAATGATGTCGTGGACATTTTAAAAACTTTTGAGGAGTACCAGATAATTTTTGTCTCGAGAAAAAGAAATATTGCAGCCCACAGTTTAGCCTTTGCAGCTAGAACATGCTTAACGCCATATGAAACCAAAGAATTCCCAACTCAGATTAAATTTAGACCAGCCATTCCCGATAACAAAAAATATTGGCAAGTGTTCGATGGAGACAAACAAATAGAAGACTTCATGCAATTCAAAAATGAATTTGAACTACATAGTTCGGATTCAGATTATGAAACAGAATGCAATAGTGAAGAAAATTTTCTCGAGGAAGAAGAACCGTCTCCTGAGGTTGCCAATATAAATCTACTATCTAGAAAACTTAAAAACAAAACAGAGATGACTGCAGAGTTAGAAACAGAGGAGTTAGAAACCTTGCAGTCTAAAGATCAGAGTTTTCCTAAGGGTCTGGCCCCTTTAGAAGAGTTGTTTGATTTTAACAATGTGGCCAAGAAGCCAAAGCTGGAGCCTATAGAGACTGAAGTGGAGGAATGTAATATAGGAAGTAAACTAAAACCAATGATGATTAAACTGTCTAAGACTTTACCAGCTCACATTAAACTCAAATTCATAGAGCTATTTAAAGAATTTTCTGATGTTTTTGCGTGGAGTTACGAAGATCTTAAATCCTATGACACTGAAATAATACAGCACAAAATCCCTCTCAAGGAAAACCAAAAACCATTCAAAAAGAAATTGCGCAGAATAAACCCTATTCATCTACCTTTAGTTGAGAAGGAAATCAAGAAAATGTATGAAGATGGTATTATTGTCCCTATTAGATATTCTGAGTGGGTGTCTAATCTGGTGTCAGTTAGGAAGAAAACAGGAGAGATGAGGCTTTGTATATACTTTAGAGACTTAAACAAAGCTTCATTGAAAGACAACTACCCTTTACCTAAGATGGATCATATTTTACAAAGGGTGGTAGGGTCTAGAAGAATTTCTTTGCTTGATGGCTATTCAGGGTATAATCAGCTTTAGTCCACCTTGATGATCAATTAAAGACAACTTTTACTACACCTTGGGGCACTTTCATGTATGTGAAAATGACCTTTCGTCTAATGAATGTTGGTGCAACTTTTCAGAGAGCCATGGACATAGCATTCTCGGAAGAATTGGGCTAATTCATCATTATATACCTTGATGATGTTACTTTGTTTTCAAAGACAGATGAAGAGCACTTGGAACATTTGAGAAATTTTTTCAAGAAATGCAGAAAGTTTGGGATATCTTTAAACCCTAAGAAGAAACTATCCGGTCTCCAAGAAGGTAAACTTCTTGGGCACATTATTCCAGAAGAGGGTATTAAGTTATATCAAAAGAGGATTGAGGCCATATTATAGATCTCCCACCCTCAAAACATCAAAGAGTTGCAATCTTTCATTGTAAAGATTAACTTTTTGAGAAGGTTCATCCCCAACTTGGCTGAGCTCCTTAGGAACATTACAAACATGCTGAAGAAGGAGTAAGGGGTAAAATGGACCTTGGAAGCAAAGAAGTCCTTCAAGCTGGTGAAACAAGTGTTAACCAAAACACCGGTTCTAATAAGTCCTGATTTTTCAAAATATTTTTATATTTTTTCATTTGCATCAGAACATACAATAGTTGTTGTCTTTTTACATAAAAATCCACAAGGACAAGAGAAACCTATTGCATTATTTAGAAAGGCTTTGAGAGATGCCCCTTTGAAGTATAACATTATGGAAAAGCAAGCTTTTACCTTGGTTAAAGCTTTAAAATACTTCAAAGTATACATCCTGCACTCACACATCATTACCTTTGTCCCAAATTCAGTTGTGAAAGACATTCTAACATAGGACCCAGATGGTAAGAGAGGTAAGTGGATTGTTGTTATTCTTGAATATGATTTAGAGATAAAACCCACTAAACTCATCAAAGGCCAAGGTCTAGCTAGATTGATGGCTGAATCCAATTCTGAAGTTCTTGAAATTAATATGATTAATGCCTTGGATGAAATAGAGGAAATCTCAACTCCCATTGTTGAAGAAAATTTTATGAATTCCTCTTGGTATGCTGATATTTTTTATGTTTTGCTCAATTTGAATACACCTCCTGGTTTGACAAAAACAGAGGCAAGGTTCCTAAAGTGAAAAGTTGTAAACTATTGCATTATAGATAAATGTCTTTATTGGAAAAATGCAAGTGGTATATTGCTTAAATGTTTGCCTGAGTATGATGCAGAGAAGGTTAAGCATGATTTACATGAAGGAGAGTGTGGAGGCCATTTATACTGGAAGACAACAGCCAACAAAATCTTGAGGGTTGGTTACTATTGGCCTACTCTTTTTCTTGATGGACACAAAATGATCATTGCCTGTCATAAATGACAACTTTTTTAAGGAAAAAGGAAGCTGCTACCCTTACCTCTGCATCCAATCACTGTTGAAGCTCCATTTCAATAATGGGGACTTGACTTCATAGGTGAAATCCATCCACCATCCTCTGCCCAGCATAGATGGATTCTCACTACCACAGACTACTTCACTAAATGGATAGAATCTATCCCCTGTAGGCAAGACAATGATTCTTTCATTATAAAGTTCATGGAGAATAATATTCTCTTTAGATTTGGCTGCCCTACCAAGATCATCACTGATAATGCAGCAGCATTTGGATCAAAGAAGATGGTTAAGTTCTGTCACAAGTATCAGATAACATTGGGGCATTCCATGGCCTATTACCCTCAAGGTAATGGACTTGCAGAATCCTCAAACGAGAGTTTAGTGACATTAATCAAGAAGTTGTTGGAGGACAACAAGAAGTCTTGGCACACAAAGCTAGTTCATGCCCTTTGGGCTGACAGATTGACATTGAAAAAATCTATTGGTATGTCACCCTACCAGCTTGTGTATGGTACTGATGCAATTTTTCCAACCAGCCTTGGTGTGCCAGTTATGAAGTTGATTCAAGAGATCCAAACAGAAGGCAATGATATGATCAGAAGGATAAATCAGACCATTCATGTTCAGGAAACCAGAGAGGAGGTTTATAACAAAGCATTACCAAAGCAAGACAACATCAAAAAGCTTTTTGACAGAAGAACAAAGGCCAGAAATTTCAATATTTGGGACAAGGTTTTAAACTGGGACTCAAGGAGGGAAGACAAGGGCAAGCATGGAAAATTTGACAACTTTTTGCTTTGCCCTTACTTCATTCATTCAGCTACTGGTAATAATGCCTTTTTCTTACAAGAGTTGAATGGAGCAGAGCTGTTTGGGGGTCCTGTTAATGGTAGGATGCTTAAGCATTACTTCTCTTGATTCATGTCATGTTCTGAAAGCCTTTTTTTATATTTTTTCTCATTATAAATATTTCACCCATCATTGCATTCAAAATTAGAAAAAACAAAAAATACAAAAACAGTGAAAGAAAGAAAAGAGGGCAGATTGAAAAAACAATAAAGGTACAACCCCATACCAAAAAAGAGAAACAAATATGAAAGTGTGCAAGCTTAAATGCCACTCCTGAGAAACACATTTCTAGCTAGTAAAATAGCCTAATCTTGACTAATTAGTTTTAAATTTACTGTTGATAGGATAGTGAATTTGATTTTCCAAACAGTTTAATCTTGGCTTATTAGTAGGTAGATCAGGCTAGAAATTAAAGGTCCAAACATACTCAAAATCTGAACCTGAGTGTCTAAAGGAAGAATGACTCAAATCTGTTTATTTCTGAGTCAAAACAAAGGTAAAACTGGTTCTAATCAGCTCAAAATCTCAACCAGATATTAAGGAAATAACAGCTCAAATAAAATTCAACACAGAGCTGAAAAAAGATGAAGGAAGTGCTTTAAACTTTCAGATCTTAAGCCTTCCATTTTTATTTAATTTTCTGCAAAATAATATCTATGTGTAGCTTGTTTTTTATGCCATAGATCAGAATCAAGTTAGACTGTTCAATCCTGACTTGTATGCTTTTAAATTTTTGTTGTAGAAATTAGAGAATAAAAATCTGTTAGACTGTTTAATCCTAACAGATTGGTAGATTAGGTAGAGAAAAATATGAAATCAACTGTTTAATTTGAGTTCATGGAGAAATAAGGAGTAGAAATAGATTAGTGTTATTATTTCAAAAGAATAAAACTTTGTGAAAAGAGTCTGCCAATACAAGTGCACTCTAAAGAAGAAAAAATGTTAGATTAGTAGGATTGGGTAGGTAGAAAGCTTGTGTTGATAAAGGTCCATTATTTTCCATGGCTACTAACAATTTTTCAAAGCAAAAGAATAATATCCAAGCCAAGAAAGACAGCCCAATGGATGAGGCACTAATCAACCTCCCAGAGAATGCAAGTCTGAAGTTCTTGATGCCTTCAAGAAGGCACCATCCCCAAGTGGAGCCACTGTTAGCCACCAATAAAATTTGTCAAGTCAAATGGTGGCTAAAACATTTTTTGAGCCTTCAAGGAACAATTTTTATTGCAAGAAAGTGTTATCTCTTGAAGATTCATGAAGACAACATGTCCTTGGTTCAATCTTCACTGTTGTTTCCTTTTCCAACTTAGAAATTTTGTTGTTTTCAATGAAGATAAAACTGCTGCAAACACCATTTTTCCCCTTCCCCCACCTCAAAACTAACCTTCATTTTATTCCCTTTTTCCCCCATCATTTTCTTGTATTTTTCATCCATTCCCCTTTTTCCTTCATAAAATCCACCTTACAGAGTTTAAAATTCCTTTTTTAACTCTGTCGAAACCCCCAAATCCATCAAAAAACTCTTAAATTTCATAAAAAAAACACTTTTTGTATTACAGGTTTAAGCCCCTTTGGGCTAAGTCCTAACCACTTCCCCACCACGTGCCCTGGTGCTCGAACCAAGCGCCAATGGTCCCTTGTTTTATAAACCCTAATCTTATTATCGCCTCATATAACCTTTTGGCCCCCAATCGGGTGCTAAAACATTGTATAATTCCATCTCCGATGCATTTTTCCCCTTTCTTAATCCATAAAACCCACTTTCCTAAGTTTTGGTCTAAACACGCCCATACAATGTGTTTTTAATATAAATAGGTAGATTGAAAATCTCGCATCAAAAGTTCCGATGTGATTAGAGCCCCATTTGTATAAACTCCCGCCCTCCACTTCACTCCATGTAACTTGCACCTGGGACCAAGAGTTAAAGGTCCCAAAGCGCTAATCGCATCGCAAATTTTAAATGGGTAGATTGAAAAGCTCGAAGGCCCGATCCAAAGTTCTGATTGCGATTGGCCCTTTATTATATACACCCCAGGCCTATTATATTTCATAAAGACCAACGGCCTCGTAGTTGGGCGCCAAACCATCTCATATATATATATATATATATATATATATATATTCCACCCTGAACCACCAAAACCTTTACATTTCGTTAATTTTTTATTTTCATGTATTATAAAGGGTTTCCACTGGTACAAGTTTTGAAACAATATCGACCATTGATCTAAAGTTGATCAACGCTCAACACATAATTGCATTGCAGTTTTTTGTCGAGCACGTTATAATAATTCCACCCCCGATTGGTCAACCCCTGATGAGTTCTCCGCCGTCGATCTGATCTGCAAATCGACGGTCCGTAGTTAATTGCATCGGCGCCTCTCGATTTTCTCCCCTCGCCGATCGTCGAGCTCTGATTGCATCTTGGCCGTCCACGTTTCCAGATCGGATGGTCTAGATTGAATTTCCTGACTTTGGTTTAAAAACATGCAGCCCCACTCCTAATATTTTTTCGACCAATCCCGACCATTGATCTTTGCAGATCAACGGTCCTTATTAACTCCTTCTCTGCCTTTGTATCTTTTTCATTTAAACCCCAGCTTTAATCCTGGCCGTTGATCTTCTACATCCAATGGCTCATATTTAACCCGACAGGCTTGCCTCTTGTAGGTCCCGCCTTTCTCAAGATTTGATCTACGCCGTCCATCCTACGACTCAGATTAAAATCGCCCTGTATCCTATCCTCCGTGCATCATATCCATATTACGCTCATTCTCCTCCGTTGGATATGAGGTCCTATATTTGACGGCCCACGTTCCATGTCACATAAATTTTAGCACGAAGGATAATTTCGTAAGGTCTGCGCAATATTGGTGGTTTTGAAAGGCCACGTGTCAGGCGGGAATGCATATCGCGTTCAAAAAGGAAAAACTGCCTCCCCGCCCTTCCACCGTGCGAAAACAACTGTTTTTCTCCCCGAAACCACTTTCCCTCTTTTTCCTTGTGTATTATCGTGCGCGCCCTCCACCGTTGATCTCTACAGATCAACGACTTGGATCTAAAACTCCTTTTTACATATCGCCCTCCACCTCTACCAAAGGGTTTTTAGCACAGATCTTCACTGTCCATCTCGAGGGACGATCTCATCCTATGGCCCACGATCATCCTGAATCCCTAACTCTATTTTTTACCATATTTCCTCCAAAAGAAAGGTTTTAACCCCATTTCTTTGCATTTCTTCTATTTTCCAAACAATGTGACTCCTTCACACTGTTAGATCACAACCAATCCCGACCGTTGATCTCTACACAATCAACGGCCCTGACTTAATTAACACCATTGTTCTTTCCTAATAGTCTCCATTCAATCTCCACATCAGATCTCCACCATTGGATGATGCCATCCAATGGCCACGCTTCTCCCCACAGCTTCTGAAGTAGTTAAACCCAATAACGGAGGATTTCTTACTTAGTTTTGGATTTTGCAGGTTTTTAATGGTTTTTCCATTATATTGAAGAAAAGATAAAGGTCGGGGATGACAATTCCCATGCCTTTGATTCATTAAAAATAATCCATTGACAGGGTTCACCTCCACGTGTCATCAATGCTTCATTGGCATTGATGACATATGACCCTTTGCAAAACCTGCACATCAACAAGACACAGTGAATTAAATCAGAACAAAAGAGTATCAGTGTTGAATATTAAACGCAGCAGAACTGAAGATTGAAGATGAATTCCATAGTTTAATGGATTACGACTAAGATTGATTATCAAAAGCCTAATCCATTAAATTAAAACACAATTAAAGAAAATCAAAAGATCATCACACAGAAAGGCCTCCATCGCCACAACAAAGGCCAATTGATTCCTCTCAACTACCACAAAGCCACTTGTTGCCTCAAAGCATTCAAACAGAGGCTAAAGTTATTAATCAGAAAGAAGATATCTGCCTCAGCGTAGCCAAATAGTTAATTCTGCCAAAGGAACTTAATGCATAAAATATCAGCAGAGTTACTACAGAGATAAAACAGAGCCTTAAAGTCAACAAAAGCTCCCACCGAGTTTAATCATTTAATGTAAATCAATTAATATAGTAAAAATATATGTACTCCTCTCCATTGAGCCCCTAAAAGGCCGAGAAGAATTAATCTATATTAACTGACCCCGGAGATATTTTATCAGATCCCACCTCCTCATTCCCTCTATAAATACTCCTGTAGAACACGAGAAAAGGTTAGTGGCGGAACTTTGAAATATACTTGAGCTCGAAACTTCTGATTGTAAATAGTGTTCAAAGACTCTTGAAGCTATTATTGGGATAGAATAGTTAGGCTGAGAAGTGAAGATGATTGCTAACCTGAAACACTGGACTTAAAGCTGTAACTGGTTTGAAGCATCAATACAAGTTGGTTTATGGGATCCTGGTCTATGTCGACAGTGATGTTTTTCTTATTGTTAATCATTATTTTATTTTTGTTTTCACTTTTTCCATCTTCTCTAATAAATAAAAACAAGCATAGAGTTAGGATTTACTATATATCAGTACCCTTCTCTGACTGATAAGCTTTATCTAAATGTTTTCTTCCAATTTGTGTTATTTGGGAATGATTTAATTCAGTTCAAGCAGTTAGGAATGCTAGTGTTCCCTCGTCCTACTGTCTTAGCTAAATATTATTATTTAATGTTATTTTTAGTTTATGTTAAGTAGAGATGAACTAAGGAAGATATGGTGAGCCCTGGTCCTATTTTTACCCCCAAAGACTGTCTGAAAGTTTCCCAAGAGTGTGTTGAAAGCTGGCTAGTTTCAAAGTACTTACCAGATCTTAGACCATTCTTTGTTATCATTTGTGTTTCCCTTGTGTTTTAAATGTTTTTCTATTGAAAGTGTATCAAAGGCTTTCTATTTTCGAAGTAATTACTAGATCCTAGATTACTTTTATGTCTTTCTTAAGTGTATGTCAAAAGCTGGCTAGTTTCAAAGTACTTACCAGATCTTGGGTTGCTCTTTGTTCTTCATTTGTTTAAATTCCCCTTCTTGTTGTATCATTTCATTCCATAAATAAAACTTTAAATATATCCTTAGACATAGATGACTTGCCCCATGGACCACTCTTGCCCCTTTTTGTTTCAATTAAACCCTATTATGACTCCATAGCCCAATGGACTAAAACCTGCAATTATCTATCTTTTTGGCCAAAGCTTGTTCTATTTGCTTGCAACTTTACACCTTTGAAACTCTTTGCATTTAGGAATTTCCACTCAAATAATAATCATGCTCAACCATCCAAAACAAAAAAAAACCATCCACCTTCATAACTAACCTAATATCATTACCCAAAATTTTAAAGAGAAATCCATCTTTACACTTATTGGAGAGATCCCTCTCCGGATTCAGGAGGGCTAGATCCTTGAATCCCAAAGTGGTTGAAACGGTGTTTCTCCCTGCGGTCGAACTTTTACCAATATTGCTGATTACAGGGAGCTAACAGGCTATCTTCATTAATTTGGTCATTGTTTTGACTTTTTTCCTTTTGTTCGACACTGTCTGCTGTGAGGCTGCTAGTGTCTTTTTCCTCACTATGAGTCCCAGCATATTTTCCTCCTTCCTCATCATGGGTATCACTTCTTGAATCTCTGTGCTCTTCTTGGCTTGTATTCTTATCTCTGTTGTTGTTTTTACTATCTTCCCTTTGGCTATCTTCCTCCTTACTTTTGTTTTTACCATCTTCCCCTTGGCTATCTTCCTTTTTGCTACTTTCCTCTTCTCCTTTTCCCTCTTCTTCTTCAGTTTCTCCCTTATCCTCATCATTTTCCTCTTTTATACCTTCCTTATGATTATTACTTCTTTCTTCATGATCAGCAGTGCTTCCTTCAAGGCCATCATTACCTTCTTTAGGACCACTACTTCTTTCTTCATGATCACTTATTTTTTCTTTATGATCACCTTTGTTTTCTTCATGAACACTTTTCTGAGGAAAAGGAAGAATGTTTGCTTGGGAGAGTGATTAATGGGAGGAAGGTGAATCATGGTTAGTGGAGGGCGATGAAGGGGTATGAGGATGATTTTGATAAGAGGATGGCACATTTTGCAGTGGGATGGAGGATGGGGTGGTGAAGTCATCATGGGTAATAAAGGCTTCCCAAGGAATGCCTTGTTGCTCCAGTTGGTGAGTTACAATGATTTTGACAAGAGAGTGATGAAATGGGCTTGCCATCTGCTGAGTTGAAGGCTTATTTTTCATGATGGTGGACATTTTTTCAATGCTTTTGCAGAGGAAATAGGGCATATTCAGCAACTTGGTCCTGGAGAAGTGCATGAGGAATCTAATATTATAGGAGTAGATTTGTGAGAAACTACCCTCACAGGTAAAGTATTTCATGACAATCTTCATGAGGATAGAGTACTTGTCCAGTAGATGTGAAAAAGGAAAAAAGGCTTTACACATAGCTTGACAACTAGATTTTAGAAATGGATGATAATGGATCAAGTCAACATGTTTCTGTTTAAACCATATTTCTCATATACAAGGCATCCTAGTAGCTTTAGAGATAGCTTTAGGGGTCAATTCAAACATTACCCCTGCTAGATGAACTTTATGTCTGTAAAGCCTTAGGGAAAATAACTCTGTTAACTGAGGATGGATCTTGACTTCTTTTACCTTATTGCAGAACTCAAAAAACCCTAATTATTGGAAATAGATAAGATAGAAGGGGAGGATATCAGCTCTTTGGTGTCTGTAGGCTCAAACCTATTGGGCTTCCCTCCTTTCTTAGACTATCTCCTTGGTTTTTGAGGCTCATCACTCTCTTCTTGAGACAAGGTGATTACCTTGCCCCTTATTCCAATTTTTAAATAGAAAAGGCTTTTAGCTAGTGAAATGATGAGGAAAAATGTTTCTTAAGAGGTTTTGGACTTCTAAATAGGATTATAGGATCAACAGAGAAACAAGTTATATTTATATCCAATTTTTCCCTCAAGCTGTCTTTGACACAACCTTAGCGCTATCTACATGAGGCTGTGCAACAGGCTAAGTGGTGGGCGTGCAGCGCCTTCGGCCTGGGCACTTTCTGCATGTGAATCGTGCGGCAACGGCAGTGGTAGGCGCACAGCGCCTCTCGGCACAGGCGACCTCTGCACGATGACTTGAGCACTATTAGGTGGAATTTCCTCCATGCCAGGCGGGAAAGAGTATGCACAACGCCATTCTTCAGGCGTGCAACGTCCAGTTATAATTTTCACTGGACGCACCTACAGGCACGCAACTCCCATCTACAGGCACGTAGCGTCTACGGAAAGTTTTCTAAGGATGCTCTCCGAAGCTTCAAACGCACTTCTTCTTTTGCCAAAGGTGGAATGAAAATGAAAAAGGCCGTTGGGGCTATTTATACCCATTTTTTAAATTATTTAGGACAAAAAACCCCCTTTCCTATATTTTAATGTGCACATTTCTATTTTCTATCTTTTAACTGTCTTTCTAGTGCAACGACCTTTTTGGAGCCTGTCTTCTTTTTGTTTCTCAACCACTAATGTTAAGTCCCTATATTAATATTATAGCCCCTTATTATGTTAGTGTAGCCCCCCTTATTGTTATTATTGTACCCATGTAACCCCCATATTGTTATTATTGTGCCCTTACATTATTATTGTTAGGTTGGCTAGGATTACATTGTGGCCCCACTAGGATTATATTGTGGCCCCATGGACTCCTATATATAGAAGGAGGTTTTGTTCATTTGTATCATCCAAGAATTGTTCATTTATGTAATGTATTATAGGTTTCCCCCTCGAAGTGGCTCATTTATAAGGGGTTGATATCTCTTTTCTTCTATTTTTGGAGCTGGTTACACAACATTTGGTATCAGAGCTTTGGATTCTAGGGTTTCGCTGCTCCAAACATGTCATCGTGGAATTTGTGCTATAAATTTTTTTCTACGAAGTTTCAGAAGCTTAAAGTTTTAGGGTGCGAAGCCGAGATCCTGAGGAACATTTTCTACAAATTTCAGAGCTTGGTTCACAATATTCTTGGAGATATGATCTGTGGAAGTTAGGTCTTTTTTCAGGATCCTAAACAGGTCATCATGGAATTTGTGCTATAATTTGTTTTCTACGAAGTCTCAGAAGTTGAAATTCATAGGGTGCGAAGCCCAAATCCTGAGGAACATCATCACACAATTTCAGATCTTGGTTCAAAATATTTTTGGATATATGATCTGTGGAAGGTAGTGCTTTTTTAGGCTCCTGAATTTCATCTCAAAGAGGTGATCATGGGAAAATCTTCATAACTCTCTCTCTGAGTATCGGATTGGATTTTCGTAAAAATTGGTCACTAATATACGGACTTTGGTTTCTTGGATATCAATTTCAGAGCCAAAGGACAAAACAATGACACGTGGAAAGTCGTACAAGTTCGTTGTACTGAACCAGTCCATAATTAGGTCATTGTGGGAGATTGGACACAAATTTGTCTTGCAGAATCCAAATCAAGTCAGACCTATGGCATTTGAAATAAAATTCAGAGGGCTACATTAGTACCGAAATTCAAATATTGAGGTGCTACAATCGTAGAGATAATCGAATTTCAATATCGAGCTCCTCAAAAGCAAGAAAAATCTATACTATGATGCATGAAGAGGAAGAGTTGCAGTATGAGATATCAAAATTACAGTACCAAGTGCAACAAGTTTCAATCTTACAAAGAGAAATTGAAGATGAAATAGATGGTTTAAAAGAAAAATGGAGGCTAAGATGGATGGTTTGAAGGATCAAATAATAGCAAATATGGACGATAAATTAATGGAAGATCACATCGAGCATCAACAACAAGTTCTCCAACTCTCAAAGGATAACCCAACTTTGGTGCAGAATCTAATGAAACAACAGGAAGATCAACATCACATCGAAAGAAGTTATGAAACAGTCATAGAAACAAGAACTTGACAAGTACGATCAATTTCAGAGTATCTCAGCAAGTGGAAGACCTTTCCTGTAAAATATTTCACATGGGAGGATGAGAATTTTATACAAAAGCATCAATAAATAATCAAGCGTTGAGGACAACACTTGTTTGAAGGAGAGGGAAATGTTAAGTCCCTATATTAATCGTATAGCCCCTTATTATTTTAGTGTAGCCCCCCTTATTGTTATTATTGCACCCCTGTAACCCCCATATTGCTATTATTGTGCCCTTACATTATTATTGTTAGGTCGGCTAGGATTACATTGTGGCCCCACTAGGATTATATTGTGGCCCCATGGACTCCTATATATAGAAGGAGGTTTTGTTCATTTGTATCATCCAAGAATTGTGCATTTATGTAAGGTATTGGAGGTTGCCCCCTCGAAGTGGCTTATTTCTAAGGCGTTCATATCTCTTTTCTTCTATTTTTGGAGCTGGTTACACAACAACTGATTTATGGTCTAAGTAATTGATTTTTTTGTGATGCATTTGTTTGTCATTGCAAGGTGAATTTAAAATATATTATGCCTCCATATCTCTTGAAACAAGTATGTGACTGTCTCTTTGTGTGACAGTTTAATTAACAAACTTTGATTGTTACTCCTTTAGTGAAAATGCCACCTAGAGCCTTAAAAATTAGATTTTCTCACCTTTTGGATTTGAAAATCACATATTTGATTTAGTGGAGTTTTTTACTCTTTCACTTATCTTTAGAAGATAACTTAGCAAAACTTTTACACCCTCTCCTATTGATGAAGGAGGTGCTTACTTTGACTTGTCTGACTACTTACTCATTTTCCCAATTTTCTGAAATAGTTTCCAAATATCTTCCACTATGGGTTAAGAAATCAGATATTGGCTTTCACAAAAATCATACCGTGCTGCTTTTCTTCTTTATAATGTTCTTAGTCTTTTCTTTCATTTGATGGTGCATCTGACAACCTTTGTCTTGTTTGTAGGAGTGTGGAAAAGGGCAGCTATCCCTCTCCCATTTATGCTTTGAGGCCAAAAACGGTCCTAATGATCCCTTTGTCGAAATGCGCCATGCTTTTCATATATTACTGAATTTTCTGAGATTTTGCATAGAGGTTTGCATGAGCAGCAATTTACCTCTTTTTATGAAATCAAGACTTTTGTAGTAGCTTTTAGTTTTTTATGTCTCTCAATCACTTTAGATGACCTTTTGAAATGTTTAGGTACCCTTGAATTATTTATGTAGAGAAACCCTTGGTTTTTCTTTGTGACCACTAGCTCACTGTACCTTTTATTCAACTACCAATTACTTGACTGAAATTATCTTTGGTGTCTCTCTTTGGCTTTGCTTTTCTTTAGGCTAAACATCAAGACATCCTTGCAAAGATGCGTTTGATATGATAGTCTATTATTGGCAGATTTCACTAATGGACTAGGAGGGTAACCTTAGATGCTTCTTGAGTGCTTTTCAGAAAAATGACAACCTCATCCCTGTGTCCTTTTGAATTTACCTTTTATTTTTTGTGACAATATAGTGCATGGGGAAAACTGATGGTGCGTGACCTATGAAAACCTAACTGAATTATTTGAAAGGTATTTAGAACAAGGCTTTTGACCGAGGGTTTAAAAAAGAGTTTTGAACAAGACACGGGGTTTTTAGATATTCTACTTGTCCACCATCACCTATAAACCTAGATACCTTTATGTTACTTTGAAGGTCTTTCTAGATAGATCTTTGACATCAACAGTGATTTGGGAAGTTGAAGAGTAAGAGGGAAAACTTGGCTTAACTTGGCCAGACGAATTTGTGAAATAAGAGGGCTTAGGCATTAGAGGTAGAATGCTATAGACAGAAGTAAAAATCATGGATAGAGTAGGGTACATTGGCCCAGGAAGGGGTCTTGATAGGATGACTGATCCGATCATAGTAGACAAGAGAGGAGGGATAATGGAAAAATTTCTCTGAGGAGATTTCTAGAAGTCATAATGATTCTTTGAATTTGGTTTCTATAAAACCTGGACATAACATATAGTCATCTAAACAAGTGAAAATTACTGATGAATAACAGTGGCTCTATTTGGGGAGGGCATCTCCTTCTCGGGAGGTGTCCAGAATTGTAGATTTATGGCTTGTGAAGACCAGTGCCTCATCCATTGGCATAATATTCTGTTTTTCATCGCTGCTTTCCTGAAATGGTGTTTTGAAAATATGAATGCAAGATTAGCTCAAATTCACGTTTACCTACCCACCTACTTTGCCTAACATTTTTTCTTCCTTGGGTGCAATTGGACTGGAAAACCCCTTGAAATTTTATTTTTGAAAGAGAAAACAAACTATATACTTCTATACTTATATCCCTCGGGAATTTAGATTAAGCTAGTGAACCCCTTTTATTCTCTACCTATACTAGATCAACTGTCAAGATTAAGCTGTTTGACAAGATTTCATTTACTACCCTAAAAACATGAAATTGAAAATATGATCAAATTAGGATTAGACAGTCTAATTTGTCATGTGTTTGTGGCATAACAACAAGTTGCACACAAATGTTATTTTTGTACAAAAATAAGATATAGAAAAATCAGGGCTAGGATACATAGTTTGCTACTCATCCCTATTTTCCTCTTTGGTTATTATTGGGCCTCTGTTTTGCCTTGTTTTATATCACCTTTTACTCGAAATCACTCATGATTTTGTTTAGCTTGAATAAGTCATTTTCATAGTTTTGTGCATTCTCAGAAATAATAAGTAAGTATTTGTTATTCTTTTGTTTTAATGCGATTTAAACATTAAAGGCATATTTAATAATAGTTTGTGTGTTTGCAGGTTTACAAAGTTGGTTATATACCTATTCTGATGGAGGAAAAGTTCCTGCACCACACATTCTTCCACTAGTACCAGAACACATTCCTGCACCAGCATTGAAAATCACCAAGTCTACTAAAAATATGCATAATTTCTAAATGGCCAAGTTTGACCTAGGGTTTATGCATGTTAGCCACCTAAAAAAAATTTCATATAAAATGGTGGCTAAATCATTTTTTGAAAGCCTTAAAGAAACAATTTTATTGCCAAATTGTTAGTTATTGAAGTCTTATGAAGATAAATTATCCTTGAGTTAATATCCACTGTTGTTTCTCTCTTAAATTTTGAAAATATGTTGTTTTCCTGAAGAAAAGACTGCTGCAAAAACTCCATTTTCCCCCTCATTTTACCCCTCTTTTCACTCATTATTAACCTTCATTTTCATCCCCTTTTCCTCAGAAAAATTCCTCCATTTTCATCATTTTAACCTTCAAAATCACTTCAAGGCTCTTTTAAAATCATTTGGTCTTCTTCCATTGGTTTTAAAAAGCCTTCATTCCTCTACCGAAACCCTCATTTTCCCTTAAAAACTCTGTTTTAAAAGCCAAAAGACAGTCTTTTTATTTTATAAAGTTTTAGCCCTCGAGGGCTTAACTTTTATAAACCTCTACTTCATAAGACCTTAAGCCCCACAATCGGGTGGTTAAAATATCCTAAACCCTTCTTCTAAACCCTCAAAAACCTTTGCTTTCCTTTGTATTTTTGTAAAAAACCGACTTTTTCATTAAGTCTGACGGTTCGTTGTTTTAACGAAAACCAACCATTGATCTAAAACCGATCGAAAATCAATAAAATCTCGCATCGGAGTTTATTTTTTCGGTGCATTTGAAGGCCCCTTCCTTTTTTCCGATTCTGATGGGATCCTTTTGTGCTAAACCCCAAACCACTTCCCCTCGATATAACCCGCGCCCAGGACCAAGCGATCAAGTCCCGAGCGCTAATCACATCAGAGTTTTTTCATTGGGCATATTTTAATAGTCTTTGTCCCCTCTGATTGGCCACCTTTCGATGGCTTCCTAACTGTTGATCTTCCCCGCCAGGCCCAAATATGAAGGCCCTCATCGCTCTATTCAATAGCCCGCATACCTGCCTTTGGCATTTACAAACTAATCTCTGTCATCGATCTGGTCCTGAGATCAACGGTCCTTGTTCAATCGCATAGGCACTTTGTTCCCTTTTCCCCTACCGATCGTGATCTTCGGATTGCATCTAGGTCATCCATACACTAAGATCCAACAGTCCAGATCAATCCTTACTTCCCTTTGTTATTTCTCAAACCCCACTGTATAAATTTTTCATCGAATCTCCATCGTTGATCTCTGCAGATCAATGGCCCACATTGACCCATGCTCTGCCTGACCCCTCACCTCATATTTTATTGCATTGATCCCAAGATTGGATCTGGGCCGTTCATTCCACTCATCCGACGATCCAGATTCAGCCCGATAGGTCCAACTCCTTTGGGTCCTACCTTTCCCCAGATCAAATCTTTGTCGTTCATTCCCTGATCTGATGGTCCATATTAAAACTTCCATGACCCTGTCCCACATCTTATCACCCGTGCATCTATTGTCCATCGTGCTCTCCTCATGACCGTCCAACCTAAGACCCCAGATCTGATGGCCAGCGTGCGGTTTCGTGCAATTTTAAGCCAAAAAGATAACATTTCAAAATTACGCGATGAGGGTGGTTTTAAAAGGCCACGTGTCGGCTAGTAATGCATATCACGTTCAAAAAGGTAAAACTGCCTTTCTCCCTTTTCGTCACGTGAAACTAGCAGTTTCTTCAGCTGAAACCACTCTTCCCATTCCCATTTCATTTTCTCATATGTGATCTCTGTCGTTGATCTCTGAGATCTAACGGTTCATGTTCAATCTCGCCTTTAGTTCATTGTCCTTCGCCCATCCTCCAAGGGATTTCATAATCAATCTCCATTGTTGATCTCTGTGGCTGATCTAATCCGACAGCCCAGAATCCTTCAAGAAACCCCAAATTTCGTTTTAACACTTTTTTCGCTCCGCCAAATTTTTTCGCCCTTTTCCTTTGCATTTTTTCCCATTTCACTATAATGTATCCCCTCTACATTATATTTCCCCGATCGATTCCGACTGTTGATCTCTGTAGATCAACGGCCCTGACTTAATCTCCCCACGATTTAATCAACCGCCTCCCATTTGACCCCCGTGAGCAATCTCCACCGTTGGATGCTTTCACCCAACGATCACGATCTAACCAAACCTCTGAAGCAGTCTAAACCCTTCCTGCAGGATTTTTTCTAATTTTTCTTTGTTTTACAGGTTTTAATGGTTTTTTCAAAATTTTTAAAAGAAAACTGAAGGCCGGGGATGACGATCCCCCAGGCCTTTATTCATCAAGAATATCATTCTACGGGGTTTGACACCATGTTTCATCAGTGCCTCATGAGCACTAACGCCATTATAAAACCTCTGTAACGCCTGCACATCAACAAGACACAACAAAGCTTAATCAAATAGAGAGTATTAGTGTTAAAGGATCCAGTCACAGCAGAGATGAAGAATCGAAGATGGTTTACATATTTTTTAGGGATTATGACCTAAATCAACTATCTAAAGCCTAATCCACTCAATTAAACACAGTTTGAAGAACATAAGACAGAAATTAGGCCTAATTATGCCTAACACATAGAATTAAATAAAATTAACAGTGTTTAAATAAAAAAAATAATATCTATTAGTCCGAGAAGCCTCCACTGCCACATCAGAGGCTAATTGAATCCTCTCAGCTACCAAGAGCCACCTACAGCCTCAAAGCATTCAAAAGAGGCCTATTTATTTCCAGAACAGAAGATATTAGCATAAAGACAATTGAACAGTTAATTCGACCAAAGGAACTTATTGTAAACTGTCAGCAGAGTTATTACAAAGATAATAAAGAGCCTTAAAGTCAACAAAATATTCTCAGCAAGTTTAATACTTAATGTAAACCAATTAATATAGAGGAAATATCAGAAAGTTTCTCCATTGAGCCCCTCAAAGGCCGAGAAACATTAAACTGTATTAATTGAGCCTATAGATCTTTTATCCCATCCCACCTCCTCACTTCTGCTATAAATAATTCTATAGAAGATGAGATAATGTTGGTCACTGCATATCTATTGCCTGTAAATAGTTTACTGAAGCTGCTGTAAGCTCTATTTGTAATTTAAGATACCTAAGATGAGATGAAAAGTTTAAAGCTGTAGAGACCCACTCGACTTGAAGATTGTAACTGGTTTGAACCATCAAATACAAGCTAATTTATGGGATCGTGGTCTATGTCAACAGTGATGTTTTTCTTATTGTAAATTTATATTTTATTTCTATTTCCTTTCTGTCCATCTTCTCTAATAAAGAACAACAATTATAGAGTTAGGTTTTACTGTCAAAGGTACCCTGCTCTTACTGATAAGCTTTATCTACATGTTTTCTTCCATTTGTGTTGTTTAAGAATGATTTAATACGGTCCAAGAAGTCAAGATGTTGGCGTTCCCTTCTCTTACTGTCTAGACTGTAAACATTATTCTTGAATGTTATTTTCAGTGTCTGGTAAGTAAATTTGAACTAGGGAAGTCTATGGTGAGCCCTGTCCTCTAGTTTTATCTCCAAAAGTTGTCTGAAAGTTCCCCTAAGAGTATGTTGAAAGGAGTCTAGGTTCAAAGTCCTTACATGATCTTAGAATATTCTTTGTTATCTTTTGTGTTGTCTTGAAAGTTTACTAAGTAAAGCAAAGATAGGGAAGTCTATGGTGAGCCTTTTCCTCTAGTTTATTCTCAAACAATTTCTTTGAAAAGTTTCCCTTTGAATATGTTGAAAGAAGGATAGGTTCAAAGTCCTTACTTGATCTTAAGCTATTATTTTTGTGTTTTAAATGTCTTCTATTGAAAGTGCATCAAAAGCATGCTAGTTTTGAAGTACTTACCTGATATTAGATTACTTTTATGTCTTTCTTAAGTGTATGCTGAAATCAGGATAGTTTCAAAGTACTTACTTGATCTTAGGATGTTTTTTGTTCTTCATTTTTTTAATTCCCCTTCTTATTGTTTCTTTCCATTCGATAAAATCAACTTAAAGAGATCCTTAGACATAGATGACTTTCCCCATGGACCACTCTTGAACCTTTTTGTTTCAATTAAATCCTATTATGACTCCATAGCCCAATGGATTGAAGCTGTTTCTTGCCTATCTTCTTAGCTGAATCAATTTTCACTTTCATTCACCTTCACCCTTCATTTAGACTTCCTTCACCTTCACATATCTTTGCCCAACCAAAAAAAATAAAAAACCTTGCTCTTCATAACTAGCCTAATATCACATTTCAAGCCTTAAAGATAAATCAATATTTGCACTTATTAGAGAGATCCCTCTCTGGATTCAAGAGGTCTAGATCCTAGAATCCAAAAGTGGTTCAAATTTACTCTCTGCAACTTCAGTCTCACCAATTTGCTAAAATTACAAGGAGATAACATTTCTAGTGACTCCACTGGGGATTTCTGAGTTAGTGAGAATCTAAGTACACCTTAAGACTCCAGAAAGCCCTTGATTTAAGAACATTTGGTATATTAGCTAGTTGAGCCACCAGGCATAACATTTCTGGCGACTCCACTGGGGAACTGAGTCAATATTCATCTTAGGTACCCTTAAGACTTCATAAAAACCCCTTGAGTAAAATTAGCCCTCTTCAAGAACTACCAAAAAAATGGTAATCATGATAAAACTTATTTGAATCAGTGACAAACTAAGGAAACCTTAGGATTCTCATAATAGCTTATCAAACCTTGAAGGAGAAGCTAGCTTAGCCATAAGAGTAGAATTTATTTGTCTCATCACCGTAGCTAAGTTTTGAAATAGATTTAGGACACTCTTAGAACCTATAGGACTGAAAAAACTCAGAAAACCCAAAAATATTTCAAATCGGTATTCAAATAAGTATGGTGGTGGACCATAAAACCTTTTACCTCCAAAAGAGCTAAAAATTTCCACCTGGTGACTCCATAATCCTAAATAGACCTTAAGGCTCCACTGGGAAGACCCATTACCATCATAACATCATTTAAACTCAGTTAGAGGACTTTAGGATTAAATTTTTCTTGTTTAAATATCAGTTAGCCTCTTAAAGATTGTCATATTTGGTTAAACGTTTCTTGTTTAGTTGGGTCTGAAAAACATAGCATAGTGGCTCCTAGAAAGATTTATAATAGAGCCTACCTTGACCCTAACCCTCCTGAGATAGTTGATAACCCTAAAATATTCCTTAGGAAGTCTCCTAAGGTTAAATCTTCAAATGTTTTTACATCACCCCTTAGAGATCATTCCGCCCCTGAAAACCTTGCAGCTCTACGAAATCCACAAGTTGACTTAATAAATCCATTTAGAACTAGGTCACTTGAATATTTAGATCAGTTAGATTCAAAGTCTTCACTTTCATCCCCAGATAGAAGTGAACATCCTGGTAGCAGAGAAACTACACCACCTGATTTACATTTCCTTCATAAATTTGGTTTCTCTCATCCTAGATCTTCTCAAAAATCTATTGCTGGTCCATCCACATTTGTTCTTCATACATCCACTGTCCAAACCATTACATTCGAACCCACTTTCCCTCTTGTCAACCCACCACTTGTAAACCCCCCACTGTTTCCACAACCTCCTATCATGGCAACATGGTATGTTCCCCTAGTCCTTCCTTTACCTTTAGTTAATCTTCCACAGGACTATCAGTCCATGATACCATTGTATGATGCCAGTAATGCTAGTACTGCTTCACAACATGTGGATAATATTAATGACTAATTTGACAGAAATGATATTGATGATGAAACTATCAAACTTAGATTGTTTGCTCAGATTTTAGGGGGAGAAGTAAGAAAATGGTTTAAAGGCTTAACCCCTCACAGTATTAATTATCTCCAAGCCTTCTAACAGTTATTCCTAAACAAATGGGAAGTCAGAAAAAACCCTCTTCAAATACTTTCTGATTATAAGAATCTCCAAAGAAATGCTGGGGAAAGTGTTCAAGCCTATTGCACTAGGTTTAACAGTGTTTATAATGCCCTTCCCCCAGACCTAAAACCTCCACAAGGCTCAGATTTAAACAAGTTTCCTGAAGGATTTGATCATGAAATGGCTTATCAACTTAGACAAAGAGATCCTCTGACTCTAGAAGATATGCAAAAAGGAGCTCTTGCCGTGGAAGTTAATTTAATGGAGAAAAGAGCAAGAGTGAGGAATGAGAAGAAAGTGTCCTTTAGAGAGGAATCCACACCTTCCACATCTAGCTCAAAGATGGAGAGAATGATGGAGGAGATGATGAAAAAGATGAGCATACTTGAGAGTGTACAAACTAGTCAAAACCAAACAGCTCCTCAAAATAGAAACCAAAACCAAAATCAGAATTTTAGGAGAAACCAGCTTCAAAATAGAACAAGGGAGGATGATCAACAGATCACTCCTCCTTTTCATCAAAACTATGTAAGTGAGGTTGAAGAAACAAGTGAAAAAATAGAGGAAGATGACATCAACATGCTGGGAGTAGACAATGATGATTTTGAAGTTCATTACACTAGAAAACAAGGTATATACACACCCTATGATGATAAAAGAACTGAGGATGAAAGTTATTATCAAGAAATGGAAAATGTCATCATAGAGACTCAAAAAGAGTATGAACTTAGGAGTAAAAGAAATCAGGAAACTACCAAGACTAAGACCTCTAAAATTTTTGCAAAAAACAACCTTGTGAAGAAACCCAAGACTACAAAATAGAAAGATAAAATAGTGGCTGGAAATTATGATAAAAGCAAAGAAAAAGGCACTCAAAATACTGAAAAGCAGAGTGCAGACTTTAGTAGTGTTACCACCTCAGCTAGTGCTCCTGTTAAAATAATTTTGACAAATGTAAATAGAGGAAATCAGCAAACTGATTTTGCTGATAGAGTGGCAGTTAGTAAGGCTGAAACAAACACTTCAAAGAATCAAATGCCTTTTAGTTTGGAGCAGGAAATTTCCAGAATCAAAATCTTTGTTCCTCTCACTAAATTATCTACCCAAGATGTATATAGATCTGAAATTTTGAAGGCTTTAAACATAGAATAAAATAATGACACTGTCAATCTTAATGATGACCAGCCAGAGCTCATATTTGGTCCTAAGATTGAGGGTAGGTATTGTTAGCACCTGATCTGGACCCCAGGCTGAAAAGGGAAAAAGAGGGTAACAACTAAACCACGCTCAACCTTGTAGCTAGCCCTACAAGGTCAGCAGAGGGCTCTCTCCATGAAAGGATATTCAATAAAATGCAATAATGATCCAATATTAGGCTAGGTATAATGATGAGAAAGAAAGCTAATAAATGAAATAAATTTTGAGGGATGTGTGGGAAAAAATGGGACAGTTGAAACTTGGAATTAAATCAGGATGCAGGGTATTTCATTAGGCAAGATAGGTAGGAAATTTTAGCAATTAAGTTTAAAATAGGGATGAAATGGAAAGACAGGTGAGGAGCTAAAAAGGGCACAATAAATGGATACTTTTCAAACAGAAGAAAAACACAGCGTATGAATGATTTCCCAAGGCAGAGCATAAAAATGGATTCTACCTTTCTATCTTGAAAACATTCAAAAGGAAATGTTTATGGATGAGAGGTGAAACATAACAATTTACATATGAAACAAAGGGGAGAAACAAATGCTAAATCTCATACCACATGAATCCCAAAAATCAGAGCTTCATCTCTTATTAATTCCCTGTCAAACTGTACAATGGAGCACAGAGCATTTTTCCACACTATTCCCCTACTGTTGAGTTAAAGATTGCTTTACAAATGATTTACAATTACATTAAATACACCAGATTTGTGGGAACATAGATCCATATAAAAGGGAGTTGTTCTAATAGATCAGAACTGAAATCCAATCATAGAAATAAATCCAACAATCTGGCCTAAAGAAGGAACAACATTACATTTGACCACGTAGGCAGATTCACTGTTACATTGTTAAACAAGAAATAGGTAATGATATCCTATCTTTTCTGCTGTTGTAGACATCTTTGTTTGATTTTGTAGCTCTCGGCCTTTGACTATTTCTCACGGTATTTATTTTTGAAGAAAACTGACGTTTTCATCGAATGCCTCTTGAAATAAAATGAAATGAAATTATGCCTCGGTGAAGGGAAAAAACCGATGATCAAAGGGAGGGGATATGGAGACCACATCTCAATTAAAATTGGAATCAGGAGAGGAAGAGTATGCGATATATAATAAAATAGTCGAAAACCATGTTTGCGATTATGTAATCACAATCGGCGATCGGAGGAATTGGAGGATATATGTGAACACAACTCAAAACCTCCGATGCGATTGGGACTAGGGAGCGAGGGGGAAGGCCTTTGGTAAAGTGAAATGAAATAAAATTTGAATTTTAAAAAGAAAAGGGGCTTCTTAATTATGAAAGGGCAGAGGGCAATATGGTGGGACCGGGGTCAATGAATCACAATCAGAATTGGGAGTGGGAGCTCGGGGCAGAGTATAACATATTACAATTCTTCCGATGTGATGGAGATAAGCGGTGGAAGAAATACTTTGTATAAAACGAATTAAAAAAAAAATTGATTTATACAAAGGGAAAGGCCTTTTTATAATGGACGGGCGGAAAATTATATGGTAGGCCCGAAGTTTAATCGGCATCAGGAGATCATTGAGACAAAACATATGGCACAAAAGAAAATTGTCGATGCCGATGAGGCGCGATGGCTTGTAAGCCATTTGATCAGATGAATGGATCGACGAAGGGAGTGCAATCGGAGAATTTCAATCGGGGTTATGGAAATTAGGGAGGGGCTCTTTGGAAGCACTAATGAGGATGTTCCAATTGGCTATGAGCTGTTGGATCGAATTCTAAGATCGACGGTCAAGATGTACATCAGGGGGTTCCATCGGAATGGATTTGAAACAATCGCATCAGAGTTTTTGGTATGGTCCAATCGGGGCGCACTTATATAATGTGCCGATGCAATGGGAAGGGACTTGGGTAGGCAGCGTTTTATAGTATGAAACTTTGAATTTTATTATAAAGTTCCAAAGTATGGTGGGGAAGTGGTTTGGATCGGTGGGGACTTTATAATAATAAAATTTGAAATGTTTATTATAAATTTTAAAAGAGTATGGTGGGGAGGTGGTAAATAAATAAATTGCATATGTATTTAAATGATTTTACAATGTGATTTTATAAATCAGAGGGGGGAAAATGGATTTATTAAAGAAATACAAAACTTTAACAAATAAAATTTAGGGAAAGAGGGAAAAGGGGAAGGGTTAGGGTATAGAGGAATTTTTACATCACTTAGGCATAAATTTCAATCCAGAAGTCAGTTTTGAGACTGTAGTTTACTGTTGGAAAGCTCTTTCTGGGCTCTTTATACTGGATCCACTTGGAACATGATTTTACATTGAGCATGTTGTGGAAAACTTCTCTGAAAAGAAGGGTGATGAGTTTGTGGAGATAGCAGCTTCTGAAATGTGACTTATTACATATGCTGACATAAAATTACATAATGAATGATAATAAAGGAAAAGTATCATGTTTTCACCTCAAAACATTGTTTTGAGGTGAAAATTACATCAAACTGAATGAAACATTTCTTTGATCTTTCTAGGTGCTGTGACTTTGAGTTTATTGACTTCCTCATGACTTTGCTGATATTTATTGACACTCGACTCATTAATTTGACCATGGTTAGATCCTAGGACCTAATGATACCCATCCTATGACCTACTGACATGATATACAAAGTAAAAGTAGCTCATGACTAAAGACTATAGACAGGAGAATCAGCAAGTTTACATGAGATAAAAATGATGACATAATCACTACCATCAATGGATCCATGACCTAGCGGAGTGGCGAAACTTATTCGGTATGAGACTCCTAATATGCAAATGCAAAGAGAAATTTTGATCACTAATGGCAGTATGACTAGACTGACACTAAAATTGGCTCCAATGGAGATGGTAGCTCCTTGGAGGTGCCAAGAACACCGTATACCAAGTAGCCTTATCCATTGGGCATGGAGTCAAAAATGCTAAAAACTAACACAATGCATGTTGACTCTGACTCAAGACTAAAAATTAAAACTGAAATAAAACTGAACCATACACATGAAATTTAAGTTTTATAGCCTTCACCATGGGCCCCAAACTTTAATAACTGTGTACTTGAACTGTGGGCAAAAATAAAATGGTATATACAATGATGGTGACATATTTTCTAATCCATTATCTTCAACAACAGTAGTGCTTCAAAAGCATACCATTCACTGCTCCTCCAGGGAAATCTTGGCCATCCATTTATGAAATCAAGAAGGAATTTTGTCCCCTGTATGCTAAAATCCTGTATGGTCCTTTCCACAGGTTGTGAAACTTACCATGCTTCCCCTTGTCCTCATTTATTGCATCCCATCTCAACACCACATCATCCAGCTAAAAAATTTCTGCTTTGGTCTTCCTATCATAGCTCTTATTTATCTTCTCCTGCAACTGAATAACATTCTATGACACTTCCTCTCTTTTTTGCTAAATATGGATCATTTGATTGATCCTTCGCTGATTGTCATCATCTTCACTGCCAAATTCTTGCAATAATTTCATAACTGGGACTGTAAGAGATGTAGGAAAGATAGCATCAGTACCATAAACCAATTCAAAAGGCGACATACCTATTGATTTCTTACTGCTAACTCTGTCTTCCCACAATGCATTGATGAGCTTGCGGTGCTAGTTTCTTTTGTTTGCCTCCAGCATTTTCATAATTATATTTATCATAGATTTGTTCGATGACTCTGCCAGGTCGTTTCCTTGTGGATAGTACGTTGTCGAATGGACCAGCACGATATTATACTTATCGCAGAAATCGAGCATCTTCTTAGATCTGAATGCTGCTGCGTTGTCTGTCACAATTTTGCGAGGGCAGCCAAAACAACATAAAATATTCGATCCAAGGAATTGAATAATTACTGTATCTGTAGCTTTCCTAGCAGGGACATACTCGATCCATTTAGTGAAGTAATCTATCCCTGTTAATATCCATCGATGTTGTGCTGATGATGCTGGGTGGATTTCTCCTATGAAATCGAGTCCCCACTGCTGAAAGGGAGTGTTTACTGCAACTGGTTTCAAAGGAAGAGGCAGAAATTTATTCTTCCCTTGAAAAATTTGACATTCATGACAATTCATCACATTTTTATACAAATCAGAAAATAACGTGGGCCAATAGTATCCTGCTCTCAATGCATTGTTAGCTGTAGTCTTCCAAAACGAGTGACTACCACAATCACCTTTGTGGAAATCATGCGTTACCTTCTGCATCTCTTCTTCAACCAAACAATTGAGAAGAATGCCTCCTGGATCTTTCCAATACAGAGCATTGTTTAATATACAATATTTGGAAGATTTAAGTTTCAGAGATCTACCTTTACTTTTAGACATGCCTGGAGGTGGTGAAAGATGTCGAAGAACATAAACAATATCTGACTACCATGGATACTATAGACAAATATATGAAACTGGAACAAGAAAACCTTCATCTTCATCCTCTGACATTGTTGTAATGAGGTTTATATCCAGGGCACACATATTTTATTGGGCCATCAATTTTGCCAAGCCTTGGCCTTTGATCAACTTTCTGGGTTTGATCTCCAAATCATAGTCCAACAAAGCTGCTATCCATTTACCTCTTTGACCTTCTGGATCAGTTTGCATCAAGACATCCTTCACTGCTGCGTTAGGGACATATGCTATAGTATGTGAATGCAGAATATAGACACTAAAATCCTTCAATGCCTTTATAAGAGCCAATGCTTGTTTTTCAATAATTTTATACCTTAAAGCAGCATCTCTAATAGTCCTACTGAAAAAGGCAACTGGCTTCTCAACCTGATCTCTCTTTTGCATCAAAAAAATAGCCATAGTATGCTCCGAAGCAAATGAAAAAATGATAAAGTCTTGAGTGTAGTCAGGACTAATCAGGGCTGGGGCATTGGACAAAGAAAAATTTACCAGATTAAATGATTTGATAGCTTCCTCACTCCATTTGAAAGTGCTATCCTTCTTCAGTATGTTAGTCATTTCTCTGAGATGTTCAACCAAATTGGGTATAAATTGGTGCAAGAAGTTCATGTTACGATTAAATGCTTGGATCTCCTTTTTGTTCCGTGGAAGGTCTATGTGCTAAATTGCCTCCACTCTAGATGGATAGATGCAGATACCATCTTTAGAGATGATATGCCCCAACAATTTTCCTTCAACCATGGCAAAAAGACTTTTCTTGGGATTGAGAGAAATCCCAAACTTTCTGCATCGCTGAAAAACAGCTCTCAAATGGTGCAAATTCTTATTATTTGAACCTAAAAACAATGTCAAATCATCCAAATAAACAACAAGAAAAACATCTTTTTCATTGGCAAAAGCAATGTCCATTGCTCGCTGGAAAGTGGCTCCAGCATTCTTTAGTCTGAATGGCATTTTGGCGTACTGGAAGGTTCCCCAGGGTGTTGTGAAGGAAGTTCTGTCTTGGTCTTTCTCATGCACCAAGATCTGGTTGTAACCTGAGTAGACATCAAGTAGTGACATCCTAGATGCTACAACTACTCTTTGCAGAATATGGTCCATTTTCGGAAGCGGATAATTATCCTTTAAGGATGCCTTATTCAAATTCCAAAAATCTATGCACAATCTTATCTCTCTTGTCTTCTTATGTACCGGGACCAAATTTGAAATCCAGTTAGAAAATCTAATAGGAACAATGATACCAGCTTTGTACAACCCGTTTACCTCTTTTTCAATGGAAGGCAACAGCTTCAGATTGATTCTTCTCAGATTCTGTCTGAATGGATTTTTATCTGGCTTGATGGGAATAGTATGCTGAATTATGTTCTTATCATACACCTTCAAATCTGAATAATCCCATGCAAACACATCATAAAATTCAGAAAGCAATTTAACATACTTTTCCTTTACCTCAGGGGACAATGCCTTTGACAACTTCACAAACTTGGGCTTGTCAGGTGCTCCAAGATTCACATCTTCAACTCCTTTGTCAGTGAGCACCAAGCTTGGTTTCTTTGCGACATCATCCTAATCAAAAAGCTCCTCTAAAGGTATAAGACCTCTAGGAATTACATTGTCTTTCAGCTGCAATATTTCCATCTGATTTTCTTCCAATTCTTGATCATCAACCTCATACTCACCTTCTATTGGAGTGTCTTTGAATTTTCCATCACCATGAAAAAATGCGTTAATCTCATTGTCATCCCAAAAAACTTGCCAATACCTTAAATTTTCAGGTATGGTAGGCCTATGTTTGACATAGATCTCAAACTTGTTGCTGGAGTTCATCGGGATCTTCAAGTTTCTTGCACTAGTGGCCAGATAATCAGCAATAATATTCTGCATCCTGGGTACTATTGTCAAAGTGTACTCAGGGAATGTCTTTAAAATATCAAGGACTGCATTTCGATAGGCCCTCAACCTTGGATGCTTTGCTTGGTACTCTCCTTTAACCTATTTAATTATTAGCTCTGAATTTCCATACACAGAAATTATTTTTGCATTCATCTTCTTTAAAATTTTCAGACCTGCAATCAAAGCCTCATACTCTGCTTCATTGTTAGAGCAGTCAAAACCAAACTTATAAGCACAAACTCTAACATTACTGGGAACCTTTTCAGGCTAGAAAACAGGGCTCTGAATCCATATTCCAATACCAACTCCATCCTTACCAACAACTCCATCAAAATCCATGCTCCATAGGCCTTCTTCTTCTTCCTGTAGATGATCCAGATCTTGGGGGGAGGCCCCCAAGATCTAAAAAAACTGAAAAAGATCTAAAAAAACTGAAATGGATCTGACCAGATCTACAAAATTAGAATGCCAGAAAAAAAAATATAGAACACAAAGAAAATAAAACCACAAAGAAACTTGTTTTATTAAAACAAAGAATAATTGTAGAAGCTACATTGTGGTGGAAAATATGTTCTTTTACAAACTGAGGCTTGTTATTTATAGCCTTTTTTGAGTTACAATACCATGTGTAAATATGATGAGTAGATACCACTTACAATAACATGGGTAAATCCCATGTGTTGATGAATACCATGGGTGGATACATACCATGGGTCACTTATAATACCATGGGCAAATAAATATCATGGGTGGATGAATACCATGAGTCGATGCCATTTACAATACCATGGGTAAATTCCATGGATGGATGGATAACATGGGTGGATGAATACCATGGGTGGATGCCATTTTCCATTCAGATCATTGGATCAGTAGATGCTGAAATTTTGTTTCTCTTTCTTCTTTACCTTGGCTGATTTCTTGCTATTCCCTATCTTTTTGCTGCTGGCAGGTAGGAGGCTCTGAAGTACTTGCTTCTTTATCTCTTTGCTACTTGAGGACTTCCCTAAAATTTTCTGAAATTTCAGGTATTTCATCTACTTGTACCAACTGAACATTCTCATCATTTAAACCACCATCTGAATATAAGACAAAGGACTCTAAATCTGTGTGGACATCATTGATGGGATGATTAACTGGCTTGTATTTGCTATTTATCATATATTTCATTTTATTTTCCCTATATATTTTTCTTAATTGGCCAAACATGGGAATGGTGGCATAAGAGAAGTCAAGCTGCATGGTTCCCTTAAGTTTTGCACCCCAAGACCTAGATAGAAGCATTCCAAACTGTGGTGGGACATCGGAAATAACTACATCCATCAAAATATTATTGGTTGGGATTTGATCTAGAGACACTACCAAGTCTTTGATAAGACCAATACAATGGACCCTACTTGACTCAAAGGAATAAAAATCATGGTATTTTCGAGTAATATCAAGGCCTAACTTCTCCATGACAGCTTTGGGCATCAAATTATGTGAGGCTCCAGAGTCCAACATAACATTATGCAAGATGAACTCATGCAATCGAAGACTCAAGTAAAAGGGAGGGACTTCACTTTCTTAAGATTGATCTTCTGAGGCTGGCCCAAAGATGAGTTCAGGGTAATCATCTTCAACATTAACCATATCAGAAATAGAGTCTATTTGCAAGACTCTAGACAGTTGGTGTTTATAAGTGCTATTTTTCACCAACTCAGTCAAGGGAATAAACACTTTCAGCTTAGAAATTTCATTTTCCAAATTAAAAGAAGGAGATTTTTCTACCTCTTTGATGGGAGGGTATTTCCTTTCTACTTGATCCTTTGTTGTGCTCTGCTGATTCTTTTCATTTGCTGTGTCAATCACTGAAGGTGTTTTACTGGAGGAAGGATCAGTCAGTTCTTTCCCTTTCTTCTGAGCGTCGTTCTTCATTTGGAGCTCCTTTCTTTTCTGAATGGGAATAATTAGAACATATATTTTCTTGAAGAGTACTGCATTTTTTGAGCCGATAAAGCATTCATGTCACCTCTCTAGTAATCATCAGATTCATCTTCTAACACTGCATCATTAGCCAAAATGAAATTTTCGTCCCTTTGAAGGTCTAGAGTCGCCACTGTGTATTCTTCGTCCTCTGTAAGAAAAATGGGAGCACCATCAGCTGTGAAAAAGTGATTGGCTTCAATTAGAGGATCATTATCCTCATCTATGTATGTTCCTTGCACGTAGTTCTGCTGCAATGGAGTTTTGATCTGCTCCTGTGGTGGTGCTTGGTCCTGCGTCGTATGTTCTCTCTATTTAATTCTGAATTGCGGTTTCTGCCCTCTGAAATTCTATTTTCTCATTTGAGGTTCAGGTCTATCTATAATGGTTAATCGATCAACCATATTTTCAACTGTTTGGATCAGAGTGTCCATTTTTCTATCTGAAGGAGAGGCTTCCACTTTCACCGTGACTCATTTTTCAGCTCTGGTGCATGCTCTTTTAGCTAGCAGATTAGCTTCTACACTTACCGCTATCTTTTGAATGTCTTCCAACGTAGTGGGATCTCTCTCCAGCAGCTGATATGCCATATCGGCATCAAAACCATCTGGAAATTTCAGCAAGGCTAATCCCATAGGAGTTTTGAGATTAGCTGGAATGGCATTGTATACAACATTGAATCTTAAACAATAGTCCTGCACAGTTTCACCCACATTTCTTTTAATATTCTCATACTCAGACAAAATTTGGAGTGGGTTTTTCTTTACCTCCCACCAGTCTAAGAACTGTGTGTGTAACTCCTATAAATTGTGAATAGAACCTGCTGGTAAATCTCTGAACCACTTTCTAACTTCACCTCTGAACAATCTGGTAGCTACATTCTCTGCTTCTACCTCATGTAGATAAAAAAAGTCATTCATCTTATCAACATGTTGTTGGGATATAATGCTCTGAGTGGCATCGAAAATAGGAATTTTACTTTGATAGTTAGCAGGTATATCATTCAGAACCTCAGGCAAAACCAAGGGTGCATACCGGGCAACCATGACTCTGGGTGGATTTATAACCGTGTTTGTAGTATAAGGATTCAAGGGAGGTGTTGTTGGAGGAGATGATAATTGGGAATTGAATAAAGGGAATTTTGATGAATTAGGAGGAGGAAATTTTGTTCCTGATGACTCTAAAGGCTCAGGAATATTAGTTACAGTGATAGATGACTAAGGAGAATTCATAATATAATCATCAATTAAGGAATTTTCTCTTTGAACTTCAATATCTACAAGGAACTCAAGATCTAAAACTATATCATCAATGTCAGTTTAAAACTTATTTCTAAACAAAGAAAGCTCAAAAATATCATCAAAAGAAATATCTTCTACAAAAAACCACTCACTGGGCCAAGTATGGGATCTGAAGATAGGTCTAGGGCTTAATGATCCTTCTTGTCTTCTAACAATTCTTGGAATAAGATTTGGATTTTCAAACACAGGGGGAGGATTTGGATCTAGATTAGCCCTTGTGTATCTTCTTGAAGATAGTCTGTGTAAATTTCTACTGTACAAAATTCTATTTCAGCCTAACAGACTCTAAAAATCATTTTCCAGAACCGAGAAATTTACAAGAAAAAAAAATTTACTGAGGTGATCTGACTGTATACTCTGATAGCAGCAATATATTATGACTAAAGAATAAGTGGTAGTATTTATATTCCCTTCCCAAAGCACTGTAACAATACTTGCTTTGTAATGATATTTCAAACCTTCTCAAGCAAATATATGATATAATGGAATACGCTCAAAAAAATATTTAAGCGACTTTATCTAATCGTAATATCAAAATGATATGACAATGGCGCGATCCTTTGAAAACACCAACCTTTGAACTTTATATTATAGATCACACTTATGCTACCAGCGTGACATATATTTCATTCGATAGGGGCCCACGCATCCACTTTTCATCTTTTTACGAATAAAATAAACATATAATAATGCAAAATCCGCCAGATCATACCTTGATTATCATCTGTGCTTTTCAGCGCGTGATTTCCGTCAAATCCAAGGCTCTCCAGATCAAACTCTTCTCGTGAATATCACATTTTTTCAAAGGCCGAAGTTTAACAGCTAAGAATTATGCGATATGGGTGGTTCTGGGTGATGACGTGCCCAAAAATTATTGGATCGCGTTTTTTTTTAAGTAGTTTTCCTTCGGGCCAAAAGTGGCTCGATATGGGTAGTTTCAGTTCCCGAAACCTGCTGTTGGTAATTACAACCACGCTTAACTATGATTTGGCACTGAGGTTTGGCGCTTAACCCACGTGCTAACTCAAAGGGATGGGTCCCACTTGTATTATTGCGACGGTAACAAAACAAAGCTTTTGCTTTGATAACAGATATTTGTAAAGAACCATCGCATTTTATATAACCAAGGTTTAACCTTGGCCAAAGGTTTTAACACTTCTTTATTGACACGACCCGAATATGTTTTTCTCTTTTATAGCACCTCTGTTTTGATATTTCTTCAAAACAGAATAAACACAGTCAATTCAAATGCTAAGAATATGTGCTGACAGACAGTCAGATCAAAAGTCCCCAGTGTGGTTGCCAGAGATGTTAGCACCTGATCTGGACACCAGGCTGAAAAGGGAAAAATAGGGTAACAACTAAACCACACTCAGCCTTGTATCTAGCCCTACAAGGTCAGGAGAGGGCTCTCTCCATGAAAGGATATTCAATAAAATGAAATAACGATCTGATATTAGGCTAGGTATAATGATGAGAAAGAAATTTAATAAATGAAATAAATTTTCAGGGATGTGTGGGACAAAATGGGACAGTTGAAACTGTGAATTAAATTAGGATACAGGGTATTTCATGGGGCAAGATAGGCAAGAAATTTTAGAAATTAAGTTTAAAATAAGGATGAAATGGAAAGACAAGTGAGGAGCTGAAAATGGCACAATAAATGGATCCTTTTCAAATAAAAGAAAAGCACAGCGTATGAATGATTTCCCAAGGCAGAGCATAAAAATGGATTCTACCTTTCTATCTTGGAAACATTCAAAAGGAAATGTTTATGGATGAGAGTTAAAACATAAAAATTTACATATGAAACAAAAGGGAGAAAAAAATGCTAAATCTCATACCACATGGATCCCACAAATAAGAGCTGCATCTCTTATTAATTCCCTGGCAAACTGTACAATGGAGCACAGAGCGTTTTTCCACACTATTCCCCTACTGCTGAGTTAAAGATTGCTTTACAACTGATTTACAATTTCCTTAAATACACCAGATTTGTGGGAACATAGATCCATAGAAAAGGGAGTTGTTCTAACAGCTCAGAACTAAAATCCAATCATAGAAATAAATCCAACAATCTGCCCTAAAGAAGGAACAAAATGACATTTGACCACGTAGGCAGATTCACCGTTACAATGTTGAACAAAAAATAGGCAATCAGATCCTATTTTTTCTACTGTTGTAGACATATTTGTTTTATTTTGTAGATCTCATCCTTTGAATGTTTCTCACGGTATTTATTTTTGAAGAAAACTGACTTTTTCATAAAATGCCTCTTGAAATAAAATGAAATGAAATTATGCCTCGGTGAAGGGAAAAAACCAATGATCAAAGGGAGGGGAGATGGGGACCACATCGCAATTAAAATTGAAATCGAGAGAGGAAGGGTATGCGATATATAATAAAACAATCAAAAACCATGTTTGCAATGGTGTAATCAAAATCGGCGATCAGAGGAATGGGAGGATATATGTGAACACAACTCAAAAGCTCTGATGCGATTGGGAATAGGGAGCGAGGGGGAAGGCCTTTGGTAAAGTGAAAAGAAATAAAATTTGATTTTTACAAAGAAAAAGGGCATGTTAATTATGAAAGGGAAGAGGGTAATATGGTGGGACTGGGGTCAATGAATCGCAATCGGAATTGGGATCGGGAGCTCGGGGCGGAGTATAACATATGACAATTCTTACGATGCGATGGATATGAGAGATGGGAGAAATACTTTATATAAAATGAATAAAACAAAAATTTGATTTATACAAAGGGAAAGGCCTTTTTTTAATGGACACGCAAAAAATTATATGGTGGGCCCGAAGTTTAATCGACATTGGGAGATCGCGGAGACAAAAAATATGGCGCAAAAGAAAATCGCTGATACCGATGAGGCGCGATGGCTTGTAAGCCATTCGATCAGATGAATGGATCGACGGCAGGAGTGCAATCGGAGAATGTCAATCAGGGTTATGGTAAATGGGGAGGGGATCTTTGGAAGTGCCAATGAGGATGTTCCAATTAGCTATGAGACGTCGGATCGAATGCTAAGATCGATGGTCAAGATGTACATCGGGGGGTTCCATCGGAATGGATTTGAAACAATCGCATCAGAGTTTTTGGTATGGGCCAGTCGGGGCACACTTATACAATGTGCCGATGCGATGGGAAGGGACTTGGGTAGGCGGGGTTTTATAATATGAAACTTTTAGTTTTATTATAAATTTCCAAAGTATGGTGGGGAAGTGGTTTGGAACGGCGAGGACTTTATAATAATAAACTTTGAAATTTTATTATAAAGTTTAAAAGAGTATGGTGGGGAAGTGGTTAATAAATAAATCGCATATGTATTTAAATGATTTTGTAATGCAATTTTGTAAATCGAAGGGGGAAAAAGGGATTTATTAAAGAAAATACAAAACTTTAACAAAATAAAATTTAGGGATAGAGGGAAAAAGGGGAAGGGTTAGGGTATAGAGGAATTTTTACTTCACTTAGGCATAAATTTCAATCCAGAGGTCAGTGTTGAGAGTGTAGTATACTGTTGGAAAGCTCTTTCTAGGCTCTTTCTGTTGGATCTACTTGGAAGATGATTTGATGTTGAACATGTTGTGGAAAAATTCTCTGAAAGGAAGGGTGATTAGTTTGTGGAGATAACAGCTTCTGAAATGTTACTTATTACATATGCTGACATAAAATTACATAATGAATGATAATAAAGGAAAAGTATCATGTTTTCACCTCAAAACATGGTTTTGAGGTGAAAATTACATCAAACTAAATGAAACATTTCTTTAATCTTTCGAGGTGTTGTGACTTTGAGTTTATTGACTTCCTTATGAATTTTCTAATATTTATTGACACTCAACTCATTAATTTGACCATGGTGAGATCCTAGGACCTAATGAGACCCATCCTATGACCTACTGGCATGATTTACAAAGTGAAAGTAGCTCATGACTAAATACCATAGAGAGGAGAATCAACAAGTTTACATGAGGGAAAATTGATGACACAATCACTACCATCAATGGATCCATGACCTAGCGGAATAACGAAACTTATTTGATATGAGACAGCTAATATGAAAATGCAAAGAGCAATTTTGATCACTGATGGTAGTATGACTAGACTGACACTAGCAGGTATCAAGAAGGACCGATTCCTCCTTTTTATGTTAGTTTAAATTTTCATGACAAAATTTTGCACAATGCCATGCATGACTCAGGGGCATCTCATAATTTAATGCCCAAAGCTGTAATGGAGAGCCTAGGCCTTGAAATCACTAGAACTTACAAATATCTTTACTCCTTTGACTCGAGCAAAGTGAAATGTTTAGGTTTAATCAAATACCTTTGTGTAAACTTAGCACAAATTCCAGCCAAATGTTTAGTAATGGATATTGTCGTGGCTGATGTACCCCCCAAGCATGGCATGTTTTTATCAAGATCATGGGGAGCTAAGTTACAAGGAACAATGCAGATGGACATGACATATGTGACCATCCCCGTTTTTAATAAAATAAGAAGACTTTACAGGGAGTATCATATGAAATACATGGTTACTAGCCAAGAGAGACCGCAAAACTCTCCTCTTTATTCTGTAAAAAAAGGCCTCGACTCATTTATCATTTTCAATGATGAAACATTCACTGAAAAAAGTGACCTTAACTGAATTAATGGAAGATAGAGAGGAGGAGGAAGACGAGACAGAACTGTCGAAATAGTTTTCTAAACCAGAAAACTACATCAAACAAAACACGAGCTTAGAGCTACAAATCATTCATCCTTTGATTTTAAACCTTGAAAGTCAAGAAATCAGTCCTCAACACAATGAAAAACCTGAGGAATTAAAACAAATTCAACAAAGTGCTAGTCTTCAAGAACAATCCGAAAGCACGCTAGTTGAAGAGGATAGTAACCAAACTAATGAAACTAAAAATAGTCCTCTCTGAAGTATGCACTTTGATGGATCTTGTACCAAGAGTGATGCAGTGGTGGGAGTGTGGCTTCACAATGAAATGAACAATCATACTAAAGAGCATTCCTGCAAATTAAACTTTCAGTGCACCAATAACATAGCCGAGTATGAAGCCCTTCTTTTAGGCCTGCATTTATTGAAGAAATTAGGGGCCAAAAGAATAAAGGTTTATGGTGATTCTGAACTAATAATTAGGCACGTGAATGGGGAATATACTGCAAAACATCCTATACTTAGAGCCTATCAAAACGATGTCATGGATTTATTGAAAACATTCGAGGAATTTAAACTAATTTTTGTCCCAAGGAACCAAAATATCCAAGCTAATGGTTTGGCTTTTGCTACTAGAACGTGCCTGACTCCTTATGAAACCAAACAATGTACAAATCAAATCAAATTTAGACTATTTGTTCCTGATAATGAGAAATATTGGCAAGTGTTTGATGGAGACAAACAAATAGAATACTTCCTGCAGTCCAAAAATGAATTTGAACTACCAACTTTAGATTCAGACTATGAAACAGATTGTCCTAGTGAAGAAAATCTACTTGATAAAGAAGAAGAGTCTCCAGAGATGGCTGATGTAAATCTATTGTCTAAAAAACTTGAAAACATAACAAAAATTGTTGCAGAGTTAGAAAAAGAAGACTTCGAAACTCTGCAGTCTAACAATCAAAGTTTTCCAAAGGGATTAGTCCCTTTAGAAGAGTTGTTTGATTTCAATGATGTGGCCAAGAAGCCCAAAATGGAATCTGTTGAATCTAAAGTTGAAGAGTGTAATATAGGCAGTGAACTTAAACCAAATATGATCAAACTGTCTAAAACTTTACCAACTCACATCAAATTGAAATACATACAGCTCTTTAAAAGGTTTTCTGATGTTTTTGCGTGGAGTTATGAGGATCTGAAATCCTATGACACTGAGATAATTTAGCACAAGATACCTCTCAAGGAAAACCAAAATCCATTTAAACAATAACTGCGCAGAATAAACCATGTTCAGTTACCTTTGGTTGAGAAGGAAATCAAGAAAATGTATGAAGCTAGTATTATTGTTCCTATTAGATATTCAGAATGGGTGTCTAATTTAGTGTCAGTTAGGAAGGAAATAGGAGAGATTATGCTTTGTATTTACTTTAGAGACTTAAACGAAGCCTCATTGAAAGACAACTACCCTTTACTCAAAATGGATCATATTTTACAAAGGGTAGTTGGTTCTAAAAGAATTTCTTTGTTAGATGGCTACTCAAGATACAATCAGATTTTAGTACATCCTAATGATCAACTAAAGACAACGTTTACTACACCTTGGGGCACTTTCATGTATGTGAAAATTCCCTTTGGTTTAATGAATGTTGGTGCCACTTTTCAAGGAGCCATGTATATTGCATTCTCGGAAGAATTAGGCTACTTCATCATTATTTACCTTGATGATGTCACTGTTTTCTCCAAAACAGATGAAGGGCACTTAGAACACTCGAGAATAGTATTCGAGAAATGCAGAAAGTTTGGGATATCTTTAAATCCAAATAAAACACTGTTTGGTCTCCAAGAAGATAAACTTCTTGGGCACATCATATCAAAAGAGGGGATAAAGATAGACCCAAAGAGGATTGAGGCTATATTGCAAATAACTCATCCTCGAAACATCAAGGAACTTCAATATTTCATTGGAAATATTAATTTCTTAAGAAGGTTCATACCCAACTTAGCTGAGCTCCTTAGAAACATTACAAACATGTTGAAAAAGGAACAAGGAGTTAAATGGACCTTGGAAGAAAAGAAGTCTTTGAAGCTGGTAAAACAAGCATTAACCAAAACACCAATTCTAATAAGTCCTGATTGTTCAAAAGATTTTTACATTTTTTCATTTGCATCAGAACATACAATAGCTATTGTCCTATTGTAGAAAATCCACAGGGACAAGAGCAGACCATTGCATTCTTTAGCAAGGCATTGAGAGATGCACCTCTGAAGTATAACATTATGGAAAAAAAATCCTTTGCCTTAGTCAAGGCCTTAAAGGACTTTAGAGTTAACATTTTTTACTCCCACATCATTGCCTTTGTCCCAAATTCAGTTGTAAAAGACATCCTAACACAGGACCCAGATGGTAAGAGAGGTAAGTGGATAGCTGTGATACTTGAATATGATTTAGAGATCAAGCCCACTAAACTCATTAAAGGCCAAGGACTAGCTAGATTAATGGCTGAATCAAATTTTGAAGTTCTTGATATAAATATGATAAATGCTTTAGATGAACAAGAGGATCTGTCAACTCCCATTATTGAAGATCATTTTATGAATTCCTCTTGGTATGCTAATACTCTATATGTTTTTCTTAATTTGAATACACCTCCGGGTTTATCAAAAACAAAGGCAAGGTTTTTGAAATTAAAAGTTGTAAACTACTGCATTATAGATAAATGTCTTTATTGGAAAAATGCAAGTGGGATATTGCTTAAATGTTTGCCTGAGAATGATGTAGAGAAGGTTAAGCACGAGTTCCATTAAGGAGAATGTGGAGGCCACCTCTACTAGAAGACAACATCCAACAAAATCCTTAGAGCTAGTTACTATTGGCCCACACTCTTTCTAGATGTCCATAAAATGATTATTGTTTGTCATAAATGTCAACTCTTTGAAGGCAAGAGAAAATTGTTGCCCTTACCTCTGCATCCAATCACTATTGAAGCTCCTTTTCAACAGTGGGGACTTGACTTTATAGGAGAAATCCATCCACCCTCATCTGCCCAACATAAATGGATTCTCACTGCAACAGGATACTTTGCCAAATGGATAGAAGCCATCCCTTCTAGACAAGCCAATGACTTTTTCATCATAAAATTCATTGAGACTCACATCCTCTCTAGATTTGGCTGTCCTAGGAAGATCATCACTAATAATGCAGCAGCATTTGGATCCAAGAAGATGGTTGAATTATGTCACAAATATCAGATTACATTGGGTCATTCTACTGCTTATTACCCTTAAGGTAATGGGCTGGAAGAATCCTCAAACAAGAGTTTGGTGAAAATAATCAAGAAGTTGCTAGAGGACAACAAGAATTCTTGGAACAAAAAGCTAGTACATGCACTATGGGCTGACAGATTAACACTTAAGAAATCTATTGGAATGTCACCCTACCAGCTTGTGTATGGAATAGATGCAATTTTTCCAACCAGCTTAGGGGTACCAGTCATGAAGCTGATCCAAGAAGTGCAGTCTGAAGACAATGACATGATCAGATGGATTAATCAGACTATACATCTTCAGCAAACTAGGGAGGAGGTCTACAACAGAGCATTACAAAAGCAAGAGAGCATCAAGAAGCTCTTTGATAAAAGAACAAAGGCCAACAATTTCAACATTGGGGACAAAGTGTTAAAGTGGGACTCAAGGAGAGAAGACAAGGGCAAGCATGGGAAATTTGATAACTTATGGCTTGGCCCTTATCTCATTCATTCTACTGCTGGTAACAATGCTTATTTCTTGCAGGAATTGAATGGAGCTAAACTGTTTGGGGGTCTTGTCAATGGCAGGATGCTCAAACATTATTCCTCTTGATCCTATCATTTTTGGAAGCCTTTTATATTTTTTCTCATTATAAATATTTCATCCATCATTGCATTCAAAGTTAGAAAAATAAAAAATACAAAAACAATAAAAAGAGAAAAGAGGGAAGATTGTAAAAACAAGAAAGGTACAGCCCCATACCAAAAAAGAGAAACAAAGTTTGAAAGTGTGCAAGCTCAAATGCCACTCCTAAGAAACACACTCCTAGTTAAGTCATACAGCCTAATCATAACTAATTAGTTTTTAAATTTACTGTTGATAGGTTAGTGAAATTATATTTTCCAAACAACTTAATCTTGGCTTATCAGTTAGGTAGATTATGATAGAAAATAAAGGTTCAAACAAGCTCAAAATCCAAACCTAAGATTCAAAAAGTAAGAATGAATCTAATCTATTTAAATCTTGAGTCAAAAATAGAAGCAAACTGGTTCTAAGAAGCCCAAAACTTGAACCAGAGAACAAACAGAGAACAACTCAAACAAACTAAAAAACAAAGCTAAAGAAAAGAGAAGGATGTTCCTAAGACTTTTAGATCTTAAGCCTTAACTATTTTGATTTAATTTTCTGCAAATAATAATCTATGCGCAACTTGTTTTTATGCCATAGATGAGAAACAAGTTAGACTGTTCAATCCTAACTTGTATGCTTTTAAATTTCTTTTTTTAGAGGTTAGAGAATAAAAATTTGTGAGATTTTCTAATCCTAATAGATAGTAGAGAAGATTATGAACTCAACTGTTTAACCTGAGTTCATGGAGAAACAAGAAGTAGACTTAGATTAGTTTTTTTCTTTCAAAGGAATAAAATTCTTGTAAAAGGGTTTTCCAATCCAAATGCACTCTGAAAGAAGAAAAAATGTTAGATCAGTAGGATTGGGTAGGTAGAAAGCTTGTTTGATAGAGTTCCATTGTTTTTCATAGCTGCTAACATTATCAGAACAGAAGAAGATCATCCAGGTGAAGAAATTTGCAGCTCAATGGATGAGGCATTGATCATCCCCCAGAGAATACAAGTCTAAAGTTATTGATGCCTTCAAGAAGCCACCATCCCCATGTGGAGCCACTGTTAGCCACCTATAAAATTTGTCATATCAAATGGTGGCTAAATCATTTTTTGAAAGCCTTAAAGAAACAATTTTATTGCCAAATTGTTAGTTCTTGAAGTCTTATGAAGATGAATTATCCTTGAGTTTAATTCCCTCCATCATATATTTTGAATTTCATAGAAAATATAGCATTTCATGAAAAAAAAAACTCCTTCATTTTTCCCCATTTTACCCTCTTTTCATCGTAATTAAACCTTCATTTTCATCCCCTTCTCATGGCACACTTCCTCCATTTTCATAATTTAACCTTCAAAAAATCAATTTTGGGAATTTTTTAAAATCATTCGGGTTCTCCACACGGAAAAAGCTTTTCCCACAGTAAAGCCTCATTTTTCCCTAAAAACTCAGTTTTAAAAGCCAAAAGACAGTCTTTTTTGTTGTATAAAGTTTTAGCCCACAAGGGCTTAAATTTCTTAAACCTCTGCTTCAGAGGACCTTAAGCCCCGCAACCGGGCACTTAAAGGATCCTAAACCCTTCTTATAAACCTTCAAAAACCTTTGTTTTCCTTTGTATTTTGTAAAAACCCGACTTTTTCATTAAGTCCAACTGTCCGTTGTTTAACGAAACCAATCGCTGATCTAAAAATTGATCGATGACCACAAAAACTGATTGGCAGGCTTATTTTTTGGTCGATTAAGGTGCGACTCCTATATCAATAGTGTCATTTTTCAAGATTAATTTGTTGAACTGTTGAAATATGTTCAACTTTTCTTGTTGTGCAAAGGTTTCCACACTTTTAAAAATCAAAAATTTAAAAATCAGAAGAGGGTAATACCCTAAAAGAAAAATCAAAGGGTGAAAAAATAAAATTGGCCAAAAAAGTGAAAGAAAATGAACCCCACCAAAAGAAAGGCTAAGGAAAGTGTGAAAATCTAAATGCCACTACTTTTTGCTCTGATGTAATAAACAAAATTGTGTGCAGCTTGTCAAAATTTTGACACAATTTATGAAGAGTCAAATGAAGCTTAAATTTAATTTATTCATTTTTCAATTTCATGTTGTAGAATAGAGAATAAATATCTGACCAAACAGTTTAGTCTTGGCAGATAAGTAGATAGGTAGAGTTAATAAAAGATGCTCAACAGTTTAATCTGAGCCCTTGGATGTAATAAGTGTAGAAAGCAAATAGATAGTCACACATAAAGAATAAAGTGATAAGGGCTTAGCATAGTCTATGCAAACATAAATCTTAACAAAGAAGAGATCATGAGTAAAAGTGCTAGGTAGATGTTGTTGCAGAATTACATGTGATGAATGATGGTTTTAAATGTGTTCAATTTTACTTTCATCACAAAGTGCAAAGGCAAATACTACATTGAAAAAGTTCACAGCAAAGCAAAGTCAAGATTATTAACTTCCCCTTCATTTTCCCTAGAGATTTCACTAATTTCCCCTAAGTGCCAAGGTGTTTGGAAATTAAAGGGGCTCAAGGCATTTCCTTGACTTTTGGAGGGACCGGACACTCGGCCCAATAATTGAAAAAACCTAAGTACTTGAAATCATCCATTATCACATTCATTCACTTCTCAAAAATCCTTTTCTAAGTAAAATCCCATTTTACTCAGGAAAATCCTTCAGTATTTCATGAAAAGCCCTCAAAATCACTTTTATTCTAAGTCTAAGTGATGAAAGTATAAAAATGCCATTTACTTTTGAATCTTCACTTTCTTGGTTATATTTAAGTATTTTGAGTTTACATTGTTCCCTTCTCTTAGTAACCCTAATTTTATATATTAACTCCCTATGAAAATCACCTTTTCCTATTATATATAAATCCTTTTATACAAATATCCCCAAAACCCTTATATTATGAATTTTTAGCCAAAAGTATTTAATTCCTATTTTATTCAAATCAAAAACCCACAATATAACCCCTTTTGGCTAAAATATAACATTAATATTATTCCCGCCCCTCTACAGTAAATAAATTGCATTGATTTAATTATTGTATAAATAAAAATATATGAAAAACTTTTAAACATGTTTTACGTGTTTAAAACAAAAATGAAACTCAAAGTTTAATTAAAACCAAACTTTGAAATAACCCATCCCACATGTATTTTTCACCCCCGACCATCCACCGTACAAGGACTTAATTAATCCTCATGGTTAATTAAGAACTGATCCCCGCCAATCAGAATGCCCCCGAAATGATTAATTCGTAATAAAACCGCCCGTTAAACACCTGCTAACTTCACGTCCCATCAACCGTTCGATTGATCACTCCAAAATCGACGACTCTTATCAATTCCGCTAACCATCTTCGATCCGAAAGTTAACGCGCGAAATGACAGTGGTTTTCAAATAGTACCCTGGCCACACGTTGTTTGTTTTGTGGATTCGCTTCCTCTCCGCCCAAAACTGCCTACCCTCAAAAGTGGTGCAGAATAAACCACTTACCACCATTCCTCGTGACTCATCTCTCGTACAGGATGACGTCATTTATTAAAATAATAAAAAATTCACCCCCCATTTGACTTTGCCAATAAAACAAAAATTCGCGTCTTTTTCATTATTTCGTACGCAGAAAACAAATACACCCTTAATGCAGAAGTTTCGAATTTCAAATTTTTGAAGTCCGCCAACCTTTATCCTGTCGAAGAAAATTACACTCAAGCCTCTCAAAAGAATATATGCATTTACCAGCATCTGTTCAAAATGCTCTTTTCTCCAAAAATAGGTATTTACCCTAAATTTGCACTGAACTCTGTAAGAAACTTGGCTTTCCTTTTCCTTTCATTGAAACAGAGTTAAAATTAATTGCTAGTTCATTCCTTAATCCCAAGAACTGTAATTGAATTCCCAATCTGCAATTGTACCTATTTCTCACATCGAAACCTGTAATTTTGCTCAATTTTTCACCATAAGCCGAATTTCCATTTTTGAATCCACAAGAACCAAGAATGGAAGTTCCTGTGGCTTTAAACGTCACCCCATTGAACGCCCCTCACAGAGAACTGGATTATTTATCATTAGTCGACAGAGATTTCCAAATCAAAGACCTGGTTTTTATTGATAGTCCTCTTCGAATTTTTTGTCGCTGCAGAGAAAATTATTTGAATGGCTTGGATATGATTGGGTTATGGGAATCTAATATTTCCAAGTACCTCTTTCCTTCTGTACATATTTTCCCTGAAATAATCCATTTTTGCCATGCAAATTATGATCCTAACCAAAGAGCAGTCTAATCCCCAAATCAAGATGTCCTTTTCCCAATTATTGCTCAGTCTATCAATGAGATGCTACATTTTCAACCTGACCAAGCCCTCACTCCCCTGTCCATGGGAGAACTACTTGAGAAATCCACCAAACTTTCCCATGAAGAATTAAGCCACATCTGCCAGAACTTTATGTTCCCTGATCATCAGCCTAAAGGCCCTCCCCCTTATGGGTATGCTTTTTTCACTAAGGAGGGTAAAATTATTTTGGAAATGATATCCTTTATAATGGGCTTTAATACCAGTGAATATTTTGACCATTTAACTCTAGTATTGTTGTCTATTTTCACCCCTGGACAGCCTCTTGCTGTCAGGTATGACTTTGCATCATACATTGCAGATAAAATCCATGATCAATTCATGAGATTAGAAAATGAGAAAGTTTTCAAGTATTCCTCTGTCATCTACCACCTCATTCTCTATTATCAGTCGGAAAATTTCCCTTTCTATATCAAGAAGCTTGATGCCCAAGGGAATCCTAGGTCTGTTATCTTTTGGTCAACCATCACTCATAGTTCTTGAGATTCTCCCTATTCCTATAATGAGTTCATTGATCTTTTTAGACACCCTGCAACTACTTTGTTGACAGGAGTTTCTCCTCCAAGACTCAGCAATGAAATCAAGAAAACTTTACAGCTCTCAAAACAATACAAAGTTGGTGATTGGTACTTGTACCAAAATCACACAGAAGTCAGAATCTATGGATGTGAATTATGTCCATTCAAATTGCCAAAATACGTCCCCATGAGAATCTTTGCATTAGAATATTTCAGGCAGATGAACAATTCTGATATAATTCATTTTTGTAATGAAAAGAAGAAGGCTCAACTTCAGATCAAAAGTCAATTAGGTCCCTTTATTTATAACTCTAGGGATGCAGGGGAAGAGGCTTAAAAGATATTAGAAGACCGTTTTAGATTACAAAAGAGTTTCTATTGGGTGCCTTATGATCCATTCAAGTTCATTTGTGTTAAAAGAATGAAGAATAAATCAGCACCATATATACACCAAAGAATCCCAGAGATTGAAAAATATGCTCATACAGATGAATGGATAGAAGGAACATTGATAGAGCAGGATATTGAATAAGTCAATATAGACAATGTTATGAAAGATCTTGAAAAGATGCTTGGCCTAGACTCTTTTGCATAGGTACCAAGATCAGAAGTTGGTCCTTCCTCAGTTGGGATTATTCAGCGGGAGTTACAAGAAAACATTGCAGTATCATCTAAGGGAAAAGAGAAAGAGGTTGATACACAAGTTAAAGAAACATTCATTATGACAGAACAACCTCAAACTTCCAAGGGACATGATCAAGTACAGGTTTCTTCCGTTCAAACCAATCCAGTAGAAGTGTCAATTTTGTAGACTCCATTAAATGTGGAAAAAGGAAAAAGGAGAGAAGCTGAAGCTGCTACCCCTTTCATTCGATCTTCACAATAGCCTCAGGCCAAAAGACAAAAATTGAATATTCCTCCAAAAGTAGAATATATTGATGAAATCCTTGATATTCAAGGACCAGAACAATTGGGCAGTCAACAAACAGGTACAGTCAGTGAAGCATCCACTACCTCACGAAGGAAAGAGCTACAGAAGCAACAGAGTGTTGAAATATCTTCTTTCAAAACACCAGTCAAAGATATAGGAGATATAAAGAAGACATTTATTAATATCAAGGTCAGGAATGATCCACTGAAAATACAAGTATATAATCAATATCTGAAAATGGCTCCAAAGAATCAAGAAAGATTGATGTCATCTTTTGACATCCAACCAGGCAAAATGTTAATGAGCCATTTCAAACCCAAGGTGGAACAACCCCAAATAGCTGATGATTATATTAGGACAAACTTTGAAGTCCTAGCAAAGGATATTCATCCTTTATATTAGATTGAGTTACATAAGCAGACTGGTGAAATGATCTATTCTACTTTGACTGATAAGGCAATGGCATCTCACAGGTTACATGATTCTTTGGAGAACACCAATACATAGTTACAGCTTGAAAAGGCTTCTTCTCAAGCCAAAGACAACATGATAAAAACATTGGAGGAAATAACAATTGGTTTGGGCCACAATCCAAAGGATGTCAAAGGTATAGAAGCTCTAATCAAGAAAAAAGATGATGACATTGCTTCTTTGAGAAAGCAGTTGAAATTGCCAGCCTCCAGACATCCTCAAACTGAAGAAGTAAAAAAGAAAAATTATGAAGAAGAAATGATGGAGTTGCTCTTAAAAATGAATGAGCAACTGATTGAAACATAAAAAGAACTGGAACAAGCTTTAAAAGAAAAGCATTCCAATGTTCCAGTATCTACAACAGTGGTTATCACAGGTATAACAAGTCAGCCAACAGGTCAACCAGCAGAGCCATCACAGGTAAATACTTCAAATTTGAGTACAGAAGAATTAGTAAAGCAAATGAATGACTTAAAACTTCAAGTAACAGAACTTCAGCACACAAATTTATAGCTTATTAGTTTGGAACATAAATATGATCTTTCAAAAATGACTGTTGCTAACAAAACAAGAGAAGTCAAAAAGTTGGAAAAATTGGTTAAAGCTTTGGAAAGGGATCTCACATTGGAGAAACCTTTAATAGAAATAAATGACATTCTTTGGGATGATATTATTTAGTCAATAAAAGATATTTGGTTCTCAATCCAGATAATATACGAGCAGAATGATTTGGTCAAATTAGCTCTGGATGAAGTTGAGAATACATGAGCAGAATTAGGAAATATGCCTGAGGAAGCTAATTAGCTTATACAGTTTCTAAACACCCAAACCAGACAGAAACTTGTAGATGTGGGTATTTAGGACAGAACTGCAACAATTTTGGAGATAAAAAGAGTTTTTACTAAAAGAACTCTTATGAAAAAATTAGAATGAAGATGTTTTGATATGCATAGTGAAATCATTGCTTTCAAAGAAAGGTTTAATGTTTTATTGAATAAAGGGTTGCCCAGCCCTATGGTTTCAGAAGATAAAATAATGGACCTAGAAACTTATGTCAAGAAATTGGACATACATGCTCACAGTCATTTCATTGCTAGTTCCTCAACCATTTCATCAGAATCAACGTTACCTACAAGAAGGAATCTTCATGACAGATTAGAGAATTTGTTTTATCTAGAACATGAAGTAAGACATTTGTTTCCTAATCAGCCTAATTTCTTCAGATATACCGAGGCTGATGACACATTAAGGAAGCTTCAATGGACCAGAATAGTAGAAGATAAATGGTGGGAAGATCTATTGGAAATTTTGTAAAATTTATCCTTATATCAAATTTTGCCTATTTACTACAGTATAAAGGATAAAGGGACAAACAAAGGTCAAAGAGTATCAGTTCAGTTAAAGTGTATCAGTAAAAAAAAAGAGTATCAGTGAAGCAAGTCAGTTAGAACAAAATTACTGAAGAGGACAATGAAGAGCTAAAATATAGGTCCTGCCTCGAGCACATTCTCAAAAGGAGGAAACAACACAACATTGGTTGCTTTTTGTCTTATCTATGAGACCATATGTCTCTATTTTTATTGTAACTTATTTGTGATTCATATTAGATTATATCTCGTTTTGTTAAGAGATATTTTGTATGATTTTTTGTATAAATAAGCCCTCAATCGGATTATTGAGGGTGGATTCTTAGACTTTGCTGTAACATTGAATTTTTGGAATAAAGTGCTATTGGAGAAATTTCTTTGTGGCTAGCTGGATGATGGATTGACGCTAAATAATTTTTACAGGATTCATGTGTCGAACTACGGATCAATAAGTCATCCTTTCCCTTGTGTTTTAAGTCTTTATATTTGTTTATTATATCATAGTGTTTCATTTCTGAATAATTAATGAAAGAGAATAAATCAGAAAGTACTTAAGTGTAATCTGATTTCAATCATTTTTATTCTAAATGTTTTCTTCTAAATTGGTTATAAATAATGAATTCTTAATTGCTCTTGTTTAGGTAGTTTATGAATTTGATTATTTAGTAAAGAATACTTAACTGCTCTTTATTGGTAATCACTCATTTTCTCTCTATGAATATGTTGAAAGATTCTTAATTTCCTTTCATCCATTCTAAACCCATTCCATTCACTTTAGATCTAAAATTGTTCATTGGTTTGATTATCTTTCCCTTTAAAGACATCTTTTGTTTATAAACTTAATCCAGTGAAACCATATTTTTGACTCCATAGCCCAATGGCCTGAAACTACTTAATCTTTCCTTCAGTTACGGAATTCCACCATTCAAATTCAAAAAAAAATCCCTGGACTTTATAACTAGCCTAATATCTTCTAAAACAAAGCTAAATTTGAAAGAGAGAGCCCTCTCTGGATACAGATTGGCTAGATTCTGTATCTAAAAGATTGGTTTGTGGTTACCTCGGACACCTTTCCTCTTGTTTCAACAAATTCCAGGAAAATCTGAGTGATAACATAGTGGCGACTTCAGTGGGGACCTGAATATCTTTATTGTCACTATTGTTTGCTTATAAGCTACAGACAGAGCCTGAAGATCAGCCAGGTAGCCTTTGAAATGCTTTTTCTCTACAATTTCATAGTAAATAAATGTTTCTTCAGTCTATCTATGGTTTAGCTTAATAACTGAACTTTAGTTTCAAACATTCAATCAGACTCTCTAGTTCAATAAATCTTTGAGAAAATCTTAATTAAAAATATTAAATTTCTTAAAGAGTTTGTCGAAGTTGTACTTTCGTTTTATTTAAAAAACAAAAAACAAAAAATATAAATCATCTAGAAAACTGGCTTCAGAAAGGACTCGTTATACCAAGTCAAATCCTGACCCTAATCCACCACCGATATTTGAGAACCCAAATCTGATTCCCAGAATTCTGAGAAGACAAGAGAGTCAAGGAAGCTCTGAAAGTTCCCAACCTCTTGTTAGATCACACTCTTGTCCCGTGAAGATTATATATCTTGAAGACGAACCATTTGATGAACATTTTGAAAATTCTCTATTCATAAATTTTTCTAAATCTGAGTTGTCCAATCTTGTTCCTGATCCATTATTTCTTGAAGATTTGCAATTTGAATTTATCACTTCACATCTTGACAAGTATTTACAGAATTCCATTCAATCTGAGCAGACCTTTGAAGAAACTTCAAACACTTCTGTAATCAATTCAATTTCCCCAAGTTCATCTTCTTTTCCCCAAACTTCTCAAACACAAGCCACTCCTTCTACTCCTCCACCCACTACTTCCAGACCATCATCACCTGTTATTCCATTACACCTTCCAATGGCCAACAGATATGCTTCGTTAAGGTTTCCAAGGAACCCTGCTGCTTTGCCTCAAGATTATCAGAGTAAAATTACCCCTTTTGATGGTTCCGGTACTTACACTGCTCAACAACATACCAAAAGGATGACAAATTACTTTTAATTCTATGAAATAGACGCTGACGATGTACAAATGAGAATATTTTTCCAGAGCCTTACTAGGGAAGTCAGGACATGGTTTAGGGCTCTTGCTCCAAACAGTATTGCTAACTTACCAGCCCTATACAGGGCATTTTTAAATAGATGGGAGAAGAAGAAAGACCCTCTTCAAATCCTATCTGACTTTGGAAAATTGAAGAGAGGACCTAATGAAGCAGTGCAAGATTATATCATTAGATTCAATGAAGCCTATAACGTTGTTCCCCAAAACCTTAGACCCCCTCCGGATTCAGTACTGGTTAAATTCCCTGATGGGTTTGATTCTGACATAGCATATTCTCTTAGGGAAAGAGCCCCCCAAACTATAGAAGCGATGCAAAGCATAGTTGTTAGTGTTGAAGCTAACCTCATAGAAAAACGAGCTAGAGCTAGAGCTGAAAGAAGGATGCCTATAAACGAAGAGCCTTCAGCTTTTGAAAGAAAGCTGGATGCAATTATTAAATGGATGGAAAGACTGGGAGACAGAGTAGAGACAATCGAAAGAAAGTCTTCTGGCGATGGTCAAAATGTTGTTAGAAACCCAAACTTCAGAAGAAATCAAAACCAAAATACTGGGAAAAATGTTCCTGACCAAAACATCAGGCCACCATTCCAAGAAACTTTTGTTGAAGGTTCATCTTCTGAGGAACCAACTGAGGATGTTGAAATAAATAATTTGACTGAACACAAGAGTGAACTAGAGGTTTTATTATCTCAAGATGATCAATAAAATCATATTCTTGAAACATTTCAAACTCATTCAGGAGAAACTTTTGATTTTAAAGAAGAATATGATTCAGCAATTTATGAAGTTCATAAACAATACAATTTGAGAAGCAGAAGGATTGACGTGCCAGAGAATAGCAAACAAAAATCTGTCAAACAAAACATCAAAGGTAAAACTAACACTCCTCCTGTACAAATTCTTTCTAGAGCAAGTCTAACCCCGCTAATCCAATAATTGAAGATGTGTCTGATAATCAACCGAATAATAAACAACTTTCCAATACTTTTCCCCCTGCAGGAAACGTAGAAGAGCCAGTAGAATTTAATCCAGAAACACCTTCAACTCATAATCCCACTCATGAAAAAGATAAAAACACTAAAGACCCAAAAAAAAGAGAAAATCCAACTGTTCAAAATACTAGAGCTCAAACAGAAAAATCTTTCAATCTAGAAGCTGAAATAGGCAAATTAAAGATAGCTATTCCATTAGTATAATTAGCTAAACACGATGTCTATAGAAGCAAAATCGGCAAATATCTTAACATTACTGGAATGGATGATTCAGTAAATGTTTTTGATGATCAACCCAAACTACTTTTTGGCCTTGAAGTAAATGGCAAACCAGAAAATGGAGGAACTCTTCCATTTTATGTGAGTTTGAATGTACATGAAAAAATACTTCATAACACCATGCTTGATTCTGGAGCGTCTCACAATTTAATGCCCAAGGCTATGATGGAAAGATTAAACCTAGACATTACCAGACCATATAAAGATCTTTTTTCTTTTGATTCAAGTCAAGTAAGATGTTTAGGTTTGATTAAAGATCTGTGTGTTACTTTGGTGCAATACCCTGCGAAATCTATTCTGATGGATATAGTAGTAGCAGATATTCCTGCCAAATATGGTATGTTGTTGTCTAGATCCTGGGGTGCCAAACTCAGAGGATCTTTTCAATTAGATATGTCATATGCTACTATTTCAGTGTTTGGTCAACCTAAAAGACTATACAGAGAGACCTTGATGAAATATTTAGTTAGTAGTCAGGAGAAGCCTGAAAACTTCCCTGTCTACTCAGTACATTTTGATATGGACTCTTTTATCCTTTATAACGCTGAATTTGACCTTCCTACTGAACTAGAAGCACCGGAAACAGAAACTGAAAATAAATCTACTGTTCAAATCGAAGAAATTTCTGAAAACAAAGAAACATCAGACATTCAAGAAATACTAGAAAAAACTGAAAAACCAGAGCTCCCTGTTAAGAAAGTTGTTAAAACAGTCGATGACGATTATGAACATGAAATTATGTGGCATTTAGAATTTGATGGTTTAGTAAATAAGTTAGGAGCAGGAGCTGGAATTTGGATACATAACGTTGAAAATGATCATGATGAAGGCCATGCTTATAGATTGAACTTTAGATGCACTAATAATATGGCAAAGTATGAGGCTCTTTTGCTAGGGCTTAAACATGTCAAAAAATTAGGAGCAATTAGAGTATCAATCATAGGAGACTCTGAGTTAATTATTCAACAGATCAATGGTGAATGTTCAACAAAAGACCCCAGATTAATAAAATACAGAGAAACAGTTGTGGAAATTCTCAATACTTTTCTACAAGCTCAACTTGCCAAAATTCCTAGAAAACAAAATTTCCATGCTCATAGTCTTGCAGTGTTCTCTAGCACTTGTAAATTACCTTTTGGACCTAATCATCAGTTCAAAGCTGAGATTAGACATAGACCTGCTATGCCAAATAATCTTATGAATTGGAAAGTGTTTGTAAATAATAATCAGATTAATAAATTTTTGACCTTAGAAAATGAATTCTCTAACAGTAGTATAGATGAAGACACAACAATCAATGAATCTGATCAAATAGAAAAACAAGAGATAGGTATTTCAGAAGAAACTGCTATTCACATGCTTCACCCAACTAAGTTTACCAAAAAATATATGCAGGATTTGAAACAAATGGAAGTCGATGAGATTATAGAAGATGAATCTGAAATTATAAATCTGAAAGATAATCATTACTCCTTTAGAAGATATTTTTGACTCAAATGACATTCCACTAAAACCCAAAATGGAACCGTTAAAAGATGATATTGAAGAATTCAATTTGGGAACTAAAGGAAATCCCAAGATGGTTAAGCTATCTAAATCTCTGCCAGAGGATCAAAAGGTTCAATATGTTGAAATTTTAAAAGAATTCCAGGATGTTTTTGCCTGGAGTTATGAAGATCTTAAATCATATGATACATCAATAATTCAACATACAATACCTTTGAAACCAGATCAGAAACCATTCAAACAGAAACTTAGAAGAATCAACCCTATGCTTCTACCTTCAATTGAAAAAGAAATTAAAATAATGTATGAAGCAGGAATAATTGCTCCTATTAGGTTTTCTGAATGGGTTTTTCATTTAGTACCAACAAGGAAGAAGACTAGAGAGATTAGACTATGTGTTGATTTGAGAAATTTAAACAAATTTTCTTTAAAAGATAACTATCCTTTGCCTAAAATGGACCATATCTTACAAAGGGTAGTAGGATCTTCAAGGATTTCTCTTCTGGATGGATTATCAGGATACAACCAGATTCTGGTCCATCCTGATGATCAAGACAAAACGGCTTTTACAACACCTTGGGGTACATTCAAATATGTTAAGATGCCTTTTGGACTCAAAAATGCAGGAGCGACCTTCCAAAGAGCAATGGAAATTGCATTTTCCAAAGAAATCCATGATTTTCTAGTCATATATCTGGATGATTTGACTGCTTTTTCCAAAACAGATCAACAACATTTGGATCATCTTAGACAGGTGTTAATAAAATGTAGAAAATATGGTATTTCTTTAAATCCTAAAAATTCATTGTTTGGTCTTGAAGAAGGTAAACTCCTAGGTCATATCATTTCAAAAGATGGCATTATAATTGATCCTGAAAGAATACAAGCCATTTTGCAGATACCTCATCCCAAAAATATTAAAGAACTTCAAGCATTCATAGGTAAGATCAATTTTTTGAGAAGATTCATTTCTAGTTTAGCTAAATTACTTAGACTGCTTACTAACATGTTAAGAAAGGATTCGAGTATTAAGTGGACAGTTGAAGCCAAGCAATCATTTGAAGAAATCAAAATGGCTTTAACCAGAACACCAGTTCTTACCAGTCCAAAATTTGATAGAGATTTCATAATTTTTTCATTTTCTTCTGAACATACAGTTGCAGCAGTTTTATTACAAAAGGATGATCAAGGATGTGAAAAACCTATAGCCTTTTTTAGTAAAGCACTTAGAGATGCATCATTGAAATACAATATCATGGAGAAACAAGCTTTTGCACTTGTGAAAGCAATTAAAGATTTCAGAGTTTATATATTGTATTCTCATGTGATAGCTTATGTACCTAATGTTGTCGTTAAAGACATCTTAACTCAAGATGGTATTGAAGGCAAAAGAGGTAAATGGATAGCTACCATATTAGAATATGATATTGAAATAAGACCTACAAAACTCATAAAAGGACAAGGTTTGGCTCAACTCATGACTGAAACAAATTGCCAAGCCCTGAACATTAATGAACTGGATGACGAATAGGAGATGGCGACTCCACAAATCAGTCAGGCCTTTTTAGACTCACCTTGGTACGCTGATATCATTTATGTTTTGTTAAACCTGCAAGCTCCTCCAGGGTTATCCAGAATGAAACAAAGGTTTTTGAAAATGACATCTTTAAAGTATTGTATTTTAGATAATGTTCTCTTTTGGAAGAATCATGATGGAATTCTATTAAATTGTTTATTAAAAGATGAAGCTGACAAGGTTCTCAATGAATTCCATGCAGGAGATTGTGGTGGACACCTCTACTGGAAGTCAACTGCAGATAAAATCTTAAGGGCTGGTTTTTATTGGCCAACCTTGTTTTCAGATGTTAAGAAATTTGTAACTACTTGCCACAAGTGTCAGATCTTTGAAGGCAAGAGAAAATTGTTACCTTTACCATTAAAACCAATTTCCACCGAGAGACCCTTTCAACAATGGGGAATAGATTTTATTGGAGAAATCCATCCCCCCTCTTCTGGGCAACACAGATGGATCCTCACTGCCACAGATTACTTTACTAAATGGATTGAAGCTATCCCATCCAGACAAGCCAATGATTCTGTAATTATAGGATTCTTAGAAACCAATATACTTTCAAGATTTGGTTGTCCTGAGAAAATTATAACTGATAATGCTGCTGCTTTCAGGTCTAAGAAAATGATTAGTTTCTGCAATAAATATCACATCACTTTAGGCCATTCAATAGCCTATTATCCTCAGGGTAATGGACTGGCTGAATCTTCCAATAAAAGCCTCATTAATATCATTAAAAAATTATTGGAAGAGAATAAGAAGAATTGGCATAAGAAACTTACCAATGCATTGTGGGCAGACAGACTTACTACCAAAAAATCAATTGGGACCAGTCCATATGAATTAGTTTATGGTATTGAGGCTAGATTTCCATCATCCTTGGGAATTCCTGTAATGAAGTTACTTCAGGAGGCTCAAGTAGAACCAAATGATATTCAAAGAAGAATAAATCAAACAATTCACTTGCAGCAGACCAGAGAAGAAGTGTATCAACGATCCCAAGTTTTGCAGGAAAAATAAAGAAGATGTTTGACAAAAGGACTAAAGCATAAGATTTTCAACTAGGAGACAAAGTTTTAAGATGGGATTCCAGAAGGGAAGATAAAGGAAAACATGGGAAATTTGATTTCTTATGGAAAGGACCTTACATCATTCATGCTTTACAGGGAAATAACACATATTTTTTGAAGAATTTGGATGGTACAGAAGCTGAGGAAGGACCAGTCAATGGTCGAATGCTAAAACACTACTTTGATCCTATTTACTAGGATGTTCTGATTTTTTAACATGTACATAATATATCCTTTCTAATGCATCAGTTTTGATTGGATGGTGACTTACTGAAGTTGAAGCCCGAAGTGAAGGCCCTAAGCTTCAGAAGTTTTACTATCATATATACAATAAAGCCACCAGAAAAAGAAGATTACATGGTTTAGTTGAAGACATTTTGAGGCATCTGACCTGCTGTTCTTGACTTTTCGCCAGGAAAAGCCATCCCCAAGTGGAGCCAGTGTTAGACTCCTATACCAATAGGTATCATTTTTCATGATTGTCTTATTGAACTATGCAATATGTTCAAACCTTTTTCTTGTGCAAAGGTGTTCCATATTCTTAAAAAATCAAAAAATCAAAAAATTTAAAAAATGTAAAGAGGGTATACCCTAAAAGAAAAATCAAAGGGTGAAAAAATAAAATTGGCCAAAAAAGTGAAAGAAAATGAACCCCACCAAAAGAAAAGCCAAGGAAAGTGTGCAAGTCTAAATGCCACTACTTTTTTCTCTAATGTAATAAACAAAATTGTGTGCAGATTGTCAAACTTTTGCCACAATTTATGAAGAGTCAAACTGTTTAAACTTGACTCATTCATTTTTCAATTTCATGTTGTAGAATAGAGAATAAATATCTGGCCAAATAGTTTAATCTTGGCAGATAAGTAGATAGGTAGAGTTAATAAAAGGTGCTCAACACTTTAATCTGAGCCCTTGGATGTAATAAGTGTAGAAATAGATAGGTTTGCCATGTAAAAGAAAAAGTGTGATAAGGGTTTGCCAGTCTAAATGCACCCTAATAAAGAAGAGAAAATGGTAGAGTAAAGTAAGTAGGGTAGGTAGATGTTGTTGCAGAATTACATGTGATGAATGATGGTTCTAAATGTGTTCAATTTTACTTTCATCACAAAGTGCAAAGGCAGATACTACATTGGAAAATTTCACAGCAAAGCAAAGTCAAGATTATTAACTTCCCCTTCATTTTCCCTAGAGATTTCACTAATTTCCCCTAAGTGCTAAGGTGTTTGGAAATTAAAGGGGCTCAAGGCATTTCCTTGACTTTTGGAGGGACCGGACCCTCAGCCCAATAATTGAAAAAATCTAAGTACTTGAAATCATCCATTATCACATTCATTCACTTCTCAAAAATCTTTGTCTAAGTAAAATCCCATTTTACTTAGGAAAATCCTTCAATATTTCATGAAAAGCCCTCAAAATCACTTTTATTCTAAGTCTAAGTGATGAAAGTATAAAAATGCCATTTACTTTTGAATCTTCACTTTCTTGGTTATATTTAAGTATTTTGAGTTTACATTGTTCCCTTGTCTTATTAACTCTAATTTTATATATTAACTCCCTATGAAAATCACCTTTTCCTATTATATATAAATCCTTTTATAGAAATATCCCCAAAACCCTTATATTATGACTTGTTAGCCAAAATTATTTAATTCCTATTTTATTCAAATCAAAACCCGCAATATACCCCCTTTTGGCTAAAATATAACATTAATATTATTCCCTCTGCTCTACAGTAAATAAATCGCATTGATTTAATTATTGTATAAATAAAAATATATGAAAAACTTTTAAACATTTTTTACGTGTTTAAAACAAAAATGAAACTCAAAGTTTAATTAAAACCAAACTTTGAAATAACTCATCCCACATGTATTTTTCACCCCCGGCCATCCACCGTACAAGGACTTAATTAATCCTCATGGTTAATTAAGAACCGATCCCCGCCAATCATAATGCCCCCGAAATGATTAATTCATAATAAAACCGCCCGTTAAACACCTGCTAACTTCACGTCCCGTCAACCGTTCGATTGATCACTCCAAAATCAATGACTCTTATCAATTCCGCTAGCCATCTCTGATCCGAAAGCTAACGCGCAAAATGATAGTGGTTTTCAAATAGTACCCTGGCCATGCGTCGTTTGTTTTTTGGATTTGCTGCCTCTCTGCCCAAAACCGCTTACCCTCAAAAGTGGTGCAGAATAAACCACTTACCACCATTCCCCGTGACTCATCTCTCGTACAGGATGACGTCATTTATTAAAATAATAAAAAATTCAGCCCCCATTTGACTTTGCCAATAAAACAAAAATTCGCGTCTTTTTCATTATTTCGTACGCAGAAAACAAATACACCCTTCATGCAGAAGTTTCGAATTTCAAATTTTTGAAGTCCGCCAACCTTTATCCTGTCGAAGAAAATTACAGTCAAGGCTCTCAAAAGATTATCCGCATTTACCAGCATCTGTTCAAAATGCTGTTTTCTCCAAAAACAAGTATTTACCCTAAATTCGCACTGAAATTTGTAAGAAACTTGGCTTTCCTTTTCCTTTCACTGAAACAGAGTTGAAATTAATTGCTAGTTCATTCCTTAATCCCAAGAACTGTAATTGAATTCCCAATCTGCAATTGTACCTGTTTCTCACATCGAAACCTGTAATTTTGCTCAATTTTTCACCATAAGCTGAATTTCCATTTTTGAATCCACAAGAACCAAGAATGGAAGTTCCTGTGGCTTTAAACGTCACCCCATTAAACACCCCTAACAGAGAACTGGATTATTTATCATTAGTCGACAGAGATTTCCAAATCAAAGACCTAGTTTTTATTGATAGTCCTCTTCGAATTTTTTGTCGCTGCAGAGACAATTATTTGAATGGCTTGGATATGATTGGGTTATGGGAATCTAATCTTCCCAGGTACCTCTTTACTTATGTCCATATTTTCCCTAAAATAATCCATTTTTGCCATGCAAATTATGATCCTAACCAAAGAGCAGTCTTATCCCGAAATCAAGATGTCCTTTTCCCAATTACTACTCAGTCTATCAATGAGATGCTACATTTTCAACCTGACCAAGCCCTCACTCCCCTGTCCATGGGAGAACTACTTGATAAATCCACCAAAATTTCCCATGAAGAATTAAGCCACATCTGCCAAACCTTTATGTTGCATGATCATCAGCCTAAAGGCCCTCCCCCTTATGGGTATGATTTTTTAACTAAGGAGGGTAAAATTATTTTGGAAATGATATCCTTTATAATGGGCTTTAATACCAGTGAATATGTTGACCATTTAACTCTAGTATTATTGTCTATTTTCACCCCTGGACAACCTCCTGCTGTCAGGTATGACTTTGCATCATACATTGCAGATAAAATCCATGATCAATTCATGAGATTAGAAAATGAGAAAGTGTTCAAGTATTCCTCTGTCATCTACCACCTCATGCTCTATTATCAATCGGAAAATTTCCCTTTCTATATCAAGAAGCTTGATGCCCAAGGCAATACTAGGTCTGTTATCTTTTGGTCAGCCATCACTCATAGTTCTTGAGATTCTCCCTATTCCTATAATGAGTTCATTGATCTTTTTATACACCCTGCAACTACTTTGTTGACAGGAGTTTCTCCTCCAAGACTCATCAATGAAATCAAGAAAACTTTACATCTCTCAAAACAATACAAAGTTGGTGATTGGTACTTGTACCAAAATCACACAGAAGTCAGAATCTATGGATGTGAATTATGTCCATTAAAATTGCCAAAATACGTCCCCATGAGAATCTTTGCATTATAATATTTCAGGCAGATGAACAATTCTGATATAATTCATTTTTGTAATGCAAAGAAGAAGGCTCAACTTCGGATCAAAATTCAATTAGGTCCCTTTATTTATAACTCTAGGGATGCAGGGGAAGAGGCTGAAAAGATATTAGAAGACCGTTTCAGATTACAAAAGAGTTTCTATTGGGTGCCTTATGACCCATTCAACTTCATTTGTGATAAAAGAATGAAGAATAAATCAGCACCATATACATGAAAGAATCCCACAGATTGAAAAATATGCTAATACAGATGAATGGATAGAAGGAACATTGATAGAGCAGGATATTGAACAGGTCAATATAGACAATGTTATGAAATATCTTGAAAAGATGCTTGACCAAGATCAGAAGTTGGTCCTTCCTCGGCTGGGATTATTCAGCAGGAGTTACAAGAAAACATTGCAGTATCATCTAAGGGAAAAGAGAAAGATGTTGATACACAAGTTAAAGAAACATTCATTATGACAGAACAACCTCAAACTTCCAAGGGACACGATCAAGTACAGGTTTCTTCCGTTCAAACCAATCCATTACAAGTGTCAATTTTGCAGACTCCATTAAATGTGGAAAAAGGAAAAAGGAGAGAAGCTGAAGCTGCTACCCCTTTCATTGGATCTTCACAATAGCCTCAGGCCAAAAGACAAAAATTGAATATTCCTCCAAAAGTAGAATCCATTGATGAAATCCTTGATAGTCAAGGACCAGAACAATTGGGCAGTCAACAAACAGGTACAGTCAGTGAAGCATCCACTACCTCATGAAGGAAAGAGCTACAGAAGCAATAGAGTGTTGAAATATCTTCTTTCAAAACACCAGTCAAAGATACAGGAGATATAAAGAAGACATTTATTAATATCAAGGCCAGGAATGATCCACTGAAAATACAAGTATATAATCAATATCTGAAAATGGTTCCAAAGAATCAAGAAAGATTGATGTCAGCTTCTGACATCCAACAGGGCAAAATGTTAATGAGCCATTTCAAACCCAAGGTGCAACAACCCCAAACAACTGCTGATTATATTAGGAAAAACTTTGGAGTCCTAGCAAAGGATATCCATCCTTTAGATCAGATTGAGTTACATAAGCAGACTAGTGAAATGATCTATTCTACTTTGACTGATAAGGCAATGGCATCTCACAGGTTATAGGATTCTTTGGAGAACACCAATACATAGTTACAGCTTGAAAAGGCTTCTTCTCAAGCCAAACACAACATGATAAAAACATTGGAGGAAATAATAATTGGTTTGGGCCACAATCCAAAGGATGTCAAAGGTATAGAAGCTCTAATCAAGAAAAAAGATGATGACATTGCTTCTTTGAGAAAGCAGTTGAAATTGCCAGCCTCCAGACATCCTCAAACTGAAGAAGTAATAAATAAAAATTCTGAAGAAGAAATGATGGAGTTGCTCTTAAAAATGAATGAGCAACTGATTGAAACATAAAAAGAACTAGAACAAGCTTTAAAGGACAAGCAGTCCAATGTTCTAGTATCTACAGCAGTGGTTATCACAGGTACAACAAGTCAGCCAACAGGTCAACCAGTAGAGCCATCACAGGTAAATACTTCAAATTTGAGTACAGAAGAATTATTAAAGCAAATGAATGACTTAAAACTTCAAGTAAAAGAACTTCAGCACACAAAGTTACAGCTTATTAGTTTGGAACAAAAATATGATCTTTCAAAAATGATTGTTGCTGACAAAACAAGAGAAGTCAAAAAGTTGGAAAAATTGGTTAAAGCTTTGGAAAGGGACCTCACATTGGAGAAACCTTTAAGAGAAATAAATGACATTCTTTGGGATGATATTATTCAGTCAATAAAAGATATTTGGTCCTCAATCCAGATAATATACGAGCAGAATGATTTGGTCAAAGTAGCTCTGGATGAAGTTGAGAATACACGAGCAGAATTAGGAAATAGGCCTGAGGAAGCCAATCAGCTTATACAGTTTCTAAACACCCAAACCAGACAGCAACTTGCAGATGTGGGTATTCAGGACAGAACTGCAACAATCTTGGAGATAAAAAGAGTTTTTACTAAAAGAACTCTTATGCAAAATTTAGAACGAAGGTGTTTTGACATGCAAAGTGAAATCATTGCTTTCAGAGAAAGGTTTAATGTTTTATTGAATAAAGGGTTGCCCAGCCCTATGGTTTCAGAAGATAAAATAATGGACCTGGAAAATTATGTTAAGAAATTGGACATACATGCTCACAATCAAGCCAGTTCCTCAACCATTTCATCAGAAGCAACATTACCTATAGGAAGAAATCTTCATGACAGATTAGAGAATTTGTTTTATATTGAACATGAAGTAAGACATTTGTTTCCTAATCAGCCTAATTTCTTCAGATATACCGAGGCTGATGAAACATTAAGGAAGCTTCAACGGACCAAAATAGCAGAAGATAAATGGTGGGAAGATCTATTGGAACTTTTGTAAAATTTATCCTTATATGAAATTTTGCCTATTTACTATAGTATAAAGGATAAAGGGACAAACAAAGGTCAAATAGTATCAGTTCAGTTAAAGTGTATCAGTAAAAACAAAGAGTACCAGTGAAGCAAGTCAGTTAGAAAAAAATTACTGAAGAGGACAACGAAGAGCTAAAATATAGGTCCTGCCTCCAGCACATTCTCAAAAGGAGGAAACAGCACAACATTGGTTGCTTTTTGTCTTATCTATGAGACCATCTGTCTCTATTTTTATTGTAACTTATTTGTGATTCATCTTAGATTATATCTCGTTTTGTTAAGAGATATTTTGTATGATTTTTTGTATAAATAAGCCCTCAATCGGATTATTGAGGGTGGATTCTTAGACTTTGCTGTAACATTGACTTTTTGGAATAAAGTGCTATTGGAGAAATTTCTTTGTGGCTAGCTAGATGATGGATTGACGCTAAAGACTTTTTACAGGATTCATGTGTCGAACTACGGATCAATAAGTCATCCTTTCCCTTTTGTTTTAAGTCTTTATATTTGTTTATTATATCATAGTGTTTCATTTCTGAATAATTAATGAAAGAGAATAAATCAGAAAGTACTTAAGTGTAATCTGATTTCAATCATTTTTATTCTAAATGTTTTCTTCTAAATTGGTTATAAACAATGAATTCTAAATTTCTCTTGTTTAGCCAGTTTATGCATTTGATTATTTAGTAAAGAATACTTAACTGCTTTTTATTGGTAATCACTCATTTTCTCTCTATGAATATGTTGAAAGATTCTTAATTGCCTTTCATCTATTCTAAACCCATTCCATTAACTTTAGATCTAAAATTGTTCTTTGGTTTGATTATCTTTCCCTGTAAAGCCATCTTTTGTTGATAAACTTAATCCAGTGAAACCATCTTTTTGACTCCATAGCCCAATGGCCTGAAACTACTTAATCTTGCCCTCTGTTATGGAATTCCACCATTCAAATTCAAACGAAATCCCTGGACTTTATAACTAGCCTAATATCTTCTAAAACAAAGCTAAACTTGAAAGAGAGAGCCCTCTCTGGATACAGATTGGCTAGATTCTGTATCTAAAAGATTGGTTTGTGGTTACCTCGGACACCTTTCCTCTTCCAACAACTTCAAGGAAAACCTGAGTGATAACAAAAGGCCTCTTCCTTTGTTCAGATTTCAATGAGCTCCTTTTGTGCTAAACCCCAAACCACTTCCCCTCCATATAAATTGCGCCCAGGACCAAGCGATTAAGTCCCGAGCGCTAATCGCATCGGAGTTTTTTCATTGGGCGTATTTTAATAGTCCTTGCCCCCTCTGATTAACCACCTTCCGATGGCTTCCCAGCTATTGATATTCCACGCCAGGCCCAGATCCAATGGCCCTCATTGCTCTATTCAATAGCCCGCATACCCGCCTTTGGCATTTACAAACTAATCTTTGTCGTCAATCTGGTCCTGAGATCGATGATCCTTGTTCAATCACATCGGCGCTTTGTTCCCTTTTCCCCCACCGATCATGATCTTCCGATTGCATATGGGCCATCCATACACTAATATCTAACGGTCAAGATAAATCCTTACTTCCCTTTGTTATTTCTCAAACCCCGCTGTATAAAGTTTTCAGCGAATCTCCGCCATTGATCTCTATAGATCAATGACCTGCATTGACCCATTCTCTGCTCAACCCCTCACCTCATATTTTATTGCATTAATCCCAAGATTGGATCTGGGCCGTTCATTCCACTCATTCGACAGTCGAGATTCAGCCTGATAGGCCGAACTCTTTTGGGTCCTCCCTTTACCCAGATCAAATCTCTGCCATTCATTCTCTGATCTGACAGTCTAGATTAAAACAGCTATGACCCTGTCCCACATCTTATCGCCCGTGCATATATTCTCCATCATGCTCTCCTCATGACCATCCGATCTAAGACCCCATATCTGATGGCCAGCACGAGGTTTCATGTAATTTTAAGCCCGAAAGATAACATTTCAAAATTATGCGATGAGGGTGGTTTTAAAAGGCCACCTGTCAGAAAGTAACACATATCGCGTTCAAAAAGGTAAAACCGCCTTTCTCCCATTTCGTCGCACGAAACCTGCGGTTTCTTCAGCCAAAACCACCATTCCCATTCTCATTTCATTTTCTCATACGTGATCTCCACCGTTGATCTCTGAGATCTAATGGCTCATGTTCAATCTCGCCTTTAGTTCATCACCCTCCGCCCATCCTCCAAGGGATTTCATAATCAATCTCTACCGTTGATCTCTATGGCCGATCTAATCCGATGTCCTAGAATCCTTCAAGAAACCCCAAATTTCATTTTAGTGCCTTTTTCCCTCTGCCAAAGATTTTCACCCTTTTCCTTTGCATTTTCTCCCATTTCGCTATAATGTAGCCCCTCTACATTATATTTCCCCAATCGATTTCGACCGTCGATCTCTGCAGATCAACGACCCTGACTTAATTTCCCCACCGTTTAATCAAATGCCTCCCATTTGACCCCCGCGAGCAATCTCTGTCGTTGGATGCTTTCATCCAACGGTCACGATCTAACCAAACCTATGAAGCAGTCTGAACCCTTCCCACAGGATTTTTTCTAATTTTTCTTTGTTTTGCACGTTTTAATGGTTTTTTCAAAAGTTTTAAAATAAAATTGAAGGTCGGGGATGACGATCCCCCAGGCGTTTATTCATCAAGAATATCATTCTATGGGGTTCAGCACCATGTTTCATCAGGGCCTCATGAGCACTGACGCCATTATAAAACCTCTGTAACACCTGCACATCAACAAGACACATCAAAGCTTAATCAAACAGAGAGTATCAGTGTTAAAGGATCCAGTCACAGCAGAGATGAAGAATCGAAGATGGTTTACACAGTTTTGAGGGATTACGGCCTAAATTGACTATATAAAGCCTAATCCACTCAATTAAACACAGTTTGAAGAACAAAAGACAGATTTTAGGCCTAATTATGCCTAACACATGGAATTAAATGAAATTAGCAGTGTTTAAAGAAAAACAATAATATCTATCATTCTGAGAAGCCTCCACTGCCACATCAAAAGATAATTTAATCCTCTCAGCTACCAAGAGCCACCTGCAACCTCAAAGCATTCAAAAGAGGCCTAGTTATTGCCAGAATAGAATATATTAGCATAAAGGCAGTTTAAAAGTTAATTCAACCATAGGAACTTATTGTAAATTGTCAGCAGAGTTATTAAAAAGATAACAAAGAGCCTTAAAGTCAACAAAATCTTCTCATCAAGTTTAATACTTAATGTAAACCAATTAATACAAAGGAAATATTAGAAAGTTTCTCCATTGAGCCCCTGAAAGGCCGAGAAACATTAAACTATATTAATTGAGCCTATAGAACTTTTATCCCATCCCACCTCCTCACTTCTGCTATAAATAATTCTATAGAAGATGAGATAATGTTGGTCATTGCATATCTGTTGTCTGTAAATAGTTTACTGAAGCCACTGTAAGCTCTGTTTGTAATTGAAGATACCTAAGTTGAGATGAAAAGTTTAAAGCTGTAGAGACCCACTGGACTTGAAGATTGTGACTGGTTTGAAGCATCAAATACAAGCTCATTTATGGGATCCTGGTCTATGTCAACGGTGATGTTTTTCTTATTGTAAATTGTTATTTTATTTATGTTTCCATTCTGTCCATCTTCTCTGATAAAGAATAACAATTATAGAGTTAGGATTTACTGTCAAAGGTACCCTGCTCTTATTGATAAGCTTTATCTACATGTTTTCTTCCATTTGTGTTGTTTAACAATGATTTAATACAGTCCAAGAAGTCAAGATGTTGGCGTTCCCTTTTATTACTGTCTAGACTTCAAACATTATTCTTGAATGTTATTTTCAGTGTCTTCTAAGTAAAGTTGAACTAGGAAAGTCTATGGTGAGCCTTGTCCTCTAGTTTTATCTCCAAAAGTTGTCTGAAATTTTCCTTATGAGTATGTTGAAAGCAGGCTAGGTTCAAAGTCCTTACCTGATCTTAGACTATTATTTGTTATCTTTTGTGTTGTCTTGAAAGTTTACTAAGTAAAGCAGAGCTAGAGAAGTCTATGGTGAGCCCTATCCTCTAGTTTCTTCTCCAACAGTTGCTTTTAAAAGTTTCCCTTTTAATATGCTGAAATTAGGATAGGTTCAAAGTCCTTACTTGATCTTAAGCTATTCTTTTTGTGTTTTAAATGTTTTCTATTGAAAGTGCATCAAAAGCAGGCTAGTTTCGAAGTACTTACCTGATCTTAGATTACTTTTATGTCTTTCTTAAGTGTATGCCGAAAGCAAGATAGTTTCAAAGTACTTACTTGATCTTAGGATGCTCTTTGTTCTTCATTTGTTTAATTCCCCTTCTTATTGTTTCTTTCCATTCCATAAAATCAACTTAAAGAGATCATTATACATAGATGACTTGCCCCATGGACCACTCTTGAACCATTTTGTTTCAATTAAATCCTACTATGACTCCATAGGCCAACGGATTGAAGTTGTTTATTGCCTATCTTCTTAGCTGAATCAATTTTCACTTTCATTCACCTTCACCCTTCATTTATACTTCCTTCACCTTCACATATCTTTGCCCAACCAAAACAAACAAAAAAACCTTCCTCTTCATAACTAGCTTAATATCACATTTCAAGCCTTAAAGATAAATCAATATTTTCACTTATTAGAGAGATCCCTCTCTGGATTCAAGAGGGCTAGATCCTAGAATCCCAAAGCGGTTCAAATGTACTCTCTGTAGCTTTAGTCTCACTAATCTACTGAAATTATGGGGAGATAACAATGCATATGGAGGTGAATTATGGAAAACCGAGGAAATGGGTTTTTCACAAATATAACCAATTACCCATAACCAAAACCGTTTCATGAGATTCAAAGTATTCCAAAAGTTACGAACAGGTATTTGAAACACTTTTATAAAAAATAGAGTGTTTTTTTTCAGAATTCTGAAAACACAATCAGCAAGTTCCAAGCAGCTAACTTTCACCTCGGTTTTTGTGCAGATGAAGGCAAATAAAGAAATTATATGACATGAGTTTTTATCCTAGTATAGAAAATTGACTAAGCTAAAAAATATTTCCCAAAATACGCAATGGTTGAGGAGATACGAATGGGGCTCTGAAGGCAGTTTGTTAAAATTACCAAATTTTCCAGAATTCTAGAAAAAATCTCAAAATTGGAAAATTTGTATTAAATCTCAATTATTTTAATAGGGGAACGGTTGTACTGTCATACGATGCAATTAGATATTGTTAGGATTCAATCCCCATATTCCTTGCAAAGGAATAGCTTGTTTTAATCATTACAAAAGATTATAAAAGGGGAAAGGATGCACGTAGAAGGGGACGAATGGACAGTAGAGGAGTGATGCTACAACATTGTTGCTGTAGCTTTATTTTGCTGGTATCGCCCAAATCTGGGCTGGATTGTAATCACGCATGTGTTTTCTTTGAGGATTTAATAAGAAGAGCTCTGCCTTATGCTTCATAAATTTTATCATCTTTTATGTTTAAACAGTTGATGCGTTGATTCGATACTGAGTAGCATTTCCGTTTGAAAGGGAAACATGTTGGTTGGCTAGGGCCAAGCCAACCCAACATGTTCTCCCTCCTCTCTGTTCTTGTAATTTATGTTTTTAAACTTCCAAGTGTGATTTAATTTACAGCATTTGGATTTCTATTTGAGTGAAAGCAGATCTGCTGCGTGAAGTAGTTAAATTTACTTTCTACACGGTTGATTTATTTTCCTTGCCTGGTTTGAGCAGGAAGAATTTTCTTGCACTAGTGCACGTTGGTGTGCTATTCACTTTTTGCGCGTTTGGTTTGTTTTCTCTGCCTGGTTCGAGCAGGAGAAGTCACTTGCACCAGTGCATGTTGGTGTTCTATTCACTTTAGCAAGCCTTTCTAATTTACTTTCAGTAATTTTCTTGCTTTCATTAAACACTTTATAATAGATTGTTTCTTTATTTTTGTAGACATTTATCTTTTTGATATGCAATCTGGTTTTATAACACTTGCAGTAATTAAGCATTGATTTCAAGAATTAAAAGTTAAAGTGTAAGAAGCTTTGATCAAGTACAATAACCAGTTTCTTGGTACCAGATCTGAGTGTTGTGGGCTTGAGAAAGTTCAGGGCCCTTGCACGAAGAAAATAATTTTTAGTATGGACATTACTTTACACCTTCCACATAAATTGTTGTACCTGCACTAGTGCAAGATCGATTCTTGTGGAAAGGATATCTTTACATGAGCATGTTCGAAGGGGCCCATCTGTTGAAGACTGCCAAGGTGTCTTTGCTAAAGAAAACACATTCTCAGTAACTGATCAATATCCAGCTAGAGTGATTGCCTTCTTTTTATTTTAGAATCTCTTTTGCAAGTACATTTATTCTTGTTCCGGCCTTAGATTACTTTGATGATTCAGTTATCTTCTTTGCAAGATTTTCTTTAAAGTAGGAATTTCTATTAGGAAAATTTATACTATCTTTGGCATTGCCTGCACTTTGTCTCTAAGTTTACAAATACCCCGAGTTGACAATTAAATGTTGAGTATTTTTCTTAAGTGCAATTCCTGCACCCAACATTTTGGTGTCGTTGTTGGGGAGGTGATTTGACTTGGTAAGAATTTTTTGTTGATGCAATAAGGGTAATTCTGCCTTTATCTTTTTGTTTTTTATGCAAGTGTTGTGAGCTTTATTTCAGCCAATAAATTTTAAAATCAATTATCTTTAGATCCTAATATTTAATGTTATATCATTTTTGAGGTGTTGTAAGAACCCCTATTACTAATATGTGTGTGGAGACAGGGACTATCAATAAACCAGATGGACTTAAAGATGATAAATATGAAGGACCTCTCACAAGCCCTAGCAGCCACTGGGATTTGAACCTCTACCTCTCAGGAAGAGAACTTTTTGACAATATTCAAGAGCTTGTCCATTTCTCCACCACCACAAGAGGATTTGGAAGTCTCTTTCGATTTCCTTGACCAGTAATTTAAGGAGACAAATGAATCATACACTATAATCAATGGAGAACATCCACTGGAACCTGAGATCGAGGAGTTCTTGACATGTCTATAAGCAGATCCAAAATCTAATCAAGAGACTACTCACCCTACGGAGAATAATCAACATGACATTGAAGAAGAGGATGAGCAGCATGGGCCAAATCAAGAAATGGATCAAGAATACCATGATCATATCGAGCATTGGTTCCGAACAATGACTCAAGCGAGGGAGTATTATTTTATTTTAAAACTCTTGTTGTCATATCAAGTACATTGGTTGGTTTTTCATGCTCATGTACACTTTCAAGTTTGTATGATAAATTTAAGCATGAATATATATTTTCACCTGATCTGCACATGGCTTCATTGGAAGTATGCCTACACTTAAAGCTGATATTTCTGTTTTTAAAAATAGGGTAGGGTAATGAATAAAGATGAATAACAACACTCTTGAACTTGTGATTCCATAAAAGCACAGCTTTTGAAATTTTTATTATTATGCATTCTCATGGTAAAACTTGTCAAATGTTCTTTACACTTAACGCTTCATATTTTTAAGGTGACTTTGATTGATATGTATTGTTATAAGTTACATGTAATAATTTTCTCTTATTCTAACAAACTACCATCTAGAAAATATTTTCAAATTCCTCTTCGAAGGGACCAGTGAAATAACCTCCTATGGTGGACCATGCCTACAAAAATCTAATAAGCTTTCATAAAGAAACCTAGCATGATAAACTCAAGGAATCTTTTTGGTCATTATTTGAGATGTTTTTTTAATAAGTTCTTAGGGTTGCATGACCAAATAGTAAAAAATAAACTTTTCACGCCATCTTGCACTCTTAAGGAGTAGATTTTCTTCCCCACCTATTAAGTAATCCATCTGGGGGTAATCACAATCAGAGTTTTTTTTTTAAACATAAATGAAATAATTGAAGGATAGGAGGTCTCATTGTGAGCCTACCTACTATGATCATGGGTCCTAAGGAATATGACATTACCGCACTGGTCACCAAGCCAGGGTAATGGATTTCAGTTGGAAAACTAGAAGACGAGAGGTCTCATCGCGATCCAACTCATTCATTCTTGTTATTTCTTGTGAATGGAATTGTCATTAGCCAGTTACCAAGCCAGGAAAATGTCCTTCAATTAACTTATAAAAAGAGAAAAAATAAATTCTCATAAATAACTCAGAATCTATATCTAATAGGTGGGACAAAATCATTTTTTAAGGTTAAAAGGTATCCCTGTCGAGGCTATGGATGCTTGTTGGTAGCAAGTCTATGGCTGCGGTATTAAAGTTGGCTCTACACTATAATTTACTTGGTTGATTTTTCTTTTCATGAGCTCACTACCAATCTCTTTGAGAATGGCTTTAAAATCCTTTCGTTGTTATGCCTTAGAGTTCTATCTTTTTGAAATGATTTTTTATGGACGTGGGGACCCTTGTGCTGGTAATTGACTGTGCCCAGACAAGAGAAGCTTTAACTATACATGGATGATGATAAAATAATCATTATGGGAAGGTATTACTATGTATACTTGCAACACCATATCATTTAAATCATGTCACTCATGTTTATAATGAGAATTTTAAAGTGAAACTTTTGATCACGGATGCCTCTGAGATATTATTTTTGAAAAATTTAAAAGCTGTCTATTTTTCTCAAGCATGCACCATCCTTGCAATTTGGTATTTTTTGTGTGATAAATTTTCTTGGAATTAGTATAAATAATCAAAGAATCCAAAAAACACTTTGTTCTTGAAACAAGCTTTATCTAGCGTAGGAAATGTGATCACATAGGATTGCAGGAAATATCATTACGAATGCCCATAAATGTTTTTAATCTTGCTTTTTGCAAGGGAGCAACAACGCGACAATTGATTTCCTTGCATGAGGACATGCAAGAAGGTCAGCATGGGGGATGTTGGGCCTCTGTTTTTCCTTGTTTTATATCACCTTTTACTCGAAATCACTCATGCTTTTGTTTAGCTTGAATAATTCATTGTCATAGTTTTGTGCATTCTCGGAAATAATAAGTAAGTATTTTCTATTGCTTTGTTTTAATGAGATTTAAACATTAAAGGCATATTTAATAATAGTTTGTCTGTTTGTAGGTTTACAAAGTTGGTTATATACCTATTCTGATAGAGGCGAAGTTCCTGCACCACACGTTCTTGCACTAGTACTAGAACACATTCCTACACCAGCATTGAAAATCAAAGTCTGCTGAAAATCCACATAATTTCTAAATGGCCAAGTTTGACCTTAGTTTTTATGCAAATCGAGGTGAATTATGGAAATTCGAGAAAATGGGTTTTTCAAAAATGTAACCAATTACCCATAACTGAAATCGTTTCCTGAGATTCAAATTATTCCAAAAGTTACAAATAGGTCTTTGAAACACTTTAATAAAAAAGAGACTGTTTTTTCTAGAATTCTGAAAACACAGTCAGCAAGTTCCAGACAGCCAACTTCTGCCTCAGTTTCTATGAAGATAAAGGCAAATAAAGAAATTCTACGACATATTTTTTATCCCAGTATAGAAAATTGACTAAGCTCAAAACGGTTTCCCAAAATACGCAGTGGTTGAGGAGATACGAAGGGGGCTCTGAAGGCAGTTTGTTAAAATTACCAGATTTTCCAGAATTCTAGAAAAAATCTTAGAATTGGAAAATTTGTATTAAATCTCTTTTATTTTAATAGGGGAATGGTTTTATTGTCATACGATGCAATTAGAAATTGTTAGGATTTAATCCCCATATTCCTTGCAAAGGAATAGCTTGTTTTAATCATTACGAAAGATTATAAAAGAGGAAAGCATGCATGTAGAAGGGGATGAACGGACAGTAGAGGAGTGACACTACAACATTGTTGCTATAGCTTTTTTTTGCTGGTATCGCCCAAATCTGGGCTGGATTGTAATCATGCATGTGTTTTCTTTGAGGATTTAATAAGAAGAGCTCGACCTTATGGTTCATAAATTATATCATCTTTTATGTTTAAACAGTTGATGTGTTGATTCGATACTGAGTAGCGTTTCCAATTGAAAGGGAAACGTGCTGGTTGGCTAGGGCCCAACAAACCCAGCACGTTCTCCCTCCTTTCTGTTCTTGTAATTTATGTTTTTAAATTGCCAAGTGTGATTTAAATTACAACATTTGAATTTCTATTTGAGTGAAAATAGATCTGCTGTGTGAAGTAGTTAAATTTACTTTCTGCACGGTCGATTTATTTTCCTTGCCTGGTTCGAGCAGGAAGAAGTTTCTTGCACCAGTGAACGTTGGTGTGCTATTCAATTTCTACACGTTTGGTTTGTTTTCTATGCCTGGTTCGAGCAGGAGAAGTCACCTGCACCAGTGTGTTAGCCAGTTATAAAATTTGTTATATCAAATGCTGGCTAAATCATTTTTTGGAGCCTTCAAGAAACAATTTTTATTGCTAAAAAATGTTACCTCTTGAAGACTCTTGAAGGCCTCATGCCTCTGTCCAATTCTTCCATACTATGCCCATTTTACACTCTGGAATTCTGCTAAGTTCATAAGAAGAAACTGCTGCAAAATCACCTTTTTTCCCTTTCCTCACTTGAAGAACTAACCTCCATTTTGCTCCCATTTTTCCTCCATAAAACTCCTCTATTTTCATGATTCTCCCTTCTTCCATTCATAAAAATCATCTTTTACATGGTTTAAAACTCGTTTTGAACCGTATCGAAACCCCCAAAATCCTTCTAAACATCTTGAAAATGTCCTAAAAAACAATGTATTTTGATTGTAGGTTTAAGCCCCTTTGGGATAAATCCAAACCATTTCCCCTCCATGTGCCCCAGCACTAGAACCAAGTGCTATGGTCCTGAGCGCTTATCTCGTGGGAGCAACTCACAGAGCACATTTGTTTGTGCATTAAACAAAAAATCTGATGCCAATTAGTCCTGTATATTATATCCCCCGATCATATTGCATTTCATATAGACCAAGGCCCCGCAGTCGGGCGCCTATCCTCTTCATATATAAAACCATCCCGACACATGAAACCTTTTTTCATATTAATTTTTTGTGTTTTTTGTAGGGTTTGAAAAGGTTTCTACTGGAGAAAAACTTAATTCTCTCCCCACCGTCGATCTGATCTGCAGATCGAAGGCCCACAAATCAATCGCCCCAGTGGTCCCCACGGTCAATCACTGTACAAAACCGGAGAAGTTTTTATCGCACCGCCTTTGAGGGATAACCTGTATTTCCCATTTGATCGTGATCAATGCCATAGGCCAACATGTGGCCTTAAGAAGTTTTTAAAACCCACTCTCATCGCGCATTAAAATTTGACTGTGGGCTCAGTGCGATATTAACGTGCGTGGTCCGATCTGAGGCCAACTCATCGGATGGTGATCGCACTCAAAATAAGCTCAGGAGATGAACTAAGGTACGGCGCATTTATCAAAACATCTCTGTCGTCGATTTGATCTGCAGATCGACAGCCCACAATCAGTCACCCTAGTCCCCACGGCCACGACAGCAGTCAGCGATCCCACAAAACTGGTGGTCCCAACACCTAGTCCACATCCACGCGACAGGAGCATATTGGAGTGGGCCTTGTTTGGTTATTCGTATAGTTGTGAAAGCCGGACTCGCTAAGCTTTATAAAGCAGATTTCACAAAATTTCGTGTCACACTTGGGCTAACATCAACATGCCCCAAAACGGACCCGGGGATCTTTAGAGGGCGGACTTCATAAAATTCCGGGTCACAAACACCATGATGTCAGAAAGTCCCTTTTGTGACCCGAAATGGTTATACAGCGTGGTTTTATCAAAAGTTTTGAAGTCCAGATATATTATTTGGTAAAGGTGATTAAATGGTTTTTCTATTGTGCCAAAGAAAAAAGTCGACAGCTGGGGTTTCAATTCTCGCGCCTTTGATTTATTAAAGAGAAGCCATCTATAGTTCAAATTTCCGTGCCCTGTTAATACTCCAAAGGCATTGATGCCTCACGAGCCCTGCACAGCACTGCACACCAACAGAACATAGTAAATGAATGAGAAATCGAAGAGTATCAGTCTTGAAGAAAGAACACATCAGAATGGAAGATTGAAGACAAATTTATGAGGATTACGGCTAAGATTGATTATCAAAATCCTAATCCTCCCAATTAAGACACAGTTAAAAATAAATCAAAGTGTTTTATCAGACAGAAGGCCTCCACTGCCACATCCAAGGAAAATTCATTCCTCCCAGCTACCACGGTGCCACCTGTGCCTCAAAGCATGCAAATAGAGGCTGAAGTTATTGATCAAGATCAGATATTTGCATCAGCGCAACCAGAGAGTGAATTCTGCAAATAAACTTAATGACAAAATATCAACGGAGTTACTTTAACATAATAGAGAGCCTCAAAAGTCAAAAAGAGCTCCCACTGAGCTTAAATCTTCATGTAAATTATTTAATATAGATGACACCTATGTAAGATTCTTCATTGAGCCCCCCAAAGGCCGAGAAGAAATTAAGTCTGTATTAATTATCTTTGGAGATATTTTATCAGATATCACCTCCTCATTCTTCTATAAATACTACTGGATAAGATGAGAGAGGGGTTGGTTGAGTTGGTTGTTGAACTTTGAAATGTAATTGAGCTTGATATTTCTACCTGTAAATAGTTTTCATTGGCTCTTGGAGCTCTGCTTGTGATAGATAAGTCAGTTTGGGAAGTGTAGATGACTGCTAAACTAAAGCATTGGACTTAAAGCTGTAACTGGTTTGGAGCATCAATACAAGCTAATTTATGGGATCCTGGTCTATGTCGATGGTGATGTTATTTCTTATTGTGAATTGTTATTTTTCTTCTGTTTTCACGTTGTTTATCTTCTCTTATAAGGAAAAACATGCATAGAGTTAGGACCTACTATATATCAATACCCTTCTCTGACTGAAAATGTTTATCTATATGTTTTCTTCCAAATTGTGTTATTTAAGAATGATCTAATTTAGTTCAAGCATATGAATGTTGGCGTTCCCTCGTCCTACTGTCTAAGCTAGTTGTTATTCTTAAATGTTATTTTCAGTACATGTTAAGTAGAGATGAACTAAGGAAGATATGGTGTGCCCTGGTCCTAGTTTTATCCCAAAAGACTATCTGAAAGTTTCCCTTGGAATGTGTTGAAAGCTAGCTAGTTTCAAAGTACTTACCAGATCTTAGGCCATTCTGTGTTCTCTTTGTGTTTGTCTTGAAAGTAACCAAGTAAAGTAGAGCTAGGAGAGGATTTGTGGTGAGCCTGACCCGCTAGTTTCTACTCCAACAGTTGCCTTGAAGTTTCCCTCTGTTTTTATTATGTTTTCTATTGAAAGTGGATAAAAAGGATGGCTAGTTTCAAAGTACTTTCCAGATCCTAGATTAATTTTATGTATCTCTTAAGTGTTTTTCAAAGGCTGACTAGTTTCAAAGTACTTACCAGATCCTAGGCTACTATTTGTTCTTCATTTTTTTAATTCCCCTTCTTGATGTATCATTTCATTCCATAAATCAAACTTTAAAGAGATCCTTAGACATAGATGACTTGCCCCATGGACCACTATTGCCTCTTGTTGTTTCAATTAAACCCTATTATGACTCCATAGCCCAATGGACTAAAACCTACAATTATCTATCTTTCTGGCCAAATCTTGTTCTGATTGCTTGCAACTTCAAACCTTTGAAACTCTTTGCACTTAGAACTTTCCACCTCAAACAATAATCATGCTCAACCATCCAAAAACAAAACAAACCCTCGGCCTTCATAACTAGCCTAATATCATTACCCAAAACTTCAAAGAGAAATCCATCTTTGCACTTATTTGAGAGATCCCTCTCCAGATTCAGGTGGGCTAGATCCTAGAATCCCAAAGTGGTTGAAATAATGTTCTCCCTGCAGTTGGAATTTTGCCAATCTTGCTAATTACAGGGTGCTAACATTTCTGGCGACTCCGCTGGGGAATCAAGTTATTTTCTTGTTCAAAACTTCAAAAAATCTCGGAAACCCTTTTAATCACTAAAAATTTGGCATTTTGGCCAGCTGAGCCACCAAAAAATAACATTTCTGGTGACTCCACTAGGGAACTGAGTGAAATTTTCATCTTAGGTTCCCTTAAAAACTTCAAAAAAACTTGTGAGTAAAAGAAGCCTTTTCAAGCACTACCAAGTAATGGTAATTATGATGAAACTTGTTCGAATCAGTGACAAACTAGGTAAACCCTAGGATTCTCATAAGAATTTATCTAACCTTGAAAGATCAACTAGCTTAGCCATAAGAGAAGACTATCTTTGTCTCATAACCATAGCTAAGTTTTTAAACAGAGTTAGGATATTCTTAGAAACCACACAACTGAAAAATAACTCAAAAAATCCAAAATTATTTCAGATTGGTATCCAATAAACATGGTAGTGGACCATAAAACCTTTTACCTCCTTAGGAGCTAAAAACTTCCACTTGGCGACTCCACAATCCTGAACAGACCTTAAGACTCCACTAGGAAGAACCCTTATCATTGTAATATCATTCAAACTCAGTTAGAGTACTGTAGGATTAAAATTTGTGTAAACCGATTAGTTAACCTTTTAAAGATGTTCATACTTGTTTGAACTTTTCTTGTTTATTTGGGTCTCAAAAACACAACATAGTGGCTCCTAGAAAGATTCATACTAGAGCCTATCCTGACCCTGATCCACCTGAGATAGTTGATAACCCAGAAAGTATCCTTAGGAAGTCTCCTAGGATTAAAAATGTCTTCAGATCACCCTTGAGAGCTAATTCAGTTCCTGAAAATCTTTCAGCTCTACAAAAATTACAAGTTGACTTAGTAAACCCCTTTAGGACTAGGTCTCTTGATGATTTAGATCAGTTAGATTCTGAGTCTTCACTTTTATCTCCTGAAACAAGTGAACATCCTGGTAGTAGAGAAACAACACCTCCTGATTTACATTTGCTTCACAACTTAGGTGTCTCTCATCGAAGATCAGCTCAGAAATCTACTCCTGGTCCATCCACTTCTGCTCACCCTACATCCACTGTTCAAACCACTCCATTCCAGCCCACTTTCCCTCTTGTTAATCCACCTCTTGTAAATCCACCTCCACCTCCTGCCATGGCTGCATGGTATTCTCCCTTAGTCCTTCCTGTACCATTAGTCAATCTTCCACATGACTATGAGTCCAAAATTCCATTATATGATGCTAGAAATACTACAACTGCATCACAACATGTGGATAAGATGACTGACTACTTTGACAGAAATGAAATTGATCATGATTATGTCAAGCTTAGATTATTTGCTCAAAGCTTAGGAGGGGAGGTCAAAAAATGGTTTAAAGGCTTAACACCCCATAGCATCAATGATCTCCAAGCATTCCATCAGACATTCTTAAAAAAATGGGAAGTAAAGAAGAATCCTTTCCAAGTCCTTTCTGATTACAAGAACCTCCATAGAAACACCGGGGAAAGTGTACAAGCTTATTTTACTAGATTTAACAGTGTATATAATGCACTTTTCCCAGATCTAAAACCTGCACAAGGCTCAGCTTTAAACAAGTTTCCTGAAGGGTTTGACCCTAAGATGGCCTATCAGCTAAGAGAGAGAGATCCTACAACTCTTGAAGAGATGCAAAAAGGTACTCTTTCTATGGAAGTCAACTTGATGGAGAAGAGAGCAAGAATGAAAAATGAAAAGAGAGTGTCCTTTAGAGAGGAATCTACACCCTCTACTTCCAACTCAAATATGGAGAGAATGATGGAAGAGATGATAAAGAAAATGAGCATTCTTGAGAGAGCATAAGCTAGTCAAAACCAAGCTGCTCCTCAAAACAGGAACTAGAACCAGAATCAGAATTTTAGAAGGAACCAACCTCCAAACAGACCTAGGGAAGATGATCAACAGATCACTCCTTCGTTTCATCAAAACTATGTAAGTGAGGTTGAGGAAACATATGAGATAATAGAGGAAGATGATATCAACATGCTGGGGGTAGATAATGATGACTTTGAGATTCATTATGATAGAAAACAAGGTCTATACACACCTTATGATGACAACAGAGATGATGATGAAAATTATTATCAAGACATGGAAAATGTCATCATAGAGTCTCAAAGAGAATATGACCTTAGAAGCAAAACGCATCAACAAACTCCCAACACCAAAACCTCTGAAAGATCTTCGCAAAACAGCACTGCAACCAAGCCTAAAGTTGTCAAACAGAAGGACAAAATAGTAGCTGTGAATTTTGATAAAGGTAGAGAGAAAGGCACTCAAAACAATGAAAAACAGAGCGCGGACATTAGTAGTACTAACACTTCAGCTAGTACTCCTATTAAAAACATTTTGTCAAATGTGAATAGAACAAATAAGCAAGCTGATATTGTTGATAGACTAGCAGCTAGTAAGGCTGAGAAAATTTATTCGAAGAACCCAATTCCTTTCATCCTAGAGCAGGGAATTTCAAAGATAAAAATCTCTATTCCCCTGACTGAGTTAGCTACCCAAAATGTATATAGGACCCGAATCTTGAAGGATTTAAATATTGAGGATAATAATGACACAGTCAATCTTAATGATGACCAACCAGAGCTCATTTTTGGTCCTAAGATTGAAGGTAGATATCAAGAGGGACCTGTTCCTCCCTTTTATATAATTTTAAATGTTCATGAAAAAATTTTGCAAACCGCTATGCATGATTCCAGGGCTTCTCATAATTTAATACCTAAAGCTATAATGGAGAGCCTTGGTCTAGAAATCACCACACCTTGCAAAGACCTTTACTCCTTTGACTCAAGAAGAGTAAAATGTTTAGGATTTAACCTAGCCCAAATTCCAGCCAAATGCATAGTCATGGATATTGTTGTGGCCGATGTGCCCCCAAATTTTGGAATGCTATTATCTAGGTCTTGGGGAGCTAAGTTACAAGGGACAATGCAAATGGACATGACCTATGCGACCATCTCTGTTTTCAATCAAACTAGAAGAATTTACAGGGAGTCTCATATGCAATACACAGTTACAAGTCAAGACAGACCACAAAATTCTCCTCTGTATTCCGTAAACACAGGCCTGGATTCATTTATCCTTTTCAATGATGAAACTTTCAGTGAACAAGTGACCTTGTCTGACTTAATGACAAATAGAGAGGAGGAAGAAGATAATGTAGGAGTGTCAGAACAGTTTGCTGAACCTGTGAATTCTAGCAAACAAAACATAGGTATTGAGCTACAAATAACGTGTCCTTTGCTTTTAAACATTGAGAGTCAAGAAAGCAGTCCTCAACCCAATAAAAAATCTGAGGAGTTAGGATGAGTTCAACAGTGTGCTGACCTCCAAGAGCAATTTGATAGCACACTTATTGAAGAGCATAGTAACCCAAATGATAAACTCGAGACTAGTCCTCTATGGAGTATGCACTTCGATGGGTCTTGCACTAAGAACAACGCTGGTGCAGGTGTCTGGATATGCAACACTGAGAATAACCACACAGAAAGCCTTTCCTATCGATTAAACTTCTAGTGTTCCAACAACATAGCGGAATATGAATCCCTGCTTCTATGCTTGCGTTCGTTGAAAAAGTTAGGATTCAAGAAAATCAAAGCGTATGGGGATTCAGATTTAGTCATTAGGCAAGTCAATGGGGAGTATAATACAAATCACCCAAGACTTAGATCATATCGAAACGATTTCATGGACCTTTTAAAATTTTTTGAAGAATACCAGATAATTTTTGTCCCGAGGAAAAGAAATATTGCGGCCCAAAATTTAGCCTTTGCAGCCAGAACATGCTTAAAACCATATGAAACCAAAGACTGCACAACTCAAATAAAATTCAGACCAACCGTACCTGATAAGAAAAAATATTGGCAAGCGTTCGACGAGGATAAACAAATAGAAGACTTCATGCAATTCAGAAATGAATTCGAACTACACAGTTCGGACTTAGATTATGATACAGACTGCAGTGAAGAAAATTTTCTTGGTGAAGAAGAACCATCTCCTGAATACGTTAATATTAATATACTGTCAAGAAAACTCCAAAATAAAACAAAACTGACTGCAGAATTAGAAACAGAAGAGTTAGAAACCCTGCAGTCCAAAGATGAAAGTTTGCCTAAGGGTTTGGCACCGTTAGAAGAGTTGTTTGATTTTAACGATGTGGCCAGGAAGCAAAAACTGGAACTTGTAGAGACTAAAGTGGAAGAGTGCAATACAGGTAGTGAACTTAAATAGGAAATGATTAAATTGTCTAAAAATTTACCAACTCACATTAAACTCAAATAGATAGAGCTGTTTAAATAATTTTCAGATGTTTTTGCGTGGAGTTACGAAGATCTGAAATCCTATGACACTGAAATAATACAGCACAAAATTCCTCTCAAATAAAACCAAAAACCATTCAAACAGAAACTGCACAGAATAAACCCTGTTCAGCTGCCTCTGGTTGAGATGGAAATCAGGAAAATGTATGAAGCTGGTATTATTGTCCCTATTAGATATTCTGAGTGGGTGTCTAATCTGGTGTTGGTTAGGAAGAAAACTGGAGAGATCAGGATTTTTATAGACTTTAGAGACTTAAACAAAGCTTCATTAAAATACAACTACCCTTTACCTAAGATGGATCATATTTTACAAAGGGTGGTAGGGTCTAGAAGAATTTATTTGCTTGATGGCTACTCAGGGTACAATCAAATCTTAGTTCACCCTACTGATCAGTTAAAGGCAGCCTTTACTACACCATGGGGCTCTTTCATGTATGTTAAAATGCCCTTTGGTCTAATGAATGCTTTAGAAAAATTTTAGAGAGCCATGGACATAGATTTCTCGGAAGAACTGGGCTTCTTCATCATTATATACCTTGATGATGTCACTGTGTTTTAAAAAACAAATGAAGAGCACTTAGCACATTTAAGAAGAGTTTTCAAGAAATGCAGAAAGTTTGGGATATCTTTAAACCCTAAGAAAACACTTTTCGGTCTCCAAGAAGGTAAACTTCTTGGGCATATTATCTTAGAAGAGGGTATTAAGATAGATCCAAAGAGGATTGAGGCCATATTGAAAATCTCTCATCCTCGAAACATCAAGGAGTTGCAATATTTCATTGGAAAGATTAACTTTTTGAGAAGGTTCATACCCAACTTAGCTGAGCTCCATAGTAATATAAAAAACATGTTGAAGAAGGAGCAACGGGTAAAATGGACCTTGCAAGCAAAGAAGTCCTTCGAGTTGTGAAACAAGCGTTAACCAAAACACCTTTTCTAATAAGTCCTAATTTTTCAAAATATTTTTATATTTTTTTGTTTGCATCAGAACATACCATAGCTATTGTCGTCTTACAGAAAAATCGACAAGGACAAGAGCAGCCTATTGCATTCTTTAGCAAGGAATTGAGGGATGCCCCTCTGAAATATAACATTAATGAGAACCAAGATTTTTCTTTGGTTAAAACTTTGAAAGACTTCAGATTTTACATCTTACACTCACACATCATTGCCTTTGTCCCAAATTCAGTTGTGATAGACATTCTAACACAGGACCCAGATGGTAAGAGAGGTAAGTGGATTGCTGTTATCCTTGAATATGATTTAGAGATAAAACCCACTAAGCTGATCAAAGGCCAAGGTCTAGCTAGATTAATGGCTGAATCAAATTTTGAAGCTCTTGATATAAATATGATTAATGCTTTAGATGATCAAGAGGAAATCTCAACTCCCATTTTTGAAGACCATTTCATGAATTCCTCTTGGTATACTGATATTATTTATGTTTTTCTTAATTTGAATACATCTCCTGCTTTGACAAAAACAAAGGCAAGGTTCCTAAAGTTAAAAGATGTAAACTATTGCATTATAGATAGATGTCCTTATTGGAAAAACGCAAGTGGTGTATTGCTTAAATGTTTGCCTGAGTATGATGCAGAGAAGGTTAAGCATGAATTCCATGAAGGAGAGTGTGGAGGTCATTTGTACTGGAAGTCGACAACCAACAAAATTTTGAGGGCTGGTTTCTATTGGCCTACTCTCTTTCCTGATATACACAAGATGATCATTTCCTATCATAAATGTCAACTTTTTGAAGGAAAAATAAAATTTCTACCCCTACCTCTGCATCCAATCACTGTTGAAGCTCCTTTTCAATAGTGGGGACTTGAATTCATAGGAGAAATCCATCCACCATCTTCTGCTCAGCATAGATGTATTCTCACTGCCACAGAATATTTCACTAAGTGGATAGAAGCCATACCTTGCAGTCAAGCCAATGATTCTATTATTATAAAATTCATGGAGACTAACATTCTCTCCATATTTGGCTGTCCTACCAAGATCATCACTGATAATGCAACAGCATTTCGATCAAAGCAGATGGTTGAATTCTGACATAGATATCATATAACATTGGGGCATTCCACAGCCTATTACCCTCAAGGTAATGGACTTGCAAAATCCTCAAACAAGAGTTTAGTGAACATAATCAAGAAACTGTTGGAGGACAACAAAAAGTCTTGTCACATAAAGCTAATTCATGCACTTTGGGCTGACAGATTGACTTTGAAGAAATATATTGGTATGTCACCTTTCCAGCTTGTGTATGGTACTGATACAATTTTTCCAACCAGCCTTGGTGTACCAGTGATGAAGTTGATTCAAGATTTGAAAATTGAATATAATGACATAATCAAAAGGATAAATCAGACCATTCATCTTCAGCAAACTAGAGAGGAGTTTTATAACAAAGCATTGCAAAAGCACGACAACATTAAAAAGATTTTTGATAGAAGAACAAAGGCCAGCAATTTCAATATTGGGGACAAAGTTTTGAAGTGGGACTCAAGGAGGGAAGACAAGGGCAAGCATGGAAAATTTGACAAATTATGGCTTCACCCTTACTCTATCCATTCAGCTGCTAGTAATAATGCCTATTTTTTGCAAGAGTTGATTGGAGCAGAATTGTTTGGGGGTCTTGTCAATGGCAGGATGCTTAAGCATTACTTCTCTTAATCCATGTTATGTTCTGGAAGCCTTCTTATATTTTTTCTCATTGTAAATACTTCACCCATAATTGCATTCAAAGTTATAAAAAAAAAAAATACAAAAACAAATAAAGGAAGAAAAGAGGGCAGGTTGTAAAAACAAGAAAGGTACAACCCCATACCAAAAAGAGAAACAAATCTGAAAGTTTGCAAGCTCAAATGCCACTCCTAAAGAACGCACTTCTAGTTAGTCAAACAACCTAATCTTGACTAATTAGTTTTAAATTTTCTGTTGATAGGATAGTGAGTTCGATTTTCCAAACTGTTTAATCTTGGCTTATAAGTAGATAGATTAGGCTAGAAATTAAAGGTTCAACATACTCAAAATCTGAACCTATGTTTCCAAAATATAAATGACTCAAATCTGTTAAAATTCTGAGTCAAAAAAGATGTAAATCTGGTTCCAATTAGCTCAAAATCTCGACCAGTTGATAAAAGGAAAGACAGCTCAAACAAAAGTCAAAACAGAGCTGTAAAAAAGATGAAGGAATGCTTTGAAATTTCAGATCCTAAGCCTTCCATTTGTTTTAATTTTATGCAAAATAATATCTATGTGTAGGTTGTTTTTATGCCATAGATTAGCAACAAGTTAGACTGTTCAATCCTGACTTGTATGCTTTTGAATTTCTATCGTAGAAATTAGTGAATAAAATTTGTTGGACAGTTTAATCCCAATAGATGGTAGATTAGGTAGAGAGTCATAGGACTCAACTGTTTAATCTAAGTCCATGGAGAAATAAGGAGTAGAAATAGATTAGATTTTCTTCTTTCAAAAGAATAAAATGTTGTAAAAGAGTTTTCCAATGCAAGTGCACTCTAAAGAAGGAAAAATTGTTAGATCTATAGGATTGGGTAGGTAGAGAGCTTGTTGATGAAAGATCCATTGTTTTTACGACTGCTAATACGTTTTCGAAGAAAAAGAAGATCATTCAAGGAAACAAAGGCAGCTTAGTGGATGAGGCACTAATCAACCTCCCAGAGAATGCAAACCTGAAGTTCTTGATGCCTTCAGGAAGGCACGATCCCCAAGTGGAGCCACTGTTAGCCAACTATAAATTTTTTTATATCAAATGTTGGCTAAATCATGTTTTGGAGCCTTCAAGAAACAAGTTTTATTGCTAAAAAATGTTACCTCTTAAAGACTCTTGAAGGCCTCATGCCTCTGTCCAAATCTTCCATACTGTGCCCATTTTACACTTTGGAATTATGCTAAATTCATAAGAAGAAACTGCTGCAAAATCACCTTTTTTCCCTTTCCTCACTTGAAGAACTAACCTCCATTTTGCTCCCATTTTTCCTCCATAAAACTCCTCTATTTTCATTATTCCCCTTCTTCCATTCATAACATTCATCTTTTACATGGTTTAAAACTCATTTTCAACCATATCAAAACCCCCAAAATCCTTCTAAACATCTTGAAAATGTCCTAAAAAAAAATTATTTCGATTGTGGGTTTAAGCCCCTTTGGGCTAAATCCAAACCATTTCCCCTCCATGTGCCTTAGCGCTAGAACCAAGTGCTATGGTCCTGAGTGCTTATCGCGTCGGAGCAACTCACAGAGCGCATTTTTTTGTGTGTTAAACAAAAACTCCGATGTCGATTAGCCCTGTATATTATAGCCCCCAATCATATTGCATTTCATATAGACCAAGGCCCCGTAGTCGGGCGCCTATCGTCTTCGTATATATAAAACCATCCCGACACATGAAACCTTTGTTTATATTAATTTTTTTTGTTTTTTGCAGGGTTTGAAAATGTTTCCGCCAGAGAAAAACTTAATTCGCTCCCCACTGTCGATCTGATCTACAGATCGACGGCCCACAAATCAATCGCCCCGGTGGTCCCCACGGTCAATCACTGTACAAAACCGGAGCAGTTTTTATCGCACCGCCTTTGAGGGATAAGATGCATTTCCCATTTGATCGCGATCAATGCCACAGGCTGACACATGGCCTTAAGCAGTTTTGAAAACCCACTCTCATCGCGCATTAAAATTTAACTCTGGACTCAGCACGATATTGACGTGCGCTGTCCGATCTGAGGCTAGCTCATCAGATGGTGATCACACTCAAAATAAGCTCAGGAAATGAGCTAAGGTACGACGCATCTATCAAAACATCTTCGTCGTCGATCTGATCTGCAGATCAATGTCCCAGAATCAGTCGCCCTAGTCCCCATGGCCATGACAGTAGTCAGCGGTCCCACAGAACCGGTGGTCCCAATGCCTATTCAACATCAACGAGGCAGCAGAAGATTGGAGTGGGCCTTGTTTGGTTACTCATATAGTCATGAAGGCCAGACCCGATAATATTTATAAAGCAGATTTCATAAAATTTCGTGTCACACTTGGGCTGACATCAGCAGGCCCCAAAACGGACCCGGGGAACTTTATAGGGCGAAATTCATAAAATATCGAGTCACAAAGACCCTGACGTCAGCAAGTCCCTTTTGTGACCCGAAATGGTTATATAGCATGGTTTTATCAAAATTTTTGAAGTCCAGATATATTATATGGTAAAGGTGATTAAATGGTTTTTCTATTGTGCCGAAGAAAAAATCCGAAGGTTGGGGTTTCAATTCTCGCGCCTTCGATTTATAAAAGAGAAGCCATCTATGGTTCAAATATCCGCACCCTGTCAATACTCCAAAGGCATTGATGCCTTACGAGACCTGCGCAACACTGCACATCAACAGAACACAGTAAATGAATCAAAAATCAAAGAGTATCAGTGTCGAAGACAGAACGCATCAGAATGGGAGATTGAAGAAAAATTTATGACGATTACGGCTAAGATTGATTATCAAAAACCTAATCCTCCCAATTAAGACACAGTTAAAAGGAAATCAAGGTGTTTTATCGGACAGAAGGCCTCCACCACTGCATCTGAGGAAAATTCTTTCCTCCCAGCTACCACGGTGCCACCTGTGCCTCAAAGCATGCAAACAGAGGTCGTAGTTATTGATCAAGATCAGATATTTGCATCAATGCAGCGAGAGAGTGAATTCTGCAAATAAACTTAATGAAAAAATATCAGTAGAGTTACTTTAACATAATAGAGAGCCTCAAAAGTCAAAAAGAGCTCCCACTGAGCTTAAATCTTAATGTATTTTATTTAATATAGAGGACACCTATGTAAGCTTCTTCATCGAGCACCCCAAAGGCTGAGAAGCCATTAAGTCTGTATTAATTATCTTTGGATATCTTTTATCAGATCTCACCTTCTCATTCTTCTATAAATACTACTGGAGAAGATGAGAGAGGGGTTGGTTGAGTTGAACTTTGAAATGTAATTGAGATTGAGACTTCTACCTGTAAATAGTGTTCACTGGCTCTTGGAGCTCTACTTGTGATAGATAAGTTAGTTTGGGAAGTGTAGATGATTTCTAAACCAAAGCATTGGACTTAAAGCTGTAACTGGTTTGCAGCATCAATACAAGCTAATTTATGGTATCCTGGTCTATGTCGACGGTGATGTTATTTATTATTGTGAATTTTTATTTTACTTCTGTTTTCACATTGTTTATCTTCTCTTATAAGGAACAACATTCATAGAGTTAGGACCTACTGTATATCAGTACCCTTCTCTGACTGAAAATCTTTATCTATATGTTCTCTTCCCAATTGTGTTATTTAAGAATGATCTAATTCAGTTCAAGAATAGAAATGCTAGCATTCCCTCGTCCTACTGTCTGAGCTATTTGTTATTCTTAAATGTTATTTTCAGTATATGTTAAGTAGAGATGAACTAAGGAAGATATGGTGTGCCCTGGTCCTAGTTTTATCCCAAAAGACTGTCTGAAAGTTTCCCTTGGAATGTGTTGAAAGATGGCTAGTTTCAAAGTACTTACCAGATATTAGGCCATTCTATGTTCTCTTTGTGTTTGTCTTGAAAGTAACCAAGTAAAGCAGAGCTAGGAGAGGATTTGTGGTGAGCCCGACCCGCTAGTTTCTACTCCAATAGTTGCCTTCAAGTTTCCCTCTGTTTTTATTATGTTTTCTATTGAAAGTGGATCAAAGGCTAGCTAGTTTCAAAGTACTTACCATATCCTAGATTACTTTTATGTCTTTCTTAAGTGTTTGTCAAAGGTTGGCTAGTTTCAAAGTACTTACCAGATCCTAGGCTACTCTTTGTTCTTCATTTGTTTAATTCCCCTTCTTGATGTATCATTTCATTCCATAAATCAAACTTTAAAGAGATCCTTAGACAGAGATGACTTGCCCCATGGACCACTCTTGCCTCTTGTTGTTTCAATTAATCCCTATTATGACTCCATAGCCCAATGGACTAAAACCTGCAATTATCTATCTTTCTGGCCAAAGCTTGTTCTGATTGCTTGTAACTTCACACCTTTGAAACTCTTTGCACTTATAACTTTCCACCTCAAACAATAATCATGCTCAACCATCCAAAGACAAAAAAAACCCTTGGCCTTCATAACTAGCCTAATATCATTACCTAAAACTTGAAAGACAAATCCATATTTGCACTTATTGGAGAGATCCCTCTCCGGATTCAGGAGGGATAGATCCTAGAATCCCAAAGTGGTTGAAATAATGTTCTCCCTGCAGTTGGAATTTTTCCAATATTGCTAATTACAGGTTGTTAACATTTCTGGAGACTCCGCCGGGGAATCAAGTTATTTTCTTGTTCAAAACTTCAAAAAATCTCGGAAACCCGTTTATTCACTAAAAATTTGGCATTTTGGCCAGCAGAGCCACCAGCAACTAACATTTCTGGCGAATCCACTAGGGCACTGAGTCGAATTTTCATCTTAGGTTCCCTTAAAAACTTCATAAAACCTTGTGAGTAAAAGCAGCCTTTTTAAGCACTACCAAGTAATGGTAATTATGATGAAACTTGTTCGAATCAGTGACAAACTAGGTAAACCCTAGGATTCTCATAAGACTTTATCTAACCTTGAAAGATCAGTTGGCTTATCCATAAGAGAAGACTTTCTTTGTCTGATAACCGTAGCTAAGTTTTGAAACAGAGTTAGGACATTCTTAGAAACCACACAACTGAAAAATAACTCAAAAAATATAAAAGTATTTCATATTGGTATCCAATAAGCATGGTAGTGGAACATAAAACCTTTTACCTCCTTAAGAGCTAAAAACTTCCACTTGGTGACTCCACAATTATGAACAGACCTTAAGACTCCACTGGGAAGAACCCTTATCATTGTAATATCATTCAAACTGAGTTAGAGGACTGTGGGATTAAAATTTGTGTAAACAGATTAGTTAAAATTTTAAAGACTGTCATACCTGGTTGAACTTTTCTTGTTTATTTGGGTCTAAAAAACACAGCATAGTGGCTCCTAGAAAGATTCATTCTAGAGCCTATCCTGACCCTGATCCACCTGAGATAGTTGATAACCTAGAAAGTATCCTTAGGAAGTCTCCTAGGATAAAAAATGTCTTTAGATCACCCTTGAGAGCTAATTCAGTTCCTGAAAATCTTTCAGCTCTACAACAATCACAAGTTGACTTAGTAAACCCCTTTAGGACTAGGTCTCTTGATCATTTAGATCAGTTAGATTCTGAGTCTTCACTTTCATCTCCTGAAACAAGTGAACATCTTGGTAGTAGAGAAACAACACCTCCTGATTTACATTTCCTTCACAACTTAGGTGTCTCTCATCCAAGAACAGCTCAGCAATCTACTCTTGGTCCATCCACTTCTGCTCACCCTACATCCACTCTTTAAACCACTTCATTCCAGCCCAGTTTCCCTCTTGTTAATCCACCTCTTGTTAATACACCTCCACCTCCTGCCATGGCTGCATGGTATGCTCCCTTAGTCCTTCCTATACCATTAGTCAATCTTCCATATGACTATCAGTCCAAAATTCCATTATATGATGCTAGAAATTCTACAACTGCATCGCAACATGTGGATAAGATGAATGACTACTTTGACATAAATGAAATTGATAATGATTCTGTCAAGCTTAGATTATTTGCTCAAAGCTTAGGAGGGGAGGTCAGAAAATGGTTTAAAGGCTTAACCCTCTATAGTATCAATGATCTCCAAGCCTTTCATCAAACATTATTAAACAAATGGGAAGTAAAGAAGAATCCTCTCCAAGTCCTTCCTGATTACAAGAACCTCCATAGAAACACCGGGGAAAGTGTACAAGCTTATTGTACCAGATTTAACAGTTTATATAATGCAGTTTCCCCATATCTAAAACCTCCCCAAGGCTCAGTTTTAAACAATTTTCATAAAGTTTTTGACCCTGAGACAGCCTATCAGCTGAGAAAGAGAGAGCCTGCAACTCTTGAAGAGATGGAAAAAGGTGCTCTTTATGTGGAAGTCAACTTGATGGAGAAGAGAGAAAGAATGAAAAATGAAAAGAGAGTTTCCTTTAGAGAGGAATATACAACCTATACTTCCAACTCAAATATGGAGAGAATGATGGAAGAGATGATAAAGAAAATGAGAATTCTTGAGAGAGCTCAAGCCAGTCAAAACCAAGCTGCTCCTCAAAATAGGAACCAGAACGAGAATTATAATTTTATAAGGAACCAACCTCCAAACAAACCTAGGGAAGATGATCAACAGATCACTCCTCCCTTTCATCAAAACTATGTAAGTGAGGTTGAGGAAACATATGATATAACAGAGGAAGATGATATAAACATGCTGGGGGTAGATAATGATGACTTTGAGATTCATTACGATAGAAAACAAGGTCTATACACACCTTATGATGACAAAAGAGATGATGATGAAAATTATTATCAAGACATGGAAAATGTCATCATAGAGTCTCGAAGAGAATATGACCTTAGAAGCAAACCAGTCAAAAAACTCCCAACACCAAAACCTCCGAAATATCTTCACAAAACAACATTGTAACCAAGCCTAAAGTTGTAAAATAGAAGGAAAAAACAGTAGCTGTGAATTTTGATAAAGGTAGAGAGAAAGGCACTCAAAAAAATGAAAAACAGAGTGCGGAAATTAGTAGTACTAACACTTCATCTAGTACTCCTGTTAAAAACATTTTGTCAAATGTGAATAGAATAAATCAGCAAGCTGATATTGTTGATAGACTAGAAGCTATTAAGGCTGACACAAGTTCTTCGAAGAACCCAATTCCTTTCAGCCTAGAGCAGGAAATTTCAAAGATCAAAATATCTGTTCCCCTGACTGAGTTAGCTACCCAAAATGTATATAGGACCCAAATTTTGAAGGCTTTAAATATTGAGGATAATAATGACACATTCAATCTTAATGATGACCAGCCAGAGCTCATTTTTGGTCCTAAGATTGAAGGTAGATATCAAGAGGGACCTGTTCCTCCCTTTTATATAAGTTTAAATGTTCATGACAAAATTTTGCACAATGCTATGCATGATTCCGGGGCTTCTCATAATTTAATGCCTAAAGCTGTAATGGAGAGCCTTGGTCTAGAAATCACCAGACCTTACAAACACATTTACTCCTTTGACTCAAACAGAGTAAAATGTTTAGGATTAATTAAAGACCTTTTCGTTAACTTAGCCCAAATTCTAGCCAAATGTTTATTCACGGATATTGTTGTGGCTGATGTGCCCCCAAAGTATGGAATGCTATTATCTAGGTCTTGGGGAGCTAAGTTACAAGGGACTATGCAAATGGACATGACCTATGCGACTATCCCTGTTTTCAATCAGACTAGAAGACTTTACAGGGAGTCTCATATGCAATACACAGTTACAAGTTAAGACAGACCACAAAATTCTCCTCTGTATTCTGTAAACACAGGCCTGGATTCGTTTATCCTTTTTAATGATGAAACTTTCAGTGAACAAGTGACCTTGTCTGATTTAATGACAGATAGAGAGGAGGAAGAAGATAATGTAGGAGTGTCAGAACAGTTTGCTGAACCTGTGAATTCTAGCAAACAAAACATAGATCTTGAGCTACAAATCACGTGTCCTTTGCTTTTAAACATTGAGAGTCAAGAAATCATTCCTCAACCCAATAAAAAATCTGAGGAGTTAGGACGAGTTCAACAGTGTGTTGACTTCCAAGAGCAATTTGATAGCACACTTATTGAAGAGCATAGTAACCCAAATGATAAACTCGAGACTAGTCCTCTATGGAGTATGCACTTCGATGGGTCTTGCACTAAGAAAAACACTGGTGCAGGTGTCTGGATATGCAACACTGAGAATAACCACATAGAAAGCCTTTCCTGTCAATTAAACATCTAGTGTTCCAACAACATAGTGGAATATAAATTCCTGCTTCTAGGATCATGTTCGTTGAAAACGTTAGGAGCCAAGAAAATCAAAGCGTATGGGGATTCAAAGTTAGTCATTAGGCAAGTCAATGGGGAGTATAACTCAAATCACCCAAGAATTAGGGCCTATCGAAACAATGTCATGGACCTTTTAAAATTTTTTGAAGAATAATAGATAATTTTTGTCCTGAGGAAAAGAAATATTGTAGTCCACAATTTAGCCTTTGTAGCCAGAACATGCTTAACGCCATATGAAACCAAATACTACACAACTCAAATAAAATTTAGACCAGCCATACCTGATAACAAAAAATATTGGCAAGTGTTTGACGGGGACAAACAAATAGAAGAGTTCATGTAATTCAGAAATGAATTCGAACTACATTGTTCGGACTCAGATTATGATACAGACTATAGTGAAGAAAATTTTCTTGGTGAAGAAGAAACGTCTCTTGAATTCATTAATATTAATCTATTGTCAAGAAAAATCCAAAACAAAATAGAACTGACTGCAGAATTAGAAATAGAAGAGTTAGAAACCCTGCAGTCCAAAGATGAAAGTTTGCCTAAGGGTCTGGCACCGTTAGAAGAGTTGTTTGATTTTAACGATGTGGCTAGGAAGCCAAAACTAGAACCTGTAGAGACTAAAGTGAAAGAGTGCAATATAGGTAGTGAACCTAGTCCGAAAATGATTAAACTGTCCAAAACTTTACCAGCTCACATTAAACTCAAATACATAGAGATGTTTAAAGAATTTTCTGTTTCTTTTGCGTGGAGTTACGAAGATCTGAAATCCTATGACGCTGAAATAATACAGCACAAAATTCCTCTCAAAGAAAACCAAAAACCATTCAAACAGAAACTGCGTAGAATAAACCCTGTTCAGCTGCCTCTGGTTGAGAAGGAAATCAGGAAGATGTATGAAGCTGGTATTATTGTCCCTATTAGATATTCTGAGTGGGTGGATAACCTGGTGTTGTTTAGGAAGAAAACTAGAGAGATCAGGCTTTGTATAGAATTTAGAGACTTAAACAAAGCTTCATTAAAAGACAACTACCCTTTACCTAAGATGGATCATATTTTACAAAGGGTGGTAGGGTCTAGAAGAATTTCTTTGCTTGATGGCTACTCAGGGTACAATCAGATCTTAGTTCACCCTGCTAATCAGTTAAAGACAACCTTTACTACACCGTGGGGCACTTTAATATATGTGAAAATGCCCTTTTTTCTAATGAATGCTAGAGAAACTTTTCAGAGAGCCATGGACATAGCTTTCTCGGAAGAACTGGGCTTCTTCATCATTATATACTTTGATGATGTCACTGTGTTTTCAAAAACAGATGAAGAGAACTTAGCACATTTAAGAAGAATTTTTGAGAAATGCAGAAAGTTTGGGATATCTTTAAACCCTAAGAAAACACTTTTCAGTCTCCAAGAAGGTAAACTTCTTGGGAATATTATCTCGGAAGAGGGTATTAAGATAGATCCAAAGAGGATTCAGGCCATCTTGCAAATCTCCCATTCTCGAAACATCAAGGAGTTGCAATCTTTCATTGGAAAGATTAACTTTTTGAGAAGGTTCATACCCAACTTAGCTGAGCTCCTTAGGAATATAACAAAAATGTTGAAGAAGGAGCAAGGGGAAAAGTGAACCTTGCAAGCAAAGAAGTCCTTCGAGTTGGTGAAACAAGCATTAACCAAAGCACCGGTTCTAATAAGTCCTGATTTTTCAAAAGATTTTTATAGTTTTTTGTTTGCATCAGAACATACCATAGCTGCCGTCCTCTTACAGAAAAATCCACAAGGACAAGAGTAGCCTATTGCATTCTTTAGCAAGGCATTGAGGGATGCCCCTCTGAAATGTAACATTATGGAGAAGCAAGATTTTGCTTTGGTTAAAGCTTTGAAAGACTTCAGAGTATACATCTTGCACTCACACATCATTCCCTTTGTACCAAATTCAGTTGTGAAAGACATTCTAACACAGGACTTGGATGGTAAGAGAGGTAAGTGGATTGCTGTTATCCTTGAATATGATTTAGAGATAAAACCCACTAAGCTGATCAAAGGCCAATGTCTAGCTAGATTAATGGCTGAATCAAATTTTTAAGCTCTTGATATAAATATGATTAATGCTTTAGATGATCAAGAGGAAATCTAAACTCCCATTGTTGAAGACCATTTCATGAATTTCTCTTGGTATGCTAATATTATTTATGTTTTGCTTAATTTGAATACACCTCTTGGTTTTACAAAAACAAAGGCAAGGTTCCCAAAGTTAAAAGTTGTAAACTATTGCATTATAGATAGATGTCTTTATTGGAAAAAAGCAAGTGGTGTATTTCTTAAATGTTTTCCTGAGTATGATGCAGAGAAGGCTAAGCACGAATTCCATGAAGGAGAGTGTGGAGGTCATTTGTACTGGAAGTCAACAGCCAAGAAAATTTTGGGGGCTAGTTTCTATTGGCCTACTCTCTTTCCTGATATACACAAGATGATCATTTTCTGTCATAAATGTCAACTTTTTGAAGGCAAAAGAGAACTTCTACCCCTACCTTTGCATCCAATCACTGTTGAAGCTCCTTTTCAACAGTGGGGACTTGACTTCATAGGAGAAATCCATCCACTGTCTTCTACTCAGCATATATGGATTTTCACTGCCACAGATTATTTTACTAAGTGGATAGAAGCCATACCTTGTAGGCAAGCCAATGATTCTTTTATTATAAAATTCATGGAGACTAACATTCTCTCCATATTTGGTTGTCCTACCAAGATCATCACTGATAATGCAGCATCGTTTGGATCAAAGAAGATGGTTGAATTCTGTCACAGATATCAGATAACATTGGTACATTCCACAACCTATTACCCTGAAGGTAATGGACTTGCAGAATCCTCAAACAAGAGTTTAGTGAACATAATCAAGAAACTGTTGGAGGACAACAAAAAGTCTTGTCACATAAAGCTAGTTCATGCACTTTGGGCTGACAAATTGAATTTGAAGAAATCTATTGGTATGTCACCTTTCAGCTTGTGTATGGTACTGATGCAATTTTTCCAACTAGCCTTGCTGTACCACTGATGAAGTTGATTCAAGAGTTGCAAACTGAAGATAATGACATAATCAAAAGGATAAATCAGACCATTCATCTTCAGCAAACCAAAGAGGAGGTTTATAACAAAGAATTACAGAATCAGGACAACATTAAAAATATTTTTGACAGAAGAACAAAGGCCAGCAATTTCAATATTGGGGACAAAGTTTTGAAGTGGGACTCAAGGAGGGAAGACAAGGGCAAGCATGGAAAATTTGACAACTTATTGCTTGGCCCTTACTCTATCCATTCAGTTGCTGGTAATAATGCCTATTTCTTGTAAGAGTTGAATGGAGCAGAATTGTTTCGGGGTCCTGTCAATGGCAGGATGCTTAAGCATTACTTCTCTTAATCCATGTTATGTTTTGGAAGCCTTCTTATCTTTTTTCTCATTGTAAATACTTCACCCATAATTGCATTCAAATTTATAAAAAAAAAAAAATACAAAAACAAAGAAATGAAGAAAAGAGGGCAAGTTGTAAAAACAAGAAAGGTACAACCCCATACCAAAAAGAGAAACAAATCTGAAAGTGTGCAAGATCAAATGCCACTCCTAAAGAACACAATTCTAGTTTTTCAAACAGCCTAATCTTGACTAATTAGTTTTAAATTTTCTACTGATAGGATAGTGAGTTTGATTTTCCAAACTGTTTAATATTGGCTTATCAGTAGATAGATTAGGCTAGAAATTAAAGGTTCAACATACTCAAAATCTGAACCTATGTTTCCAAAATATGAATGACTCAAATCTGTTCAAATTCTGAGTAAAAAAAGATGTAAATCTGGTTCCAATTAGCTTTAAATATGGACCAGTTGATAAAAGGAAGGACAACTCAAACAAATGTCAAAACAGAGCTGTAAAAAAGATGAAGGAAATGCTTTGAAATTTCAGATCCTAAGCCTTCCATTTTGTTTTAATTTTCTGCAAAATAAGATCTATGTGCAACTTGTTTTTATGCCATAGATTAGCAACAAGTTAGACTGTTCAATCCTGACTTGTATGATTTTGAATTTCTATTGTATAAATTAGTGAATAAAATCTGTTGGACAGTTTAATCCTAACAGATGGTAGAGTAGGTAGAGAATCATATGGACTCAAATGTTTAATATGAGTCCATGGAGAAATAAGGAGTAGAAATAGATTAGATTTCTTTCTTTCAAAAGAATAAAATGTTGTAAAAGAGTTTGCCAATCCATGTGCACTCTAAAGAAGGAAAAAATGTTAGATCTGTAGGATTGGGTAGGTAGAGAGTTTGTTGATGAAAGATCCATTGTTTTTATGGATGCTAATATGCTTTCAGAGCAAAAGAAGATCATTCAAGGAAAGAAAGGCAGCCCAATAGATGAGGCACTGATCAACCTCCCAGAGAATGCAAATATGAAGTTCTTGATGCCTTCAAGAAGGCACCATCCCCAAGTGGAGCCACTGTTAGCCAAATATAAAATTTGTTATATCAAATGTTGGCTAAATCATTTTTTGGAGCCTTCAAGAAACAATTTTTATTGCTAAAAAATGTTAGCTCTTGAAGACTCTTGAAGGCCTCATGCCTCTGTCCAAATCTTCCATACTGTGCCCATTTTACACTCTGGAATTCTGCTAAGTTCATAATAAGAAACTGCTGCAAAATCACCTTTTTTTCCTTTCCTCACTTGAAGAACTAACCTCCATTTTGCTCCCCTTTTTCGTCCATAAAACTCCTCTATTTTCATTATTCCCCTTCTTCCATTCATAACAATCATCTTTAACATGTTTTAAAACTCATTTTGAACCATATTGAAACCCCCAAAATCCTTTTAAACATCTTGAAAATGTCCTAAAAAACAAAGTATTTCGATTGTGGGTTTAAGCCCCTTTGGGCTAAATCCAAACCATTTCCCCTCCATGTGCCCCAGCGCTAGAACCAAGTGCTATGGTCTTGAGCGCTTATCGCATCGGAGCAACTCATGGAGTGCATTTGTTTGTGTGTCAAAGAAAAACTCAGATTCCGATTAGCCCTATATATTATAGCCCCCGATCATATTGCATTTCATATAGACCAAGGCCTGGCAGTCGGGGCCTATCCTCTTCGTATATATAAAACCATCCCAACACATGAAACCTTTGTTTATATTAATTTTTTGCATTTTTGTAGGGTTTGAAAAGGATTCCGCTGGAGAAAAACTTAATTTTCTCCCCACCATCGATCTGATCTGCAAATTGACATCCCATAAATCAATCGCCCTGGTGGTCCCCACTGTCAATCACTGTACAAAACCAGAGCAGTTTTTATCGCACCGCCTTTGAGGGATAAGATGTATTTCCCATTTGATTGCGATCAATGCCACAGGCCAATATGTGGCCTTAAGCAGTTTTGAAAATCCACTCTCATCATGCATTAAAAGTCGACTGTGGGCTCAACGCGATATTGACGTGCACCGTCCGATCTGAGGCCGGTTGATCGGACGGTGATCGCACTCAAAAGAAGCTCGGGAGATGAAATAAGGTATGGCACATTTATCAAAACATCTCCACCGTCAATCTGATCTATAGATCGACGGCCCACAATCAGTCGCCTTGGTCCCCACAGCCACGACAGAAGTCAGCAGTCCCACAGAACCGGTGGTCCCAACGCCTAGTCAACATCCACACGGAAGCAACAGATTGGAGTGGACCTTGTTTGATTGCTCGTATAGTTGTGAAAGTCGGACCTGATAAGCTTTGTAAAGCAGATTTCATAAAATTTCGGGTCACACTTGGGCTGACATCAGTAGGCTCCAAAACGGACCCAAGGAACTTTATAGGGTGGACTTCATAAAATTTTGGGTCACAAACACCCTGATGTCAGCAAGTCCCTTTTGTGACCCAAAATGGTTATACAGCGTGGTTTTATCAAAAAAATTTAAGTCCAGATATATTGTTTGGTAAAGGTGATTAAATTGTTTTTCTATTGTGCCAAAGAAAAAAGACAAAGGCTGGGGTTTCAATTCTCGTTCCTTCAGTTTATTAAAGAGAAGCCATCTATGGTTCAAATTTCTGCGCCCTGTCAATACTCCAAAGGCATTGATGCATGATGAGCCCTGCACAGCACTTCACACCAAAAAAACACAGTAAATGAATCAGAAATCATAGATTATTAGTGTCGAATACAGAACGCATCATAATGGAAGATTAAAGACAAATTTATGAGGATTACGGCTAAGATTGATTATCAAAATCCTAATCCTCCCAATTAAGACACAGTTAAAAGGAAATCAAAGTGTTTTATCAGAAAGAAGGCGTCCACTGCCACATCCAAGGCAAATTCATTCCTCCCAGCTACCACGGTGCTACCTGTGCCTCAAAGCATTCAAACAGAGGCCGAAGTTATTGATCAAGATCAAATATTTGCATCAGCGCAACCAGAGAGTGAATTCTGCAAATAAAATTAATGAAAAAATATCATCATAGTTACTTTAACATAATAGAGAGCCTCAAAAGTCAAAAAGATCTCCCACCGAGCTTAAATCTTAATGTAAATTATTTAATATAGAGGACACATATGTAAGCTTCTTCATCGAGCCCCCCAAAGGCCAAGAAGACATTAAGTCTGTATTAATTATCTTTGGAGATCTTTTATCAGATCTCACCTCCTCATTCTTCTATAAATACTACTGGAGAAGATGAGAGAGGGGTTGGTTGAGTTGGTTGATGAACTTTGAAATGTAATTGAGCTTGAGACTTCTACCTATAAATAGTGTTCACTGGCTCTTGGAGCTCTGCCTATTGTAGATAAGTTAGTCTGGGAAGTGTAGATGATTGCTAAACTAAAGCATTGGACTTAAAGTTGTAAATGGTTTGGAGCATCAATACAAGCTTATTGATGGGATCCTAGTCTATGTCGACGGTGATGTTATTTCTTATTGTGAATTGTTATTTTACATTTGTTTTCATGTTGTTTATATTCTCTTATCAGGAACATCATGCATAGAGTTAGGACCTACTGTATATCAGTACCCTTCTCTAACTGAAAATCTTTATCTGTATGTTTTCTTCCAAATTATGTTATTTAAGAATGATCTAATTCAGTTCAAGCATAAGAATGCTGGCATTCCCTAATCCTACTGTCTTGTTAGCCCCCCTTTATGAAATTTTTGACAGAGCAAACAAGGGGGCTAGATTAATTATGAAACCCTCAAGGAATGAATTTCCCACAGAAAACACATCATCCTTGAGGTTTCTTCATGGCTCAATCTCAAATGAAGCTTCCTTTGCTAGTTTCCATAATGAGGTGTCTCTGCTGGTGTCAAATTGGCCAAAAACCTCCATTTCCCAAAGGTTTCCCCCTCCCTTTCTGTTGCCTTCTCTATTTCCACCATTAGCCCCCTAAACCTCTCCAAAATCCCCTCAAATGTTGTCCATTACCCTTGTTCCACCTAAGCACCCATTCATTCACCTTTCGTTGCCCTCGGTTAGCCTGAAATTGCATTAAAAAGGGTTAAAAAACCCACTTTCCACATTATATTAAACCTAGCCCCTTTCTCCATTAGCCTCCTCACTTTTCTCTCCCATGAGACTCAGCGTCGTGACCAACACTAAACCGGCCAGGCGCTTAGCTCCTCCAAACTCTCCTCCACGCGAAAAATCATTAGAAACCTTTGCGAATGCGCATTTATGGGTTTGATATATAAAGTTAAATCAACGAATCTCTGCCGTCCGTTAAAGACCTGATCCGATGACATGGAGCCCTTCCAATCAGTGGTCCCCACTCCCATCCCCGCGCCCGCTCGAAAACCACATGGTTTCTCCTGCACCACTTATTCGAGATGGGCGGTATTCGTCTATGGGCCAGCGATTCCATTCAAGAGATGACGCATGGCATCAGTACGATGGCGAAACTGCCCTCATTTCGTGCATTAAACTTCTGTACAAGACGCTCAACGGGATGGATAGGAACCGTCAGATCTGGAGGAACTCATCCAACGGCTGTCGTTCATCAAACCTACGCACCGCTTAACGCCCGATCATCATACCTTCCGGTCCACCGTCTGTTTTTCTCGACCGTTGATCTCCACCCCGGTTGACGGTCCAGATTTGTTTATCCTCCGTTGACCATTCCTCATCGCCCCGCCTCGCCACGTCACCTCCACGTGCGCTCCCCGTACATTCCTCGTTTCCGTCACCATATCATTGTTTTCGTCGTGTTTTTTTAAAGGTTTCCATTCGTCTATCACATGTGTTCGCTCTGTGTTTCACCATTCCTCCATCAGAGAAATTTTTATCAGCGCCACTGCGAATTCTTCCCTCCATTTCATCGTCAGCATCACCATGCCCGTCGCCCTCACCGCCTTCTTCATCCCTGTCGATGGTTTTTCTCACAGGTTTGTTGTTTTGCAGGGTTTCCAACGGTAGAAGACCGCCATGGTTCTACATGGAAAATCTGCACAGTCAGAATTAATTCCAAGAGATGGTACTGTCGTGAGATAGTCAAAGAAAGCGGCAGGTAGGGTTCGCGTTAAGGAAAAGGTCGATTCCAAAATCTGAAAATCTCCCATCACCATTAAAACTCGATCTACCCTGTCAGAAGCAAAATGGAATAGAAAAGTGTTTCAGTACAGGACAAAGGAAGATTAAGGCGACCTGATGACGATATTGAGCCTTTAATCAAAAGTTTAGAAGGAAAAGCAGCAGTTTGAAGACCCCGAGGATCGATCCAAAGATCCTGAACACAGTAACAGGTGCCATTTGGGTTTATTCATCGGCAGAATGTTTTTCTTCATCAAGTACAGGGTGTCCATACAGTTTTTATTACGCGCCATGTCCCTGAAAGAATTTCTGCCCTAACGACAGTTCAGAAACAGTCAAACATTTATGAAGCAGACTTCTCCGCGGTTGATTCATCATTTGTTTGTTTCCCACAAGTACCACAAAGTATGGCCACCAAAATGTAGCAAAGTCATATCTGGAGTAAAGGAAAATCTGAAGAGGATCATCCCTGCATACAGAGGTGACAGACATTAAATACTCAGTATTCAAACAGAATGGGCCTCGGCCCTATTTCTCTACTCTGTGTTTAATGATACATTTAATTTTCACCTACCTTCTCAGTCGATTTTCTATCCATCATCTGCTATAAAGCACAGAAAGAAACATTGTAATGTTTGTTGATGAGATATCAGGAAAACGAAAGCATTTTCCTCTTGAGATAAGTTCTCTGTGTAATATAGTAAGACAAACTGAGATTTGATGTATTCAGGCTGAATTTTCAAGCTATGGGCTATAATGTACCTGATTGGTGTTGTTTTTAATATGACAAGCATGTTTCTTTGGATCCTGATCTAAAGCAGCTAGTGATGTTTTCCTTTCTCTGTATTTGTGATTGACTTACTTTCATTCCATTATGTTTCTTCAGGCTAGCATCAGAAGTTTGGCATAAGGCTTACCCTTGATAGGTACCTTATGCTGCTGCTCTCCCAGCCTTTTATATTTTCTGCTTATATGTGTATCTGAATGTTGATTTCAATTGATTTAACCAGTGTATTGGATGTCATTGCTTGCTCTCTGATGTATGAATTAATGAAATATGTGTTCATATGTTCTTGTTAGGAATTAGTCAGATGAATTGAGAACACTGGGAGGTCCAAGATCCTGTCTCTGCCTCACTAGGATCTTTCCATCTCATTAAGCCTTTCTGAGATCCCTTGTCTTACCTTCGGTTTTTTCCAAGCAGGTCTGGAGTTAAATGACCTCTGACCTAATCTATAGAAAGAACTGGTTGTTTTCCCTTCACTCACTCTCAGTCCTTAATGTTTCATTCCAGCAACCATCTTTTAGATCCAAATGCTCTAGATGACTAGCCCAACTGAAAGCTTGCACATTGAACACAAGTAAACCCTTTCTTGACTCCATTGCCCAATGGCTTTGATGTTCCCTGAGTTATCTATCTTTGTCTAGTTTCCTCTTTTCTCACCCTTTTTTTATATTGGAACCTTCTTTCCTGATTCCCAACAACCAAACACAAACCAACAAACAAACCATGTGCATATAACTAGCCTAAAACCTCAAAATCTGCGCTTCAAAGACATAAAACCTTTGACTATCATAGAGAGATCCCTCTCTAGACCTAGGAGGGCTAGATCCTAAGGTCCCAAAGTGGTTCTATGTTGTCTCATCTTTTGGTCTTGCCAACATGGCCAAAACATGGGAACACCAACATAATGGCGACTCCGCTGGGGAAAATTGACTGCATCATACTTTGAAACATCTCTAGGAATTCAAACCCAAGATTCCTGGTTAGGTTGGCAGTTAGTCTCATCTCTTTTGAACAGCCTCAGTGTCATTTGATGTGTTCTATTGTACTCTTATACAGAGTCTGGACAGGGCCAGGTAGCCTCCAGATCTCATCCTCCTTAGGAGGTGACATATCTGGTAAAAGCCCCCCAAGTCAATCTATGGTGGGAGTTTGCTGTGTTCTGAGGTGTTTCTTGAGAGGTGATAGTGTCTGAGCACTGTGGTGGACAGTGTAACCCTTGTGACATACCCTAAATCATCCACCTGGCGACTCCATAGTTTCCAAAGGATTAGAGACTCCACTGGTGATCAGTAGGCCTGCTGATCAACTTGGTTTCACAATAGACTCCACTAGGAGACCAACCTCTGAGAAAACATTAACCACAAAATAAGTAACAAGTAGGGTTAAGCTGCTTAGTTAGACTAAAGGACCAACCATTTCCAGCCACATTTATAGAGCTAATTCTGCACCAGAAGATCTAACAGCTCTATCACTTTTTCTCCCTGACCTAGGTCATTCAGTCATCCAGACCAGCCAGACCCTGAGCTTCACAGCACACCATCTACTAGTGGTCAAAACACTAGGAACACTGAGACCCATCCCTCTACACCACCCGATATACACTTTGTTCAAAACTTGGGGCTCTCTCATCCTAGATCTTCTCAACAGACTTTTGCTGGTCCCACTATCCCTGTCATTCAAATACCAGCTGCTCAAATTAACCCTTTGCCTCACCAGAATATCATCATGGAAGCTTGGTATGCGCCTCTGGTTTTACCTCAGCCTTTGTTACCCCTACCCAATGATTATCAGTCAAAAAACCCACATTTCACTACAAAATAATCCATCACAGCTCAACAACATGTAGATAAGATGGAAGATTCTTTTGATTACATGGAGATTGACGATGAATCAATCAAAATGAGAATCTTTGCCCAAAGCCTAGGAGGTGATGTAAAGAAATGGTTTAAGGGTTTACCTCTTGGAAGTATCCCAGATCTTCCTGCATTGTACCATACCTTCATAAACAAATGGGAAACTAGGGAAAACCCTCGCCAACTCCTAGCGGAATACCTGACCCTTAAAAGGAATGTAGGAGAGAGTGTCCATGATTATACCACTAGATTTAACAGCATTTACAATGCTCTCCCTCCACATATGAAACCTCCGCAAGGTATGGCCCTAGCAAAATACCCAGATGGGTTTGATGCTGACATGGCCTACGAGCTTAGAGACAAAGAATACCCCACACTGGAAGACATCCAGAAAGGGGCTGTAAACATAGAAGCCAATTTTATTGAGAAGAGAGCAAGACTGAGGTCCAAGAGGAGGGTAACCTATAGGGATGACAATGTAGCCTCCACATCTGATCCAAACTACGAAAAGTTGTCTAAAAACTTGGAGGAGCTACAAAAGATGATGAAGAAAATGGTTGTCACAGTTAGCAATCAAAACAAAAGTCAGAACCAAAATCAGAACCAAAACTTTAGAAGGAACAACAATGCTCCCAACAGACAAAAAGAATCAGATCAATAAGTTATTCCCCCATTCCAAAACTTTTTAGATGAGGATGAGGGAATTATAGAAGAATCTGAAGGGAATGCAATTAACATGTTTGAAATTGAAGACTCAGTCCTTAACTGTGATTCAAGAGAAGATCAACCCTCACCATCATATTGGGATGAGGAATGGTTAGAAACTGAAGATTACATATTAGGATTTGAAAATGCCATGTTACAGGTCGGGAACAATACGAAATTAGGAGTAAGAAAAGCCAAGATACTTCCAAAGTCAAAATTCCTGAGGTGACCATCAAGAAAATACCTGATAAATCCTCTAAGGCATCTGCTGCAGCTAACAAAACAACAGCGGAAAATTCTGGTAAACACAAAGAAAAGGACAACCAAGACATTGGAAAACAAAGCCAACCAAACGGAAGTACTAGTGCTTCAGTTAGTATTCCTGAAACAATCGTTGCCAACCCTATACATAGTGAGAAATCACAAACTGATATAGCTACTAAGGCAGTAGCAAATAAAACAGAATTAAGCATTACAAAGGGCCAGTCCACTTTCAATTTAGAGAGTGAGATTGCAAAAATCAAATTCTCTGTAACATTATCTGAGATGGCCACTCAGGATGTATATAAAGGCCAAATTTTGAAATCATTGAATCTGGGAGAAATAAATGATTCTGTAAACCTAAATGATGACCAACCAGCCCTGCTCTTTGGTCCAAAAATTGAGGGAAAGTTTCAGGAGGGGGTAGTTCCACCTTTCTATGTCAGTCTCAATATTCATGACAAGATCCTTCATAATGCCATGCATGACTCTGGTGCATCACACAATCTAATGCCTAAGGTAGTGATGGAAAGGCTAGGCCTAGAAATCACCAGAACCTACAAAGACTTATACTCTTTTGACTCTAGCAGAGTAAAATGCCTAGGACTAATCAAATATTTATGTGGGAGCTTGACCTAGATCCCTGCTAAGTGTATGGTCATGGATGTGGTGGTGGCAGATGTGCCACCCAAGTATGGCATGCTATTGTCAAGATCATGGGGAGCCAAACTGCAAGGAACAATGCAGATGGATGGTTCATATGCCAATATCCCTATCTTTGGCCAACTAAGAAGACTGTATAGAGAAGCTCAGATGAAATTCCTAGTCAGTAGCCCTGAGAAGCCTAGGAATTCACCATTGTACTCTGTGCACACTGACCTGGATTCTTTCATCCTCTATAACGACCAATCCTTGGGAGAGTCAGAATCCGGAAACATGGGTACAAATGTAGAGGCTGAAAGCACAGACCTGAACATCATGGCTACCCTGGAATAAATTGAAGAAGAAAACAATAGTGAAACCTGTAGAATATGTGGTGGGGGCCTAACTCAGAACGAAACAGAAACACAATACAGTTAGCCTATCAGTCACACCCATCAAACTGATACACCATGTGAAGAACAAGACGACCCACATCCTATTACAGATCCCATAATGCAACATAATGGCGAACCCTTGTGGGAGATGAATTTCGATGGGTCTTGTACTAGAAACAATGCTGGGGCAAGGGTGTGGCTGCGTAACACCGAAAATGATCATGCAGAGAGCCACGCTGTCAATCTGCACTTCAAATGCACCAATAATATTGTAGAATACGAGGCTCTCATTCTTGGCCTAAATCTGCTGAAAAGGTTAGGGGCCCGTAGGATAACTGTGCATGGAGATTCTGAGCTAGTGATCAAACAACTGAATGGTGAATATTCAACAAGACATCCCAGGCTTAGGGCATACAGGAATGACACTCTAAATTTTCTAAAAAAGTTTGTCGAATATGAATTAGTGTTTGTTCCTAGGGGTTAAAATACTATTGCAAATGGATTAGCGTGTCTAGCTAGTTCATATCCTAAGACCCCAGCTGATCGACGCATCGTCATTCAGACCAAATTCCGACCTGCAGTGCCAGACAATGAAAAATATTGGCAGGTCTTTGAAGGAGACAAACAGATCGAAGATTTCCTGGTGGGCAGGAATGAGTTCGAATTTTCTTATTTAGACTCAATTTCTGACGACAGCTGCCCAAGTGAGGATTCCCCAGATGAACACGAAACACCTTGTAACATAGAAATAAATTCTTTTTCTGAGCAAAATGGAAATCCAGCCAAAAACTATGAAAACGCAGATATCGAAGAGGTAGAAGTGCTGCAGGCCAAAGACAAGAATATACCCAGAGGCCTGGCACCCTTGGAGGACCTTTTTGACTTTGATGATGTAGCAAAGAGGTCCATGGTAGAGCATGCAGATGGAGATGTGGAAGAATGCAACATAGGCACTAAAAACAAGCCCAAAATGATTAAACTGGCTAAGTCCATACCTACAAACATTAAGAAGAAATACATTGAGATGATTAAAGAATTCATTGATGTGTTTGCATGGAGCTATGAAGACTTAAAGGCCTATGACACCAACATTATACAACACAAAATACCCTTGAAAGAAAATCAGAAGCCTTTCAGACAAAAAATTCGTAGAATCAATCGAAAACAATTGCCTGCAGTAGAGAAGGAAATTAAAAAGATGTATGAAGCAGGCATTATAGTCCCTGTAAGGTTCTCTGATTGGGTGTCAAACTTAGTGGCTGTAATGAAGAAAATGGGGTAGATCAGATTATGCATAGACTTTAGAAACCTCAACAGAGCCTCCCTGAAAGACAACTACCCCTTGCCTAGAATGGAGCACATCTTATAGAAGGTACTGGGCTCTAAAAGAATATCCCTACTTGATGGTTTTTCAGGCTATAACCAAATACTAGTACTCCCAGAAGATCAACTCAAAACAACATTTACCACTCCATGGGGCACCTTCATGTATGTGAAAATGCCCTTTGGACTGATGAATGCTGGTGCCACCTTCCAGAGAGCGATGGACATAGCTTTCTCAGAGGAGATAGGACACTTCATAGTTATCTACTTGGATGACTTGACTGTATTTTCCAAAACCGAAGAAGAACATCTCAAACATCTGAGGAAAGTTTTTGAAAAATGTAGAAGGTATGGTCTGTCCCTGAACCTTAAGAAAATTGTTTTTGGGCTGGAAGAAGGTAAACTTCTTGGTCACATCATATCTGAGAAAGGGATCAGGATAGACCCGCAGAGAGTTGAGGGAATACTCCAAATCACACACCCAAGAAACATCAAGGAGTTACAGTCCTTCTTTGGGAATATCAACTTCCTTAGGAGGTTCATTCCAAACCTTGCTGAGCACCTTAGAAAAATGACTGAAATGCTGAAGAAAGGTGCAGGAGTTAAGTGGACTGTTGAAGCCAAGAAATCTTTTGAGTCAATAAAACTTGCACTCACTCGGGCCCCTGTCCTTATCAGCCCTGACTTCTCAAAATATTTTCTGATCTTTTCATTTTCTTCCCAACACACAATAGCTGCATTTTTGCTGCAGAAAAATTCAGAAGGCAATGAATAGCCCATAGCTTTCTTTAGTAAAGCCTTAAGAGATGCACCCTTAAAGTACAACATCATGGAAAAGCAGGCCTATGCCCTGATAAAGGCCTTAAAATACTTTAGGGTGTACATTTTGCATTCTCACACCGTTGCTTATGTGCCAAATATAGTGGTCAAAGATATCATGTCCCAAGACCCTGATGGAAAAAGGGGCAAATGGATCGCTACAGTATTAGACTATGATCTTGAAATAAAACCCACCAAGCTGATTAAAGGTCAAGGCCTGGCCCAATTAATGGCAGAATAAAACTTGCAGGCCCTTGACATTAATATGATAAATGCCTTAGATGAGCAGGAAGGATTGCCTCATCCAACTGTTGAGGAACAATTTCGAAACTCTCCTTGGTATACTGATATCATCTACGTGCTCACCAACCTCAATACCCCCCTAGAACTGTCCAAAACTAAGGCCAGATTCATAAAACTCAAAGCTAGAAATTACTGCATCCTGAATGAGAATTTATACTGGAAGAATCAAAATGGCCTATTGCTAAAATGTTTGTCTGAAACTGAAGCTGAAAACGTTAAACAGGAGTTTCATGCTGGGGAGTGTGGAGGCCACCTGAGTTGGAAAGCCACTGCAAATAAAATACTCAGGGCTGGTTATTATTGGCCTACACTGTTCAATGATGTCCATAAGATGATAACCACTTGCCACAAATGTCAGATCTTTGAAGGTAAAAGAAAACTCCTCCCCCTTCCCCTACAACCCATCACTGGTGAAGGTCCCTTTCTACAATGGGTCTAGACTTTATAGGGGAAATTCATCCCTCTTCCTCTGGACAACACAAGTGGATCCTGACTGCCATAGATTACTTCACTAAATGGATAGAAGCCATACCCACTAGGAATGCCACTGACTCTGTCATCATTAGGTTCCTAGAAGACTTCATCCTATCTCGGTTTGGCAGTCCAAGGAAAATAATCACTGACAATGCTGCTTCTTTCGGATCCAAAAGAATGGTTGATTTATGTCACAGGTACGGAATAGCACTTGGGCATTCAACTACCTATTACCCCCAGGGTAATGGCCTAGCTGAATCATCAAATAAAAGCCTGGTTACAATTATCAAGAAGCTGCTAGAAGAGAACAAAAAGTCCTGGCACAAAAAGTTGGTGCATGCTTTGTGGGCTGATAGGCTCACTACAAAGAAATCTATTGGCTTGTCACCTTTCCAGCTGGTTTATGGGACTAAAGCAGTTTTCCCTACAAGTCTTGGAGTTCCAGTGATCAAACTTGTCCAGGAAATCCAATCAGAGGAAGACAGCATGATCAGAAGAATAAATGAAACAATACATCTTCAGCAGACAAGAGATCAGGTCTACAGCAGAACATTGAAAGTCCAGCAAAACATGAAGAGGCAGTTCGACAAAAGAACCAAAGCTTCAGATTTCAGAATTGGTGACAAGGTTCTAAGATGGGACTCAAGAAGATAAGACAAAGGAAAACATGGCAAATTTGATAGCTTGTGGCAAGGTCCATTTGTCATCCAGGCCACTGTGGGTCCTAATGCATTTTTCTTGCAAGAACTTGATGGTACAGAGCGGTTTGGGGGTCCTGTCAATGGCAGGATGCTCAAACACTATTTCTGCTAATTTTACATTTCTAGTTTCATTTCCATTGTATATATCATTGCAATTTTACTTTCAAGAAAATAGAGAAAATGTTTCCAAAAAATAGAGAAGCTAGAGGTTCAGACATGCTCAAAACATGGACCTCTGAAATGCAAAAAGAATGACTCAAACATGATCAAAATCCGAGCCAAGGGGAGCAGAATAGTTGGTCCTAATGTGCTAAAAATTTGGACCAGCAGTAAAAAAGAAGAATCAGCTCTAATATGCCCAAAACCAGAGCTGAAATCAAAGGAAGGGTGACTCTAATATGCTCAAAATCTGAGTCACAAACAGAAAAGGATACTTCAAAACTGCAGATTTCATGCCTTCATAGTTTTGTTTTCGGTTTTCCATAGGTTCTCACTCCAGCAAGTCAGACAGTTTAATCCTGGCTTGACTGTTTTTCAATTTTCTGTTTTAGAATGTAGGAGAAGAAACCTGCTAGACAGTTTAATCCCAGCATGTGTTAGATTAGGTAGAGAAGCATATGAGGCCAACAGTCTAATCTGGTCTCATGGAGCAATAAGGATAGGTTTAGAATAGGTTGTTTCTTGTTTGCAAGTAAAATGATGTAAAGGGTCTGCTAGCTCAAATGCACCCTGAAAAAAGAAAGGTGCTAGGATTGTAGTGTGGGTAGGTAGTTTGATTGAGAAAAATGTTCTTGCTGATGTAACATGTTCATACTGTGGCAGCTGATCAAAGAAAGGGATGTGTTGGGCAGCAGGCAACTCGCCTACTCCAAAGATCAAATCTGGTTTCTTGCCTCCTTCAAGAAGAAGCCATCCCCATGTGGAGCCACTGTTAGCCCCTCTTTATGAAATTTTTGACAGAGCAAACAAGGGGGCTAGATTAATTATGAAACCCTCAAGGAATGCATTTCCCATAGAAAACACATCATCCTTGAGGTTTCTTCATGTCTCAATCTCAAATGAAGCTTCCTTTGCTAGTTTCCATAATGAGGTGTCTCTGCAGGTGTCAAATTGGCCAAAAGCCCCCATTGCCCAAAGGTTTCCCCCTCCCTTTCTGTTTCCTTCTCTATTTCCACCATTAACCCCCTAAACCTCTCCAAAATCCCCTCAAATGTTATCCATTACCCTTGTTCCACCTAAGAACCCCTTCATTCACCTTTCGTTTCCCTCAGTTAGCCTGAAAATGCATTAAAAAGGGTTAAAAAACCCACTTTCCGCATTATATTAAACCTAGCCCCTTTCTCCATTAGCCTCCTCACTTTTCTCTCCCATGAGACCCAGCGCCATGACCAACGCTAAACCTGCAAGGCGCTTAGCCCCTCCAAACTCTCCTCCACGCAAAAAATCATTAGAAACCTTTGCAAACGCGCATTTATGGGTTTGATATATAAAGTTAAATCAACGAATCTCCGCCATCCGTTAAAGACCTGATCTGACGACGCAGAGCCCTTCCAATCAGTGGTCCCCACTCTTGTCCCCGCACCCGCTCGAAAACCACATGGTTTCTCCTGCACCGCTTATTCGCGATGGGTGGTATTCGTCTATGGGCCAGCGATTCCATTCAAGAGATGACGCGTGGCATCAATACGATGGAGAAACCGCCCTCATTTCGCGCATTAAAATTCGGTACAAGACGCTCAGCGGAATGGATAGGAACCGTCATATTTGGAGGAACTCATCCAACGGATGTCGTTCATCAAACCTACGCACTGCTTAATGCCCGATCATCGTACCTGCCAGTCCACCGTCTGTTGTTCTCGACCGTCGATCTCCACCCCGGTTGAAAGTCCAGATTTGTTTATCCTCCATTGACCGTTCCTCATCGCCCCACCTCGCCACGTCACCTCCACGTGCGCTCCCCGTACATTCCCTATTTCCGTCACCATATCATTGTTTTCGTTGTGTTTTTTTAAAGGTTTCCATTCGTCTATCACATGTGTTCGCTCTATGTTTCACCATTCCTCCATTAGAGCAATTTTTATCAGTGCCACTGCGAATTCTTCCCTCCATTTCATCGTCAGCATCACCATGCCCGTCGCCCTCACCGCCTTCTTCATCCATGTCCATGGTTTTTCTCACAGGTTTGTTGTTTTGCAGGGTTTCCAATGGTAGAAGACCGCCATGGTTCTACATGGCAAATCTGCGCAGTCAGAATTAATTCCAAGAGCTGGTATTGCCATGAGATAGTCAAAGAAAGCGGCAGGTAGGGTTCGCGTTAAGGAAAAGGTCGATTCCAAAATCTGAAAATCTCCCATCACCATTAAAACTCGAGCTACCCTGTCAGAAGAAAAATGGAACAGCAAAGTATTTCAGTACAGGAAAAAGGAAGATTAAGGCGACCTGATGACGATCTTGAGCCTTTAATCAGAAGTTTAGAAGGCAAAGCAACAGTTTGAAGACCCCGAGGATCGATCCAAAGATCCTGAACATAGTAACAGGTGCCATCTGGTTTTATTCATCGCCAGAATGTTTTTCTTCATCAAGTACAGGGCGTCCATACAGTTTTTATTACCCGCCATGTCCCTGAAAGAATTTCCGCCCTAACGACAGTTCAGAAATAGTCAGACATTTATGAAGCAGGCTTCTCCGTGGTTGATTCATCATTTGTTTGTTTCCCACAAGTACCACAAAGTATGGCCACCAAAATGCATCAAAGTCATATCTGGAGTAAAGGAAAATCTGAATAAGATCATCCCTGCATACAGAGGTGACAGACATTAAATACTCAGTATTCAAACAAAATGGGCCTCGGCCCTATTTATCTACTCTGTGTTTAATGCTACATTTAATTTTCACCTACCTTCTCAGTCGATTTTCTATCCATCATCTACTATAAAGCACAGAAAGAAACATTTTAATGGTTGTTGATGAGATATCAGGAAAACGCAAGCATTTTCCTCTTGAGATAAGTTCTCTGTGTAATATAGTAAGACAGACTGAGATTTGATGTATTCAGGTTGAATGTTCAAGCTATGGGCTATAATGTACTTGATTGGTGTTGTTTTTAATATGACAAGCATGTTTCTTTGGATCCTGATCTAAAGCAGCTGGTGATGTTTTCCTTTATCTGTATTTGTGATTGACTTTCTTTCATTCCATTATGTTTCTTCAGGCTAGCATCAGAAGTTTGGCATAAGACTTACCCTTGATAGGTACCTTATGCTACTGCTCTCCCAACCTTTTATGTTTTCTGCTTATATGTGTATCTGAATGTTGATTTCAATTGATTTAACCAGTGTAGTGGATGTCATTGCTTGCTCTCTGATGTATGAATTAATGAAATCTGTGTTCAGATGTTCTTGTTAGGATTTAGTCAGATGAGTTGAGAACACTGGGAGGTCCAAGATCCTGTCTCTGCCTCACTAGGATCTTTCCATCTCATTAAGCCTTTCTGAGATCCCTTGTCTTACCTTCGGTTTTGTCCAAGCAGGTCTGGAGTTAAATGACCTCTGACCTGATCTATAGACAGAACTGGTCGTTTTCCCTTCACTCACTCTCAATCCTTAATGTTTCATTCCATAAACCATCTTTGAGATCCAAATGCTCTAGATGACTAGCCCAACTGAAAGCTTGCACATTGAACACATGTAAACCCTTTCTTGACTCCATTGCCCAATGGCTTTGATGTTCCTTGAGTTATCTATATTTGTTTAGTTTCCTCTTTGCTCACCCTTGTTTTATATTGGAACCTTCTTTCCTGATTCCCATCAACCAAACACAAACCAACAAACAAACCATGTGCATATAACTAGCCTAAAACCTCAAAATCTGCGCTTCAAAGACATAAAACCTTTGACTATCATAGAAAGATCCCTCTCTGGACCTAGGAGGGCTAGATCCTAAGGTCCCAAAGTGGTTCTATGTTGTCTCATATTTTGGTCTTGCCAACCTAGCCAAAACATGGGAACACCAACATGTCTGAGCTAGTTGTTATTCTTAAATGTTATTTTTAGTATATGTTAAGTAGAGATGAACTAAGGAAGATATGGTGTGCCCTGTTCCTAGTTTTATCCAAAAATACTGTCTGAAAGTTTCCCTTGGAATGTGTTGAAAGTTGGCTAGTTTCAAAGTACTTACCAGATCTTAGGCCATTCTGTGTTCTCTTTGTGTTTGTCTTGAAAGTAACCAAGTAAAGCAGAGCTAGGAGAGGATTTGTGGTGAGCCCGGCCCGCTAGTTTCTACTCCAATAGTTGCCTTCAAATTTCCCTTTGTTTTTATTATTTTTTCTATTGAAAGTGGATCAAAGGCTGGCTAGTTTCAAATTACTTACCAGATCCTAGATTACTTTTATGTATTTCTTAAGTGTTTGTCAAAGGCTGGCTAGTTTCAAAGTACTTACCAGATCCTGGGCTACTCTTTGTTCTTCATTTGTTTAATTCCCCTTCTTGATGTATCATTTCATTCCATAAATCAAACTTTAAATAGATCCTTATACATAGATGACTTGCCCCATGGACCACTCTTGCCTCTTGTTGTTTCAATTAAACCCTATTATGACTCCATAGCCCAATGGACTAAAACCTGCAATTATCTATCTTTCTGGCCAAAGCTTGTTTTGATTGCTTGCAACTTCACACCTTTGAAACTCTTTGCACTTAGAACTTTCCACCTCAAACAATAATCATTCTCAACCATCAAAAAACAAAACAAACCCTCGGCCTTCATAATTAGCCTAATATCATTACCCAAAACTTCAAAGACAAATCCATCTTTGCACTTATTGGAGAGATCCCTCTCCGAATTCAGGAGGGCTAGATCCTAGAATCCCAAAGTGGTTTAAATAATGTTCTCCCTGTAGTTGGACTTTTGCCAATCTTGCTAATTACATGGTGCTAACACAGTGCACATTGGTGTGCTATTCACCTTAGCAAGCCTTTCTAATTTACTTTTAGAAATTTTCTTGCTTTCATTAAACACTATATAATAGATTGTTTCTTTATTTATGCAGACATTTATATTTTTGATATGAAATATGGTTTTATAGCACTTGCAGTAATTAAGCATTGATTTCAAGAATTAAAATTTAAAGTGTAAGAAGCTCTGATCAGTTACAATAGCCAACTTCTTGGTACCATATCTGAGTGCTGTGGGCTTGAAAAATTTCAGGGCCCTTGCATGAAGAAAAGCATTTTTAGTACAGACATTAATTTACACCTTCTGCATAAATCGATGTTCCTGCACTAGTGCAAGATTGATTCTTGTGGAAAGGATATCTTTAGATGAGTAGGTTTGAAGGGGCCCATCTATTGAGGACTACCAAGGTGTCTTTGCTAAAGAAAACACATTCTTCTTGTTCCAACCTTAGATTACTTTGATGATTCCCATATCTTCTCTGCAAGATTATCTTTAAAGTAAGAATTTCTATCAGGAAAATTCATACCATCTCTGGCGTTGCTTGTGCTTTGTCTCTAAGTTTATGAATTCCCCGGGTTGACAATTAAATGTTGAGTAGTTTTCTTAAGTGCAATTCCTACACTCAACAGTTCTATTTTGAGCGTGTGGAACCAACATCTTTCTTTCCTAATCTACTTTCTTCGACAAGTCAAGCTTTCATAATTTGACCATCATTCTTTTCACTAACTTCTCAGCAATCAATTTAAAACATGCTCATCTATGATTAGGCTAGATAATTGAACAAGATATTATTTTAGCACTAGTAGTGGCACTTAGACTTGCACACTTTCAGTATGACTAGTTTTTGGGTATGGGGCTATACCATTTCTTTAGAATCTGCCCTCTTTTTCTACTGCTATAGGGTAAAATGCTTGGGTTTTTGGTTATCGAATATCCTTCTCAGGGCTTTCCTGTGCCCGAGGCAGGTAGTAAGATTAGCTGTATAGTTCACAAAGAAGGCACATACATGTTCATATTAAATTAAAACAACTTGATGGAAGAAGATGGAAGATTACCTCTTTAATGATATTGGAGTCTTTTGGAGAGCACTGAGCAGCGAAGCATAGATCCTTCTTCACCAGCTCCAAATCTTGACCCTGCAATCTGTCAAAGCACCCGTGTAATGTCTACCATAACATACATTTCCTATCAATTAAGTCAATATATAATAAACATTTAAACAATGCACATCTAAACCATTCATCTCATGCTATGTAAATAATCAAATAATAATGACAATATCAACACATAGAATGGACAAAACAGATACAGTTCTATTGATTTATAAAAAGGAGGATTACAATCGTCAGTTGTACCAAGCCCTCCTCAGCCTTCCAATCTCTCTATCTCTCAAAGTGGTGATGTCTTGATCAACAAGTTCTCAATGAACCTCTTTGACTCTTGACCTTCACACTACAATAATAATCTCTACTTCACCAGTATTCAAAAACTTTGACAATCCTTCGACCTTGAACCAAGAGCCTTTATCTCCATTTTATAGGAGATGGAGAGAGCAATCATTTCCTCTCTCCTTCGACTAGTTCTAAATAGAAAAAACAAAGATGTTTCCTCAACTTCCATGCTTTTTCCTTCCTTGAGAGTTCAATTGTCTTTGGCAAGGCCCAATAAGAGATTAGTGCTTTGCAGTTTCCTTTTTGTATTGACTCTCTTGTGAGAAAAATCTGGAAATTCAAATAATTTTGTACGGGTTTTTCTCGTTTCAAACTCAAAACATGAGTAACGCTGCCCTCTAGTGTAAACAGGGTGTTTCCCTAGCCACTAACGTGGCCTATTCACTAATCAGGTGCGTTATAATGCTCTTGTGTTGTTATAGTGAGGCGTTACCTTGGGAGAAATAGGTTTAGTTTAGGTATTTGTATTCCTTCCATATTTATCTTCTCCTTTGAGCTGATGAAGAGGTATTTTGACCTGTAACAGATGCCCCCTAAAGTGTGAGGTCAGAGACGAAGAAGATGGCCAAAATACTTTATAATATGTGTAGTAGACATAAATAGATTGAAAGACTGAGGAAAACCTGAAACAACAACATATGTCATAAAATATAGTATCTACCTTAAGTCGAGCATTCCCATGCTCAGTAGCTTAAACAACATGATTTCTCTAGAATAGAGATATGAGGAATCTGTCCACCGATGAGAACAATGTGGAAGTGTCTGTCATAACAGGATCAGGCTGAAGAAGCTGTCTCCATAAATAATATCACAACTTGGGGAAGGGAACACAACTCTAATGATGTAACCTTTGCCCCAAGGTCTTGAACACTGATTCGCTTAAACTGCATATTTCTCAACATGTGAATGAAGGAGCTGTCATCGAACATGTGTGAAATTTTCTGATTACCAGTCGATAATGAAAATTGTTAACAGACACGAAGGTGGCCACCGATAATGATGATGGTCCCTAAGATGCACAGTAAAATCTAGCGAGTGTGAATAAAAAGAGTTGAAGTCAAACACTCATAGAATCATTTGATCAGGAGCCAATGATGAAGACTCCTAATCAAACACAAGACTACCTGCCACTGATGTCTGCAAGTATCCGGGTCCTGATGGGTTTCTGGATCAACTTCCTAGATAAGATGTTGAAGTCGATAGGAAGAGATCTCTTGAAAGGTAGGCACTGAGGCATCCTACATTAGTCAACACGAAACGGAAACAAAATGATTTTTTTTGTGATGGAGATAATGAAGAGTAAATGGGGATGTCTAATGACAAATAAGTTCTGGCATAATGAGTGGTTTGTTTGATAAGAGGAGCAGTAGATAGCCAGACCTGCTTGAACAATAGAAGGCACTGTAACACGGTACTAGGCAGCTAAGGCTTAATGAAAACTAAAGAATGTGTTAGGATTTTATCAGTGTAGGGACACTAGGAGATGAAGGCTAATAATCATAGATGGCAGGGTTCCGCTAAATGCGAAAGAGTTTTATGGGAAGTGCCATGTTCAAGATTTTTTCTGCCAAATCGACCTTTCTGAAATGTAAAAAAGGTAGTATCCATTTTGTCCAAATTTTTCCCCGTCTGATTAAGTTTAACGAGTCCAAACGAGTAAACTCGGTGAATTTTTCATATTTAGAGAGTCTGAAATATATCATAAAAGACAAATCCGTGCGACGTCTGATTAGGTTTAACAAGTCTAGATGAGTAAACTCGATGAATTTTCCATGTTTAAAGAGTCTGAAAAATGTCGTAAAAGACAACTCCATTGGGGTACCTTTGTCATGTCTTGATAACCGGGCATGACAAAGGGAGAATATTAAGCTCGAAACAGTTCATTTTCCATGAGTTAGTCCATCGAAGCTGGAAAAGTGAGAAATCTATGTTTTATGGATGTCTACCTCATTCTTTTATGAGTACGAGGAGACAGAGTAAACTTAGTACTCTTTGTGAAATTTTAATGAGTCTGACAAAGAAAAACTCGGCGCCCTTCGTGAAATTTTAGCGAGTCGCGCGGAGAAAACTTGGTTACTTTTTCGGTTTAAAGAGCTTTGAAAAAGAGGAAAATAATGGCTCCTTACTCACTGTCGTAGTAGTTTAGCGAGCCCGACAAAGTCAACTCAGGGTTTTTTCAGTTTTATGAGTGAGAAAAAGGTCCCTAAAAAGAAAGCTCAGTGCTTCTTCATATCAGTTTTAACGAGTCTGAAGAAGAGAACTCCAGGTTTTTCGGATTAACGAGCAAGAAAAAGACCATAAAAATAACGCTCGATATCAACTTAGTATAAGTTTAACGAGTCTGAAGAAGGGAACTTGAGGTTTTTCGGATTAACGAGCAAGAAAAATACCGTAAAAAGAATGCTTGACAAAATGTGTGTATGTCTACATATGAATCTTGATCACTCATCATAACATTAGTAACAAATCTCAATAGTTGCGACACATACGCAGCAAGAATTCACGAATTTTTTCGACTAGATTAAGAGATTCATGCCCCAGAATTGGCTATAAGAAGGTCAAAAGACCTTCATTTTCACTGTTTTGAGTGCTGTGAAGGAGCTTTGGGGTGAAAAAGGGTGAAATATTCAGCTGACGATTGTGGTCAATCCGGGAAACGATTTTCCTTCCCGCGAGATCCAAGTAAGAGCTAAAATCTCCTGCTATCATTTAATTGTATTTTTGTGAAGTTTTTCTGGTTCAAAATGGGAAATTTGGCAAGCCATAAAAATATTAGCGGCTAACGCGGGCCAGCAGTGCTGGAGCCATGTTAAGCGCACTTCCTCTGAGGGGAGGACGTGTTAGTGCACTTTGTTTTGCACTATAGCTAGCGTTAGGTACAACACATTTTTTAGGAACTCATTTATAAGCATTTTGAAGTGGTCCAGACAATTTCTAATTGGTTGAAAATGTTGTATTTACAGGTATTCAGCTGTTAATCATGGGTATCTGGTGAGCGAGAGAACATGAACAGAAAGAAAGGGAAATTACTACTGATGCTGCAAGCTCGATGGCTCTCTGCAGACGCAGTTTGCTAAAATATGCATGTTTAGAACTAATGAGGGGTCAAGAGGACCTCTTGAGGTGGTTGATTTAGCAATGGGATGAGCGGCACCATGTCTTTCGGATTGGCAGCAATGAGCTCTCAATCGAGAAGGACGATGTGTACTTTTTGACCAGCCTATCATGTTGTGGACCGAGGCCTTACTTGACGGGGTCCAGAGCTGACCCGCGTTCCACTGCTGATCTTATTCTTGCTCATTGCATAAGCAACACATAGGCTATGAGCAACTGGGTGCCTATTGCACGGGTGGCTTTGAGACCACTCAGGTCTATATTATAGATGATTGTTCGCTTGGTAAGTTCCAAGAGTCAGCATGTGGCCACCAAGGCCCAGATGCCATTAGCCTTGGACGATATGCAGCCTCAGGTGTTTTGACTGGTGTGACGGAGTTGTCCGTCGGGTCCGAGCAGAGCTTACCGCATGCAAGACCCGTATCCATAGAGAGTTTGGGTATGGTACACTGATTGTCTATTTCTTACTGGAGCGGGTACCATTTAAGAGGCCCAGGATAGTTACAGTGCCATTGGGCCCACGTGAGCAGAGGCAGGCTCGGTGGGCAGCTTTACTTCCGCGGACTGGAGAGGGTCCTGTCCGCCACTGTTTTGATGATGGATTTTTTGGTTGGCTAAACTCCCAGATTATTATCATCAAGGATTATTCCTATGCAAGGATGAACTTCACAGACGATCTGAAATTAGCGTTGCCCCCTGGCACCCAGTGGGGACTCGATGGTAAGAAGGAAATGATCAGTGTATTATAGGAAGTACTTTTTTGTTGTCTTTTGAATGTTTATGCTATTTTTTTGGTTTGTTGAATTAGGGTGAAAATTATGATTTGACATGAAGATTTGTTTTCTTGACACAGATGTGGCACCTGTCTGCCCAATTGGGGCCCCTCACTATGCATGGCGAGGATTGTAGCTACCCGGTGCTGGCGCACTAGCTGAGGATGCAGAAGCAGCCAAGGATGATGATGCCTAGATTTTACATGAACTCTCCAGAAACTTGGAGGTTTTGAGTATGGGTATACCACCCCTTCCTATGCGGGAGGTTCTAGTTCGTTTTCAGCGTCATACTGTAGGTGTGCCGGAGAGATACCTGGTGCCTCTGAGGAGGATAGACAGAGCAGTTGTATGTTACCATGATCATCAGGCCTAGCTGGCGGAGTGGATGTATTAGTGTCAGAGCGTAGCTTAGTATAGCGATTTTTTTGTAAAACACCCAAGTTTTGGAATATTTTTTGATGTAACTATTTTACTGGACATGACATATATATATATATATATACATACTTTTTGGTGATTTTGTGTTTTTTGATTTTTTATGTATTTTTCAATGTGATGAAAATATATATTCTCATGTATAAATATTTTATAGCAAATGTGACAAATACCAATCTAAGACATAGTTTGCCAAAGAATTGGCTAATGCATTAAATTCTCTAGGAATGTGCTCAAATGTGATTGTTTGAAATTGACGTTCTAAAAGTTGCACCCTTAAAAAATAAAGTAGCAAGACTGGATAACGGAAAGGGTAATGATTATTCAACTGCATAATGACGAGTTGGGAATCTAACCTTACCATTAAATTGGAGATGTCATGAGATGCTACTTCCGTGAGGTGTTGGATCACTGACATGTACTCGGCAATGCTATTGGTAGCACTGCCTAGGAAAATTCCCCCAGAACCAAGAAGTTATGACTCAGGAGTATAGAGAACCCAAGCAGCTGAAGCAATGTGTCTAGTGTGATGACTAGCACCATCCTCATATCCGATGTATGATAAGGAGGATGACGGCATTTGTGAGAAATAAAAAGATTGTAAATGAGAAAAACACCTCAAAAACCAAAAACAATATCCAGATACATCAAAACAATAGGCAAGATTTATATACATAAAATTACAAAGCATATGCCTAGTGTGAAACTAGGCAAAATACTTCTTTATATAGTGCCCATTGTGGGGCTCCGCGAGTGGAATTCCATTACATTCCTGAAGTTTGTAAGCCCCTTTTGAGAGGACTTTAGTGATGATGGAAGGACCAAGCCATAATGGTTGGAGCATTCCTACCCCCAAGAGGTCATGTTTATGATCATAGATTAGAACAAGATCACCCTCTTGGAAAGAAAAAGGCTTGACAGATTTGTCGTATTGAGCTTTGACTCGACGCTGGTGAGTTTCGAGTGCTATTGTAGCATCTCGACAAGTTTCATCCAAATGTTTGAGCGAGAGCAAGCGCTCTTTTGTGGCTGTGGTGCGAGGAAGGAGTTCAACAGCGAGTTTGAGTGATGGAATTTCACACTCAATTGGAAGTACTGCCTCTAGGCTGAATGCAAGTTGAAATGGCATGAAGCCTTTGGAAATTTTGACTGACATTCGGTATGCCCATAACGTGGAATACAACTTCCGATGCCATGTGGTTTTATGATTTCCGACCAGTCGACGAATCATGGTTTTGAGGACGCAATTTACGACCTCGACTTGACCATTAGCTTGAGGATAATAAGATGAAGATTGATCTTGAAAAAAACCTAGAATGGATGTTAATTCGATCATCATATGATTCTGAAAGTGGGATTCATGATCTGTGACAATAGATAGGGGTATGCCGAACCGACAGATTACTTGATTGAACAGGAAGAGAGCGACGGTTTCGCCATCGACCTTAAAAGTGGGAATGGCTTCTGCCCATTTCGTAAAATAGTCGATCGCAACCACAATGTCGTTGTGTCCATTTTCCGAAGTGGGATTGCAGGTGATGAAGTAAATTCCCCATTTAGCGTAAGGACCAATGGAGATAACTGGATGAAGGGGGCCAGGATGAGCATGCATTTTCTTTGTGAAAATTTGACATGGATGGCACTTTTGGACCGCTGCAATGTAGTCTTTAAAAAAAGTGGGCCAATAGTAACCTGCGCACATGATTTTTTGGGCAGTAGCTATGCCCGAAAGATGACCACCGCATGCCCCTACATGGCAGTCATTCAAAAAATGTTTCGCTTCATTGAAAGTGAGACAACATCGGAGAATAGAATCTATACCACGACGATATAATGTATCGTTTAGCATGAGGTAGTGCTTTGCCTGGTGGCAGATACGACGACGGTCGTCGAACGTGAGAGTTGGGCGCAAGCATTGGGTTTGTAGGTAGACCAAAATGTCTCGATACCATGGGTTCGAAGAATTTGTTAGCCCCCTATAAATTTTTGACAAGCAAACAGGGGGGCTAAAATTTTTTTGATCCTTCAAGGAATACATTTCCTCTGAAAACACATCATCCTTTAAGCCTCTTTGTGCCTTTGTCCTTTGGTAAAATCCCCTCTACTGATTCCCATTATAAAGCCTTCCTGTTTGTGAAGAATGCCCAAAAGGCCCCCCTTTTCCTCTTATTTCATTCCCATTTAACCTCTGTCTTTTTCCTTTTAACTCCTCTCTTTTTCCCCTCTTACCCTTTTAAATCCTCCCAAAACCCCCTCCAAATTCTACCCATACCCTTTTTTTGGTTCAATACATCCTTTTCCTCTCTATCGTCACCCTTCCTTGGCCTTAAAATACATTAAAATGGGCCAAAAACCCACTTTCTACCTTATAGTAGGCCTAAGCCCCTTTCGGCCTGGCCCTTTAACCACTTCCCCATATGTCCCTGTGCCAGAACCAAGCGCAAAAGCACAAGGAACTTATCGCAATCAAAGGTGTCGGGCGAGCATTTCTACGTATTAACTTGAAATTTCCCGATGTGATTGTGTATTTGATATATAGACATCTTCCGCAATCGGAGCCGTCGGTCTATATAGATCCGACGGCCTAGCGCCGATTACATCGCACCATCACGCCTGCCCATCCACCCTCCGCTATTTACCTCCGATCGGATCTGAGCCATTGACCCTTCGCCGATCCAATGGCTGGCGCATAATCGCACTCCCGCTCCAAATCACAATCGCAACTTTCGTTGCGTTACCCCTTTGTTCCACTGCGATTGCGATCTCCCAATCACAGTCTCCGCCATCGATCCATGATATGATCCAACGATCCAGCGCTAATCCCTTCACACTCCATCGCCCCTCTCTGTCTCCCTTCGATTGAATGTGGGACGTTAATCTGGTCCCCAGATCCAACGCCCAACGCTCAATCGCGCTCCCACTCCCGATCGCAATCGAAACTTTCACCGCGTCACTCGTTGTTTCGCTCCGATTGTGATTCCCCGATCAAATCACAGCCATCCATCTCTCTAGATCCAGTGGTCCAGATTAATCCTGCTCCGCTCTTTTGTTCCCACCCATCTTCCCGTTGATCGTTTCTCCACTGTTGATCTATCATCCTGATCCAACAGCCATCGCATAATCACGACATTGCTCCAATCACAATCGTAATTTTCAAACCATGTCACCCTCCGTCCCCCCGATTGCGACCCACCAATGGAATCACAACCGTTCATTGCCTTTGATCAGACGGTACACATTGAATCACCCTCCACCCATGACCGGGTCCCACATCAAGCCGTGTTTCATTTCATTTCCATAATTTCCTTTGTAATAAGGCCAAACCTTATACTTTTTCATTTTGCACTAATGGCCTTCTCCTCTGCCCAATTGCATATTAACCCCTCCATCCGTTGATCCCGACCATTGATCTTCGTCTGTTCCTTTGATCGGACAGTCTGCGGCCCTTTTCACCAAAATTTCACTGGCTCTCTTCTCCACCATTCTGCAGTGATTTCCATTGGTTTTCCGCCTGCGTATATCATCTTCGCCACCATTCCTCTGGCCTCCATAGTATTTCTCCACCACTTCCCGGGTTTTGTGACAAGTTTATTTCATTATGCAGGGGTCACAGAGAGGCCATTACAACCGTCAAGTGAAGCAACAGAGATGGATTTTGAAGGGATTTATGCCCATAGTTTGAATATTAACAATTATAATCCCGTGTTTGAAGAATCAAGGTGCAGTTTGAAGACTTAAGCATGCAAAGGGTCATATCTGCATTTTAATATCAACAGAACGCATTCCTCCAGGAAGGACATTTATCTACAACATTCCTCATATCTCCTCGAGCCCTAAAACGGTTAATTACACTCACAAAATCTTATTTAAGATGGTCAGACGACAGTTTTGGAGGTATGGAGCATCCTGCAGACCCTTCCATCCAGTTCACCAATTCCAGAAGGCAGCGCAGAGGGCCTTACAACCAGAAAGGACTCCAAAGAAACATCCGAGGTCAATATTGGCCTGAAAGAGTCTCCCAGACATACTATAGGGTACTTGCAGCAATGCAGACAACCATTAAGCAGAGTGGGCATGAAATATTTCTCCACTCCGTCTTAATGAGGTCCATTTAATGAATATCACGTACTCCTATTGTTATCTTCTCCTATAAGAATTCTCGAGAAGAGATTGTAATGGTTGTTGTTCAGCTGTTGTCGTTGCTGTTAGAGGGATTCATTTTGACTGTTAGAATAGTCTTGGGAGGGAGTAGTAGAGTAGTTGTATGTAGTAGGCTGGGAGGAGAAGTTTGGATTGTAACATCCATTGAGCTCAGTGTATGTGACTGGTTTTGCATCATTTAATCAAAGCACATTACACAGGATCCTGGTCTATTACTATTGGTGATGTTCTCCTAATTCTGTTTCTTACATTTCCATGCTGTTCATTGTTCTTCTGGGCTTGCATCAGAAATATGGCATAGGATTTACCCTTGATAGGTACCATATGCCTCTGCTCTCCTTGCCCTCAATGTTTTCTGCTAAATGTGTTATCTGAGGGTTGATTTCAGTTAATTTAACCAGTCTAGTGGATGTCATTGCCCACTAGCTGATGTATGAATTAAATGAATCTGTCTTTAGTTTTTCTTGTTGGGTTTAAGTTGGAATATTTGGGAACACTGGGGATTAGAGCTAGCCCTGTCCACCAGGATCCTTGTGTGACCATCTGGCCTTTCTAAGATCTCTCTGTTAAACTTATATATGTTTTCCTGGAGCATGCTAAAGCTGACCTGGAGTTAAATGACCTCTGGTCTGATCTATAAGCTGCCCCTTTGTCCGTCTTTTGATAGTTTCCTATGAGTATGTCCAAGCAGGTCTGGAATTAAATGACCTCTGACCTGATCTATAGACTGAAATTGGGTTGCTTTCCTTCTCTCACTTTTAATCCTTAATGTTCCATCTCACCATCTAATCTAAAAATATCCTTTAGTAGTAGATGACTTGCCCTCTGAAAGCTTTGGCTAGTTGTTGCATGTAATTACCTTTCATGACTCCATAGCCCAATGGATGGCACTTTCTTGACCTTTCCTCTTTGCTGAAACATCCTGCTATTTTGTTCCTTTTTCTCCCATCACTTTCTCAGTCTATGATCTCATGACCAACCCGGCAACCAGCCAACCAAATCATTTTTAAAACCCCCTTTGTGCTTCATACCTAGCCTAACATCTCATTTTGAGCTTCAAAGATATATCATTCTTTGTTTTATTGGAGAGATCCCTCTCTAGGTCCAGGAGGGCTAGATCCTAGGGCCCCGAAGCGGTTCTGAAGTTGTCTCATCTTTGTGTCTTGCCAATCTGGCCAAAACATGGGAACCCCAACATAATGGCGACTCCACTAGGGAGCTGAGTGCATTTCACCTTAAAAATTCTTAGGCACTCAAAGACCCAAGATCTCTGGCTAGATTGGCATTCAATTGCTGATGATGGATGACATCCTGCTTCAAGCATTCATATACATCCACCTGGTGACTCCACACTCCATAACTCTCAAAGACTCCACTGTAGGAAGAACTTGAAATATGGCCAGACCTCATAGAAGGGTAGAACACATGGGTTGGATTTGATTTAAAGAATTCATTGTTTTTTTCTACCACTATGTTCTGTTCTACTTTAAGCCTGGTCAAGTGTACAAAGATGAGACCCACAATGAGTATGGGAAAGATATCAAGCCTCAGTCTTCAGACCATGAGCAGATCTATACTCCAGTGAAGAACCTGGTGGAACAAGAGGCTCATGTTGTATTTCCCACTCCTAAAGAAACTTCAAGCAGCCATGAGCCCATTGTTATACCACCTACACCTACAAAGGTCATAGAAAGATATAAGCCTCTGGTTTTACCTCTTATTTTCCAACCCCTTCATTCAGAACTTATAAACTAGCTGCCCCTTTTTGATGGACAAAATAAAGGGACCACTACTGAAGAACATGTTCAAAACCTTTAGGATTTACTTGAATTGTATGAAATAGAAGAAGATGATGTGTGCATTAGAATTTTTTCCTTGTCATTACAAGGAAATGTTAAGAGTTAGTTCAAAGGCCTTCCAGAGGCAAGCATTTGCAGCTTTCATCAATTTTCTCAAGTTTTCCTTGATAAGTGGGCAGCCCCAAAGAGTGCTCTCTTCATCCTAAAAGAGTATCAAAATTTGAAAAGGCAGCCAGGTTAGACAGTACAAGAATTTTCAGCCAGGTTCAATAAGGTATATCATGCAATACCTTCTAACATAAAACCACCTCTAGGATGGGCCCTAGTGGATTATCTGAGTTCTTTTGACCTCGAGGTGGAATTTCATATAAGGGAAAGAGAACCTTCGAGCCTGGAAGAAATGCAGAATATAGAAATTACTGTCAAACACAACATTAAGTGTAGGGAGGAAATATTAAAATCAGCAAAGAAAGACCAAGCAGATAAAATAAGGCAGATCTCTTTGGAAAACAAGGTGGAAAGACTGATAGAGACTGCCAATACCCTGCTGAACACAGAAGAGGAAGAATATGAGGCTGAAACCAGAAATGATGATTGGAAAAGACCTGCTCCTTTTTCTCAAGAAAGACAAGTCAGATCACTGCAACACGTAAGCAGCATGCCAAGCATTTATGATGAACAAGAGTTTGAATCAGAAAATGAACTTGCAGATTATTTTGAAGAAAAAATTGCTGAGAGTCCTGAAGATTTGTTGGGTGGCAATGTTTATAATTACGTTTTCTGTGATGTTGACCTGTCTGCTAATGACTTTTACCAAAGGGAAACTGAGCTAGCAAGGCTATCATCAGTAGTTTCATGGGAGGAAGGTCACGACCATCAACTTCAAGAAAATTATGAACCAATGCAGGCCATCTATGATACTGATGAAGAAAGCATTGAAAGCATGACAGCAGATGAAGATTCATTGAATCTTCTCTCTGCTTTATACCCGAACATCAGTTATACCTACCAAGAGGACGGAAGCCAGCAGCTTTTCAGCGCAGAGGACAAGGAGGAAAGAGATGAAGAAAATCTTGAGCAGAATGAATATCTTGAGCCTTCTCCTGAAAGGATTAAGGTAATCAAAGAAGCCCCCGCTCAAGAATATATTGATTTTTTCACAGAGTTTTGTCCGTTGCAGCAGAACCGACCTGCGGTACTAGAGGAAAACACTGTTGAATATGATGAGCCCTCTAGCTCAGTCTGTAGTGAAGATGAGTGAGATCTTCTTTCCCACAGACATCTTTGTTTTGATCCAGAGGAAGAAGAGGTTTTCCTGGTTTATGCTCATCTGCCGAATACTCCCAACCAGGAAAAGGAGGAGTGTGATTACAGAGGCCACATTGCAGATGCAATGATTGAAACTTCCCAGGATACAAACAGCCTACCAGTCATGGCAGGCCTAAAAGAAGAAAGTGTATATCATATGTTCATTGATCCTGTGGCAGAATACATGGAGGCCCTGATCAGTCCAAATTCTCTAGCATTGATCTTTAACACGGGCCAGATTCATTAGGAGTGGTCACTACGGATGATGACCTCAGTTTTGAAGTACCACATGCAGAGCACCCTGTGGTTATCTCTGATAGGCAGTCAGTGCTCATATCCTTTTTTGTTACTGCTTGACTGGCTGCATTGGCATTATTGTATCACTTAGAACATCAAAGATTTCCAAGTAGAGTAGGGTAGGTAGGAAAGCTCAATAAAGCTCAGTCTGTGAACATGTAGTTAGTTGTTTTTAATTTCTGCAGAGTCCAGCAAGCCAGACAGTCTAATCCTGGCTTGACTGTTTTCAATTTCTATCTTAGAACGTAGGGAACAAATCTGCTAGACAGATTAATCCTAGCAGGTAGTAGTTTAGGTAGAGAAACTATGAGGCCAATAGTCTAATCTGGTGTCATGGAGTAATAAATGTAGAATTAGAATATGTTTATTTTCTTGCTTGCAAAAAATTGATGATGTAAAGGGTCTGCAATTCCAAATGCACCCAGAAGAGAAAATGTTATGACCATAGGGTGGGTAGGTAGTTGTTTGGGAGAATGTTACTGTTGTTGTAATGTATTCATGATTTGTGGCAGCTGATCTAAAGAAAGAAAGGGATGTGCCAAGTAGCAGGCACCTGGCCTACACCAAAGATTTATTTTCTAAATTCTTGACTCCTTCAAGAAGAATCCATCCCCATGTGGAGCCACTATTAGCCCCCTATAAATTTTTGACAAGAAAACAAGGGGGCTAAAATGTTTTTGAGCCTTCAAGGAATGCATTTCCTCTGAAAACACATCATCCTTGAAATCTCTTTGTGCCTTTGTCCTTTGGTAAAATCCCCTCTGCTGATTCCCATTATCAAGCCTTCCTATTTGTGAAGAATGCCCAAAAGGCCCCCCTTTTACTCTTATTTCATTCCCATTTAACCTGTGTATTTTTCCTTTTAAATCCTCTCTTTTTCCCCTCTTACCCTTTTAAATCCTCCCAAAACCCCCTCCAAATTCTACCCATACCCTTTTTTTGGTTCAATACATCCTTTTCCTCCCTATCGTCACCCTTCCTTGGCCTTAAAATACATTAAAATGGGCCAAAAACCCACTTTCTACCTTATAGTAGGGCTAAGCCCCTTTTGGCCTAGCCCTTTAACCACTTCCCCATATGTCCCTGTGCTAGAACCAAGCGCAAAAGCACAAGGCGCTTATCACAATCGGAAGTGTTGGTGCTTATATTAACTCGAAATTTCCCGATGCGATTGTGTATTTGATATATAGACATCCATCGCGATCGGAGCCATCGATCTATATAGATCCGACGGCCTAGCGCCAATCGCATCACACCATCGCGCCCACCCATCCACCCTCCACTATTTACCTCCGATTGGATCTGATTCATTGACCCTTCACCAATCCAACGGTTGGCGCATAATCGCACTCCGGCTCCAAATCGCAATCGCAACTTTCATTTTGTTACCCCTTTGTTCCACTGCGATTGTGATCTCCCGATCACAGTCTCTGCCATTGATCCATGAAATGATCCAATGATCCAGTGCTAATCACTACATGCCCCATTGCCCCTCTCCTTCTCCCTCCGATTGAATGTGGGTCGTTGATCTGGTCCCCAGATCCAACGCCTAGTGCTCAATCGTGCTCCCACTCCCGATCGCAATCGGAAATTTCACCGCGTCACTCCTTGTTTCCCTCCGATTGTGATTCCCATATCAAATCACAACTGTTCATCCCTCCAGATCCAAGGGTCCAGATTAATCCCACTCTTCTCTTTCGTCCCTGCCCATCTTCCCGCCGATCGTTTCTCCACCATTGATCTATTTCCCTGATCCAACGACCATCGCATAATTATGACATTGCTCCAATCACAATCGAAATTTTGAAACCGTGTCACCCTCCGGCCCCCCGATTGCGACCCACTGATGGAATCGCAACCGTTCACTGCCTTTGATCCGACAGTCCGCATTGAATCGCCCTCTGCCCATGACCAGGTCCCACATCAAGCCGTGTTTCGTTTCATTTCCATAATTTACTTTGTAATAAGGCCAAACCTTATACTTTTGCGTTTTTCAGTGATGGCCTTCTCCTCCACCCAATTTCATATTAACCCCTCCATCCGTTGATCCCAACCATTGATCTTCGTCTATTCCTCTGATCGGACGGTCTGTGGCCCTTTTCACCAAAATTTCACTAGCTCTCTTCTCCACCATTCTGCAGTGATTTCCATTGGTTTTCTGCCTACGTATATCATCTCTGCCACCATTCCTCCGGCCTCCGTAGTATTTTTCCACCACTGCCTGGGTTTTGTGACAAGTTTATTTCATTATGCAGGGGTCACAGAGAGGCCATTAAAACCGTCAAGTGAAGTAGTAGAGATGGATTTTGAAGGGATTTATGCCCATAGTTGAAGATTAAAAATTATAATCCCATTTTTAAAGAGTCAAGGCGCAGTTTGAAGACTTAATCATGCAAAGGGCCATATCCGTGTTTTAATATCAGCAGAACACATTCCTCCAGGAAGGAAATTTATCTACAACATTCCTCATATCTCCTTGAGCCCTGAAATGGTTAATTACACTGATAGAAGCTTATTTAAGACGGTCAGACAACATTTATGGAGGTATGAAGCGGCTTGCAGACCCTTCCATCTAGTTCACCAATTCCAAAAGGCAGCTCAGAGGGCCTTACGGCCAAAAAGGACTCCAAAGAAACATCTGAGGTCAATATTGGCCTGACAGAGTCTCCCAGACATACTATAGGGTACTTACAGCGATGCAGACAACCATTTTTTTTTTTTTTTTTCTAAATTAAGCTAATTCTATTATGTAAATATTATAGTACAAAACTGCCTCAGTTCAGCTTTGATAGCCTGAAACTAGGCTTGAAAACCAGGCTTAATCCCAAAAATAAGCTGCCCATATAGGGAAACCAGCTCTGTAATGTCTGTCACACCGCCCTTGGGAAGGGAAACAGGTGGAATAGTTATAATAATTGTTATGAGTCTACAAAAAACTAACACTATCGAAGGCAAAAAACTAGCACTATCTGCTGTGTATTGTAAAAGACCAGCAACTCTATGAAAGTAAAAAAATTCAGAGTCCATACTGGGCCAGGTCATAACTGTGTCAATTGGAGTTGACCGGAGAGGGTTTCTCCTCCTTGATTGGACATCCGAAGTCATCCTTAGGGTCGTTCGTTTCAACATCCTGATGATGAGCCTCTGTGCTCAGAACACCGTCCGCGTTCACCTGCATGGAGAAAAGGCCCGGGGAGGGATTTGGATGGACAGAAGGCTCGCTCATGTCAGCTTGAGGCGTAGCAGTGGAAGTGGACCGAGGCTCGATGGAGGCGGGATGAGGGTCAAGGGGAGCAGGAGTGGAGTCAGGCCAAGGAGGAGAACGGAAAGAGGCATCCTCGCACAGAGTAACAGTGATGTATGCGGTTATGGAGGGGCGGTTGAAAGCACTATCGAAACGCAGCTCCGCCCTCTGCGTGGTTTGGCGGATGAAGTGACTGCGAGAGGGCTGAGGGGCGGAGGTGGAAGAGAAATGAGGAGCGTCTCGCAGAGGGGAGGTGGGCAATCGACTTGGAGCAGGACCAGAAGGATAATCCGAGCAATGCCTGCTGGAGTTGGTACGGTCAACAACAGAACTACCGCGGGTGCCTCCACGACGGGCAGTCATGCGCTGACGGAGTCGAGGCATGACGGGCTCAGCTTTGTTGATGTCTTGAACCGGAAGAAGGGCTGGAGCAGCAATCGAACCAGGAGGAAGTTGAACCAAGTGCGCACCCGAAAGAGCCGGAGCAACAAGTGAGCCAGGCGAATGCTGTCGAACGATAAACGCACCAGGGCAGAAGGCACTGTTTGAGAAATGCGTGCTCGGAAGTGTCTCGATGCAGCTGTAGAGAGAGCAGCGCCGGCCGGTATTTGTGCGAGCGCTTGGCTCAGCACAATCTGCAGGGCACACACTGCCCAGAGGAGCCAAACAACCACGCAGAGAGTCTGAGAGCACAGTGAAGAATGAATTGGCGTCCATAGTGCAGAAGCCAGGCAGAACAGAGCTGTTGTAATGCCGTCGCGGGGGAGAGTAGTTATGGTGGACAGTCGAATTGAATGCAGGATTAATGGCACCGTGGAGGGCCATGTGGCCACCACATGCCTCGCGCTCTTGAAAGAGGTCGGGGCCATGTGGCCCATCAAGTCGAACAGCCATCCGCATCCGGAAAATTTTGATCATTCTGCACCAGATTGATGCAATTCTGAAGAGTGTCCCTGTCATGTATGATTTGGAGAGGGCCATGGTTGAGAGTGTCTGAGATTTTGACTCCTAGATTAGCTAGGAGGTCCGCTACCTTATTACCTTCTCTTTTGATATGAACAAAGGATATGGCTTGATTGTTGTCCAACCATTTGCTGAGATTTTCGAGTCGAGAGGCCAGTCTCCATCTTGTGGCCACTTTTGTGATTCTGGTGCCTTGGAGAAGTTGATTGGCAGTGTTGATGAGAATCTGGGAATCTCCTTCCACTATGATAGGCGTGAGATTATACAGATGGAAAAGAACAAGACCTTGCCAGAGCCCTTCCAGTTCCACGGAGTTGTTAGTATCCCAGCCTATCGAACCATAGTAAATGACAAGAGTATCCCCTTGAGAATTTCTGAGAATGCCTCTGAAGCCTGCAAGTCCTGGATTTCCCTTGGAGGCACCATCAAAGTTCAGTTTGTATATGCCTAGGGGCGGAGGTGTCCAGGGGAGATGGGTACTGGGAGTCTTCTGCTTGGAGGTGTTTGGCGAGATCGCTATCCTCAACTGCCAGTTTTTCCAAATTGCTGCTTCCTGCGGTTGTTTAGGAATATCCTCCTCCTGCCAAGGTCAAGGGTCGAGGGTCTCTTGGAGGTTATTGCTGAAGTTGTCCCAAATGATATTCAAAGGGCTAGCTTGATGTTTGAAGATTCTCCTGTTTCGTTCCTTCCAAAGCGACTAGAAGAGCAAACCTGGGATAATTTTCTAGAGAAATTTAAGAATGGGACTATTATAAGGTCGTTGGGGCCAGAGGCGCATAATGTTGGCAAGGTCCCCTTTAGGCTTGCTTCGTTGACTCCTGAAACATATTTTTTCCCAAAGCTGGTGTGCAAGATGGCAAGTCAACATGAGGTGTTGAGTCGTTTCAATTTCCTGCTTGCAATTCGGGCATTGTGAGGGGCCACAGAAGCCACGTTTGAGCAGGTTGTCCCAGGTGAGGACTCTTTTGTGGCTAAGTAACCAGAGAAAGGTGGAGACTTTGGGCCAAGTACCTGGAGCCCAGACAAATTGCCAAAGCCTGTCTCTCGGAAGCTGGATAGGATGCAATAGAGAGAAGGCTTCTTTCGTAGTGAACATGCCTTTAGGCAGGTAACCCCATCGAAGAATGTCCGCTTCCTCCGAGCATATTATTTTCCGACGTTGCAGTTCCTCTTGTAGTGCTTCCTGAGTGCTGCTGGGAGTGTTGGGCAGTAGTAGAATTGGGTGCTTCCATTGCCTGAAGTCGTTGCTGGCTATATGCGTCCAACTTTGGCTGACTTTGATTTCTTCTGGGGGGTTGGTGCGCCCATTGTTGGAGAGGCTGAGAGTATCCGTAAGTTGAGGGTTTTGCTGCCAAGAGTCGGTCCAGAATCTGGCGGTGTACCCATTTCTTATTTCCCAAAAATTGTGCTGTTGTATGAGGGAAAAGTGCTGTTTGGCAGCATTCCATATGAGGGAACCAGCTCCTCCAGGATGGAGCCTGACTAGTTCTTTAGGCGGTCTATTATTAGCATACTTAGATGTCCACATTTTAGCCCAAGGTTTAATTGGATTCGAGAGCCAATTCCACCAAAGTCGTGCCCCCATGACTTCGTTGCTGTGAATGGGATTTCTGAGACCAAGACTGCCAGCTGCCTTTGGGGAGTACACTGTGTTCCAATTGACCAGAGCCCATTTTCATTTTTGATCTGAGGATACCTAGAGGAATCGACGTTGCAGATTCTTTATCTGATTAAGTACCCATTTTGGAGCTGCAAGCACAGAGAAAAGATAGAGAGGCATGGCTTGCAGGACAGCTTTGATGAGGACAAGTCTACTGGAAATATTGAGAGCTCTATAAGTCCAAGAGGAGAGACGGGCTTCCAGTTTTTCTAGGAGATGATTCCAAGTGGAATGATTGATGGCAGTGGCAATCAGAGGGGCTCCTAGATACTTGGAAGGGAGAGAGAAGCCAAGAATGCGGGTTATGTTTCTTTGGATTAAAGGAGGGGTGTTGAAAAAGAAAATTTGGGATTTGGAGACATTGACAGACATGCCAGAGGCTGTGGAGAAGAGGTTAAGAATACTTTTAATAGATCTAGCTTCTTGGACTGAAGGGAACCCAAACAACATATTTTCATCAAAAAATTGTTGGTGAGTGGTGAGAGTGTCATGAAGGGAAATACCACGCAGTTGGTTTGTGAGGACAGCATTGTGGATGAGGTTGCTGAGGCCTTAGGACATGAGGACAAAAATGAAAGGTGAAAGAGGGTCGCCTTGTCTGACTCCTCTAGAAGGTTTAAATGGCTTTGAGGGGATGTCATTGACAAGAATGGAGTACAGGGGTGTGGAGATGAGTGACATAACCCATCTTATCCACATCTGGTCGAAGCCAAAAGCTGTTAGGATGCTTTGGATATAACGCCAGCTCAGTTTATCAAAAGCTTTAGATAAATCAATTTTGAGGAGCATACCTGGCCTTTTGGAGCTTTTGAGAGTGTGGATGACTTCGTGCGTGAGAATGATGCCGTCCATGATTTGTCGTCCTTCTATGTAGCCTATTTTCTCAGGCGATATTAGGAGTGGAAGCAGCGGCTTTAATTTGTTGGCTATAACCTTAGATATGACCTTGTATATCATGTTGCAGAGTGCGATGGGTCTAAATTTCTCCGGCGTGCTAGGTCGCTCTTCTTTCGGAACCAGGGCTATGAAGGTAGCATTCAAGGAGGGGAGGAGCCAATGTGCAGCTCTAGATTCCTCAACTAGCTGCCAAACTTCTGTTTTGATAAGTTCCCAGAAATGGTGGAAGAAATTGGAGGTGAATCCATCAGGACCAGGCGCCTTTCCCTCCTTCATCTGTGCCATTGCAAGTTCGACTTCTTGAAGGGATACCGGGCGAAGTAACATCTTGTTGTGCTCTGCCGGCTGTCTGTCTACTGTTTGGTCCTCTTGCTGTATACTTTGGAAGTAGTCTAGTAGAACTTGTTCGATCTCCTCTTGTTGTTCTGCCTGTGCTCCTTGTTGATTGGTGATATGAGGAATGCAATTTTGCATTTGTCTTTGTATTGTTGACCTGTGGAAGAATTTAGTGTTCTTCTCTCCCTCCTTTAACCAAGTTATTCTAGATTTCTGCCGCCACAGTAGTTCTTCTTGCTTGCGTCTCTCCTCTAGTTGCTTGTGAAGATCTTGTTCCTGAGCAGCAAGATCTTCAGTTCTTCCTCCATTTATGATTTTTTTTTGAGTTTCTTCCCTTTTACTTTCGAGGATTTTGATTTCCTGAAAGATGTTTCCAAAAACGGAGGTGTTCCAATTCTTTATGACTACTTTGAGATGCTTGAGCTTTTGTTGAAATTGGTACATCTTCGAGCCTGGAGGTGGGATGAAACTCTGCCAAGCATGAGTGACGACTTCGTTGAAAGAGGGGTGGGAGAGCCAGAATGCTTCAAATTTGAAGGTCTTTTTGTATTGAAGGCCAACATTTTGCCAGTGGAGTAAGATGGGCCAGTGATCCGAACCAGTTTGCGGTATGATTGAAGCCGATAGGTCCCCACCTATATGGATGGCATTTTCAGAAATGAGGAAGCGATCTAAATTTGAAGCAATATGTTGAGTTCCAGTTCTTTTATTGTTCCACGTGAAGGTGCCATTTGAGAAGGGGATGTCTATGAGCCAGCTGTTGGCTATGAATTCTCTGAAATGAGCGCTTTCCGGATCTGCTCTGGATCGTCCACCTGTTTTTTCTCCCATCTTAGTGATCATGTTGAAATCCCCTACTGCTATCCATAGGGGATGGGTTCTGTTTGAATTTAGAAGCACCATAGAATGCAGTAGATCTATTTTCCCTGCTAGTTCCTGTGGAAAGTAAACATTGGAAAGATGCCCATGGATGTTAGATCCAATGGGGTGAAAAGTAGCTTGTATGAGATGGTGCGTAGCATGGAAGTTGGATAGATTTATGGACAGAGTATCCTAGGCTATAGCAAGACCCCCTGAGGTGCCGGAGGCGTCCACTGCCACTGGGCTACAGCTAGGCCAAGCTTTGGACAGGATTTATCCTAGCATTTCGCTATTGCATTTAGTTTCTTGAAGAAAGAGAATGTTTGGTCTTTCTTTCGATGCAGACAACCATTAAGCAGAGTGGGCATGAAATATTTCTCAACTCCATCTTAATGAGGTCCATTTAATGAATATCACCTACTCCTGTTGTTATCTTCTCCTATAAGAGTTCTCGACAAGAGATTGTAATGGTTGTTGTTTGGTTGCTGCCGTTGTTGTTAGAGGGATTCATTTTGACTGTTAGAACAGTCTTGGGAGGGAGTAGCAGAGTACTTGTATGTAGTAGGCTAGGAGGAGAATTTTGGATTGTAACAGCCATTGAGCTTAGTGTATGTGACTGGTTTTGCATCAATTAATCAAAGCACATTTCACAGGATCCTGGTCTATTAATATTGGTGATGTTTTCCTAACTTTGTTTGTTACATTTCCATGTTGTTCATTGTTCTTATGGGATTGCATCAGAAATATGGCATAGAATTTACCCTTGATAGGTACCCTATGTCTCTGCTCTCCTTGCCCTCAATGTTTTCTGCTAAATGTGTTATCTAAGGGTTGATTTCAGTTAATTTAACCAGTCTAGTGGATGTCATTGCCCACTAGCTGATGTATGAATTAAATGAATCTATAATTACTTGTTCTTGTTGGGTTTAAATTGGAAGATTTGGGAACACTGGGGATTAGAGTTGGCCCTGTCCACCAGGATCCTTGTGCGACTAGCTGGCCTTTATAAGATCTCTCTGTTAAACTTATCTATGTTTTCCTGGAGCATGCTAAAGCTGACCTAGAGTTAAATGACCTCTGGTCCAATCTATAAGCTGCTCCTTTGTCCCTCTTTTGAGATTTTCCTATGAGTATGTCCAAGCAGGTTTGGAGTTAAATGACCTTTGACCTTATCTATAGAAAAAAATTTGGTTGCTTTCCTTCTCTCACTTTCAATCCTTAATGTTCCATCCCACCATCTAATCTAAACATATCCTTTAGTATTAGATGACTTGCCCTTTGAAATCTTTGGCTAGTTGTTGCATGTAATTACCTTTCATGACTCTATAGCCCAATGGATGGCACTTTCTTGACCTTTCCTCTTTGTTGAAACATCCTACTGTTTTTTTCCTTTTCCTCCCATCACTTTCTTAGTCTATGATCTCATGAACAACCCAGCAACCAGCCAACCAAATCATTTTAAAAACCCCCTTTGTGATTCATACCTAGCCTAACATCTCATTTTGAGCTTCAAAGATATATCATTCTTTGTTTTATTGGAGAGATCCCTCTCTGGGTCCATGAGGTCTAGATCCTAGGGCCCCAAAGTGGTTTTGATGTTGTCTCATCTTTTGGTCTTGCCAATCTGGCCAAAACATGGGAACCCCAACAGAATCAACCAAGTATACATATTCATCAGGAAATGGATCATGAGCTACTTCTCCTGGGTCGATTCTGGGAAGGTCCGATAATAATTCGGCCAAGATGAGGGATTTATTTGCTTTAGTAGCTGTGAAGACCAAATCAAATTGTTGGAGGATTATGATCCATTTGGAATATTTTCCTCCAATAATGTTTCGAGATAGGATGTGTCACATGGGGTTCTCGAAAGAAATTACTGTAGTCTGTCCCAAAATATATAGTGTCGGAGTCGAGTGACGGCGAAAACTACCGCCAAAGAAAGTTTCTCCACATGTGAATAACGTAGTTCAGGTCTGATAAAACCTTTTTATAATTAGTATATCACATGTTCACTGTTGTCACTATGAACTTGAACCAGAACCATTCCAAGTGAGGATGGTGAGGCTTATAGGTAGAGGAGAAAGTCGCATGAGTAATCAGGGGCACTAAGGAGTGGGGCTGAAACAAGTACATTTTTTAAAGCATCAAATGACCGTTGAGCTTGGTCATCCCACAAGTATAGTGTTCCTTTCTTCAATAATCGCATAAATCCTTTCGTCATCTCGGAATAGTTAACGATGAATCGACGTAAAAATTTTTCCTTCCCTCGCAAACGTTGGAGTTGAAGGATGGATTATGGTGCCGGCAATTCAACAATCGCCTTAACCATATCGGGGTCAACCCTAATCCCATGCTTGGAGACAATGAAACCTAACAGATGCTGGAATTTGACCATAAATACACACTTATGAAGATTCAGACATATATTGTAGAATCTACACCAAGCAAAAATTTATTTCACATGAGTGAGGCGATTAGGTCATTTCTTTGAATGGGCTAGAAGGTCATCCAAGTAAGGCTGTACAATATGTCGAATGTCGTGAAAAGTGTAGTCCATATCCCGCTGAAAATTTTCTCTAGCATTCTTCAGACCGAATGGGAGTTTACGATACGTAGATGTGCCCCAAAGACAGATGAAGGCAGTTTTATGCTGGTCTTCTTTTTTAATTGCAATCTGGTTATAGCCCAAGAATCCATCCATGAAGGAAAAATATTAGCATCTGGCACAATCGTCGAGAATATGATCTATGAACGACGTAGGATAATTTTCTTTGGGACAAGTGGCATTCAGATCACGATAATCAACACAAACTTGAATGGTGCCTTGTTTTTTATCGATGGGAACCAGATTGGAAACCCATTCCGTCAAAGGAACGGGATAAATGAAACCAACGTTTAAAATTTTTTCTACCTCAATTTTGATGGTGGCTGCTTTGCGCTGGTGGACGGGTCCGAGTCACTACCAAATTGGTTTGGCATTGTCATAAATCTTGATTTCGTGCTTGACTATAGATGGATCTATGCTGGGAATTTCATCATAAGACCAAGAAAATACATCGTGGAATTCTTTGAAAAAGGATGTGAAGCATGCAATTTCCTCAGGATTGCAACTGGCTCCAATCTGAATATTTTCCATGATACTCGTTTTGACCGAGATATCAATGAGCATTGTCCTAGAAATATTACTCATGTTCCCTTCTGAATCGATAGTTTGAACAATGGTGTAAGCGGAGGGAACCATCTCAGGTGGGTAAAAAGATGGGATTTCAGTTTTTATCATGTTTGAGTCGGTCATTGAAGCGCAATGGTGAAAATATCCCCAAGGTCATTCTTCTAAAGACATGATCTCTCAAATAGTTTCGTCTGTAGGAAATACTTCATTAAGGAGATCCTTAGAGAGGACTGTGATGGGTGGGAGGTTTGTACCTTTGGTCGAAACCATAGCAGTGGAGGGTTCAAATGTAATTTGGATGGCTTGGTAGGTCAACTCAGCTGGTGAGAGAGGCATCTGATCTCTGTAGGAATCAATGTCTGAAGGCGATGAAAGGATCCATGGGTCGACAAAGCCATCCAAAGTGTTGGATATAATTGCAACCATGTTTGGGATCTCTGGTGGTGGGAGAGGAAAACATCCCAGTAGGGAAGATGCCTTGAGAAGACCGGTAATGATACTAACGTAAGAGTCAGGAAAGCCTCCTATTAGGGGTACAGTGCTATTAGGTAACATGGTATAATCAGGGTTACATAAGGATAATTGATCCACTGTGACTATTTTCCCATCTAATGGAAATAGGATGAGTTAGAAGACCGAAGAAACAATGTCGGTCATGGCATAAGACCAACTGTGACCAAGCAATAGATTATAGTCGAGATGATGATCTACGACTTCAACATCCACGGTTATCATTTTCCCACTCAGAGTGATGGGAAAGCTAGCAAGGTAACCTTTTGGGAGGAAAGTGTGGCCATCGAAAGATTTGAGGGAATTAGATGGTAGTGGCAAGGTAGGAGAACCTAAAGTGAGCCAAAAAGCTTGTGACATAACACAGGTCGAAGCACCTTCGTCTATGACAGTGCGATGGATTAGTCTCCCTTCCGACACAACCTGCACATGGAATGCGAGTTGGTGTGAGAGGCGAGTTTTATATTTTTCCATATCAAAGATAGTTAGCATGGAATCCTGGGGGTCTATTCCACCAATGGCCGAAATCAAGGCTTTTCTTTGTGCTGGACAAGTTTGCAATACTTCGAGAGCAAACATAGCTTACGGTGCCTGCGCCAAATCTTCTACAATGTTGTAGTTTTGGGATGCATATGCAAAGGTGTTATGAGTCGTGCGTCAAAGTGTCCCTTTGGGGGGACAAATCATGGGGTAAGAAATAGGCCGTTCGATATGAAAATCATTGGGCGGCAGTGGATTTGAACTAGTACCAGGTTCTTGAGCATCTATGGTAGGATTTCCATAAAGCTTGGCTCGGGTTTGAAGTTCAACACTTTCAATGCCATAAATGGTAGATGATCCTTCATCGGAAGGGTGTGAACCACCATTGCCCCATTGCTGGGGTTGTGGCAGGTTGTCAACCATGTGTTGTTGCTGTTGATTAGAGAAAAGATTATGAAGAATGACAGGTGTTCACCTAGAATCCTTGTTTGTGATAAAATCGGTGCATTCCTGCAACCGAGAACATTTGTATGTCAAGTGTTCCTCCACACAGAACTTGCAAGGAAATTTCATGGGTTTATCCTTCCCTTTGTCATTTTTGGTAGCGATTTTATGATTAGGATTATTCTGATTGTCTGACTACTCTTCCGAAGAAGATGTTTTTTTCTTGTTCTTATTATTCTTCCCACTAGGTTTTTGTGAATTTTTCACAAACTTTACCTCAGCGGTAGGAAGAGTACTCGTTTGGTTAAGGGCGGTGGTAGTCGAGGATGGCTGGTAGGCTTGCCCCAGAGACTATTTTGTGGCTACACTAGAGATTTTGCCAACAAGACCGTCGGTGTGAGCTCTGGTTTTCTGAGTAGCTCGAGGATTTTGGTTACTAGTGGCATTATGGAGTAAATCATATAGCGTTCCAGATTGTGAATAGATTAAATCCAAATGTTGGGCATGATAAATGCATCGATCTTCTGTGATCGCACCAGAAAGGCCAATGTCTTTAAAGATGTGGGGTAAGAGAGACTTACAAAACCAATTAGCTAAGAGATGATCCGAGATTGGCGCTTTGACTAGCCTCGTCCTACGTCTCCATTCATGAATGTGGTCGGAGATGTGGGTGGCGGTGTCTTGGCGTAGAGAGGTTAACAATTCCATTCCGGTTTCAAATCTGATTGGTAATTGGATGTTCTTTAGAAACTTCGTCACTAAAGCTCCAAAAGTGTTTATGGCAGCGCGTGGCAATTCAATATACCACTTGGCGGCATTTCCCGTAAGGGTGTGGGGAAACAGTCAAAGTTAGACACTATCATCCACCATGGAATTAGATATAGACCATAGATGAAAGGTAGTGATGTGTGCATCTGGGTCGTCCCCTTGTTTCCTATCAAACTTTGGGATGTCAGAAGGAATCTTGTGTGGTACTGGAGGCCAGAGTGGGTCGTGATTGACGGGGTCATTAGTCAGTTTTTGGATGTCGGGGATGTCTAGAGCTGCTAGAAATGGAAATTGTGGATTTTCCCCTAAATCTAACCAAGGAAGTATGGGCTGAATATTTGGACCATAGGGTCCACCCATCAATGTGTTACCAGGAGGATAAGTAGGACTTTGATAAAAATTTCCTATAGGTGGAGGGGCAGGGACATATGGTTGTTGTCCATAGGGCATATTGTATTGCAGGGCGAACGGTTGGTTGCCCCTAGTATAAAAATGCCCTCCCATTCCAGATGGTGGCTGGGGTGGGTTAGTCCATATGGATGCAATAGAGTTTCCTGGAGGCATGCTATTACTTGCATAGTTCGGCAACATCATAGACCCTAAACCTATATTTAAACCACTTAAGGGAATAGTATTAACAATAGGTTGTCTAGTTTGTCCTAAGGATTGTAGGGGAAGTGAAATGTTCCTTGATATCTGCGTGCTGGTGACACTGACCCCTGTTATGGTGGCCAAGGGGTTCGAACTTAGCAAAGGGTTCGAACCGGAAGGGTTGCTAAAAGGAACCGAATTATTCACACTCGTGGGAAGAGCAACCGTGGGTCCCAACATGTTCACGGTAGGAGTAGATCCCAAAGGACTCGGTGAGCTACTTACAGTTGTGATGATCGTAGGGTTGGGATTAAGTATATTTTCATTACTAGGGTTACCAAGTGATGGCATAGAACTGACAACTGGCAGGGAGGATGGTGGAAAACCTGGGATGGTTGCCATTGGCATCGACCCTGTGGATGCCGATTGTGAAATGGATGTTTTTGTGGCTGAAGACATGTCTTGGCATGGTGGATGCTTTAGGGTAAAATGCTTGGGTTCTTGGTTATCGTATATCCCTCTCATCGCTTTTTGGTGCCCAAGGCAGACAGTAAGATTCGCTGTATAGTTTACAAAGATGACATATGCATGTTCATATTAACTTAAAACCAATTGATGGAATAAGATAGAAGATTACCTCTTTAATGATCTTGGATTCCTTTGGAGAGCACTAGGCAGTGAAGCAGCGGTTCTCCTTCAGCAGCTCCAAATCTAGGTCCTGCAATCAATTAAAGCACCCGTGTAATTTCTAACATAACATACATTTCCTATCAATTAAGCCAATATATAATAAACATTTAAGTTGTGCACATCTAAGCCATTCATCTCATGCTATATAAGTGATTAAATAATAATGACAATATCAACACATAGAATGGAAAAAACAGATACAGTTCTATTGATTTATAAAAAGGATGATTACAACTGTCAGTTGCACCAAGCCCTCCCCGGCCTTCCAATCTCTCTCTCTCTCAAAGTGGTGATGTCTTGATCAACAAGTTCTCAATGAACCTCTTTGACCTTTGACCTTCACACTACAATAATGATCTCTGCTTCACAAGTATTCAAAAACTTTGACAATCCTTCGACCTTGAACCAAGAGCCTTGAACTCCATTTTATAGGAGATGGAGAGAGCAATCATTGCCCTTCTCTTTCCACCAATTTTGAATAGAAAAAACCAAGATGTTTCTCCAACCTCCATGCTTTTGCCTTCTTTGAGAGTTCAGTTGTTTATGGAAAGGCCCAATAAGAGATTAGTGCTTTGCAGTTTCCTTTTTGTACTGACTCGCTTGTGAGAAAACTCTAGAGATTCAAATAATTCTGCATGGGTTTTTCGCATTTCAAACTTAAAACATGGGTAACACTTCCCTCTAGTGTAAACAGAGCATTTCCCTAGACACTAACGCAGCCTATTCACTGATCAGCTGCATTATAACTCTCTTGTGTTGTTATAGATAGGCGTTACCTTGGCAGAAATAGGTTTAATTTAGGTCTTTGTATTCCTTCCATATTTGTCTTCTCCTCTGAGCTGATGAGGGGGTATTTTGACCTATAACAGATGCCCCCTAAAGTGTGACGTCAGAGATGAAGACAATGGCCGAAATAATTTACAATGTGTGTAGTAGAGATAAAGAGATTGAAAGACTGAGGAAAACCTGAAACAACAACATATGTCAGAAAATAAAGTATTTGCCTTGAGTCGGGCATTCCCATGCTCAGTAGCTTAAACAACATGATTTCTCTAGAATAGAGATATGAAGAATCTGTCCACCGATAAGCACAATGTGGGAGTGTCTATCATAACAGGATCAGGCTGAAGAAGCTGTCTCCATAAACAATATCGCAACTTGGGGAAGGGAACACAACTTTAATTATGTAACCTTTTCCCTAAGGTCTTGACCGTCGATTCGCTTAAACTGCATATTCCTCAACATGTGAATGAAGGAGCTGTCGTCGAACATGTGAGAAATATTCTAATTACCAGTTGATAATGAAAACTGTTAACAGATGCGAAGGTGGCCATTGATAATGATGATGGTCCCTAAGATGCATAGTACAATCTAGCGAGTGTGAATAAAATGAATTGAAGTTGAACACTCATAGAATCATTCGACCAGGAGCCAATGGTGAAGACTCCTGATCAAACACAACACTACCTACCATTGATGTCTGCAAGTATCCATGTACTCATGGGTTTCTGGATCAACTTCCTAGATAAGATGTTGAAGTCGATAGGAAGAGATCTGTTAAAAGGTAGGCACTGAGGCATCCTACATCAGTCAACACGAAACAGAAACCAACTAATTTTGTTTATGATTGAGATAATGAAGATTAAATGGGGATGTCAGACGACAAATAATTTCTGGCATAATGAGTGGTTTGGTTGATAATAGGAGTAGTAGATAGCGAGAACTGCTTGAACAATAGAAGGCACTGTAACAGGGTACTAGGCAGCGGAGGCTTAATGAACACCAAAGAATGTGTTAGGATTTTACCGGTGCAGGGACACTAGGAGATGAAGGTTAATACTCATAGATGGTAGGGTTTGGATAACTACGAAAGAGTTTTCTGGGAAGTGCAATGTTCAAGAATTTTGCTGCCAAATCGACCTTTATGAAATGTAACAGAGGTAGTATCCATTTTGTCCAAATTTTTCCCCGTCTGATTAAGTTTAACGAGTCCAGACGAGTAAACTCAGTGAATTTTTCATATTTAGAGAGTTTGAAAAATATCATAAAAGACAACTCCATGCCCAATCTGATTAGGTTTAATGAGTCCAGACGAGTAAAATCGGTGAATTTTTCATGTTTAGAGAGTTTGAAAAATATCATAAAAGACGACTCCATTGGGGTTCCTTTGTCATGACTTGATAACCGAGCACGGCAAAGGGAGAATAGTAAGCCTGAAACAGTTCATTTTCCATAAGTTAGTCCATCAAATCTGCAAAAGTGAGAAATCTATGTTCGATGTACGCCTACCTCATTTTGTTATGAGTACAAGGAGACAAAGTAAACTTAGTACTCTTTGTGAAATTTTAACGAGTCTAACAAAGAAAAACTCGGTGCCCTCCATGGAATTTTAACGAGTCACGCGGAGAAAACTTGATTACCTCCGTGAAATTTTAACGAGTCACGTGGAGAAAACTCGGTTACTTTTTCAGTTTAAAGAGCTTTGAAAAAGAGGAAAATAATGGCTTCTTACTCTCTTTCGTGGTAGTTTAACAAGCCCGACAAAGTCAACTCGGGACTTTTTCAATTTTATGAGCGTGAAAAAGGTTCATAAAAAGAAAGCTCAGTGCTTCTTCATAGTTTTAATGAGTCTAAAGAAGAGAACTCTAGGTTTTTCGGATTAACGAGCAAGAAAAAAGACCATAAAAAAGAACGCTCGATATCAACCTCGTATAAGTTTAACGAGTCCGAAGAAGGGAACTCGAGGTTTTTTAGATTAACAAGCAAGAAAAATACCATAAAAAGAACACTCGAGTAAACATGAGTATGTCTACATATGAATCTTGATCACTCATCAGAACATCAATACCAAATCTCAAAAGTTGCGACACATGCGCAGCAAGAATTCACAACTTTTGCCGACTAGCTTAAGAGAGTCATGCCCCAGAATTGGCTATAAGAAGGTCAGAAGACCTTCATTTTCATTGTTTTAAGTGCTGTGAAGGAGCTTTGGGGTGAAAAGGGGTGAAATATTCAGCTAACGATTACAGTCAATCCGAGCAACGGTTTTCTTTCCTGCGAGATCCAGGTAAGAGCTAAAACCTCCTACTATCATTTAATTGTCTTTTTGTTACTTTTTGCTGGTTCAAAATGAGAAAATTGTGAGGCCCTAAAAAATTCTTGTGCCTAACGCGGGCCAGTAGTGTTACAGACTCGTTAAACGCATAACCCGTGAAGGGATGCTGCGTTAGCACGCTCTATTTTACACTGGGGCTAGCGTTAGGTGCACCGTGTTTTTTAGCAACTCGTTTTTTACTGTTTTGAAGTCGTCCCGGCAAGTTTTAATCGGTTGAAAACGTTGCATTTGCAGGTATTTAGCTATTAAGCATGAGTATCTGGTGAGAGAGAGAACATGAACAGGAAGAACGAGAGATGGTGACGGATTCTGCAAGCTTCATGGCTCTCCGCAGATGCGGATTGCTAAAATATGCCCGCTTAGAACTGATGAGGGGTCAAGAGGACCTCCTGAGGTGGCTAATCCAGCAATGGGATGAACGACACCATGTCTTTCGGATTGGGGGCAATGAGCTCTCAATCGAAAAGGATGATGTGTACTTTTTTACCGGCCTATCATGCTGTGGGCCGAGGGCCAACTTGACGGGGTCCAGAGCTGATCCACGTTCTACTGCTGATCTGATTCATGCGCATTGCATACGTGACACTCAGGCTGTGAGCAACTGAGTACTGATCGCAAAGGTGGCTTTGAGACCATTGAGGTCTATCTTATGGATGATTTTTCGCTTGGCAGGTGCCAAGAGTCAGCATGTGGCCACCAAGGCCCAGGTGCTCCTAGCCTTGGACTGTATGCAGCCTCAGGTTTTTGACTGGTGTGACGGAGTTGTCCATCGGGTCCGAGCAGAGCTTACCGCATGTAAGACCTGTACCCAGAGAGAGTTTGGGTATGGTACCCTGATTGTCTCTTTCTTACTGGAGTTGGTACCATTGATGAGGCCCAGGATCGTTACAGTGCCTTTGGGCCCACGCGAGCCGAGGCAGGCTCAGTGGGTAGCCTTGCTTCCGTGGACTGGAGAGGGTCCTGTCCGCCACTATTTTGATGATGGATTTTTTGATTGGCTAAACTCACAGATTATTATGATCGAGGATAATCCCTATGTAGGGATGAATTTCATAGGCAATCCGGAGTTAGTTTTTCCCCCTGGAAACCAGTGGGGACCCGATGGTAAGAAGGAAATGATTAGTGTATTTCATGGAAGTACTTTGTTTTTTGTCTTTTGAATGTTTATGCAATTTTTTTTTGTTGAAGTAGGGTGAAAATTATGTTTTGACATGAAGCGTTTGTTTGTTTGACACAGATGTGGCACCTGTCCGTCCAGTTGGGGCCCCTCGTTATGCATGGCGAGGACTGCAGCTACCCAGGGCTGGCGCACCAGCAGAGGATGTGGAAGCCGTCGAGGATGATGATGCCCAGGTTTTACATGAACTCTCTAGAAACCTGGAGGGTTTGAGTATGGGCATACCACCCCTTCCTATGCGGGAGGTTCCAGTTCGTTTGCAGCAGCATACCGTAGGTGTTCCGGAGAGATACCTGGTGCCTCTGAGGAGGAAAGATAGAGCAGTTGTATGCTACCATGATCATCAGGCCTAGCTGGTGGAGCAGATGTATTAGTGTCAGAGCGTGGTTTAGTGTATCCAAATTTTTGTAAAACACCCAATTTTTGAAAGATTTTTTGATGTGACTATTGTACTGGACACGACATATATATATATATATACATACTTTTTGGTGATTTTTTTTTTTTTAATGTATTTTCAATGGGATAAAAATATATATACTCATGAGTAAATATTTTATAGAAAATGTGACAAATGCCAATCTAACACATAGTTTTCCAAGGAATCAACTAATGCATTAAATTCTCTAGGAACATGCTCAAATGTAATTGTTTGAAAATGACGTTCTAAAAGTCTCACCCTTAAAAAATAATGTAACAAAACTAGATGACAGACACGATAATTATTTTTTAACTGAATAATGACGTGTTGGGAATCTAACCTGACCACTAAATTGGAGATGTCACGAGATGCCACTTCCGTGAGGAGTTGGATCACTGACATGTACTTGGAAACATTATTGGTGGTGCTACCCATGAAGATTCTTGCGGAACCAAGAAGGTCCAAGTCAGGAGTGTAGAGAACCCAATCAGCTAAAGCAATGTGTCTAGTGTTATTACTAGCACTCTCCGCATATCCGACGTATGATAAGGAGGGTGACGGCATCTGTGAAAGAAAAATATTACATGAGAAAAAACACCTTGAAAACCAAAAAATATCCAGAGACATCAAAAAAATAGGAAAAACTTATATACATAAAATTACAAAGCATATGCCTAGTTTGAAACTAGGCAAAATACTTCTTTAGATAGAGCTTGTTGAGGGGCTTCGCAAGTGGAATTCTATTACAGTCCTGAAGTTCGTAAGCCCCTTTTGAGAGGACTTTAGTGACAATGTAAGGACCAAGCCATAATGGTTAGAGTGTTCCTACCCCCAAGAGGTCATGTTTCTGATCATAAAGCAGGACAAGATCGCCCTATTGGAAAGAACGAGGCTTGACAGATTTGTCGTATTGAGCTTTGACTCGGCATTGGTGAGCTTCGAGTGCTAGTGTAGCATCTCGATGAGTTTCGTACAAATGATTGAGTGAGAGCAAGCTCTCTTCTGTGGCGGTGGTGCCAGGCAGGAGTTCAACAACGAGCTTAAGTGATGGAATTTCGCACTCGATTGGAAGTACTGCCTCCAGGTAGAATGAAAGTTGGAATGGCGTGAAACCTGTGGCAGTTTTGACTGACATTCGGTATGCCCATAACGCGCAATAAAAATTCTGATGCCATGTGGTTTTATGATTTCTGACCAATCGACAAATCATGGTTTTTAGGACGCCATTTACGACTTCAACTTGACAATTAGTTTGAGGATAATAAGACGAAGATTGATCTTGATGGAAACCTAGCATGTATGTTAATTCGGTCATCATATGATTCTGAAAGTGGGATCCATGATCTATGACAATCGATAGGGGTATGTCGAACCGACATATTACCTGATTGAACAGGAAGATAGTAGCAGTTTTGCCATCGACATTGAAATTGGGAATGGCTTCTGCCCATTTCGTAAAATAGTCGACCGTAACCATGATGTCGTTGTGTCCATTTTCCGAAGTGGGATTGTAGGTGATGAAGTCAATTACCCATTTAGTGAAAGGACCAATGGAGATAACCGGATGAAGGGGGGCAGGATGAGCCTGCATTTTCTTTGTGAAAATTTGACATTGATGGCACTTCTGGATAGCTGCAATGCAGTCTTTAAACAAAGTGGGCTAATAGTACCCTGCACGCAAGATTTTTTGGGAAGTAGCTATGCCCGAAAGATGACCACCGCATGCCCCTGCATGGAAGTCATTAAAATTCGTTCCGCCTCATCGAAAATGAGACACCATCAGATAATAGTATCAACACCACAACAATATAGTGTATCGTTTAGCACGAGATAGTGCCTTGCTTGGTGGCAGATACGACGATGGTCATCGGACGTGAGAGTTGGGCGGAAGCATTGGGTTTGTAGGTATACCAAAATGTCTCCATACCATGGGTCCGAAGAATCGACCAAGTATACAGATTCATCAGGAAATGGATCATGAGCTACTTCTCCTAGGTCGATTCTAGGAAGGTCTGATAATAATTCGGTGAAGACGAGGGATTTCTTTGCTTTGGCAGCTGTGAAGACCAAATCAAATTGTTGGAGGATTATGATCCATTTGGAATATTTTCCTCCAATAAATTTTCTAGACAGGATATGTCACATGGGGTTCTCCAAAGCAATAATTGTATTCAATCGCAGCAATATATAGTGTCGGAGTCGGGTGACGGCGAAAACTACCACCAGAGAAAGTTTCTCCACATGTGAATAACATAATTTCGGTCCGATTAGACCTTTGTACAAATATTATATCACATCTTCACTGTCGTTACTGTGAACTTGAACCATAACCATTCCAAGTGAGGATGGTGAGGCTGCTAGGTAGAGGAGAAAGTCGCGTGAGTAGTCGGGGGCACTAAGGAGTGGGGCTGAAAAAAATGCATGTTTTAAAGCATCAAATGACCATTGAGCTTGGTCATCCCACAAGTATAGTGTTCCTTTCTTCAATAATCGCATAAATCCTTTTTTCATCTCGGCATAATTAATGATGAATCGACGTAAAAAATTTTCCTTCCCTTGGAAATGTTGGAGTTGAAGGATGGATTCTGGTGTCGGTTATTCAAAAATCACCTTAACCTTATCGGGATCAACCCTAATCCCATTCTTGGATACAATGAAACCTAACAAACGTCCGGGCTCGACCATAAATACGCACTTATGAGGATTCAAACGTATATTGTAGAATCTACACCTAGCGAAAATTTCTTTCAGATGAGCAAGGTGATTAGGTCGTTTCTTGGAATGGGCGAGAAGGTCATCCAAGTAAGCCTGTACAATATGTCGAATGTCATGAAAAGCATAATCCATATCCCACTGAAAATTTGCTCCAGCATTCTTTAGACCGAATGGGAGTTTACGATATGCAAATGTGCCCTAAGGACAGATGAAGTCAGTTTTATGTTGGTCGTCTTTTTTACTTGCAATCTGGTTATAGCCCGAGAATCCATCCATGAAGGAAAAAGATTCGCATCCGACACAATCATCGAGAATCTGATCTATGAACGGTGTAGGATAATTGTCTTTGGGTCAAGCAACATTCAGATTGCGATAATCGACATAAACTCGAATGGTTCCTTGTTTCTTATCGATGGGAACCAGATTGGAAACCCATATCGTCAAAGGAACGGGATAGATGAAACCAACGTTTAAAAGTTTTTGTACCTCAATTTTGATGGCGGCTGATTTGCGCAAGTGGACAGGTCTGAGTCGTGGTCGAATTGGTTTGGCATTGTCATCAATCTTAATTTTGTGCTCGACTATAGATGGATCTATGCCGGGCATTTCATCATAAGACCAAGTGAACACATCGTGGAATTCCTTGAAAAGGGATGTGAAGCATGCAATTTCCTCAGGATTGCAATCGGCTCCAATCTGAATATTTTCCACGATACCTGTTTTGACCAAGATATCAATGATATTGTCTTAGAAATATTACCCATGTTCCCTTCTGAATCGATATTTTTAACAGTCATGTAAGCGGAGGGAACCATCTCAGGTGGGTCAAAGGATGGGATTTCAGTTTTTATCACGTCCGAGTCAATCATCGAAGCGCAATGGTGAAACTCTCCCCAAGGTCATTCTTCTAGAGACATGATCTCTCAAATATCTTCCTCTGTAGGCAACACTTCACTGAGGAGATATTTAGAGAGAACTGTGATGGGTGGGAGGTTTGTACCTTCGGTCGAAACCATAGTAGTGGAGGGTTCAGATGTGATTTAGATGGCTTGGTAAGCCAACTCGGCCGGTGAGAGTGGCATCTGATCTCCGTAGGAATCAATGTCTGAAGGTGCCGGGATGATCCATGGGTCGATAAAGCCATCCAAAGTGGTGGATATTATTGCAAACGTGTCTGGGATCTGTGGCGGCGGGAGAGGAAAACAACCTAGTAGGGAAGATGCCTTCAGAAGACCGGTATTGATACTGACGTAAGAGTCAGGAAGGCCTCCTATTAGGGGTAAAATTCTACTTGGTAACGTGGCATAATCAGGGGTGCAGAAGGATAGTTGATCCACTGTGACTATTTTCCCATCCAATGGAAATAGGATGAGTCGGAAGACCGAAGACACAATGGCGGTCATGGCATAACACCAACTGTGACTAAGCAATAGATTATAGTCTAGATGGCACTCTACGACTTCAACGTCCACATTTACCATTTTCCCACTCAGAGTGATGGGAAAGCTAGCAAGGTATCCTTTTGGGATGAACGTGTGGCCATCAAAAGCTTTGAGGGAATTCGATGGCGGTGTTAAGGTAGGCGAACCTAAATTGAGCCAGCAAGCTTGTGACATAACGCAGGTCGAGGCACCTTCGTCTACGACAGTGCGATAGATTGGTCTCCCTTTCGACACAACCTGCACCTGGAATGCGAGTTGGTGTGAGAGGAGAGGTTTAGATTTTTCCATATCAAAGACAGCTAGCATGGAATCCTGGGGGTTTATTCCACCAATGGTCGAAAGAAAGGCTTTCCTTTGTGATGGACAAGTTTGCAATACTTCGAGGGCAGACATAGCTGACGGTGCCTGCGCCAAATCTTCTACAATGTTGTAGTTTTGGGCTGCACATGTAGAGGTGTTATGATTCATGCGTCGAAGTGTCCCTTTGGGGGGACGAATCATGGGGTCAGCAGTGGGCCTTTCGATATTCAAATCATTAGGTGGCAGTGGGTTTGAACTAGTACCAGGTTCTTGAGCATCTATGGTAGGACTTCCATAAAGCTTGGCTCATCTTTGAAGTTCAACACTCTCAATGCCATAAATGGCAGATGGCCCTTCGCCAGAAGGATGTGAACCACCATTTCCCCATTGCTGGGGGTGTGGTGGGTTGTCAACCATGTGCTGATGTTGCTGCTGTTGATTAGGGAAAGGATTATGATGAACTGCAAGTGTTCGCCCAGAATCCTTGTTGGCAATAAAATCGGTGCATTCCTACAGCCGAGGACATTTATATGTCAAGTGGTCCTCTGCACAGATCTTGCAAGGAAATTTCATGGGTTTATCGTTCCCTTTGTCATTTTTGGCAGCTTTTTTCTGATTAGGGTTATTCTGATTGTCCGACTGCTCTTCCGAAGAAGATGTCTTTTTCTTTTTCTTCTTATTTTTCCCACTAGGTGTTTGTGAATTTTTCACATAATTTACCTCAGCGGTAGGAAGAGTAGTTGTTTGGTGAGGGGCGGTGGCAGCCGAAGATGGCTGGGAGGCTTGCCACCGAGACTGTTTTGTGGCTACACCAAAGATCGTACGAACAAGACCGTCGGCATGAGCTCCGATTTTCTAAGTAGCAAGAGGATTTGGGTTACCAAGAGCATTGGGGAGCAAATCATATAGCATGCTAGATTGTGAATAGATTAAATCCAAATGTTGGGCACGACGAATGCATTGATGTTCTATAACCGCACCGGAAAGGCGAATGTATTTAGAGATGTGGGGTAAGAGAGACTTACAAAACCAATTGGCTAAGAGATGATCCGAGATTGGCGCTTTGAGTAGCCTCCTCCTACGTCTCCATTCATGAATGTGATGGAAGATGTGGGTGGCAATGTCTTGGCCCAGCAAGGTTAACAGTTCCGTTCCGGTTTCAAATCTGATTGGTAATTGGAAGTTGTTTAGAAAGTCCATCGCTAAAGTGCCAAAAGTGTTGATGGCAGCGCGTGGTAATTCAATATACCACTTGCTGGCATTTCCTGTAAGGGTGCGGGGAAAGAGTCGAAGCCAGACACTATCATCCACCATGGAATTGGATATAGACCATAGATGAAAGGTAGTGATGTGTGCGGTTGGGTTGTCCCCTTGCTTCCCGTCGAACTTTGGTATGTCAGAAGGAATCTTGTACGGTACTGGAGGCTAGAGATGGTTGTGATTGATGGGATCATTAGTGCTATAGGGTAAACTGCTTAGGTTGTTGGTTTTTCGAATATCCCTCTTAGGGCTTTTCGGTGCCCGAGGAAAATAGTAAGATTAGCTGTGTTGTTCACAAAGATGGCATGAGCATGTTCATATTAACTTAAAATAACTTGATGGAATACGATAGAGAATTACCTCTTTGACAATCTTGGAGTTCCTTGGAGAGCGCTAGGAAGCGAAACAAGAGTCCTTCTTCACCGGCTCCAAATCTTAGTCTTGCAATTAGTCAAAGCACCCGTGTGATTTCTAACATAACATATATCCTATCAATCAAGTCAATATATAACGAACTTCTAAATTATACACATCTGAGCCATTCATATCATACTATGTAAATTTTCAAACAACAATGACAATATTAAGCATTGAATGGACAAAACGAACACAGTTCTATTGATTTTGAAAGAAGGAGGATTACAACCGTCGGTTCTACCAAGCCCTCCTCAGTCTCCCAATCTCTTTTATCTCTCAAGTGAAGAAGTCCAAGTCAACAAGCTCTCTAGGAACCTCTTTGACTCTTGGCCTTCACAATATAACACTATTCTCTATTCCACAAGTATACAAAAACCTTTAGCAATCCTTCGACCATCAATTAAGAGCCTTCAACTCCTTCTTATAGGAGAGGGAGAAAGCCATTGTTGCCTTTCTCTTTCCACTAGTTTGGAATGGAAAAAAATGAGATGTTTATTTAATCTCTATGCTTTTTCCTCCTTTGGAGTTCAGTCTTGTTATAGAAATGACCAATAATGAACTGGTGCTCTGCAGTTTCCTCTGTGAACTTACTCTCTTGTGAGGGAAATCTGGAGATTCAAATCATTTTCCACGTGTTTTTCCCATTTCAAACTTAAAACACGGGTAACGCTGCCCTCTAGTGTAAACATAGCATTGCCATAGCCACTAACGCGGCACATTCACTGGTCTTATGCGTTATAACGCTCCTGATTTGTTATAGAAAGGCATTACCTTGGCAGAAATAGGTTTAATTTAGGTCTTTGTATTCCTTCCATATTTTTCTTCCCCTATGAGCTGATGAGGAGGTATTTTGACCTATAACAGATGCCCCCTAAAGTGTGAGGTCAGAGATGAAGACGATGGCTGAAATACTTTATAATTTGTGTAGAGATAAAGAGATTGAAAGACTGAGGAAAACCTGAAACAACAACATATGTCAGAAAATATAGTATCTGCCTTGAGTCAGGCATTTCCCATGCTCAGTAGCTTAAACAACATGATTTCTCTAGAATAGAGATATGAAGAATCTATCCACCGATAGGCACAATGTGGAAGTGTCTGTCATAACATGATCAGGCTGAAGAAGTTGTCTCCATAAACAATATCGCAACTTGGGGAAGGAAACACAACTTTAATGATGTAGCCTTTTCCCCGAGGTCTTGACCGCCGATTTACTTAAACTTCATATTCCTCGACATGTGAATGAAGGAGTTGTCGTCGAACATGTGAGAAATCGTATGATTACCAGTCGATAATGAAAATTTTTAACAAACGTGAAGGTGGCCACCGATAATGATGATGGTCCCTAAGATGCACAGTACAATCTAATGAGTGTGAAAAATGAGTTGAAGTCGAACACTCATATACTCATTCGACCAGGAGCCAATGATGAAGACCCTTGATCAAACACAAGACTACCTGCCACTGATGTCTGCAAGTATCCAGGTACTGATGGGTTTCTGGATCAGCTTCCTAGATAAGATGTTGAAGTCGATAGGAAGTGATCTGTTGAAAGGTAGGCACTGAGGCGTCCTACATCAGTCAACACGAAACGGAAACCAACTGATTTTTTTTATGATTGAGATAATGTAGAGTAAATGGGAATGTCGGACGACAAATAATTTCTGGCATAATGAGCGGTTCGGTTGATAACAGGAGCAATAGATAGTAAGATCTGCTTGAACAATAGAAGGCACTCTAGCAGGGTACTAGGTAGCTGAAACTTGATGAACACCAAAGAGTGTGTTAGGATTTTACCGGTGTAGGGACACTGGGAAATGAAGGCTAATACTCATAGATGGTAGGGTTCGGCTAACTGCAAAAGAGTTTTCTGGGAAGTGCCATGTTCAAGAATTTTGCTGCCAAATCGACCTTTTTTGAAAATGTAATAGAGGTAGTATCCATTTTGTCTAAATTTTTCCCCTTCTGATTAAGTTTAGCGAGTCCAGACGAGTAAACTCGGTGAATTTTTCATATTTAGAGAGTCTGAAAAATGTCAGGAAAGACAACTCTGTGCCCCATCTGATTAGGTTTAACGAGTCCAGATGAGTAAACTCGGTGAATTTTTCATGTTTAGAGAGTCTGAAAAATGTCAGGAAAGACAACTCCACGTCCTGTCTGATTAGGTTTAATGAGTCCAGACGAGTAAACTCGGTGAATTTTTCATGTTTAGAGAGTCTGAAAAATGTCATAAAAGACGAGTCAATTGGGGTGCCTTTGTCATGTCTTGATAATCGGGCACGGCAAAGGGGTAATAGTAAGCCCGAAACAATTCATTTTCCGTGAGTTAGTCCATTGAAGCCGGAAAAGTGAGAAATCTATGTTCGATGGACGTCTACCTCATTTTGCTATGAGTACGAGGAGACAGAGTAAACTCAATACTCTTTGTGAAATTTTAATGAGTCCAACAAAGAAAAACTCGGTGCCCTCCATGAAATGTTAACGAGTCGCGCAGAGAAAACTCAATTACCTCCGTGAAATTTTAACAAGTCATGCGGAAAAAACTCGGTTACTTTTTCGGTTTAAAGATCTTTTGAAATAGAGGAAAATAATGGCTCCTTGCTCTCTGTCGTGGTAGTTTAACGAGCCCGACAAAGGAAACTCGGGGTTTTTTCAGTTTTATGAACGAGAAAAAGATTCCTAAAAAGAAAGCTCAGTGCTTCTTCATAATTTTAACGAGTCTGAAGAAGAAAAATCTAGGTTTTTCGGATTAACGAGCAAGAAAAAGACCATACAAAAAGAATGCTCGATGTCAACTTCGTATAAGTTTAACGAGTCCGAAGGAGGGAACTCGAGGTTTTTCGGATTAACGAGCAAGAAAAATACCGTAAAAAGAACGCTCGATTGGAAGTACTACCTCCAGGCCGAACGCAAGTTGGAAAGGAGTGAAACCTATGGTAGTTTTGACTGACGTTCAGTATGCCCATAACACGGAATACAACTTATGATGCCATGTGGTCTTATGATTTCTGACCAATCGACGAATCATGGTTTTGAGGATGCCATTTATGGCTTCGACTTGACCATTAGCTTGAGGATAATAAGACGAATATTGATCTTGCCGGAAACCTAGCATGGATGTTAATTCGGTCTTCATATGATTTTGAAAGTGAGATCCATGATCTGTGACAATCGATAGGGGTACGCCGAACCAACAGATTACCTGATTAAACAGGAAGAGAGTGGCGGTTTCGCCATCGACCCTAAAAGTGGGAAGGGATTCTGCCCATTTCGTAAAATAGTCGACCGCAACCATGATGTAGTTATGTCCATTTTCCAAAGTGGGATTGCAGGTGACGAAGTCAATTCCCCATTTAGCGAAAGGACCAATGGAGACAACTAGGTGAAGGGGGGCAGGATGAGCGTGCATTTTCTTTGTGAAAATTTGACATGGATGACACTTCTAGACTGCTGAAATACAATATTTAAACAAAGTGGGCCAATAGTAACCTGCGCGCAAGATTTTTTTGGTAGTAGCTATGCCCAAAAGATGACCACCGCATGCCTCGGCGTGGCAGTCATTAAAAACGCGTTCCGCCTCATCGAAAGTGAGACAACGTCGGAGAATAGTATCAACACCACGACGATATAGTGTATCGTTTAGCACGAGGTAGTTCTTTGCTTGGTGGCGGATACGATGACGGTCGTTGGACGTGAGATTCGGGCGAAAGCATTGGGTTTGTAGGTAGACCAAAATGTCTCCATACCATGGATCCGATGAATCAACCAAGTATATAGATTCATCAGGAAATGGATCATGAGCTACTTCTCCTGGGTCGATTCGGGGAAGATCCGATAATAATTCGGCAAAGACGAGGGATTTCTTTGCTTTGGCAGCTGTGAAAACCAAATCAAATTGCTGGAGGATTACGATCCATTTGGAATATTTTCCTCCGATAATTTTTCTAGACAAGATATGGCGCATGGGGTTCTCCAAAGCAATGACCGTAGTCTGTCGCAGCAATATATAGTGTCGGAGTCGGGTGAAAGCAAAAAATACCGCCAGAGAAAGTTTCTCCACATGTGAATAACATAATTCAGGTCCGATTAGACCTTTGGACAAATATTATATCACATGTTCACTGTCGTCATCATGTACTTGAACCAAAACCATTCCAAGTGAGGATGGTGAAGCTGCCAGGTAGAGGAGAAAGTCGCATGAGTAATCGGGGGCACTAAGGAGTGGGGCTGAAACAAGTGCATGTTTTAAAGCATCAAATGACCATTTTTCTTGGTCATCCCACAATAATAGTGTTCCTTTCTTCAATAATCGCATGAATCCTTTCGTCATCTCGGCATAGTTAACAATGAAACGACGCAAAACGTTTGCCTTCCCTTGCAAATGTTGGAGTTGAAGGATGGATTGTGGTGGCGGAAATTCAACAATTGCCTTAACCTTATCGAGATCAACCCTAATCCTATGCTCGGAGATAATGAAACCTAACAGACGTCCGGACTCGACCATAAATACGCATTTATGAGGATTCAAACGTATATTGTATAATCTGCACCTAGCAAAAATTTCTCTTAAATGAGCAAGGTGATCTTATTGCTTCTTGGAATGGGCCGGAAGGTCATCCAAGTAAGCTTGTACAATATGTCGAATGTCATGAAAAGCATAGTCCATAGCTCGCTGAAAAGTTTCTCCAGCATTCTTCAGACCAAATGGGAGTTTTCGATACGCAAAAGTGCCCCAAGGACAGATGAAAGCCGTTTTATGCTGGTCGTCTTTTTTAATTGCAATCTGGTTATAGCCCGAGAATCCATCCATGAAGGAAAAAGATTCGCATCCGACACAATCGTCGAGAATCTGATCAATGAACGGTGTAGGATAATTGTCTTTGAGACAAGCTGCGTTTAGATCGCGATAGTCGACGCAAACTCGAATGGTGCCTTGTTTTTTATCAATGGGAACCGGATTGGAAACCCATTCCGTTAAAGGAACGACATAGATGAAACCAGCGTTCAAAAGTTTTTCTACTTCAATCTTGATGGCGGCTTCTTTGCGCGGGTGGACAGGTCTGAGACATTTCCGAACAAGATTGGCATTATCATAAATCTTGATTTCGTGCTCAAAAATAGAAGGGTCTATGCCGGGCATTTCGTCATAAGACCAAGAAAACACATCGCGGAATTCCTTAAAAAGGGATGTGAAGTGTGCAATTTCCTCTGGATTGCAATCGTCTCCAATCTGAATATTTTCCACGATACCCGTTTTGACCGAGATATCAATGAGCATTGCCTTAGAAAGATTACCCATGTTCCCTTCTGACTCGATAGTTTAGACAGTCGTGTAAGCGGAGGGAACCATCTCAGGTGGGTCAAAAGATGGGATTTCAGTTTTTATCGCCTCTGAGTCAATCATCGAAGCGCGATGGTGAAACTCTCCCCAAGGTCGTTCTTCTAGAGACATGATCTCTTGAATATCTTCGTCTATAGTCAAGACTTCATTGAGGAGATCCTTAGAGAGAACAGTGATGGGAGGGAGGTTTGTACCTTCGGTCAAAACCATAGCAGTGGAGGGTTCAAATGCAGTTTAGATGGCTTGATAAGCCAACCCGGATGGTGAGAGCGGCATTTGATCTCCGTAGGAATCAATTTTTGAAGGTGCCGGAATGATCCATGGGTCTATAGAGCCATCCAAAGTGGTGGATATCATTGCAACCGTGTTTGGGATCAATGGTGGCGGGAGAGGAAAACAACCCAGTAGGGAAGATGCCTTCAGAAGACCGATACCGATACTGACGTAAGAGTCAGGAAAGCCTCCTATTAGGGGTACAGTGCTACTTGGTAAGGTGGCATAATCAGGGGTGCAAAAGGATAGCTAATCCACTATGATTATTTTCCCATCCAATGGAAATAGGATGAGTCGGAAGACCGAAGACACAATGAAAGTCATGGCATAAGACCAATTGCCACCAAGCAGTAGATTATAGTCTAGATGGGGCTCTACGACTTCAACATCCACGTTTACCATTTTCCCGCTCAGAGTGATGGGAAAGCTAGCAAGGTATCCTTTTGGGAGGAAAGTTTGGCCATCGAAAGCTTTGAGGGAATTCGATGGCGGGGTGAGGGTAGGAGAACCTAAATTGAGCCAGCAAGCTTGTGACATAACGTAGGTTGAAGAACTTTTGTCTATGACAGTGCGATGGATTGGTCTCCCTTTCGACACAACCTACACCTGGAATGCGAGTTGGTGTGAGAGGTGAGGTTTAGCCTTTTCCATATCAAAGATAGCTAGCATGGAATCCTGGGGGTCTATTCCACCAATGGCCGAAAGCAAGGCTTTCCTTTGTGCTGAACAGGTTTGTAATACTTGGAGAGCAGACATAGCTAACGGTGCCTGCACCAAATATTCTACAATGTTGTAGTTTTTGGATGCACGTGCAGAGGTGTTATGAGTCGTGCGTCGAAGTGTCCCTTTGGGGGGACGAATCACGAAGTCAGCAATAGCCCATTCGATATGCAAATCGTTTGGCGGCAGTGGATTTGAACTAGTACCAGGTTCTTGAGCATCTATGGTAGGGTTTCCATAAAGATTAGCTCGAGTTTGAAGGTCAACAATCTCAATGCCATAAATGGCAGATGGTCCTTCGCCGGAAGGATATGAACCACCATTGCCCTGTTGATGGGGTTGTGGCGGATTGTCAACCATGTGTTGATGTTGTTGTTGTTGATTAGGGAAAGGATTATGAAGAATGGCAGGTGTTTGCCCAGAATCCTTGTTGGCAATAAAATCGGTGCATTCCTGTAGCCAAGGACATTTGTATGTCAATTGGTCCTCCACACAGATTTTGCAAGGAAATTTCATGGGTTTATCCTTCCCTTTGTCATTTTTGGCAGCGTTTTTCTGATTAGGGTTATTCTGATTATCCGACTGCTCCTCCAAAGAAGATGACTTTTTCTTGTTCTTCTTATTTTTCCCGCTAGGTTTTTGTGAGGTTTGCACCGAATTTACCTTAGTGGTGGGAAGAGTAGTTGTTTGGTGAGGGGCAGTGGCAGCCAAAGATGGCTGGGAGGCTTGCCCTCGGGACTGCTTTGTGGCTACGCCAAAGATCATGCCAACGAGACCATCGGCATGAGCTCCGGTTTTCTGAGTAGCCGGAAGATTTGGGTTGCTAGGGGCATGGGGTAGAAAATCATACAGTGTGCCAGATTGTGAGTAGATTAAATCTAAATGCTAGGCACGGTGAATGCATTGATCTTCTGTAACCGCACCAGAAAGGCCAATGTCTTTAGCTATGTGGGGTAAGAGAGACTTGCAAAACCAATTGGCTAAGAGATGATCCAGAATTGGCGCTTTGACTAGCCTCCTCCTACGTCTCCATTCATGAATGTGATCGGAGATGTGGGTGGCAGTGTCTTGGTGGAGCGAGGTTAATAGTTCTGTTCCAGTTTCAAATCTAATTGGTAGTTGGAATTTCTTTAGAAAGTCCATTGCTAAAGCACCAAACGTATTGATGGTGGCGCGTGGTAATTCAATGTACCACTTGGCAGCATTGCCTGTAAGCGTGCGGGGAAATAGTCGAAGTCGGACACTATCATCTACCATGGAATTGGATATAGACCATAGGTGAAAGGTAGTGATGTGTGCGGCTGGGTCGTCCCCTTGTTTCCCGTCGAACTTTGGGATGTCGGAAGGAATATTATGCAGTACTGGAGGCCAAAGCGGGTTGTGATTGATGGGGTCATTAGTCAGTTTATGGATATTGGGGATGTCCAAAGCTGCCAAGAATGGCAATTGTGGATTTTCCCTCGAATCTAACCAAGGCAGTATGGGATGACTATTTAGACCATAGGGTCCACCCATCAATGTGTTACCAGGAGCATAAGTAGGACTTTGGTAAAAACTTCCTATAGGCAAAGGAGTAGGGACATACGGTTGTTGTCCATAGGGCATGTTGTATTGCAGGGTGAACTGTTGGTTTCCCCCAGTATAAAAGTGCCCTCCCATTCCAGATGGAGGTTGGGGTTTGTTAGTCCAAATGGATGCAATAGAGTTTTCCGGAGGCATGCTACTACTTGCATAGTTTGGCAACGGCATAGACCCTACACCTATATTTGAACCACTTAAGGGAAGAGTATTAACAATAGGTTGTCCTATTTTTCCTAAGGATTGCAGAGGAAGTGAAATGTTCCCTGCTACCTGCATGCTGGTGACATTGCCCCCTGGCATAGAGGCCTAGGGGTTTGAACTCAGCAGAGGGTTCCAACCGAAAGGGTTGCTAAAAGGTACCAAAGTAGTCATACTCGTGGGAGGAGCTACCGTGGGTCCCAACGTGGTCATGGTAGGAGTAGATGCCGAAGCATTCGGCAAGCTACTGACAGTTGTGATGACCATAGGGTTGGGAGTAGGTATATTTTGACTACTAGGGTTACCCAGTGATGGCATAGAACTGACCACTGGCGGGGAGGATGGTGGCGAACCTGGGATGGTTGTCATTGGCATCGACCCTGTGGATGCCGGTGGTGAAATGGATGTTGGTGCGGCCGAAGACATATCTTGGCATGGTGGAATCTGAATTATCACAGGCCCCAACGGATCAGTGAGCGGAGGATTGTAATGAGGTACAACCCCTTCAGTGAAAGGGTCGTCCGGAAATTCCAAATGATATGAGGCTATGTGATAATCAAGATTAGTCAGTGGAGACTGCTCTTCCATAGAAGGCACGGGTTCACAAAGGTTCAGTTCTTCCTCAATAGTTAGAGGAGGTAGACCTTGTTGTCGTCTAGATAGATGGCATGGGTTGGGGGACGCCACGGTGACCTGCTTATCTTTAAAAAAATTTAATTTTCATGTATTATAAAGTCTCAATGACAGTAACCACACACCTAAAAAAAGAAAAGAAAAAAAATGACCCTCTAAAATCAATCAGCAAGCAGCCATAATAGGGTGCCCTGTCTGAGTACTACCATTTGCTGGTGATGAAATCCAGTATCACAATATTATACAGAGAGGGTTGGTCGAAAGTACAGTTACGGTCACTCTAGAGCTTCGCCCAAACCTCAGATGATAGGTGTAAGCACTCTCAAGAAGATGAGTACCCTCCTAAAGACCGAAGACAGAGTGGGTCCGTCTGTTTCAGGTACCAGGACAGCCCGTCCCAGTCACCTTGTATAAGTCCCTAAAAATTATGACCACTAAAGATAGCTCAAATCACAGACATCATCAGGGGGGTCCACGGTCAAGGACAGTGTGCTATATGGGCAGAATACCTAGGTCCCCAATCTAGTTTCGACATCCCCGAAGGGAACCCCAATATATAACACACCCACCGGATGCAGTCGAAGGCGGGCTACCTTCTTGTGCACCCAAGTGTTGTCTCGCGCTGAGCTCCGGTAAAAGAACGGCCCCGATAATATGAGTGCAGTAGGATTTTGCTCGTTAATGACTCTAGTTTCAAGTTTTGAGATCTTGGCTAGTTTTCTCACTATTCCTAACCCAAGATCCTAGCCTGAACTACTGTTTGTGTGAGCTCAAAAAAGAGTAATGTGATTGATTTTATTATCTCTTTATTCTTAGTGTAGTTGATTATTAGTCTTGCGGAGGGGGAGTGGACGTATGAAATGTGATGAGACTCTGACTCAAGAAACCATGCAAAACATGCTCTAGATATTAAATTCGATGAAGAGTGTTTCTACAGGGAGAGGTTTTTTTTCAACATCCATGCACTAACATTCAAATAGCACAGTTCAAATTTTAAAGATTCAGACTTCTATCTGCCTCTTTTAAATAGTCTATGAACTGAAAATTTCAGAATAAACTCAGCTAGATGCAGAAAAATAAAAAAAAATAAAAAAAAATTCTCTTAAAAAAGTAAATGCTTTGGACACTGACTTTTCAAACAAGAGAAACAAATAGAAATGCCAGCTTAGCAGACAAGCACAGGGATTCAGTCAGCGAAAGGTGCTGATGGCCAAAAAACTCTACAACTAAAACACCATCACAGCAGTGAACAGCAAGGTTTTGGTTGAGTAACGCTCTATCTGTGAGTAAAGACAGCGACTAACGCACTATATTTAATCAGAGATAGCGTTATAACGCACTGGACAACCTACAACAGTAGCGTTAGCCAGGGAAAAGTTCTTCAGTTGGTCAAACAGAAATAGGATTGAACTCTACAAGCATTTGATATGTCTACTGGGCATCAAAAATGGTCAGAAGGGTCTGTGAACAGAGGAAAGAAGAGAGGATGGAAGAAATAGTCTGGAAACTATGGGGAAACTCCCCAGCGGAGTCGCCAGTTTTGCTATAGGGTAAACTTCCTGGGTTGTTGGTTTTTGAATATCCCTCTCAGGGCTTTCTGGTGCCCGAGGCAGACAGTAAGATTAGCTGTGTTGTTCACAAAGATGGCATGAGCATGTTCATATTAACTTAAAATAACTTGATGGAATACGATAGAGAATTACCTCTTTGACAATCTTGGATTTCCTTGGAGAGCGCTAGGCAGCGAAACAAGAGTCCTTCTTCACCGGCTCCAAATCTTAGTCTTGCAATCAGTCAAAGCACCCGTGTAATTTCTAACATAACATGTATCCTATCAATCAAGTCAATATATAACGAACTTCTAAATTATACACATCTGAGCCATTCATATCATACTATGTAAATGTTCAAACAATAATGACAATATTAAGCATTGAATGGACAAAACGAACACAGTTCTATTGATTTTTAAAGAAGGAGGATTACAACCGTCGGTTGTACCAAGCCCTCCTCAGTCTCCCAATATCTTTTATCTCTCAAGTGAAGAAGTCCAAGTCAAAAAGCTCTCTAGGAACCTCTTTGACTCTTGGCCTTCACAATATAACACTATTCTCTATTCCACAAGTATAAAAAAACCTTTAGCAATCCTTTGACCATCAATTAAGAGCCTTCAGCTCCTTCTTATAGGAGAGGGAGAAAGCCATTGTTGCCTTTCTCTTTCCACTAGTTTGGAATGGAAAAAAATTAGATGTTTCTTTAATCTCTATGCTTTTGCCTCCTTTGGAGTTCAGTATTGTTATAGCAATGACCAATAATGAACTGGTGCTCTGCAGTTTCCTCTGTGAACTGACTCTCTTGTGAGGGAAAGCCGGAGATTCAAATCATTTTCCGCGCATTTTTCCCATTTCAAACTTAAAACATGGGTAACGCTACCCTCTAGTGTAAACAGAGCATTGCCCTAGCCACTAACGCGGCACATTCATTGGTCTTATGTGTTATAATGCTCCTGATTTGTTATAGAAAGGCATTACCATGGCAGAAATAGGTTTAATTTAGGTCTTTGTATTCCTTCCATATTTGTCTTCCCCTCTAAGATGACGAGGAGGTATTTTGACCTGTAACAATTAGTCAGTTTATGGATATCGGGGACGTCCAGAGCTGCCAAAAATGGCAATTGTGGATTTTCCCTCGAATCTAACCAAGGCAGCATGGGCTGACTATTTAGACCATAGGGTCCACCCATCAATGTGTTACTAGGAGGATAAGTAGGACTTTGATAAAAATTTCCTATAGGTGGAGGGGTAGGGACATATGGTTGTTGTCCAAAGGGCATATTGTATTTTGGGGTGAACGGTTGGTTGCCCCCTATATAAAAGTGCCCTCCCATTCCAGATGGAGGTTGGGGTGGGTTATTCCAAATGGATGCAATAGAGTTTCCCGGAGGCATGATACTACTTGCATAGTTCGGCAATGGCATAGACCCTACACCTATATTTGAACCACTTAAGGGAATAGTATTGACAATAGGCTGTCCCGTTTGTCTTAAGGATTGCAGGGGAAGTGAAATGTTCCCTGCTACCTGCGTGCTAGTGACACTGCCCCCTGGTATAGTGGCCAAGGGGTTTGAACTCAGCAAAGGGTTCCAACAGAAAGGGTTGCTAAAGGGAACTGAAGTAGTCATACTCGTGGGAGGAGCAACCATGGGTCCCATCGTGGTCACGGTAGGAGTAGATCCCGAAGGATTCGATGAGCTACTGACAGTTGTGATGACCGTAGGGTTGGGATTAGGTATATGTTGACTACTGGGGTTACCAAGTGATTGCATAGAACTGACCACCGGCAGGGAGGATGGTGGCGAACTTGGGATGGTTGCCATTGGCATCGACCCTGTGGATGCTAGTGGTGAATGGATGTTTGTGCGGCTGAAGACATATCTTGGTGTGGTGGAATATGAACTATCATAGGCCCCAATGGATCAGTGAGTGGAGGATTGTAATGAGGTACAACCCCTTCCATGAAAGGGTCCTCCAGAAATTCCATATGATATGAGACTATGTGATAATCAGGATTTGTCAATGGAGACTGCTCTTCCATAGAAGGCATGGGTTCACCAAGGTTCAGTTCTTCCTTAATAGTTAGAGGAGGTAGACCTTTCTTTCTTCGAGATAGACGGCATGGGTCGGATGATGCCACAGTGACCTGTTTAGTTTTTAACCAATTTTAATAAATTGTGATGTATTATAATGTCTCAATGACAGTAACCACACACCTAAAAAAGAAAAAAAGACTCTCTAAAATCAATCAGCAAGCAGCCAGAATAGGGTGCCATTTCTGAGTACTACCGTTTTCTAGTGATGAAATCCAGTATCACAATAGTATACAGAGAGGGTTGGCTGAAAGTATAGTTACGGTCACTCTAGAGCTTCGCTCGAACCTCAAACGATAGGTGTAAGCACTCTCGTGAAGACGAGTAGCCTCCTAAAGACCGAAGACAGAGTGTGTTTGTCTGTTTCAGTACCAGCACAGCCCGTCCCAGTCACCTCGTGTACGTCCCTAAAAATTATGGCCACTAAAGATACCTCAAATCACAGACATCATCAGGGGGTCCACGGTCAAGAATAGCATGCTATATGGGAAAAATACCTAGATCCCCGATCTAGTTTCGACATCGCTGAAGGGAACCCCAATATATAACACACCCACTGGATGCAGTCGAAGACAGGCTACCTTCTTGTGCACCCAAGTTTTCTCTCGCGCTGAGCTCCGGTAAAGGAACGGTCCCGATAATATGAGTGCAGTAGGATTTTGCTCGTTAATGACTCTAGTTTCAAGTTTTGAGATCTTGGGTGATTTTCTCACTTTTCCTAACCTAAGATCCTAGTCTGAACTATTGTTTGTGTGAGCTCAAAGAAGAGTAATGTGATTGATTTTATTATCGCTTGATTCTTAGTGTACTTGATTATTAGTTTTGCGGAGGGGGAGTGGACGTATGAAATGTAATGAGACTCTGACTCAAGAAACCATGAAAAACATGCTCTAAATATTCAATTCGATGAAGAGTATTTCTACAAGGAGAGGTTTCTTTTCAACATCCATGCACTAACATTCGAATAGCACAGTTCAAATTTTAAAGATTCAAACTTCTATCTACCTCTTCTTAACAGTCTATGAACTAAAATTTTCAGAATAAACTCAGCTAGATGCAGAAAAACTAAAAAAATAAATTATTCTTTCAAATTAAATGCTTTTAACACTAACTTTTCAAACAAGATAAAACAAATAGAAATCCCAGCTTAGTAAACAAGCACAGGGATTCAGTCAAGGAGAGATACTGATGGCCAAAAAACTCTGCAACCAAAACACAATCACAGCAGTGAACAACAAATTTTGGCTTAGTAACACACTGTATCTAGGTAAAGACAACGTTAATCCAGAGACTAACGCAGTGTATGTAAGCAGATTCAGCGTTATAACGCACTGTAAAACACATAGAGGTAGCGTTAGCCAGGGTAAAGTTCTTCAGATGGTCAAACAGAAACAAGATTGAACTCTACGATCTTTTGAAATGTCTATTGGGCATAAATACTAGTCGGAAGGAGATGTGAATAGAGGAAAGAAGAAAGGAGGAAAGAAATAGTCCAGAAACTATGGGGAAACTCCCGAGTGGGGTTGCCAATTTTTCTTTAGGGTAAAATTCTTAGGTTGTTGGTTATCATATATCCCTCTCAGGGCTTCCCGGTGCCTGAGGCAGACAATAAGATTAGTTGTATAGTTCACAAAGATGACATATGCATGTTCATATTAACTTAAAACCACTTTATAGAATAAGATAGAAGATTACCTCTTTAATGATCTTGAAGTCCTTTGGAGAGCACTAGGTAGCGAAGTAGTGGTTCTCCTTCACCAGCTCCAAATCTAGGTCCTGTAATCAATTAAAGCACCCGTGTAATTTCTAACATAACATACATTTCCTATCAATTAAGCCAATATATAATAAACATTTAATTTGTGCACATCTAATCCATTCATCTCATGCTATATAAGTGATTAAATAATAATGACAATATCAACGCATAGAATGGACAAAACAGATACAATTCTATTGCTTTATAAAAAGGAGGATTACAACCGTCGGTTGAAGAAAGCCCTCCTCAGCCTTCCAATCTCTCTCTCTCTCAATGTGGTGATGTCTTGATCAACAAGTTCTCAATGAACATTTGACCTTTGACCTTCACACTACAACAATGATCTCTACTTCACAAGTATTCGAAAACTTTGACAATCCTTCGAACTTGAACCAAGAGCCTTCAACTCCATTTTATAGGAGATGGAGAGAGCAATCATTGCCCTTCTCTTTCCACCAGTTCTGAATAGAAAAAACCAACATGTTTCTCCAACCTCCATGATTTTTCCTTATTTTAGAGTTCATTTTTTTATGGCAAGGCTCAATCAGATATTAGTGCTTTGCAATTTCCCTTTTGTACTAACTCTCTGGTGAGAAAAATCTAGAGATTCAAATCATTCTCCGCGGGTTTTTCCCGTTTCAAACTTAAAACACGGGTAACGCTACCCTCTAGTGTAAACAGAGCATTTTCGTAGCCACTAACACGGCCTATTCACTAATCATCTGTGTTATAACGCTCTTGTGTTGTTATAGAGAGGCGTTACCTTGGCAGAAATAGGTTTAATTTAGGTCTTTGTATTCCTTCCATATTTCTTTTCTCCTCTGAGCTGATGAGGAGGTATTTTGACCTGTAACAGTGGAATCTGAACTATCACAGGCCCTAAAGGATCAGTGAGTGAAGGATTGTAATGAGGTACGACACCTTCCGTGAAAGGGTCCTCCGGAAATTCTGTATGGTATGAAGCTATGTGTAAATTAGGGTTTGTCAATGGAGATTTCTCTTCCATAGAAGGCACGAGTTCACCAAGGTTCAGCTGTTCCTCAACAGTCAGAGGAGGTAGACTTTGTTTTCATCGAGACAGACGGTGTGGGTCAGATGACGCCACGGTTACCTGTTTATTTTTAACAAATTTTAATAAATTGTGATGTATTATAAAGTCTCAATGACTGTAACCACACACCTAAAAAAGAAAAAATAAAAAAGGACTCTCTAAAATCAATCAGCAAGCAACCAGAATAGGGTGCGTTTCTGAGTACTACAGTTTTCTGGTGATGAAATCTAGTATCACAATAGTATACAGAGAGGGTTGGTCAAAATTATAGTTACGGTCACTCTAGAGCTTCACCCAAGCCTCAGACGATAGGTGTAAGCACTCTCGTGAAGACGAGTACCCTCCTAAAGACTGAAGATAGAGTGGGTCTGTCTGTTTTAGGTACCAGGATAGCCCGTCCTAGTCACCTTATGTAAGTCCCTAAAAATTATTGCCACTAAAGTTACCTCAAATCATAGACATCATCAGGGGGGTCCACGGTCAAGGGCAGCATGCGATATGGGCAGAATACCTAGATCCCCGATCTAGTTTCGACATCCCCAAAGAGAACCCCAATATATAACACACCCACCGAATGCAGTCGAAGGTGGGCTACCTTCTTGTGCACCCAAGTGTTGTCTCACGCTAAGCTCCAGTAAAGGAACGGTCCCGATAATATGAGTGCAGTAGGATTTCACTCGTTAATGACTCTAGTTTCAAGTTTTGAGATCTTGGGTGATTTTCTCACTTTTCCTAACCCAAGATCCAAGCCTGAACTACTATTGGTGTGAGCTCAAAAAGAGTAATGTGAATGATTTTATTATTGCTTGATTCTTAGTGTACTTGATTATTAGTCTTGCGGAAGGGGAGTGGACGTATGAAATGTAATGAGACTCCGACTCAAGAAACCATGTAAAAATATGCTCTAAATATTCGATTCGATGAAGAGTATTTCTACAACGAGAGGTTTATTTTCAACATCCATGCACTAACATTCAAATAGCACAGTTCATATTTAAATATTCATACTTCTATGTACCTCTTCTTAACAGTCTATGAACTGAAATTTTTAGAGTTAACTCAGCTAGATGCAGAAAAACTAAAAGAAAAAAAATTCTTCTCTAAAAAGTAAATGCTTTTGATACTAACGTTTCAAACAAGAGCAAACAAATATAAATTCCAGCTTAGTAAGCAAGCATAGGGATTCAGTCAAGGAGAGATACTGATAGCCAAAAAACTCTGCAACCAAAACACAATCACAGGGGTGAACAAAAAAATTTGGCTGAGTAACGCACTGTCTCTGAGTAAAGACAGTGTTAATCCAGAGACTGACGCACTGTATTTCAGCAGAGCCTGTGTTATAACACACTGGAAAACCGACAGATGTAGCGTTATCCAGGGTAAATTTCTTCAGATGGTCAAACAGAAACAGCATTGAACTCTGTGAGCTTTTGAAATGTCTACTAGGCATAAATACTGGTCAGAAGGGTCTATGAACAGAGGAAAGAAATAGTCTGGAAACTATGGGGAAATCCCCAGTGGAGTCACCAATTCTGCTATAGGTAAAATTCTTGGGTTGTTGGTTATCAAATATCCCTCTCAGGGCTTTCTGGTGCCCGAGGCAGACAGTAAGATTAGATGTATAGTTCACAAAGAAGGCACATACATGTTCATATTAACTTAAAATAACTTGATGGAATAAGATGGAAGATTACCTATTTAATGATCTTGGAGTCTTTTGGAGAGCACTGAACAGCGAAGCAGAGATTCTTCTTCACCAGCTCCAAATCTTGACCCTGCAATCAGTCAAAGCACCCGTGTAATCTCTACCATAACATACATTTCCTGTCAATTAATTCAATATATAATAAACATTTTAACAATGCACATCTAATCCATTCATCTTATGCTCTGTAAATAATCAAATAATAATGACAATATCAACGCATAGAATGGAAAAAATAGATACAGTTCTATTGATTTATAAAAAGGAGGATTACAACCGTCAGTTGTACCAAGCCCTCCTTAGCCTTCCAATATCTCTATCTCTCAAAGTGGTGATGTCTTGATCAACAAGTTCTCAATTAACCTCTTTGACTCTTGATCTTCACACTACAACAATAATCTCTACTTCACAAGTATTCAAAAACTTTGACAATCCTTCGACCTTGAACCAAGAGCCTTCATCTCCATTTTATAGGAGATGGAGAGAGAAATCATTACCTCTCTTCTTCCACTAGTTCTAAATAGAAAAAACCAAGATGTTTCCTCAACTTCCATGCTTTTTCCTTCCTTGAGAGTTCAGTTGTCTTTGGCAAGGCCCAATAAGAGATTAGTGCTTTGCAGTTTCCTTTTTGTACTGACTCTCTTGTGAGAAAAAGATGGAAATTCAAATCATTTTCCACGGGTTTTTCCCATTTCAAACTCAAAAAACAGGTAACGCTGCCCTCTATTGTAAACAGAGCATTGCCCTAGCCACTAACACGGCCTATTCACTGATCAAGTGCGTTATAACACTCTTGTGTTGTTATAGTGAGGCATTACCTTGGCAGAAATAGGTTTAGTTTAGGTCTTTGTATTCCTTCCATATTTATCTTCTCCTCTGAGATGATGAGGAGGTATTTTGACCTGTAACATCTACTTTTGATGTTGTTTTTGTATTTTCTGTTTTTTACTTTTTCTTCAAACAATGATATGTACAATGAGTGAAAATTTAAAAACTAGGAATCTTTGCAGCAGTGGTATTTGAGCATCCTATCTTCAAAAGGATATCCCGATACTCTTGGTCTATTCAGTTCTTGAAAAGAAAACTCAGGGTTATTCTCACTTGCAAACAGAGCATAAGGATTCTTCCAAGGATCTTTAAAAAACTCATGTTCTGCTTGATGTTTTTCCTTATACTCTTGATCTTCATTCCTGCTTCTGTTATACATCTTCTTTAGGTAGAACGGGTATTCTTTGTCATTTTTAAATCAAATGATGATATAATTGAGGTATACCATAGTAAAGAAATTCAGATCTGAAAACATAACTCTCTGGAAGGTGTCTCCGATATCCTTTAGATTGGAAAAAAATGGTTTGAGCTTGAAACTACTTCCTATGAACTTGAAAAAATCTTTGAGCTGATTGTTTTGAAGTGGTATCATCTGATGGTAACCTGAAATACTATCATGCAAGGACACATGGTTAGAAACCCCTAGCTTTTTTGTAGTATGATATGTTTTTGGAAGGAGGGGAGTTGTTGGGAAAAATACTGAGAGGGGGGGGGGTGAATCAGTATTTAGTGCAGACAATAAAACTTTGATATTTTCTTTCTTAAAAACCCATACGCTACTTTCTTGAAGCCAACCCACGTATATACACGGATATCCTTTACCTAACTCGCGTATATCCAGTGATTTAATTAAGCATTTAATTCTTGACTCAGATTATTGCATTAATCATTCATCAGATGTTTAGATAACAGTAAACAGGTGTAGAAAGAACAGAATAATCATCACACATAAGCAACACACATGGACACCAGGATTTTTAGGTGGAAACCCAATTCGGGAGAAAACCACTGCTGTCGTCATCTCAGTCTTCAATATTTATTATTAAGAAAACTTCTTACAACATGTACTGGCGCAGACTCATACCAGCATGCAGGCACCCACCTGCAGAAGGCTACAACCTTCTCTTGTTTACCACCTTCCTCCCCGGAAGGGAGCAACAACCCCCTCGCTGACGTTTACCACCACTTGGAAGGGAATTGATACCCCCCGATTAACACCACCCTCTACCGGCAGAAAAAAATTCCCATTTCGCATTGAGGGCTTCAACTCCTCGTAACCACCGCACCAGTTTTACCAATTTTCAAACTGGACTGAAATTTCTTCACATAATCCTTCACTTATCAAAGAAACATCCTTTTCCCATTGCATCACCGTAATGTTGAAACCACCGTAACCGGTATCATCGTAGATAACCCAAACTTCGGTATTGTGATGTTTAAACTCAATTAGCTTTGAGCAACCATCAGTTTAGATTACATACGCGCTTTTCGTTAGACAGACCCGCGTATATACGCGCTTTTAATAAAGACAACCCACGTATACATCTGTGCACTTTTCAGAGAAAAACCCTAACAGTCCATATGCGCCCTTGGTTAAACCGATCCGCGTATATACGCACTTTTCATGAAACTAACCTGCGTATAGATCTATGAAAGATAAACTTTGCAAACCAGATCTATGGACTTACCCAGATTTCTTCAATATCTTCAATAGGTTTGCGCCAGGTCTTCATTCCTTATTTTCAGGTCATCCTAGAGATTCATCATTTCCAGATCTACAGTTTTTGAACCTTCATCATATTCACAGGTGCATCATAGATTTCAGATCTATCGATTAAGAACAGAGTTCAACCATGCAGATAAACTTCAGAGTGAAATATTCATTAAACCCAGACACATGCACACCCTTTGCACCATGATTTTCTTCTCCTTATATAGGTTTACCCCTTATCAATACCATGAGTCAAAACCACATAACTTCCGATGGTATTCCTGGACGGGATCACATAAACAATCCAGCACTCAATACAATGGGCCAATACCATGGTAAGAACCCCTGGTTTTATATCTTTAGAGCGCAATTAGGCATACACGACTTATATCGTACTTTTCCGCGTACATACGCTACTTCGCCTAAATGAACCCGCGTATGCATAGTGACATGTCTTATTCATCATTGCTTTGGCCCTTTCTGATATTTATTTCTTCTGTTACTTCTGAGCTACTTGTAGAACATCAGATTTACATCATTAATAAACTAATCAAGCATCAAGAACAACTTCATTAAGTAGGTTGCCATCATCTTCATCAAGTGGGTTGCCATCAAGGACAACACTCCGCATCATATTGCCAACATGAGTTTTGTTTAGGGAGGGTTTATCTAGGTTTGTAAAATCTAAACACATCCTATGTCCAACTATTTTCTTTTTAAGTGATAATGCCTAATCAAATTTTTTGTGTTCCCTTTTGAAAGGGTGGTTTCTTGGAAAGATGGTGGTGTCATGTTGTTTGAAACTGGTTTCTCGACATATACTAGTGTTATGAAAAATTTTGCAGTCTTGGACTTCTTATTTTTTTGTGTAATGACAAGATTTTAGACAATTCAATCGGCTCGGGTATCTCAAGACTATTTTCATCAAATCCCTCAATATCAAATTTACCAGACACCTTTTTAGGATCTACAAAAGTGCTTGCAATAGTTAAATTTTCATTTTCAGGAGTAAAGTCTTTGGATGGCAAGGTTCTTAGGTAAGGTAAAAACATGAGGCTTTCTTGACCCTGATTTCCAAATATTTTGGTCCCAGGCAAGTTTTTTAGAGCTTCTGTATTGGAAAAAAGGGATGTTTTCACTTTTGATATTTGTCCTTGGTTTGAGCAACTTGCTTGACATTTTGAACTGTTTTCTATTTTTGAAGTTTTATTTTCCAGTTTTTTATGATCAAGTTTTTTTTCATCAGGATGCAAATGTTCTGGGTGATGATAATTCTGAGTGTCAAGCTCATCATATAGAAGATGATTTGATTGTTGTAATGTATCCATATTAGTTTCAACTTCATTAGACTGTTCATCAGTATCTTCTTCAATATGTAAAATGAAGGAATCAAGGTTTGAATGTATAGAATAAAGAGATATGTTTTCTGGCCTTTCTTGACTACTAACCATATACTTCATGTGTGATTCTCGGTATAATATTCTTGTCTGACTAAAAGCAGGGATGGTAGCATAAGACATGTCCAACTGAATATTTCCTTGAAGCTTGGCTCCCCAAGACCTGGATAAAAGCATTCCATACTTGGGGGGAATGTTTGCCACTACTATATCCATGACGAGGTGTTTAGCCGGTACTTGTGCCAGATTGACACAAAGATCTTTGATTTGGCCTAAACATTTGACTCCACTTGAGTCAAATGAGTACAAATCTTTGTAAGGTTTAGTTATTTCTAGGCCTAGTCTTTCCATTACTACCTTTGGCATGAGATTGTGAGAGGCATCGGAATCCAGCATGGCATTATGTAATATTTGGTCATGTACATTCAGGCTGATGTAAAAAGGAGTGGTTCCTTCTTGATACTTTCCTTCTATTTTTGGTCCAAACAATAACTCAGGAGTGTCATCAGCCAAGTGTAAAGTTTTTGCATTACTTCCTATGTTTAGTACTTTTAGAACTTGAGATTTGTACGAGCTTGGGGAAATCTATTCGGTGAGAGGCATGGTGATCTTAATGTTGGCAATTTCCCCTTCAAAACTGAAAGGTACTTGTATTTTAGATACATTTGCATCAGTTTTATTAGCCATCACCTTTTCTATTAGTTTATCTTGCTGATTTTGATTTGGGGATTTTTTCACCAAAGTTTTTTCGGGGATCTTGGTAGAAGTAATAGGACAGCTTGGGTCAATGTTTGTTGGCTAGTTTTGTCTTTATTTGGATCAGTTTTCTTAGCCATGACATTTTTATTGTCTACTGTTCTTTTAAGAATGGTTTCGGGAGCTCTCTTAACAATAGAATCTGAGTTTCTTTTCCTAAATTTGTCTTGGTTTTTATTACTTCTAAGATCATATTTCCTATGGACTTCCATTATGGAATTCTGAAACCAATTTCATGATATTAGGAATCTTCATAATTTTTTTCGTCTTGGTTTGAGGAGAAGAAACCTTATTCTTCTTCTGTGAGAAAAACCTCACCCTCGCTGTCGGAGCCTATCAAGTTTAGATGATTTTCATCAGGATTTTCAATATTTCTTTCCCCTTCATCAACATAGTTATCTTGGAAGGGTGGTCTAATTTGTTGATCATTTTCTCTTAGTTTGATTTGGGGTGAGCTCTTCTGAAGTTCTGATTCCATTTTTTATTTTGGGGTTTGGCTAGTTCTCCCTAGGAGGTGTTAGCCCCCCTATAAAATTTTTGACAATCAAATAGGGGGCTAAATCATTGTTGAGTCTTCAAGGAATGCATTTCCTCTGAAAACACAGTCTCCTTGAAGCCTCTATGTGCCTTTTATCCTTTGATAAAATCCCCTCTGCTGATTCCCCTTATAAAGCCTCTCTGCTATGTGAAGAAATGCCCAAAGGCCCCTTTTTCCCTCTTATTTCATTCCCCAAAGCCTTTGTTTTCTATCTCCTTTCTCTCCCCTTCTATTTCCCATTTTACCCTTTGAATTTCCCCAAAATCCCCTTAAAATCCTACCCTTACCCTTTGTTTAGCCTTTTTTCCCCTTTCCCTCTCTATCGTTTCTCCTTCCAACCTTCAAATTCCATTAAAACGGGCTTAAAAACCCACTTCCCGACCTTATTAAAAGGCCTAGCCCCTTTACCGCAGGCCCCTTTCAAACCACTTCCCCACATGCCCCCGCGCTGGGACCAAGCGCTTAAGTCCCGAGCGCTAATCGCAATCGGAACTATCGGCGGGAGGTAAATCCTTTGTAACATTGAAAAACCCCGATGCGATCTGTTTATAACGTTAAAGTCTGGCAATGTGTTCCGCACCGTCAATCTGGGGTCCCGATCCGACGGTAGAACGCTGATCGCAGTCCCGGCTCAATCACAATCGCAAGTCTCAACAGTGCCGCCCCGATTGCCGTCCCCCGATCTCATCCTGACCGTTGATCTGTCCCGCGATCCGACGGCTAGCGCTCAATCGCATTTCCTCTCCCGATCGTAATCGCAAGTCCCATCTCTCTACCTCCGATTGCGATGCTCCGATTTAATCATAGCCGTCCATCCTCCCGCAGATCCTAAGGTCATCGCTCAATCGCATTGCCCCGCCCAATCGCAATCGCAACACTCATGTTGTAGCCTCCGATCAATCGCAAGCCTTTTCCTCCGAGCTCCAATTGCGACCCTCCGATTTCATCCTGACCGTCCATTCTTCCCGCAGATCAACGGTCCGGCGCCAATCGCACCCTCCACCCGATCGCTGATCGCAAGTCCTTCTGTTTCCCCCCCGATTAAATCCCTACCGTTGATCTGAACCCGAGATCAACGGTTGTCGCTCAATCGCTTCCCCCATTCTCGATCGCAATCGAAACTTTCAAAAGGTGTGTTGCGATTTCCACTCACTCCGGTCTCCGATTGTGATTGTTGCGATTAGATCCTGGCCGTAGGTCCTCCCCTGGATCCGACGGTTCTAATTTAATCGCCCTCCGCCTCCGCTGGGTCCCACATTCAAAGCTCCGCTCCCTCGTTTGTTGGTGATCCCCTTTGTTATTCGCCCAAAGCCAATTGTTGGGTTCTTACGCTATTTACCATTTCTTCTGCCGATTCTCTCCTCCGCTGTTCCACCACCATTCCTCCGCCTCCATAGCATTTCTCCACCGCTGCCCAGGTTTGTGACAGATCCATTGTATTATGCAGATAGCACAGAGAGGCCATTTCAGCCGGCCAGCGAAGCAGCAGAAACAGGATTTAAAGGGGGTTAATAACTATTGCTGATATAATTAACGTTAATCCCGCATTCAAAGGATTCAAGCACAGTTTGAAGACTAAGAGCGCACCAAATAGTTTGCGAATCGGCGCTCTACATATCAGCAGAGCACGTTTACTCCAAAAGTACACCTTCCTACAGCGATCTCCATGCCTCCTCGAGCCCTGAAAAGATTAATTGCACTGTCTGAAACCCATTTAAGACAGTCAGGCAGCAGTTAGGAAGTATGGAGCGACCTGCAGACCTTCCACCCAGTTCATTCATTTCAGAAGGCATCACAGAGTTCCAGACCACCATAAGGACTTAAAGAACATATCAGAGGTAAATTTCCGGCCTGACAGAGCCTCCAAATAGTCTACAGAGTACGCACAGCGCCATTAAGCAAAGTGGGCGTGAACACTTCCACCATCCTGTCTTAATGAGATTTATTTAATTTATCATCTACTTCTAATCCCCGCTTCTCCTATAAGAAATCCCCGAGAACATATTGAAAGGGTTGTTGTTGTTTAGTTGTTGGGCATCTGCTGTTAGAGGGATTCATTTGACTGTTAGAACAGTCCTGGGAGGGGGTAGTAGAGTAGTATTGTGTAATAGGCTGGGAGGAGAAAGTCTGGACTGTAACATCTATTGAGCTACATTGTACATGACTGGTTTTGCATCATTAATCAAGCACATTTCACAGGATCCTGGTCTATTACTATTGGTGATGTTCTTCTCACTCTGTTTATTACATTTTCATATTGTTCCATGTTCTTCTGGTAGGCAACAGAAGTATAACACAGGATTCACCCTTGTTAGGTGCCCTATGTTTCCTGCTCTCCCTACCTTTATGTTTTCCGCTTTATGTGCTATCTGAGAATGGTTTTCAGTTGATTTAACCAGCGCAGTGGATGTTATTTCCTGCTGGCTGATGTATGAATTAGTTGAAGCTGTTCCTAGATGTTCTTGAGAGGTTTTAAGTTGGAAGGTTTGGGAACACTAGGGATGAGTGTTAGCCCTATCCACTAGGATCCTTGCGCGACCAGCTGACCTTTCTAACATCCCTTTGTTTATCTTATCTTTGTTTTCCCTTGGAGTTGCTAAAGAAAACTTGGAGTTAAATGACCTCTGGTCCGATCTATAAGCACCCCTTTGTCTCTTTGAGAGCTGCCTTCGAGTATGTCCAACCAGGTCTGGAGTTAAATGACCTCTGACCTGATCTATAGACAGAAATTCAGTTGTCTTTCCTTCTTCCACTTTCCCTCCTTAATGTTCCATTCCACCATCTGCCTAAAAGATTCTTTAGTGTAGATGACTTGCCCTTTGGAAGCCTTGGCTACTGGATGCAAGTAATTTCCCTTTCATGACTCCATAGCCCAATGGATGGCACTGTCTTGGCATATCCTCTTTGCTGAAGCCTCCTACTGCTTTGTTCCTTCTCTCCCATTACTTTCTCAGCCTATGATCTCATGACTCAACCCAGCAACCAACCAACCAAATTATTCTAAACCCCCTTCGTGATTCATAACTAGCCTAACATTTCAATTTGAGCTTTCAAAGATTTATCATTCTTTGCTCTATTTGGAGAGATCCCTCTTCGGGTCCAGGAGGGCTAGATCCTAGGGCCCCAAAGTGGTTTGATGTTATCTCATCTGGTATTGCCAAATCTCGCTAGCATGGGAACCCCAAAGGAGGTGTTATCTCACTTAGATTTATCCTTTCCATCATTCTCTCCATGGTCCTAACCAGGTTATCTATTTTGGAATCTGAAGAGGAAGTGGAAGGTGTGGTCTCATCTCAGTAAGTGACCTTCTTTTCCAATCTCATCCTAGCCCTATTTTCAGTGAGGTTGGCTTCAACACTAATAGCTCCCCTTTGCAATTCTTCTAAAGTTGTGGGGTCTCTTTCTCTTAACTGATATGTCATGTCCAGAACGAAACCTTCTAGAAATTTTACTAGGGCTAGGCCAGATGGAGGTTTCATGTGAGGCGGGAGGGCGTTATAGACACTGTTGAACCTAGTGCAATAGTCTTGAACACTTTTCCCTGTGTTCCTTTTAAGATTTTTATATTCAGAAAGAATTTGAAGGGGATTTTTCTTGATTTCCTATCTGTTTACGAAGTTTTATAAAGTGATGGGATATCATGTATACTATTAGGAGTCAAGTTTTTAAACCATTTTTTGGCTTCTCCTCCTAGGCTTTGGGCAAACATCCTCATCTTCATGGTTTCCTCATCTAGTTCCATGTAATCGAAGTCATCATTCATTCTATCTACATGTTTTTGGGCAGTGGTGGATTCAGCCCCGGTGAAGTGCGGGATTTTGGATTGGTAACGATTTGGCAAAGGTACCAAAGGCTATTGTAGCACTAAGGGTGCATACCGTGCTGCCATAATGGGTGCCGATGGTAAGTTTACAAGCGGAGGATTTGTGATTTGAGATGAATTGATTTTCACAGTGGTGGTGTGGGTGGGTGTGTTAGAAGTACTTGGACCCAAAAAATGATTCTGAGCAGACTTGTGGTGAACAGAGCTGAAGTGGTGGAGAAGCTAGAAATCAGGTGGTGTAGTGGGGGAGGCTTCTCTGCTAGAATTTTGCTGTAAGTCTATGGGTTCAAGATCAGTATGGTCAATGCTATTTTGTGACTTGGTTATAAAAATGTTTTTCGTATGGCGCAAGTCAAAATGGGGATCTTGCAAGGATGTAACATGTTCAGGTACAAAGCTTGCTTTATGGATACTCCTATTGGTAGTTAAATTTCTAGTTTCAGAAGTTTGCCACAAAATCTTTTCTGGGTCATCAACTATGGTAGGAGGATTAGGGTATGGGTGAGATCTGGTATTAATTATTCTTGAAGCCATATTTCAATTTCAAAAGATAGGGAGGCTGAATTTTGTGATTGTTTTTGGAAGGATGTCCTCTCTAAGAGTTATCAAGCTCGTGCAGTGTATGACTAAGCTTTTAGACTTCTCAAGACTGATTGTAATGTAGTCCTATAGGATTCTATGGATGCTAGTAAAGTTAGAAGGCCTACGGGAGGCTAGTGGAGTTTCCAGGTGGATATTTTTGTTTTGTTTTTGGAGATATGTTGTCTATGTTCCACCACCAATACTGACACAAAAAGCCAATCTAAAAAAATGTTTTTTGGGGGTTTTTCTGAGTTTTTTATATGCATCCTAATTTGTAAGAGTGTCCTAAACTTGATTCATCACTTAGTTAAGGTGGTGAAACAAAGAGAGTTTACTCTATGGCTTTCTCAGATATTTTTTCTGATTCAATTTGAGGACTAATGAGTCTATAAGAGTTTTTTAGGCTGTCATGTACTCAATGTCCCACTGTGATTGCCATTATGTTAGAGAGGGGTGGGATGAACCAACCGGATAGTATGCTCAGTTCAACAGGGGTTTTATGTGAGTCTTGAAAGATATTCAGATTATTATGAACTCAAAAATGTCCCACCGTGATCACCATTATGTTAGTGAGTGGTGGGATGAATCAACCGGATAGTATTCCTATGGGAATATTTGAGAACTAGTGGAGTTAGTAGGCCTACTGGAGGCTAGTGGAGTCGTCAGGTGGATGCTTTTGTTGTTTTAGGGATATGTATTTATGGTCCACCACCAATAATTTATAAAAAACAAATGTAGGTATGTTTTTATGGGTTTTCTGAGTTCCTATATGTAGCCCTGAGGTTGGTAAGAGTGTCTTATAGCTGGATCATCATTTTTCTAAGATGGTGAAAAATCTAGTTTCTACTCTTCAAACAACACTTAATTTTTCTATGTTTGACTGAGATTTTGAGAGTTCCTAAGGATACCTAGGATTTTTTGGCTAACATTTCCACTGTCATCACCATTATGTTAGTGAGCAGTGGGATAAATCCACAAGATAGTTTTCTTAAGGGCTTCTAAAAGGTTTAGGGAAGTCTAAGTTTGTTTCTTACTCAGAGTCCCATCGTGATCGCCATTATGTTAGTGTCCCATAATTTGGCAGATTGGTAAACCAAATGGCAAGGTTACATCAAACTAATCTTTGGAGTCTTAGGATCTAGCCTTCCTGGACTCAGAGAAGGCTCTCTCTATTATGCGAAGGATGTGAACTTGTTTGCTTTATATGTTTTATTTTAGGCTAGCTATTAAGTATATTTTGGTTTGTTTTGGGTTTGAGGTAAACTCATCAAGTACAACAAATATAAAGAGAGTTTATCAAATCAACAGGGCTATGGGGTCAGTTGAAGTCAAGGTTGACTAAATGATGGACAAGGTGTATTGCAGGGCCGATTTAGCAAGGTGAATGGATCGTTTGGGTGAGGTTTAAGGTGAAATGAACATTAAGTTTGTGAAGAGATGAAGAAGTATTAAACATATATATTTTAAAATAAAATACTCATGAGGTAGGGCAAACCATTCATCTCTGTGAAAAATACTCAAACTGATAAACATGAAAGATAAACATTCAGGTGAGACATATAAGCATAAGAACTCCTAACTTTAGAAATTCACCTTCAGCTGTTGGGAAAAAGTATAAGATAAAAAAATAACTTAATATATGGAGAGGGAACTCCTAAACAACATATATTAAACTATTGAAAACTCTGAAAGAAGTTGGTAAGCATAGACAAAGGGCAAGATCTAACGAGACCTCTTTGACTTAAACTAAGAAATCAGTATTTCATAGAAAGGTTTCAGAAATAGAGTTTTGAGAACTTCAAATAAGCAGAGCATACCTTGAATCAAATTTGATAGCTAACATAATAACCATTAATGAAACAAATGAAAATTTCTTGGTGGACCTAAGGATTAGTTAAGATTTTTTTATAATGACCAAGAAGAAGAAAACATCAAAGCTATAGTAAACAGGAGGTTTGAGGTGCCTCCATGAGCATATCTCAACCTATAATTTTCTGATCTACAACAAACAAGAAGCATGAAACATTCATGAAAACAAGAATACATAAAAAAATAATGGAAACATCACCATTGACCAAGCTATGGAATCATGCACACAATGCTTCTCCACCGTCAAGTGAAGCAAGACATTCATCCACTTCGTAAAACCAATATTTTCTCCAAGCTCATAAAACTATGTATTGCTCTCAAAATGTCAAGTTATACTTGTTTTTACAATGATTCCTCATGGTTTATATAATCCAAGAGGAGAAAGAGCTCACTAGAGAAACTAGAAGGCCATTGGCCAAAGAAAAATATCTAAAACTATCCTTGAAGCCTTACAAGGTCCAAGGCACAAAATATCTCTTCAAAATATCCTTTAAAAAAAAAAATAATCACTTTTAGGCTCTGACATACATGATAGAACTTTCCTAACGCACATTTTCTTTGTCCTCACATAGGAATGCAGAAATCTGTCTCTGTTTTTGCAAAATTTCTAGGCGTGTAGCACCAAAAAAGGCCTTTTTGCAGCAAGGTTTTGGAGGTGTTCCCGATGTCGAAAAAGGCCTTCTGATGGCTTCTTGGAAAGATATGGATGTCTACTTTCCAAATATACTTGTTTTTGTGAAATATGAGCTCTGGAAGTTTCCCAAAAGGTAGAAAAGGTGCAGGTTCCCAGGGGCACAGCACCTACTCAGAAAAGGTAGCAGAAAGGTGAAAAAATGGTTTTTTTTGGGCCTTTTGAGGGACCAAAACAACTCCAAACGAGCAGAAATTTTGTGAGAATTCTCCTCTAGTGCTAAGGAATCCAAAAATGTAAACGTTTCCTACTGAAGATGCTCCAATAAAAAGCACAGCGTCCGGGGTGCTGTGCTCCTAGGCTTAAAAATTCACAAAAAACCAAAAAGTGTCCAATTTTGCTCAAAATTGGTGAGTGAATCCCTCAAGGGTCCCTAGAGACCTGTAGTGAAGCTTGAGCCAAAATTCCAAGCCTATTTTGGCCATTTTCATCAATTTGCTCCGGGTGCCTCATTTGGGCAGTTTTGAGCTTTTTCTAGCAAACTAACTTCTCTTTTTATAATGCTCAGTCATCTTTCTCTGTAAGCCCAGATCCTTGTTTGCCTTCTCTAACATAGCCTCCAAATGCAGTTTTTCCCTTTCAAGCCATGATTATTTGCCATGCTCAATTTCTAAGGTGAGGAGCTTAGTGAGAGGGTATTGTTGTGCTTGGGCTTATTCCTCCTCTCTCTATTTTTCTAATGCTCTCCTAAGACTCATAGTCTTAGGCCTCTTCCTAGATTGCCCTTATTCTTAATTATCTTCTTCATAGTTTCCCATGTACTTGTCTAGCTGTACTTGTGATTTATGAGCCTCTCTTTTGTATTTGAGCGCCCGGGCTTCATAAATGGCAAGTTGGCCACTCATTTGTTTGTTTTGTGTTTGTAGTAAATGAATGAGATATTTTGATCTTCCCAACTCAACCTCTAAATCTCTGATTTGTGCACTCCGGTCCTGTAGGAGAGAATTAAGTATCCTTGTTTAATTTCCCTCATCACTGCTTAAGTGAATGAGTTCAAATTCCCTCTCTTCTTCATGATTTCTTTCCTATTCTTTCATTTTCTTCTTTCCTTTATCCTTCATGGGTTTCTTACCCTTGTCTTTCTTTGGCAGTTTACCCTTGCTCCTCAATGCCCTGGTGACATTGCTTTTCACTGTTTGAGTGACTTTATCTTTCACTATTTTAATGATTTTACCTTTTAATTCTTTTGTGATTTTACCCTTTACTATTTTTGAGGGAGATTGCATGGCCCCTTTCCTTTGGGAGGCAGTAAAAACAATCTTCTTACTTTTCTGATGAGGGATGATGAGACGTGTCAGAAACTGGGCTTGTTTAAATTGGTCACTTACAACCCTAGGACTATCTTTTTCTTCAAGAATGTTTTCTGTGGGTGTCCCTTTGTCACTTTATTGTTGGCAGTCCCTTTGATTATCAATTTCAACATTTTTCATGGTTTCATTACTAGGAGGACCTTCAAGAGTGTCATACTCTATTTCTGCATTGTGGGAGGTGCCTAGATTTGACACATTTTCATCTTCAGGACTGTCCACTTATTTAACTTTTTTATTGTTGTTCTGACTGTCAACATCACTAGGATCCTTGCCATCATTTCCTTGTTTATTTAAAACAACTCTGAAAACTGTCTCTAGGATATCTTCATTAATTTGGTCATTGTTATGACTATTTTCCTTTTGTTTGGCACTATCGGCTATGAGGCTGTTAGTGTCTTTTTCTTCACTACGAGTCCCAACATCTTGTCCTCCTTCCTCATCATGGGTATCACTGCTTGAATCTCTGTGCTCTTATTGGTTTGTATTCTTATCTCTGCTGTTGTTTTTACTGTCTTCCCTTTGGCTATCTTCCTCCTTCCTGTTGTTTTTACCATCTTCCCTTTGGCTATCTTCCTTTTTGTTGCTTTCCTCTTCTCCATTTCCCTCTTCTTCTTTAGTTTCTCCCTTATCCTCATCATTTTCCTCTTTTCTGCCTTCCTTATGATCAGTACTGCTTTCTTCATGATCAACAGTGCTTCCTTCAGGGCCATCATTACTTTCTTTAGGACCACTACTTCTTTCTTCATGATCACTTCTGTTTTCTTTATGATCACCTTTGTTTTCTTCATGAATACTTTTCTTAGGAGAAGATGTTTGAAGAATGTTTTCTTGCGAGAGTAATTCATGGGAGGAAGGTGAATCATCGTTAGTGGAGGGAGATGAAGGGGTATGAGGAATATTTTGAGAAGGGGATGACACATTTTCTAGTGGGATGGAGGATGAGGTGGTGAAGTCATCATGGGTAATAAAGGCTTCCCAAGGAATTCCTTGTTGCTCCAGATGGTGAGTTACAACGATTTTGAGAAGAGAGTGATGAAATAGGCTTGCCATCTACTGAGTTGGAGGCTTCTTTTTCATGATGGTGGACATTTTTTCAATGCTTTTGTAGAGGAAATAGGCATATTCAGCAGTTTGGTCCTGGTGAAGTGCATGAGGAGTCTAATATGATAGGAATAGATTTGGGAGAACCTACCCTCACAGGTAAAGTATTTCACGACAATCTTCATGAGGAGGGAGTACCTGTCCAGTAGATGTGAAAAAGGAAAAATGGCTTTACACATAGCTTGAAAACTAGGTTTTAGAAATGGATGATAATGGATCAAGTCAAGATGTTTCTGTTTAGACCATATTTCTCCTATACAAGGCATCCTAGTAGCTTTAGAGATAGCTTTAGGGGTCAATTCAAACCTTACCCTTGCTAGATGAAATTTATGCCTCTAAAGCCTTAGGGAAAATAACTCTGTTAACTGAGGATGGCTCTTGACTTCTTGTACCTTGTTGTAAAAATCAAAACACCCTAGTTCTTGGAAATTAGATAAGACAGAAGGGGAGGCTATCATCTCTTTGGTGTCTGTAGGCTCAAACCTATTGGGCTTCCCTCATTTCTTAGACTGTCTCCTTGGTCTTTGAGGCTCATCACTCTGTTCTTGATACATGGTGATTACCTTGCCCCTTCTTCCAATTTTTAAACAGAAAATGCGTTTAGCTGGTGAAATGATGAGGAAAAAGGTTTTTTAGGAGGTTTTGTACTTCTAAAAAATATTATAGGATCAACAGAGAAACAGGTTATATTTCTATCCAATTTTTCCCTCAAGCTACCTTTGACACAACCTTAGCCCTAATTGGTGCTTTTACAACTTAAAAACATGAGAAGGAGATGCTAATTTATGGAGAATACATCCTGAAATGTTTTCTCATGGAAAAAGGCAGCTTTTGGGCAACAATTTTCCAATTCTGGCCCTTTTGTAATTTTCTAGGCAGTGTTGTGCTTTTCCTCCATCTGTGTAGTGTCGGCCCATGCAATGTCTGCACGAGGTTGTGCGACATGCTGAGTGGTGTGCGCACAGCACCTTCGGCCCAGGCACTGTCTGCATGTGAATCGTGCTGCAGCTGCAGCAGTAGGCGCGCAGCGCTTCTCGACCCGGGCGACCTCTGCATGATCAATTGGGCGCTATCGGGCAGCAGTTCCTACACACCGAGCGTGAAAGAGAACACGCAGCGCCATTATTCAGGAACACAACATCCAGTTATAATTTTCACTAGACGCACCTACAAGTGTGCAACTCCCATCTACAGGTGCATAGCTTATGTAGAAATTTTCCCGAGGATTCTCTCCGAAGCTTCAAACACACTTCTTCTTTTTCCAAAGGTGGAATGAAAAGGAAAAAGGCCGTTGGGGCTATTTATATCCCTTTTGGAAATGATTAAGGACAAAAAACTCCCTTTCCTATAGTTTAATGTGCACATTTCTATTTTCTGTCTTTTGACTGTCTTTTTAGTGCAATAGCCTTTTTGGAGCCAGTCTTCTTTTTCTTTATAAACCACTGATTTATAGTCTGAGTAATTGATTTGTTTTTGATGGAATTTGTTTGTCATTTCAAGGTGAATTTAAAAGCTACTGTGCCTCCATATCTCTTGAAAAAAATCTGTGACTGTCTTTTTGTTTGACAGTTTAACTAACAAACTTTGATGTTACTTCTTTAGCACAAATGGCACCTAGAGCCTTAAAAATCAGATTTTATCACCTTTTGGATTTCAAAATCACATATTTGATTTAGTGGAGTTTTGTACTCTTTCACTTATCTTTAGAAGATAACTAATCAAAATTTTTACACCCTCTGCTGTTGATGAAGGAGGTGCTTACTTTGACTTGTCATGCCTACTTGCCCATTTTCCCAATTTTCTGAAACTATTTCCAAATATCTTCCAATGTGGGTTAAGAAATCAGATATTGGTTTTCACAGAAATCATACCATGCTTCTTTTCTTCGTTATAGTGGTATTAGTATTTTCTTTCATCTGATGGCGCATCTGACAACCTTTGTCTTGTTTGTAGGAGTGTGGAAAAGGGAAGTTGTCCCTCTCCCATTTATGCTTTGAGTCCAAAAACTATCCTAATGATCCCTTTGTCAAAATGCGCCATGCTTTTCATATATGACTGACTTTGCTAAGATTTTGCACAGAGGTTTGCATGAGTAGAAATTTACCTCTTTTTATGACATCAAGACCTTTGTAGTAGCTTTTAGTTTGATGTGTCTCTCAATAGCTATAGATGACCTTTTAAAATCTTTAGGTACCCCTGAATTATTTATATAGAGAAGCTCTTGATTTTTCTCTTTGACCACCAGCTCACTGTACCTTTTATTCAACTTCCAATGACTTGATTGAAATTATCTTTGGTGTCTCTCTTTGGCTCTGCTTTGCTTTAGGCTAAACATCAAGACATCCCTATAGAGATGCATTTTATATGATAATATATTCTTGGCATATTTCACTGTTGGACCAGGAGGGTAACCTTGGAGGCTTCCTGAGTGATTTTTAGAAAAGTGACAACCTCATCTTTGTGTCCTTTTGAATTTACCTTCGATTTTTTGTGACAAGATAGTGCATGGGGAAAAATGATGGTGCATGACCTATGAAAACCTAACTAAATTATTTTCAAGGTCTTTAGAACAAGGCTTTTGACCGAGGGTAAAAAACAAGGTTTTGAACAAGACATAGGGTTTTTAGATATTCTGCTTGTGCATCATCACCTATAAATCTAGACACCTTTATGTTACTTTGAAGGTATTTCTAGACAGATCTTTGACATCAACAGTGATTTGGGAAGTTGGAGAGTAAGAGGGAAAACTTGGCTTAACTTGGCCAGACCAATTTATGAAATAAGAGGTCTTAGGCATCAGAGGTAGAATGCTATAGACAGAAGTAACAATCATGGATAGAGTAGGGTACATTAGCCCAGGAAGGTGTCTTGACAGGATGACTGATCTGATCATGGCAGACAAGAGAGGAGGGATAGTGGAAAAATTTCTCTAAGGATATTTCTAGAAGACATAATGATTCTTTGAATTTGGTTTCTAGAAAACTTGGACACGGCATATAGTCATCTAAACAAGTGAAAATTATTGATGACTAACAACAGCAATGTAAGAACACATAATGGAGTAGTAGTGATGAATCAATACATAAAACATGAGAAGAATCATATAGCCATCATATTTATCTCATAGTAGCAAAAGAGTACAAATTCTTGAGGAAACAATCACTCAAGCTAGGCAATGCAAGCCTCAATAGAACATGTACATGAAAATAAATAACACTGCTACATATGGAAAGCCCAAGGCTATGACTGCGCAGTTTATAGGAGGTACTACTATAGAAATAATTTCAATACATAGATATGGAAATGTATGGCTCAAATAATAACCCCTGAAAAACAATATCAAGTCAATCCTAGAAGGATTGCCTGAAATATACAAAATGGAAGAAATGCCGGAGTTGCAGTCTCAAAAGTGAATAGCAGTTGCAACTCAAGAAATGGATGAAGATGACTGAAGATGCTGCATATGATGAATGAATCTCATCCAATGGATCTTTCAGGTGAAATTCTGATCCAATCACCGAAGATATCACCCTCCAAAATAGTGGTGCAAACCCCGACTGCAAATACACTTAGAAAGAACGCAGTCAAGGAGAGGGACTGCATTGTAGGTGATGGGAAATGCTTGGCCTGATGCCAAAGATATGCAATCAGCTCCTGAATCTTCCTCACTGACCTCCTAGAGGAATAGAATCTCCCTCCTTTGAAAGATAAGCTCTAGAAGTGGTGTTGTGGAACCCTCCACTGCAACACCTTGCAACACAACATTTCCTGCTACAGGAATAATGTTGTAGCTAAAGGAGGTGGCTCGGCCTTAATATTGAATGTGGAGAAATGAAGTAAAATCCCTCAATATGCCTCTCAAGAATGGAGAAGGATTCCTAAATAGGAATTCCTTGTGCTAAGCAACACAGTAATCTCAATTAAACAACGGGAGAAAGCAAATAGTCATGCAGACCAAAATCAATACTCAATAACATATCCTCCTATGGCTACCTTGTCCTCCCTTTATACAAATTAAATCCTTCTTGCCTTGGCCCCCACACATTATGGTTTCCTCCACCAAATGATCTTCCCTCCATTCATACTGTGTTTTCTTCTCAAGTGCTCCACTCCCTCTATGGCAGCGCTGTTGAATTGGTAAAACTTGACCTTGTCCTCATGCATTTGCCCCCTTTTCACAATGGAAGGTGAAAAATCTAGCTACTCTGATGATCCCTTTCACACTATGAGGGATTTTATTCCTACTCGTGGGCCTCCTTACCCATTTATTCACCTCCTAGATGATATAAGAAAAATCAATGTTCCAATTAGCTTCATGCTAATTTTGGGAACATGACATCCTCGCCTATTATGATGAGGAGGAGGGTGAAACCATCCTGAAAGGGGAACAAGTAGAAGAATAAGTCCTCCAGAGGATCAAGATATTGATATTTACTGTAGACAGTTCGTGGATTTCATGTAGGCTCATCTCCACAAGAAGTATGACCTTAGGTCCTCCAAAAAGAGAACCCGAGGGCAAGAACAAAATGAAGAGTAAATATCAAGAGAACAAACCCATCCTAGTCCTACTATTAAAGGGGAGAAGTTGTTAGAAGATTCAGCCCCTCATGAGGTTGTTATAGCATCATTTTTCACCCTCATGTGATTCATGATTGTCTCTATGGCCTTGGGCACCCATTCCCATAGACTTGAATAAAATTCATAAAAAAGAGTGTTAAAAATCCCCTACGTGGGTATGCCCAGACTTTTCCGCGTGTATACGCGAGTCCACATGTAATTTTCCACGTATGCCATTAAAATCATTAAAAATATATATAAAAATTCCCTATTTTCGGGTTGGGTTGATGGTTACTCCAGTAGTTCAACTACCCCAACACGTGGCTAACTGTTTCCAACTGATTGAAACTACTTTGAGGGAGTATAAAAGCCCCTCATGTGTATGGCCTAAGGGAGAGAGAAATTTATAGACATTATACTCTATTGGAATCCCAATTCAAGTCTGATTTCTCGTGCCTCCGACACTTTCCAAGATTTTTATAGGAAACCCTTGTTTCCTGGAGATGTTCATTAGTTTATATGCCATCTTGAGTGCACAAGTCTTGAAAGTATCTTAGCAAGGCAAGGGTGGGATGGATCTGGACGATGGTCTGTTCGAAGATCGTGGAAGGATTCAGGTGATCTCTCCACATTTTATTACTATACATGTTGTTCATAATGAAGAAGAACCATCTTGTTCCTAAAGTCATGTGTTAACATCTACTTGTATATGTGAAAAGATTATTATTTAAGCATTTATTATTGGTTACATGATGTTTCACATGGTTTTCACTGACATTTAGGGTAAGTATATGCTGTACAACTAGATTTCCATGCACGTTTCTTCTTGGTTTTTAGGTTAAGAAGGAATAAGGGTTGCTGGGGCTTTGGACCCTGCGGGATCTACATCAAACGTGGGATTACGGGTGAGTTCTACTATCGATGTTATCTAGTTTTTAGCATACAAGTGTGGTTGTGTGATTCCTTCTTGAATAGCATGCCCTGATCTGTGGAGGTTTTGACCCAACAAACCTCTAGGGTGTTTTTTCCCGAAACAGAACTCGCGGAAAAGTACATGTGGACTCGCGTATACATGCGGAAAATTCTGGGCATACCCGCGTATGGGATTTTTAACACTGTTTTTTATGAATTTTATTCAAGTCTGTGGGAATGGGTGCCCAAGGCCATAGAGACAATCATGAATCACATGAGGGTGAAAAATGATGCTATAACAGAGGCCACTGCATCCACTTCCACAAATCAAGGGGATGATTCTCCCAAGTATAAGAAGCCCACATCTATACCCTTGAAATCGCTCGACACTCCTAAAGAGCTGTTTGAAGAAGCCATTAAAAAAAAAGGGGCCACACCCTTCAATCTCCAATAAGAACAACCCATGGTGGTTTTTGGACCGAATGTAGAAAAACGGTTTCTAGCATGTGCTGAAGAAGAGGGAGGTGAGCTTACCCTCCCTAAAGAAGGGGAAGAGCTAAAGTATTTCCCAGACGACAACACTAAAAATCAACAGAAGCCTAGTGATTTAGAAATATAGGCAGCAAAGCTTAATTTTCTATATCCACAAGAGAACCTTTAGCTAATAGTGTTGTATTCAGAGATTGAACACCAATAAAGTGTGCCCAGTGAAAGCTAAGAAAGCTTGCCAAAAGAAGACCAATCAAGTTTGCTGATTGAAGATCACTCAAATGTTCTTTCTGAGTGTGCATACCTTCATAAAATTTCTTCATCATTAATTTCTCCATGGGATGTTGAGGAAACACAATATGTTGTTATCAATCGAGATCCTTTACCCGAGATGATCGAGAGTTTGCAGCTCCCCTAAAATCCTCCGTATGACAAAGGAAATGATGAAGAGTACACAAAGTAGTTGATTATAATGGAAAAGGAGAGGAATTAAGACTCATCCTCGCTGCCTGAAGACAACCAGTGGAAACACACAATAAAAGCATTAGTTTGGAATGAGGTTTGTTTTCTTGTTACAAATCCTTCAGAAAAACTCATGTTGCATGTTTACCATGATCCTTTGGGTAGTATATTGCAACCATCAGGGAAGGGAATAATTTTCCAGGTTCATCAATGGAGCTATGAAATTCAATGGAAGAGATAAATTTCCACTTTTTAAACCCATTTCTCTACCTATAGGAATGGGATGCCAATTTCAGTTAAGAACTCATTTTCTTGACGGGTTACATTGGAAGTCAGATTATTATTTGATGGGATAATTTTTTATCATGCTAGGTGTAGGTAGGAGTGCCAATAAGCTGAGTATAATAAGCATCTTTCTAGTTTCAACATAGTTCAAATTTCAACATTCAAGATTTTTAGGGTGTGGAAGTTATTTCCGTTCTGATAGGTGGCAGTGCACAACTGAGTTGTAGTTTCAATTTAGTCTTACAATATGCATTTGCGACTCCATGATCCCATTCAAGCACAGGCATTCAGGTCTGTAGGTTCTCAATGCACTTAGAAAAACATGTTGTCCCGAGATGGAGCCAATTATTTTCCTGTGACCTCACATAACATGGAGAACTGGTCCCTATAAGGAAAACATAGGGCAGAGGCAGAGAAGCAGTTACTATTAGCGAAGACAAAGGAAATAGGGAACCAATTAAGATAGAAAAACAACAAGGGAAGAGTCCTAAATGAGATTGGGTCAATTCGTGCATGTGTTCAGGTCGAGCCGTGAATGCTAAAGAATGTCAAGTCATGAACACGAGCCAAGTATTCCATGAAAAAATAAGAAATGACCGGGTGCACCCAAAGAGACAAGGTCGGAAAATAACATCATGGGAGAGGTGAGGACCATTGGATCTAAGAAATGATCAATGACAGAGATTCAAATCGCAATCACAGATCACAAGTTTTTCAAGATGGGTGCAAGGGTAAATGTTAAAATGAGTGAAATGCGATTTGCGATGAGGTGGGACACGTTTACCCGTGTTGCGCATAAAAGCCTTACCTCTTACCCACACTTCGCAGCCCACAAGTTCTTACCCTTACCTCTTAAGACTTATTTGAAACCCTTTTTTTCACCAATGCAATGAAGCACGACCCATGCAACCTTTATACATCAGCAAAATCTGTTAGTCATCAGTATTTTTCACCTGTTTATGATGACTAGCTTTTAAAGCCAATTTTTCTAGCATCTGATCTGCAACTTGTCAAATTTGTCAGCTAGAAAACACCCATAAACATTTCGCCCTCCTACCTTTTCAATCAGCCTATGATGAGAAAAAAACCTAATTGTCAAACCCTATCTAGTCTCAGTCATACAAACTTGTCCATCAACTATCATAAGCTAAAGTCATCTGCTGTCATTCACCCTCATCCCCAGCTCATTCACTAACCAAATAATTGATAAGAATGTCAGCTACCCTACCTATGATCATATCTCATCTTGGGATCTGATCATACCAAAGAGAATACTCCAAATATGTCAAAAATCTCCCCTAAGTTAGGTAGTGGTGCTTTAGGAAACCCTCCCTTGACAAATTGTCTTAAGCAAAAAGAACCTCTGTCTAATACCAACTAGTCATAGATGGCCCTACTATTCTGCAAACAAAGCTTGATACACCCTTAGGTCGCACCATTAAAAAGTCTTGATGTCTCAGCAGTGCAGATGCCAAAAGCCAAACTCATATTGTGTTGCTCTACAGTGTTTCAATGTCTTTTTCAAAGCAGTAAGGTACCAGTGTTCCAGAAGACATTATTAAACTAAACATGAGAAGACAGCTACTTCTCATGTTGTTTTGAGCCTTGGATGCAAGTACTAGTCAGAAAGGTAATTCAATGAACTCCTCCAAACACAGTAAAAAAGGTTAGTGACTAATGACTAGCAAGTAATACTCTATAGATACAGTTCAGGGTGCTTCTGGTTTCTAAAAAGATGCATAAAGGTATTCTATCAACATAATACAAATCTCAGAGCATGCCCCTCATGGGATATTGTCAAATTTTCACTTTTTATTACTTATTGTGATGATCCGGATTTATGCAGGAATGCAACAGAATAAACACATAACCATAAATATAGAGATGCAGCGGAAATAACACTTCATTTCATTAATATCAAAGAACTGAAATTTTCTTACAGACAGAATGGAAATAAAACTAGCTAGGGCGCTGGTAGCTATCTCTGAGGAGAGATGTGGCGGCTATAGGCCTCTGACCTGAGTTATAATGAGGCTTGAGGGCCTATTTATTATTCAGAAACAATGGAGAACCCTAAACATCCAAAAACATAACCCTAGGAGATGAAGCGCCAAAACTATGGGCCCCGTTTGGGTAAATTGGTGTTTCAACTTCCCAGGGACATAACTTCGGCATACTATCTCCGTTTGACGCTCATGATACATCATTAGAAAGCTCTATCCGAGGACTAAAAATTTCGCCAAAAATATCATTTCGAAATGGACGCGATGCCCAAAAAACGTCGTTTAGGGCCTCAAAATGGCTCCGGAAGTTCAGGATCCGAAAAACTGCTAAAAATAGTAAGTTATGCCGAAACTAAAAAACTGAAAGAGACAATGATGGGGGCCCAAGTGGAATAGGCAGGTGGCCACCAATATCCAGCTGGATCATTCCTCCCCCCTTAGGAAGCAATGGTCCCCATTGCGTTAAGTTCCTCCATGAGATGAGGAAATTTCTGCTGAACTTGGTCCCTGGTGAACCACTTTCCTTAGTGCAGGAGTTGGCCAGCTTTGACAACCCGATACAGTTGGATCTTCTGTTGGCGAGTGTTCTTGATTTGCATGTCCATGATACAATCTGTGGTGGCCTGTTCCATGCAGTTTGGGTTTAACTCTGTTGGTGTGAGTTGTTCTGCAATGTCTGAGGTGTCCAGTAGAGGTGGGAAGTAAGGACGAAGGCGATCCACATTGAAGACTGGGTGCAGACCAAGGAATGGAGGAATACTAAGCTCGAAGGCATTGTTCCCTACAGCCTTGGTGACAGTGTACGGCCCGTATCGGAGCGGGCGAAGCTTGCGGTGGGGTCTAGTGAGGCGCTCCTTCTGCAAATGTAGCCATACTTTGTTGCCCACCTGGAAGTTGTGTGGCACCCGGTGTTGATCATGGCGCTGCTTGTACTTCGCATTGGCTCTGTCCAATATATCATGAACCTGTTGGCGGATGTGTTGAATGCGCTCGATGAAGCTACTTGCTTTGTCAACTTCAGACTGGATGTGCGCTGAATCGGCCTGAGCAGCTGCAAATGGCATGGCTAAGTCAATGGGACATAGTGGCTGGAATCCCAAGCCCACCTGAAAGGGGCTATGGCCAATTGAACTGTGGAGAGCCCGGTTATAACTATGTTGTACATAAGGGAGGCTCTCGTCCCATGTGCGTGGATGCTTTGAATTGTACATGCGCAAAATGTGTACAATCATTCTGTTGACGACCTCTGTCTAGCCATCTGTTTGGGGATGGAAAGCTGTGGACTTGGTGAGCTTGGTATCCAACATCGACCAGAGGCTGGACCAAAATGTACTGAGGAACCTGCTATCCCGATCTGATATGATAGACTGTGGGATCCCAAAGTGCACCCACACTCGTTCGAAGAAGAGTTTAGCAGTGGCTTCTGCTGTGATATTCTTCTTGCAGGCCGCCATAATGGCCATCTTCGAGAATCTGTCGACGACCACAAAAACACAGTCATTTCCCTGCTTAGTAGAAGGCAGGCCCGACATGTAATCCATGGAGATGGATTCCCAAGGTCGACTAGGGGTAGGTAGAGGAGTATATAGGCCTTACTTCTTGATGGTCGGTTTGGCAATGGCACAAGCAGTGCAGGATCTGATGTGCTTCTCGACATCCTTTCGAAGATTCGGCCAATAGAAATACTTCTGCAGGATTGCTACTGTTTTCTCGACCCCGAAATGCCCAGCGACTCGACTGTAGTGTGCTTCCCATATCATCTTGGCACGCTCGCTTGAAGGAACACAAAGGTGTCCCAGGTGACATAAAAGTGCATCTTGGAGGTGAAAATTTGGAACTTGCGTGCCCCCCAGGAGTGCCTTGTAAGTGTGGCCGAATTCTGGGTCACTCTCATAGAGAAGCGGCCAATCAGAAGTCTCGTGCCCACAAGAGTTGAGCACGGTGGTGAGCGCCACGATCGGTGGTCGGCTGAGGCAGTCTGCAACATTATTGGTGCTACCCTTCTTGTACTTGATGTTCAGATGAAACTATTGCAGATATGTGGACCACTTCTGATGGCGATCATTCTGCAACTTCCCTTGTGTCTGTATGAACTGCAGGGGCCGGTGGTCTGTGTGGATGATTGTTTCCTTCCCCAAAATGTAATGCTTCCATTGTCTACAGGCTTGCACAATGGAATACATTTCTTTGTCATAGGTGGGATACTTGCGAACTGTCTCAGACAATGTCTCACTGTGATATGCCACTGGATGTCCCTGTTGAGTAAGAACTGCCCCAATAGCATAGTCGGAGGCATATGTCTCGATCTCAAATGGCTGTTGCAAGTCTAGTAATGTGAGCACTGGGGAAGAACAGAGGCGATTTTTCAATTCTGTAAACACCTTCTGTTGAGGTTCTGACCAAAATAATTTTTCTCTCGCTCCTCCCTTGGTGACTTGACTCAAGGGCCAAGTGATATGAGAGAATCCCAACACGAATCTACGGTAGAAATTAGCAAGACCCAGAAAGTTGTGTAGCTCTGTTATAGTGGTTGGGGCTGGCCAATCCCAAATGACTTGGATCTTGGCTGGATCCACATGCACCCCCCTTTCATCAATAATGTATCCCAGATATTGAACCTGGGTCATGCCAAACGTGCACTTCTCCAAATTGGCACACAACTTGTGTTGCCGCAGTGTTTGGAGGACTTGTCGGATGTGATGAAGGTGCTCTTCCCAAGTCTTGCTGAAGATCAGAATGTCATCCAAGTACACCACTACGAATGAGTTGGTGAATGGCCGCAAGATGTCATCCATCCATCCTCATGAAGGTTGCGAGAGCATTCGTCAACCCGAAAGGCATGACCAGCCATTCAAAAAGGCCTTCCTTGGCTTTGAAGGCAGTCTTCCACACATCGGAGGGTTCAATTGGTACCTGGTGATACCCAGACTTCAGGTCGATCTTGCTGAAATATTTTGCACCTTTGAGTTGGTCCCGAAGGTCATCAATCCGTGGGATTGGGTACCTATTCCGGACAGTGATCTTGTTCAGCGCCCGATAGTCAATACAGAGTCTCCACGTCCCATCCTTCTTCTGTACCAACACGATCGGGCTCCCACGGGGCGATGAACTTGGTCTGATGTGACCTTTCTGCAACAGCTCCTGAATCTGCCTCTTGATTTCATCATTCTCCAGAACAGAGCGCCGATAGATCGGTCCATTAGGTAGCGGCGCACCGGGGGTCAGATCAATTGGGTGCTTGACCTGACAGTGCAGAGGAACCCCTGTGGGTGAGGTGAATATGTCCCCGTACTCCTCCACAACCTTATCCATTTGTTTTTGTCGTGCAGAGGAGCCCTGTCTGGAGGTCGTGGCCACAGTCTTCTTCTTGCCCTGGGGGCGGATCATCAGGAAAACGAATTTCCTGGTTTGGGAAATGAGCTTACTACATTGTTTTGCAGTAACCAAAGAGATAGCGGCAGGAGGTGGTACCTCTGGTATCCCGTACAACTTATTTCCCAAAGTAACAATAACAGCACGAGGCCGAGACTCATACACAGCATGACGCTTCCACAAGTATGGTTGTCCTAATAATACATCAGAAACATCAATAGGAGCAACGTCACATAATACCTCATCCGTGAAGGGCTTGCTGCTATAGGGAACACGACACTGCCGGCTCACGCGGAGATCTCGTCCTTGGTGAAGCCACCCGATGGTGTATGGATGTGGGTGAGATGTGGTCGGCAAGCCCAACCGCTTCACGGCGTCTACTGAAATGAGGTTCTTTTGGCTCCCATTGTCGACAATGAACTGTACAGGGGAGCCCTTTACCCACATCTGGGAGTGGAAGAGACGTTCCTCCTCCTCTGGATCTTCCGGTTCCTCCTTCTAGATCTTTGTAGTGGCAACAGTGGCGTTGGGCTCCGCATCAATAATCTGTTTCCCTTTTTCATTCCCCTTTTCAGGTTCTGATTCGGAGTCGGAGCATGCATTTGACTCAGAAGCCCTCATCTCGGCCACTAGCGACTGCTTGGCCCGACACTCACTTGTGTTGTGAGTGGAGCTCTTATGGAACTCACACCACTTTCCCGTGTCCTTCTTTGGCTTTGCGGTGCTAGTATTTTCTTGTGGATTTGACAGGTTGTCTTTAGCCGCCATGCCTTGGCTCTATCCTTTGTTCTGTGGTTTGGAAGCACCTTTCTCTTGCTTTTGATTCGCAGATGCAAAGTCTCGCTTCTTCTGTTTGAATTTCTGCTCAATCTTGGTAGCATACCGGTATGTCGTACCAAGCGAGGAGATGTCGAGGAACTCCATTTCCTCCTGAATGTATCTGTGCAGACATCTACGATACTTTAGCACCAAATGTTTCTCTGAATCTTTGATACCCAACTTTGTGCGTAGGGTATGGAACAGATTCGTCGGCTCATGCACATCTTAATCTCTTTGTTGTCGCAACGTGGTCCATTGTATGTACTTATCCTCATAGCTCCCCACGGGATAGTACTGTTCCTTGACGGCGTCTTGGAAAGAATTCCAAGTTGGTACGGCCGAGAACAAAGAGGGTTTTTTCTGGTCCTTGTTCTCACAGTAGGTTTCCCACCAGTCCTTAACATGGGGGGTAGCTTTGAGGAGTGCAAAAATAATCTTCTCCCGGTCTGAAAATTCATGAACAGAGAAATATCCTTCTAATAGATTCAACCATCTATCTACGGCATCTGCGTCTATTTTACCCTCAAATATGGGAATGTCAAAATTTACTTGTACCTTAAAAGGAGTCGCACCTCTAGAGTGGCTGCTAGATGCAGATGCGCCGCCGGTGGGCAGTTGTTGAAGGATCTGAGCAAAGTTATCCATCATCGCGTTCCTTTGTTTTTCAAGGGCCTCCTCAAGTAATATTTTGATAGGATCTCCTACTCCCTCATCTTTCTTTTCGTCCCCCATGGGCGTCCATCGAGGTTTGCGAGGCTGATCTTGCAAATATTCCACCAGAACAAGCCCTAGCTCCTTATACCCCAACCTCGTTGGGGACATGCAAAGAAGGATCGAGAAAAAAGTAGACCCCCTCTGATACCACTGATCCAGATTTATGCAGGAATGCAATAGAATAAACACATAACCATAAATATAGAGATGTAGCGGAAATAACACTTCATTTCATTAATATCAAAGAACTGAAATTTTCTTACAGACAGAATGGAAATAAAACTAGCTAGGGCGCTGGTAGCTATCTCTGAGGAGAGATGTGGCGGCTACAGGCCTCTCAGAGCTGGGTTACAATGAGGCTCGGAATATTTAATGAAAACAATGGAGAACCCTAAACATCCAAAAACCTAACCCTAGGAGATGAAGCGCCAAAACTATGGGCCCCGTTTGGGTAAATTGGTGTTTCAACTTCCTAGGGACGTAACTTTGGCATACTATCTCCGTTTGATGCTCATGATACATCATTAGAAATATCTATCCGAGGAATACAACTTTCACCACGAATATCATTCTAGAACGAAATGATATTTGTTGGAGGCGCGATGCCCAAAAAATGTCGTTTAGGGCCTCAAAACGGCTCCAGAAGTTCAGGACCCGAAAAACTGCTAAAAATAGTAAGTTATGCCAAAACTGAAAAACTGAAAGAAACAATGGTGGGGGCCCAAGTGCAATAGGCGGGTGGCCACCAATATCCACCTGGATCATGAGATGTACCAAGAATAAATATGTAGTGAAAGGAAAGATGACATAGATTGAAAAGAGATGAAATAGCATCACAGTGTAAAACCTCCTCCAAACATGAGCAAATGGTTGGGTGACTGTGTAAACCTCCTCTAAACATGAGCAGAGGTTTGGGTCACTTGTTACAAACCTCCTCCAACATGAGCAGATGGTTGGGAATATTATGCTAGCCTCCTCCAAGCAGAGGGTCAGGAACAGAGGTATGGCCTCATTCAAAGGGCACAAGGCTAACAATGTTGCAAATTACATAAAGACCTTTTTAACACCTTTTTCTCCAATAGATGAAACCACTAACACAACAATGGTGTTTCAATGATTGCTTACATGGTTTCACTATTTGAATGACAATAATTGAAGTGCAGTGGGAAACAATGGGATGATTATGAATGGAAAAATGTTGTTAAGTAGATGGCCAAGCAGTGATATTATGGTATTCAAAGAAACTTTGTTTTTCTTCTATCAAAGGTCTCTTTCAAAGGGTAATCTGAGGCTAGAATGCCCAAACTTAGAACAACCTCATCAAAGTGACAAGAAGATAGATTAAGCCTTGCTTCTGAAAGAGATTTTTTTCAAATGAATATACACAGATAGTATGTATGAGAAAAGCTGGGACACCATGATTCAAGACCAAGACATCATTCAAAGGATACACAGTGCTTAGAGGGGTAGATGTCACAAGCAAAGTCACCTAGGGAAAGAGCAGTTGATTTTTCAACTTGAAGATGGCCTCCCTCAAAAAAGGCAGAGGATCAGTTCTCTTAAGGCTTTCACCATGCAAATTAGCTCATACAAATGGTTAAAGAGATACTCCAACAAGTTTCAGGTTTATATCAAAGGACCCTCATCAACATATAAGGATAAAAGTCTCATTATGAGTCTGAAGGGCTGTTTTGAAGAAGCTGCAAAGGTACTAGAATCCTCTATAAACAATAGTCCAAGTATTAGTTTTAACACTCCTTCCACTTCCTTTAAATAGTATTTTTATGAATAAGTTTTCAAAGGTTAGAAACATCCTTGTGTTGATGAACTCCTCTTTAGATAAATGATATTTTATAAAAGCTTCAGAGAAATACAGCTCAAGAAATGGTGAAACAGTGGTTAAAAAAACTGGTCGAATTAAAAACACACTTATTCAAAAGGAAATTTGTGTTTTAAAAGAGCGCAGAGGTCTTCAAAATGGTAAGGAATAGTGATTGATGTTTATATGAAAAAAGGGCCTTTTTCAAACTTCAAACCCTCACAAAAGCAACTACAAATATGTTTTAGCTTTTTGAATTTAAAAAAAAAAGGTAAGAAGACTGTTTAAAAGTCCATTATGCATTTTCAAAGGCACGATACAAGTGTCCATTAGCTGCTTGGTTGAGAAAACAACATATTTTGGCATTTTTTCAGAGTTTTCCGGCCTCCGAGCCTGCGTGGTGCACCTGTGAGATTAATTACAAAGGGTTTATATGGTTTCACGGTGCGCCTATGCGAGCGTTCAACCCCTGCCCGAAGGCCAACCCGACACCCCTCACTGTGCGACGTTCTTTTCAGTGAATATGATGCTCCTATTTAAACATCCAAAATGCCTTCAAAGAGTCTTGGGAGCTGCTAAATCAATCAAACAAGGGTCATAATAATTATTTCAAGTTATTCTCCATTACTTCTTGCTAGTTTTTGAAATCTTAAAGGGGTATTGTTGCCATTTTCTCCAAGGAAGAAACAATGATAAAGAGGGTAGGGTTTTTGAGAAAAATCAAAGGTTTTTGTTGTTGTGATTGCCAAATATTAGTACAGTGATAGGTGGGGTGTTTTTAACAGTATTAAAGGACCTTAACTACCTTTAAGAACATGGATAGCCCACAGTTAAAATAGGGAGCATACTTTGTTTAAAAATCAAAGGGGAAAACAGTGATCATAATTTGAAGGCTTGGCAAATATAAAGACTTCCTTCTTGTGTTATGAAATAGAAAACCCTGTGTAGCCTCCATAATTCAAAAAACAAAGTATATTGTGAAGGTATTTTAAGTCAGTTGAAGGATTTTTTGTCTACCTTTGTGAAGAGCAGTAAACAACAAAATAACATTGTTTGGGGGAAAGGTGTTTTTGTTTTTGTCAAAACACAAGAGTCCCTTCTTCGCCAAGAAGCCACAAACACATCTGTTCACGACCTTTGCCCAAGTACAATGATAAATTGAATTTTTGTTTTTCATTTAACAAGCACTTGTTGATTGGCATCAAAGAGGGTAAAACAGTGACTTATAAGGAGGACATGGTGTGTTGTTGAGAAACCATTTCAAGGACCATTTCAGACAGCTTGTTTTTGTTAGTCGGCTAAGAGTACCCATAACAAAATGCCTCCCAGGCAAGACAGTAGAAGTGGCCTTCACAAGAGGTTTGAACCTGTTTCAACTGAAGAGATAAATGCTCATCCATCAGTCCTGTTTAAATTTCATGAAGTTGGATGTCTAGAGTTTTTTCAAAGGGTGCAGGAGGTGAAAATCTATCTCCCCTTGACACATTTTTGTGATTTGAGATTTCAAGGGAAACAGTTTCAGCTGGCAGGCTTGGATTTCAAGTTTTCTCCTAGATCCATTTCCAAGGCCACCAAATTCCCTTATGTCAGAAATAAGTGGTTTAAACATAGCCACTTGGATTCAGAACAATACAAACCTTTTTTGAAATCGGAGCATAGAGATACATGCCCATCCATCTTTCCTTTCTCATATTTGTTGACTAGTTATGCTCCCCTCATGAAGATAATCATGAAATACTTCACTTGCGAGGGAAGGTTCTCCCGGGTCTATGCTTGCCATGTCCGGTTTCTCATGCATTTCACAAGAGCCAAATTGTTAAATCTCCCCTTCTTCCTCCATAGAAGTATTGAAAAAATGGCCTCCACTGTTCAGAAAAGACCTCCTTCTCAGCGGTCAGCTTGCATTTTCCATCATTCCCTCATCAAGGTTGTCATTCTTCATCAACTTGAGAAGAAGGGAATATCTTGTGAAACTTTCAATGCACATCAATATTTCGCCACTGTTCCTTCATCCCATGCATCTCCTTCACCTTACACTCACCATCCTTCACCTTCTTCGAGCAAGCCCATTCCAAATAAGCTCAAATTTCCCATGATTGAACAAGAAGAAGAGCATGATGAGGAAGAAGAGCATAATGAAGAAGAGGATGATGAAAATGAGCAGAAAAATGATGATGAATAGAAGCATAATGAAGAAGGGCAGCAAAGTCAAAAAGAGCATAGTGAGGAAGGGAAACATGATGAGGAAGAGCAACATGATGAAGATGAAAAACAACATGATGAAGAAGGGCAACAAGGTGAAGAAAAACACAGTGATGATATACAACACAGTGATAAAGAGCACCACCATGAAAAAGAGTGAAACAGTGAGGAGGGAAATGATGAAGAAATTGAACAATTTGATGAGGATATTGGTAGCCCTCACAATAGAAAAAAAGATGAAGATGAAGGCCAAAACATTGGGGAGACAAAGCCTCAAAGTCCTAAAGAAGGCAAGGACAAGAGTAAAGAGGGTAGCCCTCAAAAAGACATGCAAGAGGACAATCAAAGCATTCATGAAGAAACTCAAAACAGTGGCAAGGATGATGAGGGAAGTAGCAAGGGCAAAGAGCCAATAGAGCATGTGCTAGTTTCCTCTCCTAGGCAAGGAGCCATGCTTTCTTCTCCAAAAGTGGCCAAGCCCCAGAAATAAAGGAAAAGAGTGCCTCAAACTATAACTCCAAATGTCACTAGGGCCCTCCGAAGCAAGGGGAAACTACCCAAGCAACCCATTTTCGAATTTCCCAAGAGGAGGAAGACCAAGAAGGCCACCCAAAGCAAGGGAGAGGAGAAATAAGAAAGCAACCGTGAGAAGGAGAGGGAATTTGACATAATTCAAATCCAAAGAGATGATAGCGACAATGAGGCCCGAATCCTGGAGTCTCTCTTGATCAATATAGAAAAAAAAATTGATGCTTTGAGGACAAATCTATAGAGGTATAGAAACTTCAATCACTTTTTGCAAACACAAAATAAACAAATGAGTGTCCACATGGAGGTATATGAGACATGGGCCATCAAATATAAAAAAGAGGCCTCCAAGGCACAATTTAAATTGGATAAAATCATGGGCGATTTGAATGATAGCGAAGATGAAGATCAGCCAAGAAGAAATAAGTCAAAGACCATGGGACTCAGAAGAGCCCTTGAGAAAGAAAAGGAGGAAGAAGCTGCCCTTTTCCAATATCTTTCTCTCACTTCTTTGTTCACCCAAGAGATAGAGAAAAATTGAGAAGCATGGCTCGAGAGGCTGAATTATCACTTGGAAAAGAAGTTGTAAAAGGCCAATAGAGATTTGGACCTTCAAAGGAGGATGATCGGGAACTATAAGAATCTCAATCAGTTCGCTCGACGGAAATTGAAGGCCACACAGGAAAAACTCAAGGAAGCTCAAAAGAGGCGCCCGACACCAAAAATGAACAAAGACACCTCAAAGCTCCAAATTTTTGCCTCAACTTCTCAGCATGTTTCTGAAAACCCTTGAGGGTCATGCTTGCCAAAATTGGGCGAAATTCAACAAGTTTTGGTTTTTTGTCACTTTTGGGTTTTTGGCTAAAAATCATGGGCATCGCCATTTTTTGTTTGGGACATCCTCAAAGGATGAAAATGGTATCATTTGATGCCATAATTTTAGGGGCATCTACTTAGAAATTTTCAGATCAATTGAAGATGATTTGCTCCCCCAAAATGGCAAAAAACACTCACTTTTTCCACACTCTGCCCCGTTTATCAGCAAAGTCTATTTTTTGGGTTTTTACACACAGGTCAGATTTTGATAGACTTTCATTGATAATTTTAGAGAAAAATAAGCATTTTTATAAAATATACATTTATATCTTTACAACGAGCCATCACGGGCCTTGTTTCGACATTGGGAAGGCATCCAAAAGTTGCCCACAAGACATAGAACTTTCTGCTGATATATTTCTTAAGTATTTTTATGAAAAATGTACTTTTCTAAAGTGACTTTTCCTCATGTGCGTTTAGCTATTTTTGGGCATGATTAGTTATGAAAAGTCAATATATTTTCCTTTTTTAGCATTTTTGAGATATTTTATTAGATATTTTGTGCCTTGGGCTTTTCAAAGCCTCAAGAACAAAATCAGATATTTTTGATGGGCCAATGAGATTGCAAGTTGAAATAGGAGGTTTTCCCTTATCTTGGCCTATATATCCCAAGAGAATTCATTTTAAATGAGGCTAAACTTGATGAATAGAAGCAATATATGGTTATACAAGCTTGGAAGAAATACTTGTCTCTTGCATTGGATAGTTTCTTGAATGTTTTTGGATGATGAAAGAGGACTGTTGTTGGATTCCATGACTTGGTAAAATGGTATAGTGTCCCTCTCTGTTATGCTTCTTAGTTTTCATTAATATTCCATGTTCTTGCTTGCTATAAGACAGTAGAGAATAGATTTGAGACATGCCCTTGGAGGTACCTCAAATTTATTGTTTCTTTATAGCTTCTATGTTTTCTTCCTTCTTAGTCATATCAAAGAATCCTTGATTGCTCTTTGATAACTGAAGAAATTTTTTTTATTGTTTCATTTATGGTTTTATGCATGTTTAATATGATTCATGGTATGCCCTGCTTACTCATGGTTAGTCATAGCTCCATCTCTGAAACCTTTCTTTGATTGCTTGACTGTCATTTGTTGAAGAAAGGAGGTATTGTACTGATCTTACCCTTTGCCTAAAACTATGCAATCTTGCTTCAAAGTGCCCAATAGCTTAAAATACTATTCTTATGCATTTCCTCATAGTGATTTGAGTTGTTTGTTTGTCTTAATTTTATTTCCGCAAAGTTTGATAACAATTTCCTAAATTTATAGAGTCATATATCTCTATGTATTACTTGAATGTTTATTTCTATGCATTGATCAGTTTATAGTTACATTTATCATGATTAATGGTTAGCCCTACCATGTTTATGTCAGCTATTGAACTATTTTATGTTTGAAATCCTTTTTTCTTCACAAATTTATTTTCCATCCCACTCCATTTTACCCAAAGATCCATTTTACCTCGATCAAATTGGCCCTTCAACAACCTTGTATCACCATCTGAAATATTTCTTGACATTTTCGACCCCATAGCCCAATTAATCTGACAATATTTTTATCTATCTTAGTCTTTGATCGGTTCATCCCTCACAAACCTAAAAACAAAACCAAAAACCTACTTCATAACTAGCCTAAAATCATAAATACAAGAAGCAAACACACATATATCCCTTACACAAATAGAGAGAGCCCTCTCTGAGTCCAGGAAGGCTAGGTCCTTAGACTCCAAAGTTGGTTTGATGTTACCCTGTCACTTGGCTTGCCAATCAGCCAAATCACGATACCCTAACATAATGGCGATCACGGTGGGACTCTGAGTGATAAACAAACTTAGGTTCCCTAAACATTTCAACATCCTTAGGAATACTATCTGATTGACTTATCCTACTGCTCACTAAGATAATGGCGATCACGGTAGGAATTTGAGTCAAAACATCCTCGGTATCCCTTAGGATCTCTCAAAATCTCAGTAAAAATTAGAAAACTAAGGTATTGTCTGCAGAGTAGAATCTAGCTCCTTCACCATCTTAGCAAAATGATGATTTAGTTATAACAAACTCTTCCAAACCTTAGGGCTACATATAGGAAACTCAGAAAACCCCAAAATATCTCTAGATTGGTGTTTATCAGTATTGGTGGTGGACCATACAAATATACTCTCAAAACAACTAAAAATCCACCTGGAGACTCCACTAGCCTCCAGTAGGCCTTACGGTTAGCCACCTGTGAAATTTGTTATACCAAAAGATGGCTAAAACTCTTTGGAGCCTTCAAGGAACAAATTTTATTGCTAAAAAGTTTTGGATCTTGAAGAATCTCGAAAGGCCTCATGCCTATGTCTTAATCTTCACTGTTGTGCCCATTTTACCATCTTGAGATCCTGTTGATTCCCAAGACAAAATACTGCAGCAAACACCATGTCCCCCCTTCCCCTCTTCAAAAACTAACCTTATTTCCCCTCTTCTTCCCCCCATAAAATCCCTCATTTCCATGTTCTTCCCCTTTCCCCTTCATCATAATCCCTTCGATAAGGTTTAAAGACTCCTTCTTTGCCTTATCGAAACCCTCAAAATCTTCAAAAATCATTGAAAAACTATGAAAATCACATTTTTTATATATTATAGACTTAAGCCCCTTGGGCTAAGTCTTTAACCTTTCCCTTCCATACACCTTGGTGCTAAAACCAAGCGCTAACCCTCCAAATGCTTATCACATCACCCCATTGCCGATTAGCCCTCTGTTCTATCTCCCTCGGTCACATTATCTCCCATGCGCCCAAAGGCCCCGTAGACAGGCACCAAACCATATCGAAAATTAATATTTCGCCTCCCCGCACTATTAACCTTTCTTTATATAATTTTTTCAGTTTTATTATGTCCTAAAGGTTTACCGCCGACACAAATTTTTAGTCATCCTCCACCGTTGATCTGATCTGTAGATCGACGGCACACAGTCTATCAACCCGGTGGTCCCTGCCAGCCACTCAACGTTGCAAAACCAAGTGGTATCCATCACACCGCTTTTCAGAGCGGGGTGGTTTTTTTTATTTGTAGTGATTCCATACATCGGTTGACGCGTGGCCTTGGGCACTGTTCAAAAAATTCCGCTCATCGCACGTTAAAGTTTGGACATGGACCCGACGCGATATTGACGTTCACTTTCTGATCTGAGGCCACTCATCGGATGGTGATCGCTATCCGAAGATGCCCGTGCGATAACTCTAGGTGCAGCACAATTCTTAAAGAATCTCCGTCGTTGATCTGATTTGTAGATCGACGGCCCATACTCCATCGCCCTGGTCCCCAACGCCCCATCAAAATCCACATGGAATCATCAGATTGGAGCCGGGTTTCGTTGGTTCCTCGCGCAGTCAGCAAATCCAGACTCGGGAACTTTATTCACCATAGTTTTATTAAAAAGTTTTGAAGTCCAGGTGTGTTTTTATAAGGTTTTTGACATATGATCCCCGCCGTTGATCACTTTGGCTGCTCTCATCTGACGGCCCATGATCATCGTGACTCCCAATATTGATTTTTGATCATTTTCACCAAAACAAAGGTTTTAAACCTATTTTCTCCGTTTTTCCAAAAACTGACTCCTTCGCTTTGACTTTTCGCCTTCACTCCCGACCGTCGATCTCTACGCGATCAACAGATCCAATTTAATTCCTTCCCTGTTCCCTTCTAACTCATTCTGATCAATCTTGACCATTGGATGATGCCATCCAACGACCATGCTCTCTCCACGTGCCTTTTGAAACAGTTAACCTATACATGTAGGATTTTCTAATCTTTTTTGTATTTTGCAAGGTTCAAATGATTTTTTCCGCTATGACTGAAGAAAATTTAAAGGCAGAGGGTGATGATCCTCCCGCCTTCGATTCACCAGAGGAAACCATTCGCAGGAAGTAGCTCCACATTTCATTAATGATTCATGAAGCATTGATGCCATATCATCCCTGCGCAGCCCTGCACACCAGCAAAACACAGGGAAGCAGGCACAGTCAGAGAGTATCAGTGTCGAAGACAAAATATACCGGAGCAGAAGATTGAAGACAGATTTTGTGGGGATTACATCTAAAATGGTTTATCAAAAGCCTAATCGCCAATTAAAACACAGTTTGAAGAAAATATTAAGTGTTTTATCAATAGGAAAGCCTCCACCACCACATCCGAGGCAAATTGATCCCTCTAGCTACCATGATGCCACCTGTGCCTCAAAGCATTTATATCCGAGGCCAGAGTTATTGATTAGGATTAGATATTTGTCTCAAATGTAGCTAGAGAGTAAATTATGCCAACGAACTTAATGAAAAAACATCTGCAGAGTTACTTTGACACCACACAGAGCTTCAAAGGTCAAAAAATAGCTCCCACCGAGCTTAAATATTTATGTAAATCATTTAATACAGAAGACACCTATGTAAGCTTCTCCATCGAGCTCCCATCAGCCGAGGGACCATTAAGTCTGTATTAATTGTCTTTAGATATCTTCTAACAGATCTCACCTCCTCATTCTTCTATAAATACTACTGCAGAAGATGAGAGAGGGGTTGGTTGATGTAGTTGCTGATCATTGTAATGTAATTGAGCTTGAGACTTCTACTTGTAAAAATTTTTCACTGGCCCTTGAAGCTCTGCTTGTGATAGATAAGTTAGGCTGAGATGAGTAGATGATTTCTAAACTAAAGCATTGGACTTGAAGCTGTAACTGGTTTGGAACATCAATACAAGCTGATTTATGGGATCCTGGTCTATGTTGACGGTGATGTTTTTCTCATTGTAACTTGTAATTTTGTTTCTGTTTCATTGTGTTCATATTCTCTTATAAAGAACAACATGCATGGAGTTAGGACCTACTGTATATCAGTACCCTTCTCTGATTGAAAATCTTTATCTAAATGTTTTCTTCTAATCTGTGTTATTTAGGAATGATTTAATTCAGTTTAAGCATAGGAATTCTGGCATTCCCTCATCCTATTTTCTTAGCTGAATGTTATCTTTAAATTTTATTTTCAGTATATGTTAAGTAAATATAAAATGAGGAAGATATGGTGTGCCCTGGTCCTTGTTTTATCTCCAAAGACTGTCTGAATGTTTCCCTTGGAATGTGTTAAAAGTTGGCTAGTTTAGAAGTACTTACCAGATCTTAGGCCATTCTGTGTTATCTTTGTGATTGTCTTGAAATTCACCAAGTAGAGCTAGGAGAGGATTTGTGGTGAGCCCGGCCCGCTAGTTTCTACTCTAACAGTTTCCTTCAAGTTCCCCTTTGTTTTTATAAGTTTTCTATTGAAAGTGTATCAAAGGCTGGCTAGTTTAGAAGTACTTACAAGATCCTAGTTTGCTTTCATGTTTTTCTTAAGTGTGTGTCAAAGGCTGGCTAGTTTAAAAGTACTTACCAGATCTTGGGTTGCTCTTTTTTCTTCATCTGTTTATTCTCCCTTCTTGTTGTACCATTTCATTCCATAAATCAAACCTTAAAGAGATCCTTAGACATAGATTACTTGCCCCATGGACCACTCTTTCCTCTTGTTGTTCCAATTAAACCCTATTGTGACTCCATAGCCCAATGGACTAAAACTTGCAATTATCTACCTTCCTGGCCAAAGCTTGTTCTATTTTCTTGCAACTTCACACCTTTGAAACTTTTTGAATTTAGAATTCTCCACCTTAGATAGTAATCATGTTCAACCATCCAGGAAACAAAACAAACCCTTGGCCTTCATAACTAGCCTAATATCATTGCCCAAAACTTCAAAGACAAATCCATATTTGCACTTATTGGAGAGATCCCTCTCCGGATTCAGGAGGGCTAGATCCTAGAATCCCAAAGTGGTTGAAACGATGTTTCTCCCTACGATCGGACTTTTCCAATCTTGCTGATTACAGGGAGCTAACACTTACTACTTTACTAAATTTTAGAATACTATCGGATTGACCTATCCCACCACTCCCTAACATAATGGTGATCACGGTGGGACTTTGAGTCAAAAAATCCTTGGTACCCCTTAGGATCTCTCAAAATATCAGTCAAAATTAAAAAACTTAGGTATTTTCTGAAGAGTAGAAACTAGCTCCTTCACCATCTTAGTAAAATAATGATTTACCTATAGGAAAATCTTCCAAACCTTAGGGCTACATATAGGAAACTCATAAAACCCCAAAAAAACATCCCCAGATTGGCTTTTCCCTAGTTATTGGTGGTGGACCATAGCTACATCCCTAAAAAAACAACCAAGTTCCACCTGGCAACTCCACTAGCCTCTAGTAGGCCTAAAAACTCCATAAAAAACCAAAAAATTCATAAACCATACCTTTCTTTTGACTCATCCTTTCCAAAAATTAAAACTCATGCTGAAAACTCTGTGATCAGTGAAAAACTAAGTATAACTTAGCAATTCAGAAAACTTCACCTAAACATAGGAGATAAACAGAAATAAGCTTGTAGATAGAACCATCAACTTGTCCAAACAACCTAGCAAACTGTTGAAACCAAGAGATCACTCTTCCTTGCAAGTATTCATCTCAAAGTTTGTAAGAAAACTTTTTCCCAAAAGCATCTTTGATAATTTTGGTGGTGGACCATAGTTCTCAAAGAAATCCACCTGGTGACTCCAATAGCTCTCATTTTTGTTTTGACCATCCTTCACATTAAAAAAACCCCTAGAGAGACCATCCATCCAAAACAACCACAAATTCCATCCTCTCTAAACTCTAAATTTGAAATACGGCTTCACGAAGAATCAATACCAGATCTCATCTAGACCCAAATCCCCCTATCATAGTAGATGACCCAGAAAATATTATGTGGCAAGCTTCCAAAACTGGCAATTTAGCTACTGATAGGTCCATCAGTAAATCAAGATCAGTACCTGAGCATCTCACATCCTTGTAGGATTCCCCATTTGACTTAAAATCAGCAAAAACCCTTTTTAGAAGAAAGTCACAAAGTAAAGTAAACTTTGAAAATCTTGAGCCCCTAGATCTGTCACAGAGTCCTAGTAGAGAAGCCTCACCTACTACACCTCCCGACTTTCAGCTTCTCCATCACTTTGAATCCTACCACCCCAAATCTGCTCAAAATCAGATCACTAGCCCAAGTACATCTGCCACACCCATCCAAACCACTACTGTTCAAATCACCTCAGCTCATCCTACAAGCCCTCATATTGTACATCATCCATTAGCTCCCACCATGGCAGCCTGGTATGCACCCTTGGTGTTGCCACACCCTTTGGCTCCTTTACAAAATGACTATCAATCCAAAATCCCGCACTTCACCGGAGTTGAGGCTACTACCGCTCAACAACATGTAGATAGAATTAACAATGCCTTTGAATACATGGAAATAGAATATGAGACTATAAGAATGAGGATGTTCACCCAAAGCCTGGGCGGAGAACCCAAAAAATGGTTTAAGGAGCTTAACTCCAAACAACATACACGATCTCCCAAAACTCTACCAAACCTTCATAAATAAGTGGGAAATTATAAAGAACCCCATTCAAATCCTGTCAGAGTATAACAATCTAAAAAGGGAAAATGGGGAAAGTGTCCAGGAATACTGCACTAGGTTCAACAGTGTTTATAATGCCCTCCCGCCTCACTTCAAGCCTCCACTTGGCTCAGCCTTAGCAAAGTCCCCCGAAGGTTTCGACCCAGACATGACTTATCAACTAAGAGAAAAGGACCCCCCAACCTTAGAGGAAATCCAAAAAGTGGCCATAAGTGCAGAAGCCAACTTAGTAGAAAAAAGAGCTAGGACCAAATCAAAAAGGAAAGTCACATATTAGGATGAGTTCATCCCTTCAACCCCTTCTTTAGATCCTATAATATATGAATTAGTTATATCCATGGCGAAAATGTGGGAAAAGATAAGTGAAAAGACACCTCTTAAGGACAACCAGCCAAACCCTCCAAACATAAACTGGAACCAAAACTTTAGGAGAGAACAGCCTAAAAAAAAACCAAGGGAAAATGACCAACAAATTAGGCCACTCTTTAATGAAAACTATGTTGATGAGGATGAGAGGGATACAGAACCCATTGATGAAAATCATTTGAACCTTATAGGTTCTGATGACGAGAGTGAGGTTTACCTCAAAGAAGAAGAGAAAGCTTTCTTCTCTCCGAATAAAAATGAAAACAACTATGAAGATCTCGAAGATCCTGCTATAGATTTTCAGAATGCCATAATAGAAGCTCACAGACAGTATGACCTTAGAAGCAGAAAATACCAAGAAAACTGACCAAAACAAAGATAAAGCTATTCAGACAAGCCTTGGCCCAGATTTTCCAAGTACATCTTCCAAGATTCCCAAGATGGTTGTTTTGAACAAAATCCCGAAACAAGGTCAGCAAACACAAAACATAGAGAAATTCATGGCTGAAAAAACTGAAGCAAACATGTCTAAACTACAAGCACCCTTCAGTTTTGAGGGAGAAATCACCAAAATAAATATTACCATGCCTCTCACTAAACTTATCACCCAAAGCTCTTATAAATCCCAAGTGTTAAAGGTCCCGAATTTAGGAAATGATGCAAGCACCCTAAATCTAGCTGATGACACTCCTGAAGTGTTGTTTGGTCCAAAAATAGAAGGGAAACTCCAAGAAGGAACCACTCTTCTCTTTTACATCAATCTGAATATTCATGACCAAATCCTACACAATGCCATGCTAGACTCCGGGGCTTCGCATAATCTCATGCAGAAGGTTGTGATGGAAATATTAGGCCTAGAAATAAAAAGACCATATAGAGACTTATATTCATTTAACTCAAGTAGAGTCAAGTGCCTGGGCTTAATCAAAGATCTTTGTTTCAGTTTGGCCCAAATACCTGCAAAACACCTGATCATGGACATAGTGGTAGTGGACATTCCCGCCAAGTATGGAATTCTTTTATCTAGAACTTGGGGAGCTAAGCTTCAGGGAAATATTCAACTTGATATCTCCTACGCCACTATTCCTTTGTTTAACCAAACTAGAATACTCTATCGGGAATCACACATGAAATATATGGTCAGCAGCCAAGAAAGGCTAGATAACATCCCGATGTACTCCTTGCATTCTGATCTGAACTCTTTCATTTTACACACTGATGAGGACATTCAAGAACAACCAGGAGGATTTGAAACAAACTTAGACCCACCACATCAGCTACTTCAATTTCGCTATGATGAACTAGACACTCAGAATTATCATGACCATGATCAGTTATGTCTTGAGGAAAGAGTGTTTGTTCCTTTTTAAACAGGGATAGAGCAAGAAGCACAAACCATTATGTACCATCAACAAAATTTCTCAAACCATAGGCAAACATCAGCAGTAGCATCAAGACACTTTTTCAGAATAGAGGCATTAGAAGACTTGCATATCACAAACCTATTTGGAAATCAGGGGCAAGGAATATTAATGTTCTTACCATACCTTAAGGATTTACCATCACATAACTCTGCCCCTTCAAATGAAACCTTGATTGTAGCCATAACAGCTCTAAAAAAATTATTATGAAAGGATATGATGACTGCAATCCAAATATACCTGAGTTGTTTGAACTAGCTAGCATTCTGCCACTTCACCAAAGACTTAGAACTGCTAAAATTTGCAATATTGTTCAAAATACTACTTCATGTAGACAAAATAGTGAGAAGCACTATGCCACTGTCATCACTCCAAGAAACAACTTCGATACAAGAAAATACAAAAATCTTGACCAAACAGTAGTAGTCAAAGATGGAACAGCTGGTCATAGGATCTGTTTTGATTTTAGAAATACTAATACACACCCTTGTGACAGAAATTTTATTCTTCCTACCCAAGACCATGACATACCAATGATAAGTTCTTTTAATCATGTGTCTTTGCAAGATGATGTTTTAGGGTATCGCCAAATGATTCCTTTGCAAAGCAAACAACTCAAAGAACTTTTCAAGTATGCTGGAAGTAGTTCCATTTTCAAACCTAGAATTACAAAACCACTGGACACCAAAAACATGCTCCTAAAAGCCATGTTTCCAATTCTAAATTTCTGCATTCTGATGTACCTTGATGATGTCATCATATACTTCAAAAATGACAAAGAATATCTGCATTATTCGAAAAATATGTACAACAAAAGAAGGAGTGGGAATCAGAGGTATAAAGAGGTACAAAGGGAAGATACGAGGTTGTTTAGAGATTCATGCATGAATCCTTATGTCATGTTTGAAAGAGAAAATTTTCCAAATTTTTCTTTTCAAGAGCTAAGTTGACAAAGAGTGGTAGGAGATCCTTATGAAGATAAGATGCTTAAGTTTCACCATTTCCAGGATTTCTAAGTTAAAACATTTCCAATAATTGTATATACCATTGTTTGAAAAATAAAAATAGAAAATTCAAAAACAATAGAAAAATAGAAAAAGAGGGTGGTTTGAAAAATAGAAAGAAATCCCCATATTCAAAAAATAGTCATTCTGAAAGTGCGCAAGTCTAAATACTGCTACTGGTGCTCAAAATGTCTTGTTCAGTTATCTAGCCTAATCATAACTGAACATGTTTTAAACTTATTTGCTGATAAGTTAGTGAGAGGAAAGATAGTCAACATTGTGTAAGCTTGACTTATCAAAGAAAATAGATTAGGAAAAGATATTGGTTCCACATGCTCAAAATAGAACCAAAGAGGAAAGAAAGGATAAAAAACAAACTGTGTATCCTAGCCCTGATTTTCTAGATTTCATTTTATGCAAAATAATATTTATGTGCAGCTTTTCTTTCATGCCACAAGTACATGACAAATCAGACTATCTAATCCTAATTTGGTCATTTTTCAATTTCATGTTTTAGATTAGAGAATAAAATCTTGTCAAACATCTTAACCTTGACATTCGATCCAGCATAGGTAGAGAAATAAGGAGTTCATCAACTTAATCTGAACTCCTGGTGGATATAAGTGTAGAATTAGATAGTGTCATTTTTCAAAAATATTATGTCAAAGGGTTGCTACTCCAAATGCACTCGAAAGAAGAAAAAATGCTAGGAAATATAGTGGGGTAGGTAGAAATGTCTTTGATGATAATCATGCTGTCAATTTTCAGAAATAGCATCAAGGAAGAAAGAAATTTGCGCCAATGGATAAAGGCAATGGTCTTCAAAGGACCGAGATCTGAAATTTTGGACACCTCCTAAAAAGGAGCTGCCCTCCCCAAATGGAGCCATTGTTAGTCATTAGTATTTTTCACCTGTTGATGATGACTAGTTTTTAAAGCCAAGTTTTCTAACAGCTGATCTCCAAATTTTCAAATTTGTCAGCTAGAAAAACACCCATAAACATTTCTCCCTCCTACCTTTTCAATCAGCCTATGATGAGAAAAAAACCTACTTGTCAAAACCTATCTAGTCTCAGTCATACAAACTTGTCCATCGGCTGTCATAAGCTGAAGTCATCTGCTGTCATTCACCCTCATCCCTAGCTGATTCATTAACCAACTGATTGATAAGAATGTCAGCTACCCTACCTCTGGTCATATCTCATCTTGGGATATGATCATACCAAAGAGAATACTCCAAATCTGTCAAAAATATCCCCTAAGTTAGGTAGTGGTGCTTTAGGCAACCCTCCCTTGACAAACTATCCTAAGCCAAAAGAAGCTCTGTCTAATACCAACCAGTCATATATGGCCCTCCTATTCTGTAAACAAAACTTGATACACCCTTAGGTCGCGCCACTAAAAATTCTTGATGTCTCAGCAGTGCATATGCCAAAATCCAAACTCATATTGTGTTTATCTACAGTGTTTCAATGTATTTTTCAAAGCAGTAAGGTAACAGTGTTCCAGAAGACATTATTAAACTAAGCATGAGAAGACAACTACTTCTCATGTTGTTTTGAGCCTTGGATGCAAGTACTAGTCAGAGAGGTAATTCAATGAACTCCTAAAAACACAGTCAAAATGGTTAGTGACTAATGACTAGCAAGCAATACTCTACAGATACAGGTCAGGTTGCTTCTAGTTTCTAAAAAGATGCATAAAGGTATTCTATCAACAGAATACACATCTCAGAGCATGCCCCTCATGGGATATTGTCAAATTTTCACTTTTTATTACTTATTGTGATGTACCAAGCAGAAATATGCAGTGAAAGGAAAGATGACACAATTTGAAAGGAGATGAAATAGCATCACTGTGTATAACCTCCTCCAAACATGAGCAGATGGTTGGGTGAATGTGTAAAACCTCCTCCAAACATGAGCAGAGGGTTGGGTCACTTGTTGCAAACCTCCTCCAACATGAGCAGATGTTTGGTAATATTATGCTGGCCTCCTTCAGTTAACAAGCAAAGGGTCAGGAATATAGGTATGGCCTCATTCAAAGGGCAGAAGGCTAACATTGCTGCAAAATTCCTAAAGACTTGTTTAACACCTTTTTCTCCAATAGATGAAACCACTAACACAAAAATGGTGTTTCAAGGATTGCTTACATGGTTTCACTGTTTTAAAGACATGAATTTAAGTGCAATGGGAAACAATGGGATGATTATGAATGGAAAAATGTTGTTAAGTAGCTGGCCAAGCAGTGATATTATGGTATTCAGGGAAGCTTTTTTTTTCTTCTATCAAAGGTCTCCTTCAAAGGGTAATCTGAGGCTAGAATGCCCAAACTTAGAACAACCTCATCAAAGTGACAAGAAGATAGATTAAGCTTTGCTTCTGAAAGATATTTTTTGCAAATTAATATATAGAGACAGTATGTATGAGAAAAGTTTGGACACAATGATTCAAGTCCAAGAAATCATTCAAAGGATACACATTGCTTAGAAAGGCAGATGTCACAAGCAAGGCCACCTAGGGAAAGAGCAGTTGACTTGTCAACTTGAAGATGGCCTCCCTCACAAAAGGTAGAGGGTCAGTTCTCTTAAGGCTTTCAGCATGAAAATTACCTCATACAAATGGTTAAAGAGGTACTCAAACAAGTTTTAGTTTTATATCAAAGGACCCTCATCGGCAGATAAGGATAAAAGTCTCATTATGAGTCTGAAGGGATATTTTGAGGAAGCTGCAAAGGTGCTAGAATCCTCTATAAACAACAGTCCAAGTATTAGTTTTAACACTCCTTCCACTTCCTGTAAACAATATTTTTATGAATAAGTTTTCAAAGGTTAGAATCATCCTTGTGTTGATGAAGTCCTCTTCAAATAAAGGATCTTTTATAAAAGCTTCAGAGAAATACAGCTCAAGAAATGGTGAAACAGTGGTTAAAAAAATTTCTCGAATTAGAAACACACTTATTCAAAAGGAAATTTTTGTTTTAAAAGAGCGCAGAGGTCTTCAAAATGGCAAGGAATAGTGATTGATGTTTATATGACAAAAGGGCCTTTTTCAAACTCTGAACCCTCACAAAAGCAACTATAAAGATGTTTTAGCTTTTTGAATTAAAACAAAAAAGGTGGGAAGACCGTTTAAAAGTCCATTATGCATTTTCAAAGCCACGAGACAAGCGTCCATTAGCTGCTTGGTGGAGAAAACAACAGATTTCGGCATTTTTTAAGAGTTTTCAGGCCTCCAAGCCTATGCAGCGCACCTTTAAAAGCGCATGGCGTGCCTGTGAGCATAATTAAACAGGGTTCAGATAGTTGCGCGACATGCCTGTAGCGGCGCGCAGCGTGCCTGTGCGCGGGTTCAACCCCTGCCCGAAGGATGACCCGACACCCCTCACTACACATCGTTCTTTTCAGTGAATGTGCCGCTCCTATTTAAACATCCAAAACACCTTCAAAGAGTCTTGAGAGCTTCTGAATCAATCGAACAAGGGCAATAAGCATTATTTCAAGGTATTCTCCATTGCTTCTTGCTAGTTTTTGAAATCTTAAAGGGGTATTGTTGCCATTTTATCCAAGGAAGAAAAAGTGATAAAGAGGGTAGGGTTTTTGAGAAAAATCAAAGGTTTGTGTTGCTTTGATTGCCAAAGATTAGTACAGTGATAGGTAGGGTGATGTTAACAGTATTAAAGGACCTTAACTACCTTTAAGAATAGGGATAGCCCACAGTTAAAACAGGGAGCATATTTTTTTTAAAACTCAAAGGGGAAAACAGTGAGCATAATCTGAAGGCTTGGAAAATATAAAGACTTCCTTCTTGTGTTATGAAATAGAAAACCCTGTGTGGCCTCCATAATTCAAAAAACAGAGTATATTGAGAAGGTCTTTTAATTTAGTTGAAGGATGTTTTGTCTACCTTTGTGAAGAGCAGTAAACAACAAAATAACTTTTTTTGGGGGAAAGGTGTTTTTGTTTTTTTCAAAACACAAGAGCCCCTTCTTCACCAAGAAGCCACAAACACATATGTTCACAACCTTTGCCCAAGTACAGTGATAAATTGAATTTTTGTTTTTCATTTGACAAGCACTTGTTGATTGGCATCAAAGAGGATAAAACAGTGACTTATAAGGAGGACAGGGTGTGTTGTTGAGAAACCATTTCAAGGACCATTTGAGACAATTTTTTTTTGTCAAGCAGCTAAGAGTACCCATAAAAAAATGCCTTGCAAGAAAGACAGTAGAAGTGGCCTTCACAGGAGGTTTGAAACTGTTTCAACTGAAGAGGTAAATGCTCATCCATCAGTCCTATTTAACTTTCATGAATTTGGATGTCTAGAGTTTTGTCAAAGGGTGCAGGAGGTGAAAAGCTATCTCCCCTTGACACATATTTGTGCTTTGAGATTTCAAGGGAAACACTTTCAGCTGGCAGGCTTGGATTTCAAATTTTCTCCTAGATCCATTTCCAAGGCCACCAAAATCCCTTATGTCGGACAGAAGTGGTTTAAACAGAGCCACCTAGATTCATAACAATACAAGCCCTTTTTGAAACCAGAGCATAGATTTACATGCCCATCCATCTTTCCTTTCTCATATATGTTGATTAGTTATGCTCCCCTCATGCAGATAATCATGAAATACTTCACTTGCGAGGGAAGGTTCTCCTGGGTCTATGCTTACCATTTCTGGTTGCTCATGCATTTCACAAGAGCCAAATTGTTAAATCTCCCCTTCTTCCTCCATAGAAGTATTGAAAAAATGGCCTCCACTGTTCAGAAAAGACCTCCTTCTCATTAGTCAGCTTGCCTTTTCTATCATTCCCTCATCAAGGTTGTCATTATTCATCAGCTTGAGAAGAAGGGAATCTCTTGTGACACTTTCAATGCACATCTAGATTTTGCCATTGTTCCTTCATCCCATGCATCTCCTTCACCTTCCACTCACCATCCTTCGCCTTCTTCAAGTAAGCCCATTCCCAAGAAGCTCAAATTTCCCATGATTGAACAAGAATAAGAGCATGATGAGGAATAAAAGCATGATGAAGAAGAGCATGATGAGAATCAGCAACAACATGATGATGAACAGCAACAACATGATCATGAACAACAGCATAATGGAGAAGGGAAAAAAAGTGAAAAAGAGCACAGTGAGGAAGGGCAGCATGATGAGGAAGAGAAATATGATGAAGATGAACAGCAGCATGATGAAGAAGGGTAGAAAGGTGAAGAAAAACACAGTGATGATATACAACACAGTGATAAAGAGCAGTGCCATGAAAAAGAGCAAAACAGTGAGGAGGGAAATGATGAGGAAATTGAACAGTTTTATGAGGATATTGGTAGCCCTCACAATAGCAAAAAATATGACGATGAAGCCCAAAACATTGGGGAGACAGAGCCTCAAAGTCCTAAAGAAAGCAAGGAAAAGAGTAAAGAGGGCAGCCCTCAAAAAGACATGCAAGAGGATAGTCAAAGCATTCATGAAGAAACTCAAAACAGTGGCAAGGATGATGAGGGAAGTAGCAACGACAAAGAGCCAATAGAGCATGTGCTAGTTGCCTCTCCTAGGTAAGGGGCCAGGCTTTCTTCTCCAAAAGTGGCCAAGCCCCAGACATCAAGGAAAAGGGTGCCTCAAACTATAACTCCAAATGTCATTAGGGCCCTCCGAAGCAAGGGGAAACTTCCCAAGCAACCCATTGTCGAATTACCCAAGAGGAGGAAGACCACGAAGGCCACCCAAAGCAAGGGAAAGGAGAAAGAAGAAAGCAGCCATGAGAAGGAGAGGGAATTTGACATAATTCAAATCCAAAGTGATGATAGTGACAATGAGGCCCGAATCCTGGAGTCTCTCTTGATCAATAGAGAAAAACAAATTGATGCTTTGAGGACAGATCTAGAGAGGTCTGGAAACTTCAATCACTTTTTGAAAACACAAAATAAACAGATGAATATCCACATGGTGGTATATGAGACACGGGCCATCAAATATAAAAAAGAGGCCTCCAAGGCACAAGTTAAATTGGAAGAACTCATGGGCGAGTTGAATGATAGAGAAGATGAAGTCAGCCAAGAAGAAAGAGGCCAAGGACCATGGGACTCATAAGAGCCCTTGAGAAACAAAAGGAGGAAGAAGCTTCCCTTTTCCAATCTCTTCCTCTCACTACTTTGTTCACCCAAGAGATAGAGAAAAATCGACAAGCATGGCTCGAGAGGGTGAATGATCACTTGGAAAAGAAGTTGGAAAAGGCTAGTAGAGATTTGGATCTTCAAAGGAGGATGACCGGGCACTATAATAAGCTCAATCAGTTCGCCCGACGGAAATTGAAGGCCACACAAGAAAAACTCAAGGAAGCTCAAAAGAGGCGCCCGACACCAAAAATGAAGAAAGACACCTCAAAGCTCCAAATTTTGGCCTCATCTTCTCAGCATGTTTCTGAAAACCCTTGAGGGTCATGCTCGCCAAAATTGGGCGAAATTCAACAAGTTTTTGTTTTTTGTCATTTTTGGGTTTTTGACTAAAAATCATGGGCATTTCCATTTCTGTTAGGGGCATCTACTAAGAAATTTTTAGATCAATTGAATATGATTTTCTCCCCCAAAATGGTGAAAAACACTCACTTTTTCCACACTCTGCCCCGTTTATCAGCAAAGTCTATTTTTTGGGTTTTTACGCATAGGTTAGCTTTCGAAAGACTTCTAGTGATCAGTTTGGAGAAAAATAAGAATTTTCAAAAAATATACATTCATAGATTTCCAACGAGCTATCACAGGCCTCGTTCCAATATCGGGAAGGCATCCAAAAGTTACCTGCAAGACAAAGGACTTTCTGTTGATATATTTCTTAAGTATTTTTGTGAAAAATGTACTTTTCTAAAGTGACTTTTCCTCATGTGCGTTTAGCTATTTTTGGGAATGATTAGTTATGAAAAGTCAATATATTTTCCTTTTTTAGCATTTTTGAGATATTTTATTAGATATTTTGTGCCTTGGGCTTTGCAAAGCCTCAAGGACAAAATCAGATATTTTTGATGGGCCAATGAGATTGCAAGTTGCACTAGGAGGTTTTCCCTCATCTTGGCCTATATATTCCAAGAGAATTCATTGTAAATGAGGCTGAACTTGATGAATAGAAGCAATATATGGTTATACAAGCTTGGAAGAAACACTTGTCTCATGTATTGGATAGTTTCTCGAATGTTTTGGATGATGAAAGAGGACTGTTGTTGGATTCCATGACTTGATAAAATGGTATAATGTCCCTCTCTATTATGCTTCTTATTTTTCATTCATATATCATGTTCTTTCTTGCTATAAGATAGTAGAGAATAGATTTGAGACATGCCCTTGGAGGCACCTCAAATTTCCTGTTTCTTTATAGCTTCTATGTTTTCTTACTTCTTAGTCATATCAAAGACTCCTCGATTGTTCTTTGATAATTGAAGAAATTGTTTTCTTGTTTCATTTATGGTTTTATGCATGCTAAGTATGATTCACGATATGCCATGCTTACTCATGGTTATTCATAGCTCCATCTCTGAAACCTTTTTTTGATTGCTTGATTGTCATTTGTTGAACCAAGGAGGTCTTGTACTGATCTTGCCCTTTGCCTAAAACTATGCAATCTTGCTTTAAAGTGCCCAATAGCTTGAAATACTATGCTTAGTCATTTCCTCATAGCGATTTGAGTTGTTTTTTTTGTCTTAATTGTATTTCCCGAAAGTCTGATAGCAATTTCCTAAAGTTAGAGAGTCATATATCTCTATGTATTGCTTGAATGTTTATTTCTATGCATTGATTAGTTTATAGTTACATTTATCATGATTAATGGTTAGCCCTACCATGTTTATGTCAGCTATTGAACTATTTTATGTTTGAAATCCTTTGTTCTTCACAAATTTAGTGTCCATCCCACTCCATTTTACCCAAAGATCCATTTTACCTCGATCAAATCGGCCCTTCAACAACCTTGTATCACCATCTGAAAGCTTTCTTGACCTTTTCGACCCCATAGCCCTATTAATCTGACAATATTTTTATCTATCTTAATATTTGATCGGTTCATCCCTCACAAACCTAAAAACAAAACCAAAAACCTACTTCATAACTAGCCTAAAATCATAAACAAAAGAAGCAAACACATAGATATCCCTTACACAAATAGAGAGAGCCCTCTCTGAGTCCAGGAAGTCTAGGTCGTTGGACTCCAAATTTGGTTTGATGTTACCCTGTCACTTGGCTTGACAATCATCCAAATCACGGGACCCTAATAAAATCCATGTGCAAACCTTTATATTCCACATTTTACTTACTTTTTTACTCTTCAAACTTTGTAGCATTTAGCGTGTCGCATATCGCATTTTCCACAATTATAACTTACCACTTAAGCGCCCACAAATTATTTTGTGTAAGCTGCGATGTGGTTGGGCCCACCATAGCAGCTCCACCCCCACTTTTGGCCACTTGAAATACGTTTCGTATAATATGAAACCTCATACACTTACCACATAACCATTCGCCGCATGATACTTCCTCCCATGCAGTGGGCTCCACCATCCACGTCACCTCCTTTCACCCCACGCTTCACACTTCGTGAATATAATAGTTTACCTCTGCGCTTATAAATTAAAACTTACAGTTTGCGATTTGTGGCTGCGGTCGAGTCCCAATTCACTTCACGTCACTTCCCTCCTCATTCTTTGCACTTCACAATGTTTAGAGTTTATCTCTACTACTTTATGTTAAATTTTGTGATTTGCGATACGGGCAAGTCCCACCTTCCCTCCACATCACTTACCTCCCCCCTGTGCTTCGCACTTTGAGTTTTTTTTGTGTTTACCTCCTCTACACTTATAAAAAAGACTTAAATATTGTGACTTGTGATGTGGTTTTGTCCCACCATGCCTTACGCCATTTTCATCTAGTCTTCGCACATCGCATCACCGTTAAGCCCTCTGAATCTCTCCGTCACCTCCGCTTCAACCCCAAAGCATCTGACAGTTGTTAACAAATTTAAAACCCCCTCACACCCCCCTCGCCTTCTAACTTAATCCATGCAAGGAGGGGGGGTGAAATAGGTGGTATCCATTACCACTCACTCATCCACATTTCTTTTTCTTATCATTTCGCACCCACATTCTCTGATACCGCTTACCACTTAAGACCCCCTCTGAAATCGGGTTTCTAGTTTTCAAATATAGCAAGAGTTTTTGTTAGAGCACACAGTTACTTCTTATTCAATCCCTCCAGGAGCTCCCCAATAAAGAATTTAGTATGGACAACACAACCGACTGTTTCACAACGGGAAGTTGAAATCATGTGAGTGAGGGAGTGGAGGATTCCGAACAGCAGATGTAATTACATGATGAAGTCCATATCAATCACCGGTTCTTAGCCACTTCTCGCCATTCCTATGAATATTCTGTAATTTTTCCTCCCTGGCTAACTGTTTCGTTTCTTTTTACTATTAAGATAATGATGTTTTGCTGGTAAAATCCTGATTTTACCTAATTCTGTTATGATTTTTCTATTGCAGGAGTTATTTCTTGATGCATGCTCCAATATTTTGTTAGGATATTTTGGTTTCACCTAGGTGGGTCAATCATGACAGAATATTCGATCGTAAGCCCTCAAGGAGAACAATATATGTAGTGAGTTCTAAGATGAAAGACAATTTCAGGAATTTTGAATAATTTTGCTGTAGTTTTGTATGATCATGCTCCTTGTGCCCCGAGACACATATTTGGGAGAGATGTTTAAACTTAATATGAATACAGAGCTAATATTTGGATTCCAAATGGAACAATGAGTATTATGTATATGTTTCCTTATGTTATCAGTAATCTCCTTTTTATGTGTAATCATCTTCCCTGCTATTCTCCTTTGATGGTTCATGTAATGTATCTATCGGTGGTCTGCAATTTTATTCATGAATTCGTGTTTGCATAACTCTTAGGTGTTAACGCTCATTTATTAATCTTTCTGCACTCCCTTAGTTCGTGTTGTTGGCATGTGATTTGGAAGATTGGCATACCAAATGACAAGGCAACATGGAACCAATCTTTAGAGTTGTAGGACCTAACCTTCCTAGACTTAGAGAGGGATCTCTCAGGTTGTTTTGCAAAGGATATGTGCTTGTTTGCTTTTAAGGGTTGATTTTAGGCTAGTTATTAAGTAAAGGTTTGTTTGATTGTTTTGGTTGGACATAATGATCAAAGAGCATAAATAGAATGGGAAATCTCTAAGTCTTTGGGCAATGCAGTCAAATGGAAGTCATGATGAGTATATAAAAGGATCGGGGAGTATCATAGGGAAAATATAACCTGGCCAGTGGATCTTCAATTTTTTTGGAATAATAAGGTGAACATTAAGGATAAGAATGAAAATTAGGACAAAGAGAAATTAAGAATTATTTATCATGTTCTTTAAACAAGAGACATGTTTCAAGGTAACTGTTCTGAAGTGAACCAAAGGACGGGGCAAACCATAGAATTCTTTGGACAAAATTTTAATAAGCAACCTTTCAGACAACAAAATATAAATCAAAAGACTAATTTCAGATAAGAAAACATATAAGATAAACAATAAGAGTAGCCTAAGATCAAATAGAAATAATCTAATCTGCTTTTGACCAACTCTCTAAGGATGTTCAAAGAAAATTTTTAAAGGCAGACCAAAGGACAGGGAACACCATAGACTTCCTTGGTTTAGAATCTACTAAGCATACTTTAAATAATTTTCAGAAACAATTCTCAAGTCGTACTCAAAGGAGCATGGACTCACCACTTAGTTTCTTGGTTTCACACTATTGAAGTCATTCCTTAAAACAATCTCTCAAGCCGTACTCAAAGGAACATAGACTTACCAAAATAGAAACTCCTTGGTTATACTCTATTGAATCATTTCTAAAATAAAAATCTAGATAGAACTGAAGGGCAATTAAGAATCCTCGAATCAGACCTTGCAGAAGAAAACATTTAGACAGTGAAGAGTAAAAAGAACTAAGGTGCTTTCGAAAGACATTTCTTGGCCTAAAACCTTTACTCTACTGTAACAAAGAAAAATGAAAACATAATGAGAATAGGAAATAACAATAACAGATAGAAGCACTTCACCAATAGCCAAGCTCAGGGATCCAGTGATATAGCCTCCTCCATCAACAAACAAATCAGGGCATCCACAATGTTAGCCACCTATAAACTTTTTCACATCAAATGGTGGCTAAATCATTTTTGAAGCCTTCAAGAAACAAGTTTTATTGCAAAAATTGTTAATTCTTGAAGTCTTGTGAAGAAATCATGTCTTTTGATTAAATCTTCACTGTTGCTTCCCTTTTAAACTCATAAATTATGTTGTTTTCATGAGAAAAGACTGTTGCAAAAATCCCCATTTTTCTCTCATTTTACTCATTTTTCCCTTCATCATTAACCTTCATTTTTTTCTATTTTTACCATACAGTTCCTCTATTTTTCATGTATTCCATTCCTTCCTTCATAAAACCCCTTTTATAAGGTTTAAAAGTCATTTTTAAACCTTACCAAAAACCCCCAAATCCATTAAAAAACCTTGAAAAAATCATAAAAAATATTCTTTTTAGCCACAGGCCTAAGCCCCTTTGGGCTAAGTCCTAAACCACTTCCCCACATATACCCATGCCCTAGAACTAGGCGCTAAACCCATCAGGTGCTTATCGCATCGGAAACTTTTCAATGAGCACAGATCTTTTTGTGTTATAAAAACCCGATGTCGATGAACCCCTTTTGTTTTATAAGCCTTGATCCCTTTTCTGCTTCATATAACCCAAGAGCCCGCATCAGGTGCTTAAACTTGTGAATAAACATTTCCCCATCATTTTTTCCCTTTGTAAAATCATAAAAACATTTTTTCATATGTTTTATATAAAACCCGCCAATGCAATGTTTTTTTTAATGAAAAGGACCATCGATCTAAAAAGCTGATCGACATTCAATAGGATCTCGCATCAGAGATTTTCTAAATGGGTAGATTGAAAAGGCCCCTCCATCATTTCTGATTCTGTCGAGCCCTGTTTTATAAAACCCCTGCCCTTCGATTCTTTCCATATACCCCGAGGCCCCACAAATGGGTGCTATGTCATAAATAAAACCTCGCCCCGAAGTCAAAAACCTTTGTATTCCATTAGAATTTTTATTTTTTATGTTATAACATGGCCCGCCAATCCTTGGTCGAAGCCCTTCTCCACCGTTAATCTTGAGCCAATCAACGGCCAACGCAATATCGCATTGGGAGATTTCCATTGGCGCTTTAGATATTTTATTCCCCCCTCCCCAATTGGCCTCCTCCGATACATTCTCCACCGTCGATCTGATCTGTATATCATCGATCTACGTTCAATCGCATTGGCACCCATTCAACCTTTTCCCCCACTGATCGCAAAGCTCGGATTACATCTGGGCCATCCATGTGTCAAGATCCAATGGTACAGATATTTCCTCTCCACCTTGGTTAAAATCCATACACCTCGCTTTATAATGTTCTTCGGCCGAATCTCAGCCATTGATATCTGCAAATCAACGACCCATATTAACCCATTCTCCACCTCATATATTAATCCATTCAACCCCAGATCAGATCTCAGCCATCCAAATCCGGATCCAATGGCTCAGATTAAAACCGCTCATGCTCTGCCCCACTTGTTATCTCCCGAGCACCTATCCTTTATCGTGCTCTTTTTACAGCCGTCAGATCTAAGACCTCAGATCTGACGGTAGATACGATTTTTCATGTAAATTCATGCCCAAAGGTTAATTATCCAAGAGCTATGTGATATAAGTTGTTTTGAAATCCCACGTGTCGGCTGGGAACGCATATCGCGTTCAAAAAGGTGAAACCACCTTTATCCCATTTTGTTGCGCGATACTGCCAGTTTCTCAAGCCGAAACACCCCTTCCCATTTACACTGTGTTTTATCACGTTCATTCCCTACCGTTGATATCTATAGATCAACGGCTCATATTCGATCTGAGCATTACACTATCGCCCTCTACCATACACCAAGGGATTTCACGATCAACCACAACCGTTGATATCTGAGGCCTATCTAATCTAACGGTTCAGGATCATCTGCGAAACCCCAATTTTCCTCTGTGCCTTTTTCATTGTTGATTAAGGTTTTAACCCCATTTATTTGTATTTTCCACCATTTCATAAAATTATGTGACCCCTTCACATTATGTTTCCCTGCTTGATAAATACCATCGATCAACACCAATCTATGGCCCGGATTTCATCTCCCACCATTTGATTCCAATTGCCTCCCTTCTAATCTCTGCAAGCAAAAATCCACCATTGGATTCTCTCATCCAACGGCCACGACCTAACCACCACCTCTGAAGCAGTATAACCCAAAATATGTAGGATTTTATTAATTTTTCTTGTATTGTGAAGATTTCAAAGGTTTTTCAAATATTTTAAAAGGAGAATTAAAAGATGAGGGTGACAACCCTCCAGGCTTTTGTTTATCAAAAATATTTTTCCACAGGGTTGCCCATCAATGTTTGTTGGTGCCTCATGAATGCCGGCAACACTATAAAGCCCCTATAGCGCCTGCACATCAACAAGACATAGAAAAATTAAAAAAAATAATGAATATCAGTGTTGAAGACCTAACCACAGCATAACTGAAGATTTGAAGATTGTTTTCACAGTTTTAATGGATTACGGCTAAGATCGACAATCAAAAGCCTAATCCACTAAATTAAACACAGTTAAAGAAAAGAAAGACAGAATTAGGATGAATTAAGCCTGACACATAAAGTTAAAGCAAAATTAACAGTGTTTAAAGAAAAATCAAAAATATCTACCAGACAGAAAGGGCCTCCACTGCCACATCAAAGGCTAATTGAATCCTCTCAGCTACTAGAATGCCACCTACTGCCTCAAAGCATTCAAAATAGGCTAGGTAATGACCAAAATAGAGAATATCTACCTCAATAGATCCGAACAATTATTCCAAGCCGAAGACACTTATTGCAAAATATCAGCAGAGTTATTACATCGATGACACAAAGCCTTAAAAGTCAACAAAAGCTTCCAGCAAGCTTAATACTTAATGTAAAAAAATTAATACAGATGAAATATCTGTAAAATTCTCCATAGAGCCCCTCAAAGGCTGAGAAGCATTAAAACTGTATTAATTGTGCCCATAGATCTTTTCTCTCTTCGACCTCCTCATTTTCCTATAAAATCTTCTTGAGGAGCTCATTGTAAAGTGTTGGTTGCAGAACTTTGAAATATACTTGTGCTTGAAACTTCTACCTATAAATAGTGTTCAAAGGCTCTTGAAGCTCTATTTGTGACTAAATAGGTTAGGCTGAGAAGTGAAGATGATTGCTGAACTGAAACGTTGGACTTGAATAATGTAACTCGATTGACATCAATATACAAGTTGTTTCTTGGGATCTTGATCTATATCACTAGTGAAGTGCTTCTTTCTATGTTATTTTTTTTCTTTCATGTATGCCATATTTTCCATTATTCTCTAATAAAGAAAAACAAGCATAGAGTTAGGATTTACTATTTAAATTTACCCTTCTCTAACTGATAAGCTTTATCTCAATGTTTTCCTCTAAATTGTTTATTTAAGAACGATTCAATATAGTTCAAGCAATTAGGAATACTGGCATTCCCTCGTCCTACTATTTGCTTTAAACATTGTTCTTGAATGTTATTTTCATTATTTTCTTATTAAAGTTAGACTAGAAGAGTGATGGTTTGCCCTGTTTCTAGTTTCTTTCTCCAAAGGTAATTCTGAAAGTTTCCCTAAGTATATGCTGAAAGCAGTCTAGATTTAAAAGTATCTTAATTGATCTTAGGTTGTGCTTTGTTTTTCTTATCTATTTTCATCCTTTTTGAAAGTAATTATGAGGATTACTGGATTGTTTGTCTATTGAGTCAACTTTAATACAAGCTTGTCCAAAGAGGTTTATGGTGAGCCCTGCCCTTTGGTTGGTTTTAAACAATTACTTAAAAGGATTTTCTTGTTTGGACAGACTGATTGATCCTAGTTGAAACAATTTTATGTTTCCACCCCTTCAACATTTTTATTGTTTCCATTCCATCATTTAATCTCAAAGATCTTGTGATATAGATGACTTGCCCCTTGTACCACTCTTGAAATTTTTTCAAAATTAAACCTTTTTATGACTCCATAGCCCAATGGAATAAAAACCAGCGTTATATCTATCTTTTTAGCCAAAGCTTGTTTTGATTGCTTGCAGCTTCACACCTTTGAAACTTTTTCCATTTAGGACTTTCCACTCAACTAATAATCATGCTAAACCATCCAAAAACAAAAAAAAAAACCTTCTATCTTAATAACTAGCCTAATATCATACCCAAAAAACTTAAAGATAAATCAATATTTGCACTTATTGGAGAGATCCCTCTCTAGATTCAGGAGGGCTAGATCCTAGAATCGCAAAGTGATTCAAGTGTTCTCTCTGTAGTTTTTATTTGAAAATCTTACAAATTACAGGGAGCTAACATTTCTAGCGACTCCACTGGGGAGTTCTGAGTGATTTTCATTATAGATAATCATTGGATAATCAGAAACCCCTTTCTCAAGAAAATTTTCTATATTAGCCAGTTGAGCCACCAAAAACTAACATTTCTGGACTCCACTGGGGATTTCTGAGTAATTTTTTCATTTCAAGGTAATCATAAGATATCAAAAAACAATTTCAAAGAATATTTGGCATATTTTCCAGTTGAGCCACCAGAACTAACATTTCTAGCGACTCCGCTGGGGAATTTGAGTCATTTTCATCTTAAATATTCTTAAGACTCAGAGCACCCATAATCTATTTAGATTGGTATTCATAACAAACTGGTGGTGGAACCATAAAACATTTTACCTCCTTAGGAGCTAAAAAAATTCCACCTGGCGACTCCACACTCTGAAACTCCCAAAAGACCAAATGACTCCATTGGTAGAAGACCTTGAACTGATTAAACAGACATAGTGACCTCTTTTTCTGACTTACAAACATGGATTTAGATATAGACCTAGATGACAAACATATGGTCATGATGGAAAAATTGATGTACATGCTTGGAAGAAGGGTGGATAGGTTTATGGCTAATCTAAATGATGGTGATCCAAGACATCATATCCCTTTCCCTTAGAAAATGCAAACTCTTCCACTACAATACATGTATGATGAGAAAGATTATAGTGAAAACCATCAAGAAAAATTTCTAATCATGATGGAAAAGATGATGTATATGCTTGGGAAGAGAATGGATAGGTTGATGGTAATATTAATATTGATGATCTAGAGCAAGCTATGCTTTCCCCTAACCAAATGCAAGCCCAATCACCTCAAGATCAAGACAGTGACCAAGATGTGTATTATGATCAACACCTTATGGAACATGATGAGAAAACTTACAAAGGAAGCAATGAAGAAGGTTTTCAAGAAATTTTTGATTTCCTTCCTATGTCTTGTACTATGCTGATAAGTGATCTTCACAATCAAATTGCAAATACTAATAGTGAGCATTGCTTCGAGAAAACAATAGAAAATATTCAAATTTTCCCTGCAAGCACAAGACAAGATCTCCTAGAAGAGGCACAATAAAACATCCAACCTCATAATCATCCTTTACAAGAGACAGAGGACTGCTGTTATTTTGTTCAAAGGGATATATAAATATTTTCCCCGTTGACAGAAGAAGAGATAGATCAGACTATTAATAAACAATCAGTCTCTGATACTTATTGCAAAACAAATACTCTTGCTGATTCACGTAGAGAACTTTGTTGCAAAGATGCAATAAGTTATTTTGTTGGTCATAAGAAACATGGTAGCTCTATTTATGTTTATACTTAAGGAAAAATCTCTCCTTTAACAAAAGAACAAATTGATCAAATACTAAACAAACAGCTACCCTCTAAACCATCATCTCAACTAGACAGTCACGAACATGGTGCCTTTTCCATAAAACAATCCAACGGAACTCAAGACAAAGAGGATAGTAAGGAAATTAATGATGATGCTGAAACTAGTCCTCTTTGGAATATGAATTTCGATGGGTTATGTACTAAAACTAATGCAGGCACATGAATATGGCTTTACAATACAGAAAGAAATTATTCTAAAGCTTATTCATATAAATTGAACTTTCAATGAATAACTGACATAGTAGAGTATGAGGCACTCCTCTTAGGGCTACATTTATTGAAGAAATTAGGAGCCCAGAATATAACAGTTCACGGAAACGTAGAATTGGTAATTAGGCAAGTGAAAGAAGAATGCGTGGTTAAACATCCTAGACTTAGAGCCTATAAGGATGATGCTATGGATTTATTAAAATATTTCAAATAATTCCAACTTATCCTCGTTCCTAAAGACCAAAAGAGTTTTGTTGGTGGATTAGCCCTTGTGGCTAGTACATATCTAAGACCTTGGGAGAGCAAGCAATATACAATTCAAGAAAAATTCAGACCAGTTGTCCCAAATAATAAAATATACTAGAAAAACTTTGAAGGAGAAAAACAAATAGGAGACTATCCTACTAAGGATATACCATCTTTCGAGAAGAGACTTCTCCCATCATTGATATCAATATGCCATTCAAAGAACCTGAATTTATATCAGAGGTAAGCATAGATTTAGAGAAAGAAGAAATTTCACTGCTTCCTATTTTGCAAGTTAAGGATGATGATACTTCCAAGCCACATACTGACAATGAAGTCTTCAAAGCTGAAGTCTTGGAAGCAAATAATCTACCAATTGTGGAGGACCAAAAAGAAGAGAATCTTCATCTTTTCTTTGTTGATTCTTTGGAAGAGTGTGTGGAAGCCCCAACTAGATCAAATTATCAAGTATGGATCCTTTGCAAGAGCCAAATGCCTGAAAGGCTGTAACCTTCTGTGATAGTCTTGGTTTTGAAGATTAATCTTCATAATGTACTATGGATACCCTTGACAAGCAGCCAAAGTTTCTTCTTCTTTTTTACACTAATCAACTGGCTACATTGGCACTTTTGTATCATATGATGATGTAAATACTCTAAGTTAGAATAGGTTAGATAGGAATGTTAATGAAGCTTAGTTTTGAGCAATTAGATAGTTGTTTATTTTTGTCTCCGAAGGAAAATAAAAAATACAAAAACAGTGAAAGAAAGAAAAGAGGGAAGATTGTAAAAACAATAAAGGTACAACCCCATACCAAAAAAGAGAAATAAATTCTTAAAGTGTGCAAGCTAAAATTCCACTCCTGAAAAACACACTTCTAGTTAGTCATACAACCTAATCATGAATAATTAGTTTTAAATTGGTTGCTGATAGGTTAGTGAATTCAATTTTCCAAACAGCTTAATCTTGGCTTATCAGTTAGGTAGATTACGATAGAAATTAAAGGTTCAAACAAGCTCAAAATCTGAACCTTAGTTTTTAAGAGAAGAATGAATCCCATTTGTTTTAAATTTTGAGTCAAAAATAGAAGCAAACTGGTTCAAATCAACTCAAAATCTGAACCAGACAACAAGGAAAATCAGCTCGAATAAACTCAAAAATCAGAGATGAAAAAAAGAGAAGGTCGTGCTTAGAACTTTCAGATCTTAAGCCTTCCATTTTGATTTATTTTTCTGCAAAATACTTATCTATGTGCAGCTTTTTTTTATGCCATAGATCAGCAACAAGTTAGATTATTCAATCCTAACTTGTATTCTTTTAAATTTCTGTCTTAGAAATTAGTGAATAAAAATCTATTAGACTGTTTAATCCTAACAGATTAGTAGCTAGGTAGAGAAGCTTATGAACTCAACTGTTTAATCTGAGTTCATGGAGAAATAAGAAGTAGAATTAGATTAGTTTTTTTATTTCAAAATAAAAAATGTTGTAAGAGAGTTTTCCAATCCAAGAGCACTCTCAAAGAAGAAAAAATGTTAGATCAGTAGGATTGGGTAGGTAGAAAGCTTGTGTTGATGAAGTTCCATTGACTTTTCATGGTTGCTAACATTTTCAGAGCAAAAGAAGATCATCCAAGTGAAGAAGGTTGCAGCCCAATGGATGAGGCACTGATCATCCCTTAGAGAATGCAAGTATGAAGTTCTTGATGCCTTCAGGAAGGCACCATCCCCATGTGGAGCCACTGTTAGCCACCTATAAAATTTGTCATATCAAATGGTGGCTAAATCATTTTTGAAGCCTTCAAGAAAAAAAATTTATTGCAAAAATTGTTAATTCTTGAAGTCTTGTGAAGACATCATGTCTTTTGATTAAATCTTCATTGTTGTTTCCCTTTTAAACTCAGAAATTCTATTGTTTTCATGAAGAAAAGGCTGCTGCAAAAATCCCCATTTTTCTCTCATTTTACTCATTTTTTCCTTCATCATTAACCTTCATTTTGTTCTCTTTTTCCCACACACTTCCTCTATTTTTCATTTATTTCCTTCCTTCCTTCATAAAACCCCTTTTATAAGGTTTAAAACTCATTTTTAAACCTTACCGAAAACCCCCAAATCCATTAAAAAACCTTGAAAAAATCATAAAAAATAGTCTTTTTAGCCACAGGCCTAAGCCCCTTTGGGCTAAGTCCTAAACCACTTCCCCACATATACCCACACCCTAGAACCAAGCGCTAAACCCATCAGGCGCTTATCGCATCAGAAAATTTTCGATGAGTGCAGGTCTTTTTGTGTTATAAAAACCCGATGTCGATGATCCCCTTTTGTTTTATAAGCCCCGATCCCTTTTCTGCCTCATATAACCCAAGAGTCTGCATCAGGCGCTTAAACTTGTGAATAAACCTTTACCGATCATGTTTTTCCTTTCTAAATTCATAAAAACCCTTTTTCTTATGTTTTATATAAAACCCGTCGGTGCAATGATTTTTTTAATGAAAAGGACCGTCAATCTAAAAAGCCGATTGATGGTCAACAAGATCTCGCATCGAAGATTTTCTAAATGGGTAGATTGAAAAGGCCCCTCCATCGTTTCTGATTCCAATGAGACCCATTGTATGAAACACCCCCCCCCCCCCCCCCTTTGCTTCTTCTTTCCATATACCCTCAGGCCCAACAGACGGGCGCTAAGTCATAAATAAACCCCGCCCCGAAGCCAAAAACCTTTGTATTCCATTAAAATGTTTATTTTTTATGTTATAACGTGACCCGCTAATCATTGGTCTGAGCCCTTCTCCACCTTTAATCATGAGCCAATCAACGGCCAGCGCAATCTCGCATCGGGAGATTTCCACTGGCGCGTTAAATATTTTATTCACCCCCCCCCCGATTGGCCTCCTATGATACATTCTTCGCCGTCGATCTGATCTACAAATCGATGGTCTACGTTCAATCACACCAGCGCCCATTCAACCTTTTCCCCTGATGATCGCAAAGCTCTGATTACATCTAGGCCGCCCACGTGTCAAGATCCGACAGTCTAGATCTTTCCTCGCCACCTTGGTTAAAATCCATACACCCCGCTTTATAATGTTCTTTGGCCGAATCTCAACTGTTGATATTTGTAGATCAATGACCCATATTAACCCATTCTCTTCCTCATATATTAATCCATTCAACCCCAGATCAGATCTCAGCCGTCCAAATCCGGATCCAATGGCTCAGATTAAAAACGCTCATGCTCTGCCCCACTTGTTATCTCCTGAGCACCTGTCCTTTATCATGCTCTTTTTACAACCGTCAAATCTAAGACCCCAGATCTGATGGTAGACGCGCGTTTTAATGTAAATTCATGCCCGAAGGTTAATTATCCAAGAGCTACACGATATAAGTGGTTTTGAAAGGCCACGTGTCGGCCAAGAATGCATATCGCGTTCAAAAAGGTGAAACCACCTTTCTCTCATTTTGCTGCGCGATACTGCAGGTTTCTCAAGCCGAAACCACCCTACCCATTTACACCATGTTTTATCGTGTTAATTCCCCACAGTTGATCTCTGCAGATCAACGGCTCATATTCGATCTGAGCATTACACTATCACCCTTTGCCATACAACAAGTGATTTCACGATCAACCACAATCGTTGATTTCTAAGGCCTATCTGATCTAACGGTTCAGGATCATCCACAAAAACCCAATTTTCCTCCATGCCTTTTTCATTGCTGATTAAAGTTTTAACTCCATTTATTTTTATTTTCCACCATTTCATAAAATTATGTGACCCCTTCACATTATGTTTCCCCGGTTGATCTCGACCATCGATCAACACCGATCTACAGCCCGGATTTAATCTCCCACCGTTTGATTCCAACCGCCTCCCTTCTAATCTCTGCAATAAAATCTCCACCGTTGGATGCTCTCATCCAATGGCCATGACCTAACCACCACCTCTGAAGCAGTTTGACCCAAAATACACAGGATTTTATTAATTTTTCTTGTATTGTGCAAATTTCAAAGGTTTTTCAAATATTTTAAAAGGAGAATTAAAAGTCGAGGGTGACAACCCTCCAGGCTTTTGTTTATCAAAAATATTTTTCCACAAGATTTCCCATCAACGTTTTCTGGTGCCTCATGAATTCTGAAAAAAATATAAAGCCCCTGCAGCACCTGCACATCAACAAGACACAGAAAAATTAAAACAAATAAAGAGTATCAGTGTTGAAGACCTAACCACAACAGAACTGAAGATTTGAAGATTGTTTTCACAGCTTTAATGGATTACCGATAAGATCGACAATCAAAAGCCTAATCCACTAAATTAAACACATTTAAAGAACAGAAAGACAGAATTAGGTTGAATTAAGCCTGACACATAGAGTTAAAGCAAAATTAATAGTGTTTAAAGAAAAATAAAAAATATCTATCAGACAGAAAGAGCCTCCAGTGCCACATCAGAGGCTAATTGAATCCTCTCAGCTACTAGAATGCCACCTACTACCTCAAAGAATTCAACAGAGGCTGGGTAATGACCAGAATAGAGCATATCTACCTCAATACAGCTAAACAGTTATTCCAAGCCAAAGACACTTATTGCAAAATATCAGCAGAGTTATTACATCGATGACACAGAGCTTTAAAAGTCAACAAAAGCTTCAAGCAAGCTTAATACTTAATGTAAAAAAAATAATACAGAGGAAATATCTGTAAAATTCTCCATTAAGCCCCTCAAAGTCCGAGAAGCATTAAAACTGTATTAATTGTGCCCATAGATATTTTCTCTCTTCGACCTCCTCATTTTCCTATAAAATCTTCTTGAGGAGCTCATTGTAAAGTGTTGGTTGCAGAACTTTGAAATATAATTTTGCTCGAAACTTCTACTTGTAAATAGTGTTAAAATGCTCTTGAAGCTCTGTTTGTGATTAAATAAGTTAGGCTAAGAGGTGAAGATGATTGTTGTACTGAAACATTGGACTTGAAGAATGTAACTGAATTAACATCAATATACAAGCTGTTTCCTGGGATCCTGGTCTATATCACTGGTGAAGTGCTTCTTTCTATGTTATTGTTTTTCCTTTCATGTATGCCATATTTTCCATTATTCTCTGATAAATAACAACAAGCATAGAGTTAGGATTTACTGTTTACAGTACCCTTCTCTGAATGATAAGATTTATCTCAATGTTTTCCTCTAATTCGTTTATTTAAGAATGATTCAATACAGTTCAAGTAGTTAGGAATGCTAGTGTTCCCTCGTCCTACTGTTTTCTTTAAACATTGTTCTTGAATGTTTTTTTCATTATTTTCTTATTAAAGTTATACGAGAAGAGTGATGGTTTTCCCTGTTTCTAGTTTCTTTCTCCAAAGGTAATTCTGAAAGTTTCCCTAAGTATATGTTGAAAGCAGTCTAGATTTAAATGTATCTTAACTGATCTTAGGTTGTGATTTGTTTTTCTTATTTGTTTTCATCCTTTCTGAAAGTAATTATGAGGATTATTGGATTGCTTGTCTGTTGAGTCAACTTTAATATGAGCTTGTCCAAAGATTTTTATGGTGAGCCCTGCCCTTTGGTTGGTTTTAAACAGTTACTTAAAAGGATTTTCTTGTTTGGACAGACTGATTGATCCTAGTTGAAACAATTGTCTATTTCCACCCCTTCAACATTTTTATTCTTTCCATTCCATCATTTAATCTCAAAGATCTTGTGATATAGATAACTTTCCCCTTGGACCACTCTTGAAATTGTTGCACAATTAAACCCTTTTATGACTCCATAGCCCAATGGACTAAAAACCAGTGTTATATCTATCTTTTTAGCCAAAGCTTGTTCTGATTGCTTGCAACTTCACACCTTTGAAACTATTTCCATTTAGGACTTTCCACTCAACTAATAATCATGCTCAACCATCCAAAAACAAACAGAAACCTTCGCTCTTAATAACTAGCCTAATATCATACCCAAAAACCTTAAAGATAAATCAATCTTTGCACTTATTGGAGAGATCCCTCTCCGGATTCGGGAGGGCTAGATCCTAGAATCCCAAAGTGGTTCAAGTGTTCTCTCTGCAATTTGTATTTTCCAATCTTGCAAATTACAGGGAGCTAACACACAAGATCCAAGACATAAATTTTCCTTGAACTTCCAAGAGACTATGTATTACTTCAGAGAGTCATCAAATGTCAACAATATAATGAGTTCAAATGTAGTATTTATACTACAAATGAGGAGGTGAGGTTAAGATATGGTTTGGGTATCATTTATTAAAGAGTAGGTGAATTTTTGACCTTGAAAACCATGCAAGGTATAAGGTAGAAATATCTGCAGATACTTCTCTGTTTTAATAACTCTGTCTTAACTTTCTAAGGAAAAATAGGTGGAGAGTTTGACTTTAAGGCCTATTTTTAACTATTACAATAACTTCCCTGACAGATAAAATATATTCTGAATGTGTAATAACTCGCAATTTCCTTTATGGATAGAAAGCATGCAGTAGGTGGCAATCTGATATTTTTGGAGGAGTAACTGCTTCCTTGTTGAGTTATTCGAGGCTTCCTTTAGGTTTATTTGTTTTTTTTTTAATCATCAAACTCAGTAGTTAGGCCTTTGAGCCTTGATTTTCTTTGATAATCTGTCTTACTGCCTTTATCCTTTATTTTTCTTTATGACTGTCTTATTTTCTTATCCTTTATGTTAAAACCTTTTTCTTTTCATATTTAGTCACAGTATTTAAAGGCTAATCTTCTGCTTTATCTTTTGATCTATAATTAGCCCTTTTGGTCCTTCTGCTATTCTTAGTTTGTTGTTTCTCTGATATTTTTTGCTTTCTATGTGCAGCGATGCGGTCTTCATGTTTTAGAGGGTTTTGTAACCCATCGATGATCATGATTCATTATGGGTATAACTCTATGCAAAACCTCCTGGCCCTTTTAATGAAAATTCTCCTTATGGATCATCATCCAGAGGATATTTTACCATTGGAATGCCTTTGTGGGGATTACCGCCATTAAAACCTGCAAACACACAAACTCATATTAGTTTGAAGCCTGCGGAAGTGGGTAAAACTACCTTTTCAGGGTTTAGAGCTGTTGGGGGCTGTATGCAAAGGAGGAGAATGTGCAGAGGAAAAGGTTCCAGAGGTGGAACCATGGTGGATAGGTGAAGAATTTCAAATTTTGGCAGGAGGGGGAGAAAGGTGGTTTTGGAAAAACATAGTGGTTTATCGTGCGGTCATTAGGTGGTAAGTGGTTTTGAGCAGAGGCCGCGCGATTCCACTGGGCGATTGCCGCGTGTCCAGGACGAAACTGCCCATTTCACGTGGGTTGTGGTTGTTAAACCCTATTGCAAAAAACCTGCGCAATATCGGACCTGAGCCGTCAGATCTTGTGAAGTGAGATCAACGGTGCGGGAGGCTTCTTGGACTGAGGCGTAAATTTGGGAGGTGGGGCCCAGGACAGGTGGCGTGGTAGTTTTGTCGTCTTGCGGGGCTGGGTTATATGTGGGGTCTAGGTAGGAGATGGTATGATCATTGGATCAGGGCCCAATGCCTTTGATCAATGGTTGAGGTGTTTTGGGAGAAAACAAGAAGGCGGGATGAAGTAGACGGGGCCCACCTCAATACTTTTTAAATTTTGGGGGTTTTAATAAGGTTTTGAGGGTGTATAAGGATAGAAGGGTGGAGGTGTAATTTATAGGAGAGGGGGCTAATAATAAGAAAATTTTTGGCCTTATGAGGTAAGGGGCGAAGGTTTTAAGCCGAAAGGGGCTTAAGGGCATGTTTTGTGAGAAAAAGTGTTTTTAGCATAAAAACATAGTTTCTATGGAAATGTAAAGGGTCTGATGGGCTAGAAGTAAACTTTAAACAATGTAAAAAGTGTTTTTACATTGTTTAAGGGCCTTTTAGAAGAAAATGATGAATAACAGAGGTTATGAGTGGTTTTTAGAGGGGAAGAAGAGATTGAATGAGGGTGTAAGTGAGGTGATGAAATTAGGGAAACATTCCTAAAAAATGGAGTTTTCTTTGCAGCAGGGTAAACTTTCAGAGGGAAAAAGATAAGTTTATTTAGAAGAATAGTCAGGTTTAGGATGATGAAGGTAGTGAGATTTCTAGAGCTCACAGTGTTTCTTCAAACATTTTTTCCAGAAATCTAGGCTTTACAACTTAGTCATCTTTTGATATCAGAAAAATTACTAATGACTAATAGTGACTCAACTTGGGGAGGGAAGCTTTCATTTTCAAGGTGTCTAGAACCTTAGTTTATCAAATCTTTGAGTTTTAGCAGACCAGTACCTTATCTGTTGGGAAGATTTCCCTTCTTTTTTACTTGCTGATATTGCTTTGGAATGACAAGTATTAACAATCTGCAACATGTGATTTCCTTTGACTTCATTTCTACCTACCCAATCCTTCTTGTTCTAACATTTTTTCTTCTTTGAGTGCATTTGAATTGGAAACTCTTGACATTTTTATTTTTGAAAACAGAAATGAACTATCTAATCCTATCCTTATTTCTTCCAAGAATTCAAATTAAACTGTTGAACTCTTTTATTTTCTACCTACGCTACTTGACTTCCAAGATTAAGCTGTTTGACATCCTTGATTCTCTATCTAATGACATGAAATTTAAAGCATGGTTCAAATCAGGATTGGACAGTCTGATTCACCATGGTTGTGGCATTGAAACAAGATGCACACAAACTTTATTTGCATAAAAGTAAATTTAGAAATATAAGGTTGTGATTTTTCATTAGTAATGCATCCTTATCTATCTCTTTGGTTCTGTTTTGAGCATGTGGAACCAGGATCTTTGCATTTCCCTAATATATCATTCTTGATAAGTCAAGTCTGAAATAATATTAATAATCTTTGTTTCTACTAAATTATCAACATAAATTTAAAGCATGTTTAGCCATGATTAGGCTAGATGGTTGAGCAAGATATCATTTTGAATCAGCAGTGGCATTTAGACTTAAATTTTTAGCAGTATTGTTTTTTGTTTATGGGGATGTACCTCTTTTGATTTTCCCTCTTTTTTCTTTTCTTTTCTTTCATTTTTTTTGTATTTTTTTTTTCTCATGCTATGTTATGTATAATGAATGAAAACTTTGAATCTAGGACTCTTGATAGAAATAATGTTTAAGCATCCTGCCATTGAAAGGACCTCCAAATATTTCTTCTGCATTCAACGCTTGTAAAAAGAAAGCATTATGACCCCTAATTGAGTGAATGATATAAGGCCCTTTCCATAAATTCTCAAACTTTCCACGTTTACCTTTATCTTCTCTCCTTGAATCCCATTTCAAAACTGTGTCTCCAACTTGAAATTTATTTGATTTGGTCCTTCTGTCAAAGATCTTCTTGATGTTTTCTTGAACTACCTATGTCCTTTTGTACACTTCCTCTCTTGTCTATTGTAGATGAATGGTTTGATTCAGTCTTCTCTGCATGTCATTTTCTTCTATTTGTACTTGTTGGAGAAGCTTTATGACTTGAACTCCCAAAGATGTAGGAAAAAATGCATGTAGGCCATATACCAGTTGATAGGGGACATATTTATTGATTTATTGATGGTTAGCCTATCAACCCATAATGCATGAACCAACTTACTATGCCATGATCTCTGATTCCGATCCAACAATTTTTTGATAATGTTGACCAGAATTTTGTTGGAGGATTCAGCTAATCCATTTCCTTGGGGGTAGTAAGCTATGGAATGGCCCAAGGTGATATTATATGTGTAATATAAATCAACCATTCTTTTGGATTTGAAGGTAGTAGCATTGTCTGTAATGATTTTCCTAGGACAACCAAATCTGGATAGTATGTTAGTTTCAAGGAACTTGATAATGAGAGAATCAGTAGCATTCCTAGAAAGGATGGCTTCTATCCACTTGATAAAGTAATTTTTGGCAGTAATGATCCACTTATGTTGGGCAGATGAGGTTGGGTGAATTTATCCAATAAATTCTAAACCCCATTGTTTAAAGGGAGCCTCTACACTGATGGGATGTAAAGGTAAAGGTAGAGCTTTCTCTTGCCATCAAAAATTTGACACTTATGGCAAATCATGACGAGTTTTTGAGTATCTGGGAAAAGGGTGGGCCAATAATAGCCATCTCTAAGGATCTTGTTGGCTGTTGTATTCTAGTAAAAGTGGCCTCCACATTCTCCTTCATGCAGCTCATGCATGATTTTTCTTTCATCATCCTCAAGTAAGCATTTAAGCAATATGCCAACAACATTTTTCAAATATAACACTCCATCTAAAATGCAGTAATGTAAAGTTTTTTGTTTAAAAAATCTAGCTTTAGTCTTTGATAGAGAGGGAGGAGTGTTAATATAGAGAAGCACATAAATGATATCAGCATACCTAGTTGAATTCAAAAATGTTTCTTCAATGTAAGGAGCTATGAATTATTCTGTTTCTTCTAAAACATCAACCATGTTTATATCTAACGCTTAGAAATTTGATTATGCCATGAGTTTTGCTAATCCTTGCCCTTTAATCAGCTTGGTAGGCCTGATTTCTAAATCATATTGTAAGATAATTGCAATCCATTTTCCCCTTTTACCATCAGCGTCTTGATTTAGAATGTCCTTAACAACTATATGTGGGACAAAAGCAATGATATGAGAGTGTAAAATGTAGACTCAGAAACCTTTTTAATGCTTTTATAAAGGCTAAAGCTTGTTTCTCCATGATATTATATTTGATTGGAGCATCTCTTAATGTTCTACTAAAAAAGGATATGGGTTGTTCTTGCCCTGCATTATTCTTTTGTAGCAAAACTGCAGCAATTGTATGTTTAGAGGCAAATGAGAAAATGTAGAAATCTTTAGTGAAACCAGGACTAATAAGGACTAGTGTTTGAGTGAGAGCTTGTTTAACCAGTTCAAATGACTGTTTGGCTTCTAAGGTCCATTTAACCCCTGTTTATTTTTTTAGCATATTTGTGATATTACTCAAAATTTCAGCAAGATTGGGGATGAACCTTCTCAAAAAATTGATCTTCCCAATGAAAGATTGCAATTCCTTGAGGTTTCTAGGATGGCTGATTTTCAATATGCCTTCAATCCTTTTAGGGTCTACTTTGATTCCTTCTTCAGAAATTATGTGGCCAAGAAGTTTTCCTTCTTGGAGACCAAAGAGTGTCTTTTTTTCATTCAAAGATAAGCCATATTTTCTACATTTCTAAAAAACCTTTCTCAAATGAATCAAATGTTCTTTATTGGTTTTGGAGAAAAAAATAATGTCATCAAGGTAAATGATTATAAAATAGCCTATGTCTTCTGAAAAAGCTATGTCCATGGCCCCTTGGAATGCGGCCCCTGCATTCATTAAACCAAATGGAATTTTAACATACATGAATGTACCCCAAGGTGTGGTAAAAGTAGTTTTGTGTTGATCACTTGGGAGTACTAACACTTGGTTGTAGCCTGAAAAACCATCCAACAATGATATTCTCTTAGATCCAACCACCCTTTGAAGTATGTGGTCCATTTTACACAAGGGATAATTATCTTTTAGGGAGGCTCTGTTCAAATTTCTAAAGTCAATGCAAAGCCTAATTTCCCCGATCTTCTGCCTAACAGACACAAGGTTGGATACCCACTGTGAGTACCTAAGGGGAACTATGATGCCAGCATCATACATCTTCTTAATCTATTTCTCAACTAAAGGTAATAAAATAGGGTTTATCCTTCTTAGTTTTTATTTTAAATATTTTCCTTAAGAGGAATTTTGTCTTGAATGATGCTAGTATCATATGATTTCAGATCTTTGTACCCCCATGCAAACACATCTCCAAACTCTTTAAAAATTTCAATGTATTATTGTTTGATATGAGTAGGGAGAGTGCTAGATAACTTGATCATTTTGGTTTTATCTATGCCGCCTATGTTATTTTACTCTACGTTAGATTATGTTGGCTCCATCTTTATTTTTTTAGCTACATCATTGAAATCAAACAGCTCTTCTAATGGCATAAGACCTCTTGGTACTGAATCATTTTTACATTGTAGAATTTCAAGGTCCTTTTGGGCTATTTTGTTTGATACTTCTGTTGTATAAATATATTCACATTGGTTTATATTAGCAGTAGAGGACATCTTTGTTTCATGGCCTTTTTTTTCATCAAAACATTCTTCTTTAAGGGTTAATCTAGGTGTTAATTCAGCAAAATCATTTTCAGATTGCAGAAAATCATCAATCTGTTTATCACTCTCAAACACTTGCCAATAGTCGTCATTGTCATGGACTGTGGGCATATTTTTCACTTTGATATTGAATTCTTCATTTATCTGTGGTATTTGGCAATTGTTGGCAGCAAAAGCAAGTTCATTTTCAAGGTTGTTTTGAGCTCTAGGGATGAAAGTGAGTTCATATTTTTCAAAGGTTTTTAGGAGCTCTAGGGCAGTATTCCTATATTCTCTCAATCTTGGGTTTTTGGCTGAATACTCCCCTTTTATTTTCCTAATAATCAGCTCTAAATCTCTTTGGACTGATATTTTCTTGGCTCCTAAATCTTTGAGCAAATGTGGACCAAGGAGGAGGGCTTCATACTTTGCAATGTTATTTGTGCATTGCAAATCAAGTTTATAAGAATGTCCTTGGTTTGCATTGTGTATCCATACACCAGCTCCAGAACCTGTTTTACTACAAGAGCCATCAAAGCTCATTTCCCAAAGTGTTTCTATTTCATACTCATTTTCTCTTTGTTGTTTAGGGCTGCTAAGGTTAGGGTTAGATTTTTTTTTTAGGGATAGATTTGACTCTTTTAGGAGGTTCAATTCTATCTCATTTTCCTTTTTTTGTTGGCTGATTTCATCTTCATTGTACAAGATAAAGGAGTCTAAATCTGAATGGATATAATAAACAAGTGTGTTGTTTGGCCTATCTGTGTTGCTTACCATAAATTTCATATGAGATTCTCTGTATAATATTCTAGTTTGGCTAAAAACTGGTATGGTAGCATAAGACATGTCCATTTGAAGGCTTCCTTGAAGTTTTTCTCCCCATGATATAGATATAAGAATGCCATATTTTGGGGGAATTCCAGCAACAACTATGTCCATAACTAGACCTAGCAGGAATTTGTGCCAGATTGACACATAAATCCTTGATTAGGCCTAAACATTTGACTCTGCTTGAATCAAAGGAATACAGGTCCTTGTAAGGTTTAGTAATCTCTAAGCCTAACCTCTCCATCACAAATTTTGGCATAAGGTTGTGAGAGGCACCAGAGTCTAGCATGGCATTGTGTAAAATCTTATCATGTATATTCAAATTGACATAAAATGGGGGAATGGTTCGTTCTTGGCATTTTCCCTCTACTTTAGGACCAAACAATACTTCTTGTTTATCATTTGTTAAGTTCAAAGTATCAGTGTCACAGCCTATATTCAAAGCTTTCAAGTCTTCATTTTTATATATATCCTGGGTTAGTAGTTCAGCTAAGGGTATGCTAATTTTTATCTTGGAAATATCACCTTCAAGGATGAAAGGGACTAATGTTTTTGACATATTTATATCTGTTTTGTCAAGCATAGTCTTTTCAGCAATTCTGATTTGCTGAGTTTTATTAGGACTGTTATTTATGACAGATTTCTCAGGGCCACTAGCAAAAGTACTAGGGCAGCTTGGGTCAACACTTTTCGGATTGGTTTTTTCCTTATTTGAGTCAATTTTCTTAGTCAAAGTGTTGATTCTATTTGTTTTATTTTTAGGAGAATTTTCTGAAGTTTTCCTAACAGGAGTATCTGTGTTTTCATCATTGGAAATTTTTGGGTTACTTTTGCTTCTAAGATCATATTGTCTGTGTACTTTCATTATTGCACTTTCAAACCCCAATTGGTAATCTTCAGAATCCTCATGATTATTTTCAACTTGTTATGAGGAGAAGAAACCTTATTCTTCTTCAGTGAGGAAGATATTTGTCTCACTGTCATATCCTATCATACTTACATGATTTTTTTCTAATCTTTCAGTTTCCCTTTCTTCTTCTTGATCTACATAGTTTTCTTGAAAGGGGGGCCTGATTTGCTAGTCATTATCTCTTTCTCTATCTTGAATAGGGTCTCTTCTAAAATTTGGATTTCTATTTCTGTTCTGGGAATTGATTTGGATTTCTCTTGGAGGAACTCCATCATTTAAGTTTATCTTCTCAAGCATTCTTTCCATTACTCTCACTAAGTTATCAATTTTAGCATCATATGATGAGGTTGATGCCATTGTTTCATATTTATATGTAACTTCTTTATCTTATTTTAATCTAGCTCTTTTCTCAATTAGATTGTCTTCTACACTAATAGCTCCCCTTTGAATATCTTCTAAGGTTAGGGGGTCTCTTTCTCTTAGCTAGTAGGCCATGTCTGGATGAAATCCTTCAGGAAACTTAGCTAAGGCTAGGCCTAGTGGAGGTTTCATGTTTGGGGGAAGTGCATTGTAAACACTATTGAATCTAGTGAAATAATATTGGACACTTTCCCCAGTATTTCTTTTAAGGTTGCTATATTCTGAAAGGATTTGGAGAGGGTTATTTTTAATTTCCCATTTGTTTATGAATGTTTGGTATAAAGAAGGGAGATCATTTATGCTATTAGGAGTTAAGATTTAAAACCATTTCTTGGCTTATCCTCCTAAAATTTGAGCAAAGATTCTCATCTTAATGGTCTCTTCTTCTATTTCCATGTAATCAAAGGCATCATTCATTTTATATACATGTTGTTGGGCAGTAGTAGATTCATTTCCAGTGAAATGGGGAATTCTAGATTGATAATGATTTGGTAAAGGAACCAGAGGTTGAGGTAACACTAATGGGGCATACCATGCTACCATGGTGGGAAAAACTGGGGGATTTACAAGAGGTGAATTTGTAAAAGGAAAAGTGGGATGAATTAAGGTGTTTTGAACAGTGGATGTGTGGATAGGAGTGGTGGAAGTACTTGGACCAGCAAGATGATTATGAGCAGATTTGTTATGGAAAGAACTGAAGTGGTGGAGAAGGTGAAAATCAGGAGGAGTGGAAGGAGAGGCTTCTCTACTAAAGTTCTGCTGCAAATCTGTGAGCTCAAGGTCAGATTGGTCAATATCGCTATGAGACTTGGTTCTAAATAGGTTCCTTGTATGAGACAAGTAAAATTGAGTATCTTTCAAGACTGTAAGGTTTTGACGGAAAAATATTGTTCTTTGGATGGTCCTACTAGTAGTTAAATTTCCAGCTTTAGAATTTTTCCACAAGATATTTTCTGGATCATCAAGTATTGTAGGAGGATTGGGGTCTTGATGAGATCTGGTACTAATCCTATGTGAAGCCAGATTTCAATTTCAAAAATGTAGAGAGGTTGAAAGATTTAGGACTGTTTTCAAATGTTTTGACCTCTCCTAGTGTTTAGTATTCTTCTAAGATATGGAACTAGCCCTCTTAAACTTCTTAGGACTATTTTGAAACAATATTAAGGGAATCTAAAAGAACTAGTGGATAAAATAGGCCTACTGGGGCTAGTGGAGTCACTAGGTGGAAATTTTTAGCTTTTTTGAAGGTAAAATAAGTTATGGTCCACCACCAAATGAGCAATAAAACCAATCCAATAATTTTTTTGGAGTTTTCTAAGTTTTTATGTGGTTCTTATGGTTTCTGGAGTCCTAAGGAGTACTTACTTTGTCACTGACTCAGAAGGTCCCACCGTGATCGCCACAATGTTGTTCTAGTGATGAGGTGGAAAAATAATCACTGGATACTAATAGTAAAGGGTTTCTGAATCTTGTGAGGGTGTTAAGCATGAATTTACTTATAGTGTCCCACCATGATCACCAGAATGTTGGTGTCTTGTTATTTGGAAGATTGGCGTACCAAATGACAAGGCAAAATGGAACCAATCTTTAGAGTTCTAGGACCTAGCCTTCCTAGACTCAGAGAGGGATCTCTCAAGTTGATTTGCAAAGGATATGTGCTTTTTTTTATTTTGCTTTTAAGGGTTTATTTTAGGCTATTTATTAGGTACATGGTTTGTTTGATTATTTTGGTTGAACATAATGATCAAAGAGAATAAATAGAATGGGAAATCTCTAAGTGATTGGGAAATTGAGTCAAATGGAAGTCATAATGAGTATATAAAAGGACCGAGGAGTATCATAGGGAAAATCTAACTTGGCCAATGGATCTTCAAAGTTTTTGAAATAATGAGGTGAACATTAAGGATAAGAATGAAAAGTAGGACAAAGAGAAGTTAAGAATTCTTTATCATGTACTTTAAACAAGAGACATATTTCAAGGTAATTGTTTTGAAGTGAACCAAAGGACAAGGCAAACCATAGACTTCTTTGGAAAAAAATTTAATAAGCAACTTTTCGGACAACAATCCAACAATCAAAAGACTACTTTCATATAAGAAAACATATAAGATAAATAATAAGATCAGCCTAAGATCAAACATAGATAATCTAATCTACTTTTGACCAACTCTCTAAGGATGTTCAAAGAAACTTTTTAAAGGCAGACCAGAGGACAGGGCACACCATATACTTCCCTAATTTAGACTCTACTGAGCATACTCTAAAGAATTTTCAGAAACAATTCTCAAGTTGTACTCAAAAGAGCATGGACTCACCACTTAATTTCCTGGTTTCACTCTATTGAAATCATTCCTTAAAGCAACCTCTCAAGCCGTACTCAAAGGATCATGGAATTACCAAAAGAGAAACTCATTGGTTATACTCTATTCAATCATTTCTAAAATAACAAGCTAGATATAACTAGAGTGCAATTAAGAGTCATCCAATCAGACCTTGCAGAAGAAAACATTTAGACAATGAAGAGTTAAAAGAGCTAAGGTGCTTTCAAAAGACATTTCTTAGCCTAAAACCTTTACTCTACTGTAACAAAGAAATATGAAAACATAATGAGAACAGGAAATAACAATAACAGATAGAAGCACTTCACCAACAGCTAAGCTCAAGGATCCAGTGATCTAGCCTCCTCCATCAAAAAACAAATCAGGGCATCCACAAGATCTAAGACATCAATTTTCCTTCAACTTCCAAGAGACTATGTATTACTTCAAAGAGTCATCAAATTCCAACAGTAAAATGAGTTCAAATGTAGTATTTATGCTGCAAATGAGGAGGTGAGGTTAAGATAGGGTTTGGGTATCATTTATTACAGAGTAGGTTCGATTCTGACCTTGAAAACCATGCAAGGTATAAGGTGGAAATATCTGTAAATACTTCTCTGCTTTAATAACTCTGTCTTAACTTTCTAAGGAAAAATACGTGGAGATTTTTTCTTTAAGGCCTATCTTTAACTATTACAATAACTGCCTTGACAGATAAAATATCTTCTGAATGTGTGATAACTGCTAATTGCCTTTATGGACAGAAAGCATGCAGCAGGTGGCCATATGATCTTTTTGGAGGAGTAACTATTTCCTTGTTGAGTTATTTGAGGCTGTCTTTAGGTTTATTTGTTTTTTTTTTAATAATCAACTCAGTAATTAGGCCTTTGAGCCTTGATTTGCTTTAATAATCTATCTTACTACCTTTATCCTCTGTTCTATTTTATGACTGTCTTATTTGTTTATCCTTTATCTTAAAACCTTTGTCCTTTCATCTGTAATCATTGTCTTTAAAGGCTAATCTTCTATTTTATCTTTTGGTCTATAATTAGCCCTTTTTATCCTTCTGCTCTTCTTGGTTTGTTGTTTCTATGATATTTTTGTGCCTTCTGTGTGAAAGGATGCGGTCTTAATGTGATGGAGGGTTTTGTAACCCATCGATGATCATGATTCATCATGCATATAACCCTATGCAAACCCTCTTAGCCCTTTTAATGAAAATTATCCTTATGGATCGTCATAAAGAGGATATTTTACCATTGGAATGCCTTTGTAGGGATTACCGCCATTAAAACCTACAAACACACAAACACATATTAGTTTAAAGCCTGCGAAAGGGGGTAAAAATGCCTTTTCGGGGTTTGGAGTTGTTGGGGGAGGTATGCGGAGGAGGAAAATGTGAAGAGGAAAAGGTTCCAAAGGTGGAACCATGGAAGAGAGGAGAAGAATTTCTAATTTTTGCGTGAGGGGGAGAAAGGTGGTTTATCGCGCGGTCATTAGGCGGTAAGTGGTTTTGAGTGGAGGTCGCGTGATTCCATGGGCGATTGTCATGTCTCTTGGGTGAAACCGCCCATTTCGCATTTTTTGGGGTTGTTAAATCCTACTACAAAAAACCTGTGCGATATCGGACCTGAGCCACCAGATCTTGTGAAGTGAGATCAACGGTGCCGGAGGCTTCAGGGACTGAGGCATAAATTTGGGAGGTGGGGCCTAGGATAGGTGGCGTGGTAGTTTTGTCACATTGCGGGGCTGGGTTATATGCGGGGTCAAGGTAGGATATGGGATTATCGTTGGATCAGGGCCGAAATCCTTTGATCAACGGTCGAGGTGTTTTGAAAGAAAATGAGAAGGTGGGATGAAGTAAAGGCAGCCCACCTTAATACTTTTTAAAGGTTGGGGGTTTTAATAAGGTTTCGAGGGTGCATAAGGATAGAAGGGCGGAGGTGTAATTGATAGGAGAGGGCGCTAATAATAAGTGAAATTTTGGTCTTATGAGGTAAGGGGCTAAGTTTTCAGGCCGCAAGGGGCTTAAGGGTTTGTTTTGTGAGAAAGGGTGTTTTTAGCATAAAAGAAATTTTTTTATGGAAATGTAAAGGGTCTAATGGGCTAGAAGTCAACTTGAAACAATGTAAAAAGGGTTTTTACATTTTTTAAGGGTTTTTTCGAGGAAAATGATGAATAACATAGGTTATGAGGGGTTTTTAGAGGGGAAGAAGAGATGAATGAGGGTGTAAGTGAGGTGATGAAATGAGGGAAACTTGCCTAAAAAATGGAGTTTTCTTTGCAGCAAGGTAAACTTTGAGAGGGAAAAAGATAAGTTTATTTAGAAGAATAGTCAGGTTTAGGATGATAAATGCAGTGAGGTTTCTAGAATTCACAGTGTTTCTTCAAACATTGTTTCTAGAAATCTAGGCTTTACAACTTAGTCATATTTTGATATCAGAAAAATTACTGATCACTAACAGTTCACACTCCATGAAACTCTGATGTTGTCCATATCTCATTCATCTCCTTTTCCTCGGAGTTCATGGTAGAGATATTCTTAAATCTCTTAATCCTGTCTCTTATGGGTTCCTTCTCCATTCTATCTCAAAGCCTCTACATATTTTTAAAATATCTTCTCACTGTTTTATACTTGGCCCATTTAGCATCATTATAGCCTCATAGCCTCCGGAGACCTCTCACATTTTGGGGAATTCAAATGAATTAGACTCAAATGGTCTTCTCCTTTCTTGAACCACCAAAATCATTATTCTCTTGACTGATATTCTATCAGAGGCATTTATGAAATTGTCTAGACTTAACCTATGATTTTATGATGTCCTAGGCACTGGTATTTTGCAACTCAAGGCTGTCTCTAGGAGCTAAAACAAGACCGTCTATAATAAATAATGCCCCCTCTCTGAGCAATGACATGTACATGGATGGAAACAAAATACCAGAACATAGTAAGTGAATCATGATGCACATAAAGACAACCCTTACCATGTACCTTGAATAAGTTGGTGAGATGGCTCATAGATGGACCTCTTCCCATCCCCAATGAAGAAGGAAGTAGTTGTGCTAACTCTATCAAATAGCTATTTCCCTCCTCTAAGCAATCCATGAATCTCCTCATGTGATGGTGCATCTCCTCTTTGATGCCTTCCCAAGTGAATCCCTCCATGACAGTATGGTATGTCCTCATGAAATTAGTGTGACTGAAGAGAAAATCCTCATGTGTTGCATGTCAAGCCTTCTTCTTGTGCTTGGAGTTCCAAGTCTAGAAGATCATATCCTGGTAGTAGATGTCTCCATCCACACTCCTGAATCATTGTGCAAGGTATGGGAGAAAATCAACCCATACTTTCCCAAGAGTAACCAGAGCAACAATAGCTCTTGCTTCCTCCTCATATCTCCATCATATAGACCATGGAGTGAAAACATGATGGTTGACATAAAAAACGTCACCTCACCCTAATGCAACCAAAATCCTTACTGCCACATGATGCAAGTGTCATGTCATGCCCCAACCAATAACATACCCTTTGAAGTAGAATATATCACATGATGGCCAAAGTCTTTCAAGAGAAGCCAGCACAACCATGCCTCTTGTTGCCCTGTGTCATAGATCTGCAAGTGGCTCATCATCCTCTTGCTTATCAACATCACCCATCCAACCAATGATGAGTGTCTACTGCCATGCTCCAAATTGGTATTCCTTCAATGGAGAATACCATCCTCCCAAATCAGATCACTATCTTTACACTTCATGGGATGTTGAAGTGAAACCTCTTGGAAAACTCCATATGAATATTGTTTGTGCTCAACCTAGTCTCCTAAATTGAGTTCATTAATTGTCAACCAGGGTTGGTAAACTGCTGAAGTGTGGTGCACTATATGTGCCTAGGTAATTGTTTCTCACTTCGTTGTGTCTAGTTTTTTATGATTTTTTTGGATTTTTATGGTTTTATGTTCAAAAGGGAAAGAACTAAATGCTGGTGGAAAGAAGCTACTGGTTAAAAATAGAGTGAAGCCTAAATTATGGATGACAAATGACAAATGCAGATACTGAAACAAAACAAAGCCTAAACTATGACTAGCAAAATACAAAGCTTGATAATGAATTCAAGAAAATAAATCACAACATGAGCTTAACTTGTCCAATTCATTCATTAAAGATGTTTTGGAAGAGCTTGAGAAATGGGCAGTTAAGTGTAAATGAAATTCTCCTAATGAAGCAATCAAACAATCACCTTACAATGTTACAACATCTCATCGATGATTAAAGGTCTATTGGAATATATTTGGAAAAGAACATTTGTAGCACCATAAGATTTCTATTCTAAACTAGCTTCTAACTTTGTTCTACAACTCAATCCAGCACCACCAGGCCTCACACAAAAGTTATAGATTTCATTTTAGAATGGTCTTTGAAAAAAGGCTTGTTTTTGAAATGGTAAAAAGGTTGCAAAAGTACTCCAGGCCTTAGACTGATACTACCTTCTGTCCAGATAATTATGTGTTAGTATGAGTTTGGAACAAAAGAAGTTTTGGAAATAATGAAGACCGTGGTGTTTAAATTTAACAACTAATACAATTTGAAATGCAATGGATGGAAACTACGCTGGAATGTTAACACAGTGAGCTAAGTTAAGACTGAACTAAGGTACTACTAGTCTACAGTAAACAATGTTAAATTAAAAGCCATTATCAAACTGAAAATGAAATGACAGAACTGAACCACATGCATTCTACCTCCGGAGTGCTAAAACTAAGTTATCATGCAACTAATCTAAGGACTTCTACAGTTCATCCCGTTCAGTATGAATAATGTTTTGGAAGAGATTGTGAGAACGGGTATGGTTGTATCCTTCAAAGCAGTTGAACATAAACACAAAACTGAAAGCAAATACAACTAAAGTCCAAGACACCACAGTTACTTCTTACTCATTTTTATGATATTTTGGAAAAGCTTTGTAAGAGTAATATTGGCTATGCTACTTGGTTTAAACTTAACAACTAAAACCTACGATACCACAATTATGCCTTATCCATCATAATGATATTTTGGAAAAGTCTATTAGGGTAAGTCTTAACTGTGATAACTAACGAAAGTAAATACAACTAACCCTACACTATCACAGTTGTGCCTTATTCTTCATAATGATATTTTGGAAGAGTTGATTAGAGTAATTTTGGTTGTGATAGTAAATATAAACAAACATGAACATAAGCTTCAGAAATCTACTTAAACTAGAAATAAAAGCGAGATTAAAACGCTTATCTACTGTATAAACAAGGCCTCTCAGGAGGAAGGGGCCCTCTACCGCCAGAGTAGCACGAAATCTAGCTCAGAATCGACTCAACGCGTTCAAGGAAATACTGCTTCTTTCATTAAAGAGGAATCACCTCAAAATAGAGTATTCTCGGTCTTCAAAATATCTAATAGTCAAACATAAAATCTAACCAAAATATAACCTTTTTCTCTCGGTTTCCCGAGCATATTTATAGCAAATATACATAACATAACTTGAGATAATACAGGGATTATTGTCTTTCCTAATAGAAACTAAACTAGGACTCTGATCATGATCACGTAACAGAATCTGGACTGTCCTTATTCTGTTAGGAGTCTACCTCCTAGTTTGGGTTTCCACGTGCTTAACCACGTACAGAATTCCGTTCAATCTCCACGGAGGGCAAAAAACGATGAGGACATGATGTGGAATATTCCCATGTGTGCTTTTCTCCAAGATGACATCCGGAACCTGTATAAACATGAAGCTGGCTACAGAATTGGCAACTAGCTACAGAATGTCTGCATTCTGTAGCTAGTTTCAGTTCAAAAAGTACTAGAATGACACAACCATAAAAACATAGTAAGTTAGCCACAATATTCATTCTTAAAGAAATTTTAACTAATTTCATTGATCATTTGAGCCTGGGATTAATAATGGATAAAAGAAATAGAGTGGAATGTGGTGGAAGAAAGAACATTTTTGGAGCTCAACATACCCCCACTGCTAGATTCTTGCATGTCCTCATGCAACTATTCCATGAACTCAGAGACCTCTGCAAGAACATCCAATCCTCTTCTTCTGCTTTGTCTAGTAGTTAAAGGCCTTCTAGGCTTTCTGATGATTAAATTGAACCTTAAATTGGTAAGTGCCCTGGTTAACTTTTTGTTCCTCTTTTTCAACTTTTCATTAGCCTTTTCCACTTTGTCCATTTGTAAGGATAGGGCTGAGTTCATACTGGTTTTTAGTTTAACTTGTTCCCTCAAAATATAATTCTCAGTTTTGATATGTCTATTAAGTACTTCCAGCTCGTACCTATCTCTTCTTAGCACATCTATTTCAGACAGTGGAGGACTAGGGGTTCTGTCTCTGCTCTCTGAAGCTTTTCTCTCCAATGTTTCAACATAGTTGTAAATTTCTTGCTGTGCAGGATCAACTTCTGGAACTTCTTCATCAAAATCCTCCTTAGTAGGTGTTTCTTCATCTTCTATGTTTATAACCCCAGTTTGTTTAAATTTTTTTTTCCCTAGCATGCCCCTCAGTCTATGGCTCCTCCTCGGTTGAGATGGCCCTTCTCCTTTTTCTCTAGCAACTCTTCTTATGATTCTCTTTTCCTTAAGCTGCTCCTTAATCTGAACTAATTTTTTAGAGATCATTTCTTCACTACTTTCTTGTATTGACTTACCAATTTCAGTTTTGGAGGGTCTCCATCTTCTGCTTATTTTTGTAGGTTCATGTTCAGGTGGAGGTTCTTTTGGTTCCTCAAAGTGATTTCTCACCAAGAAGTTATCCCAATTATCCCCTATTTTGCTCAAATGATGCTCAATCAAAATCTTGACTAATCCATGGTGGTATAAGGTTGTATCCAGAAATTGAATTCTCTTTTAGACACTTGAAGCCATTTTCTTTAAACTTTGAAGCAAGAAATAGGGCAAATTAAGATCTTCTTCTAGGAAATGCATTATCAACCTAATATGGTAAACATAGAAAGTACCATATCTACCTTCACAAGTGATGAGTTTTTGTAGGATAAGCAACATGTTTATCCATTTGTTCTTTAATGCAGAACTAGGGATACCCTTTTAAAACACAGTGACATCCATACCTGGTGACTTGAGGATCTGCTTTCATGATTCGTTATGGAATTCTCTGTTCTTAAACCACTTTTCTCCTTGTCTAAGAAATCCTGTTGCTTCTGCAATAAAAGCCTCTGTGATAGTGAACTTAATATCTCCAACTTCAACCTCAGCTCCTTTGAATGACCTTGAAAACGTTTTAGTAACCTCTTTGTGAGAGCCACTAAAATTTTCAAGGAATTGCAGCCATCCTGCTTGTTGCAACATTTCTCGGATTTGGGAATAGCCTTCTAAATATTTGGTGCCAACTGGTTCTGTTCTCACGATGAGGCCCATAACTCTTCTTCAATCTTCAATTCACCAGCCTTCTGCTCACGGTGAGAATGGTCGTTAACAAGCTGTTTTTTCTCCCCAAATGTTTTCTCTGTTTCACGGTGACAACGGTTGTTACAGAGAAAAATCTGTTCTACAAAATGAAATGGTTAAGAGTCGGCTGTGGAAAGGAGTGATAAGGAATGGTTATGGAATGAATTAATGAGGTGAGGTGAAGAAAACGAATCAATAAGTGAAAATATCACGAAGATATTTCGAAAATCATCATTAAATGCTTAGTGCCGTGATTAATCCAATCACTTCAGCACTTTAACCGTTTAGAGATTTTTTTTTTTTAAATGATGATCGGATATGGGTTTTGGAATGGAGAAGGATTTTTATCCAAAGTTTTGTGGAAGGTTTATTCGGCATGATCAATAAAATTAATCAAAACAACTTTTCTAATTATTCATAGCTAAACTATACTAAAATTTTTCATGATGCAGCATTATAATTACTTCATACCTTTGCCTTTGCTTTGATTTTCTTGTGATCTTCATATGCTTTGTTTTCCCTGAAAATCATTAAATTTTGAGTCTTCAGAACCATCTTGATCTTGACTTGTTCATGGATATGCAGGATCATTTTGTTGCAATTCAGATGTCTGCTGATCAGTGCCTTCAGGATCTGTAGCTGCGGAATGACTGTCTGGCTGCGGAAAATCTGATTAGCTGCAGAATGTCTGTTTAGCTGTAGAATGTACCTGTAGAGAACTTGAATCATGGAATGGAGTGGTTTGGAATGTAAATGAAATGTTGTATGGAATGAATGAAGATGGATGATGAAATATGGTATAAGGGAATATGTATGAAGTGAATGATGGAGTGGGATGGATTACAATTTATGAAATGGAGTGGAAAAGTACCCTGCAATTTTCTGCTGTGTATTATTCAATTGCAGAAAAACATCAAATTTTAAATTCTGGAATGGAAATGAGGTGGATGAAGTATGGAATGAGATGAATGAAATATGGAATGAAGTAAGGTATGAATGAATGAATGAGATGGAATATGGATGAATGAGTAAATGGAATGAAATGAAATGAGATGGATCATAAGTGAAATGGATCTGAACTTATGATTTTGTAACAGCTGCTTGCAGAAAAAGACAAAATGGAAAAGTTAGAGTGTCAGAAAGATTCTGATTTTCACTCTAAATTTTCTCTATAAACATGACAATCTGTGATTGGTTTTCATGTCTATACTTTATTTTTATTTTTATTTTTTTTATTATTTTTTATTATTTTTATTTTTTTCATATGTCTGACTTCATAAAATTCAGTTAAGTTGATGAAGAAGAAAGATTCTTCTTCACTAACTTCACATCACTGTTTTCCTGTAACTTCTTGACAAATTCTTCTCTTGAGAGTGGTTTGTAATACAGCTTCAATCTATGACCATTCACAAGAAAAGTAACCTCTTCTTCATCTATTGTCCTGATTTTTATTGCTCCATTGTCAAAAATTTTAACAACTTCATATGGCCCAAGCCAATGTGTTTGAAATTTACCTTGAAAATCCTTGAATTTTGAATCAAACAAGAGAGCCCAGTCACCTTCTTTGAACTTGTTCTCTTTGATGTACTTGTCATGCCATCTAGCCCTCTGCTATTGGACTATACTGGTTTTCTGAACTGCATCTTGTCTGATCTCATCCAATTCATTAATCTGCTCCAATCTATGCTTTTGTGCCTCTGATAGATCAAGTCCTAGCTGAACTACCATTTTGAAAGTTTGAATATGGAACTCTATGGGAAACAAAACTTGCTTTCCATAAACAAGTTCATAAGGAGTATCGTTTTTTGTGCTTCTCCATGTAGTTCTGTAGGCCCACAAGGCTTCAAGAAGCCTATCTACCCAATCTTTTCTATGTAAATGGACAGTCTTTGTTAGGATTCCTTCAATAACCTTATTAGTAGATTCCACTTGACCATTTTCTTGTGGATGATAGGGAGTAGATTTTCTGTGTCTGATTTTGTACCTCTCCATCATTTGTTCCACTAGCCTTGATGTGAATTGAGCTCCTTGATCTGTAACAATTTCCCTCGGGACACCAAAACGAGTAAAAATATCCTCAAAAAGAAAATTAACTACAGATGCTTCAGTAGCAAAAAGTAATGGCTTGGCCTCTACCCATTTGGTAACATAATCAATGCAAACTAATATATATCTCTTTTGTCTTGATGGAGGACTAATAGGTCCTACAAAATCCAAAGCCCATTTTTCAAAAGGTTCAATATGTACCCGAGGTTGTAATGGCATCTCACCTGAAGGAGAAGGTTTCCCTACCCTTTGGCAACTGTCACACCTTTTGACATACTCTTTAGCATCTTTAAACAAGGATGGCCAATAATATCCTAAATGGAGGATCTTATAGGCTGTCCTTTTGTCAGCAAAGTGTCTGCCACAAGGTTCATCATGACATGCCTTGAGAATCTCAGGCATCTCATCTTCCCGAACACATCTCCTAATGATAAAATCTGGACCTGTCCTGTACAACTCATTAGCAACCCATGAATATTTTGCACTATCATAAATGATTTTTCTTTTCTCTCTTGCATTCATTATTGAAGGAAGTTTCCCTGAAACTAAATAATTAGCAATGTCAGCAAACCAAGGAGTCTGAGTAGAAATTGCAAAAAGATATTCATCAGGAAATTGATCTTCAACTGGAGTGTCATCTTTGATGTTTTGGAGTCTTGATAGGAAATCAGCTATTGTGTTTTGTTTTCCAGGCCTATCTAGAATGGTAATGTTGAATTCTTGTAAAAGCAATAACCATCTTATAACTCTGCCATTAGTAATTGATTTTTTCATTAAGTATCTAATTGCAGAATGATCTGTGTGAACAAAAGTTTCATAGCCTGTTATATAGTGTCTGAATTTGTTTATGGCATGAACAACAGCTAAAAACTCTTTTTCAGTTACGGTATAGTTTAACTCTGCAGGAGTGAAATTTTTATTGGTATAGTAGATGGCATAAGGAATCAGGTCTTTTTGTCCCAATACTGCTCCTAGATCTGTATCTGAGGCATCTGTTGAAATGTGAAAAGGTAACTTCCAGTTAGGTCCCCTTAAAATAGGTGCTTCAGAAAGTTTTGTTTTTAGGGTCTCAAAGGCTAACTGGAAATCAGAATTCCATTTGAATTCACAGTCTTTGGTAAGCAATTTAAAGAGTGGAGATGCTATCTTGGTGAAGTTTTCTATAAATCTCCGATAATATCCTGTAAATCCTAGAAAACTCCTAACATCTTTTTGACAACTTGGAATAGATAAGTTAGAGATGACTTCAACTTTTGACTCATCAACTCTAATCCCATCCCCTGAAATGTGATGCCTCAAAACAATACCTTCAGTAAACATCATGAAACATTTCTCATGACTAAGTGAAAGATTTTCTTCTTGACATCTCTTTAAAACTTTTTCCAAGTTTGCTAAGGCTTCTTCAAATGTGTTTCCATAAACTGTGAAATCATCCATATATACCTCTACACAATCATGTATTAGATCCGAAAAGATTCCTAATACTACCCTTTGAAATGTTGCAGGTGCATTGCATAATCCAAATGGCAATACTCGGTAAGCATAGGTACCCCAAGGACAGGTAAATGTGGTTTTTTCTTGGTCCTCAAGTGCTACTTGAATTTGATTATAACCACTAAACCCATCTAGAAATGAGAAGTACTTTTTGCCATCTAATGTATCTAACACTTGATCTATGAAAGGTAAGGGAAAATGGTCTTTAAGAGTAGCTTTGTTTAATTCTCGGTAGTCAATACATACCCTCCATTTACCATTTTTCTTTGGCACAATTACCAAATGAGAAACCCACTGACTATCTGAAATAGGATAGATAAAGTTGACATTCAACAATTTCTGTAATTCTTCTTTAACAATCTCCCTAAGATTTGGATTCATCTGTCTTTGAGGTTGTCTGATTGGTTTACAATTTTCCTCTATGTAGATGTGATGAGTGCAAGTCTTGGGGCTTATCCCTTTCATATCAGTGTACTCCCATGCATATGCAGAAGAATGTCTCTGTAAGATCTTGACTAGCTCTTCTTGTTGAGATTTTTCTAAGTTCTTGTTTATGTTTAAAGTTTTGCCTGGAAATATCTCACTTGTAGAGCTGCCAAATTTATCCATAGAATGAAGAGACATCTGTCTTGATGACAAAAACTCAATGTTGGATTCTTCTTGAAATTGGTCATGTTTATGTTTCGAAGAGGATTCAAAGTTTTCTAAAGTATTCAGAATTTGACTATCTTCACTAATTTCTGAAATTGTGAAGAGAGGTTGTAAGTCTTCTTCATCCTCTATCCATTGAGTATCATCTAGATCTGTAATTGTCCTTGCTGGAGGATACAAAGTGAATTTCTTAGTTGAACTACCATCAAAGATGTACATATCACCGGATCTACAACTAATGAAAGCATCAGTTGTAGCTAACCAAGGTCTTCCTAATATAATAGGGTGTCCTCCTAGATTATTCTTAGGAGTTAGGATCATAAAATCCACAGGATACTCCCAAGAATCTAGGGACACTGGAATGTCTTCTATTACTCCATCAGGTTTAATCACATATCTCTATGCTAATTGTAATAATGTGGTTGTAAAAAGAAGATTAGGAAGTTTTAGTTTATCCATGATTTGTCTACTCATGATATTGATTGCTGCTCCTAAATCAATGAGTGTGTTTTGGATCTCAATTCCATTGATGTGAATTTTGACAACTGGATTTCCTGGGTCTAGATACTTTGGAATAGCAATCTTACCCATCATAATGTCTTCTATTTTTCCTGCCAGTTGAATTTTTTTTGTCTCTCTTATTCCTTTTCTTGTTTTCTTCATGCTCAACTCCTTTATTGTCTTTGTTAAAATTGGGATTTCCTTGATGGCTTGTAATAATGGAATATTAATGCAAACATTTCTTAGCTCATCTAGGAAATCATAATTAGGCACCATAATTTGTTTTTCTACACCTCTATCAATTTGTAATCTTTCTGGAAAGGGAGGTGTAAGAGTGGATGTTGATGGCTGCTCTAATACAGGAGTTGAAATTATTGGTTCTTTTTGTTTTGATTTTTCAATGTTTGGGTCCTAAAAAGATGTGTCTTCTTCAAGACTTTTATTTTCTCGTAGAGAATCTTCCTCAGAGTTGTCTTGTTCTTGTATAATCATAGAAGGTTTCCTCTTTTCAAGTATTCTTCCAGACCTAAGTTGAACATCACTAAGGTCTAGAGGGGTAATTAAATAAGTTGGAAACTGTTGGCCTTCTATCATATATGTATTCTGAGGATTTCTATTGTTGGGGTTTGGTATGGGTTGAGCAGGAAACTGATTTGATTTTTGAGGAAATGGTAATGGAAGTGGTTGATTTTGATGTTGTGGATTTTGAGGGTTTTGTTGAGGATTTTGTTGAGGATTTTGTTGTTGAGGAAAATGTGGATATGGTGGATAGAATGGTGGATACTGATAATACTGAGGGTATCTTCCATAGGGATTTTGTGCTCCTTGTGCCCAAGCTTGATATTGATTTTGAAATTGGGGCCAAGGTTGCTGCCAAGAATTCCAATTTGGAGGAGGTTGATTATACATTTGATCATGAAATCCTTGTGTTTGGGGTCCTTGCCAAGGCCTTCTAGAGACAAAATTGAGAGATTCTGTGGAACTTGTAGAGATTTCCTCTTGAAGGACAGCTTTAAGACCAGGAAGTGAAGGATAACTCTTGGTCTCATGATTTTCTGAACAAATGACACAGGTCTCTACAACTTTTGCATCCAAAGGACACTCTCTTAAGGCATGCTTCTTTCTACATCTGGGACAAAATATTTCTAAAGCATCAGATTCATATTTTTGCTTGTTTTGTAACTTAAGGGTGTCTATCTGTTCACTAAGACCCCCTAAGATGTCAGATTTGAATTCATTAAGCATATTCCCTATCTCTGCCCTACTTACTGTCCCAGAAGCAGACTTACTTACCCTTGCAAGAGCAGGGTCTCTTGGGCCTTTTATAGTTTTAGATTTCCCTCTTGAAAGGTTGATACATAACTCAGCTATCTCAGGTAATGTGAGCTGAGATATATCCCCTTTTCCCATCATGCTAAGGATATCTAACCATTCATCCCTAATTGTTTTCAACAAGAGAGCTTTTAAGGTGTCTTGATCTAAGTTTTCCATTTTTTCTCTTTTGATGTTGTAATGAAATATCTCCAACAAATCTTCCAATTTTTCATCTTCTTTTTGTAGCATCTTAAACACTTCCTCCTTATGATTGAATGGAATACAATAATCCAAATAACTCTCTAGAAATGCTTGTTTCATGTCTTCCCATGTCCTAATATAACTGTTGATCAAAATCATAAACCACTTCCATGCTGCTCCTTTCAATGTTGAAGGAAATAGTTTTAGTTTTTGAGCATCTTGTAAGTAGTCATAAGTTCTACATAGGACTTCAAATTAAAATAGGAAGGTTTCAGGATCTTCAGTTTTAAGTCCATAGAAGTTTGGAAGGACAGAGGGTGAAATTTTTTTCATGGTTGTATTGGTTTCTTCATCTACTATAGGAAACCCAAAAGAGCTTCCCATCTCTCTTCTACCTCTTCCTCTACCTCCTTCACCTTCTACACCTCTACCTCCTTCTCCTCTACCTCTACCTCTACCTCCTCCAAATAATGTGTGTTCTCCATTAAAGACTCCTCCTCCCCCTTCTTCTGCCATAGTTGATTCTTCTGAGGAAGTGGAAAATTTTGTGTCTCTAACAGAGGTCCTTGAATCCTCTTCTAAGGCAGGTTCAGTGGATGAAATGGGAGGTCTTTCTAATGGAATATTTGTTCTCAAGTCCTCTGGGATTCTAGGATCAGTAAAGGATGGATTATGGGTCTGCATTGGAGGTGTACTGGCTCTTGGTCTAGATGAAACAAGTGGTGTTCTAGGGATCAAGCTTCTGCTGCTACTTCTTATGAATCTACCCCTTGAATCTCTCTCTCTACGCATATAATTTTTTTTTTTTTTTTTTGAGTTAAGAAACAAGGCTACCTAGTTACACTTCCCTAGCAACGGCGCCAAAATGTTTGTGCTCAACCTAGTCTCCTAAATTGAGTACATTAATTGTCAACCAGGGTTGGTAAACTGCTGAAGTGTGGTGCACTATATGTGCCTAGGTAATTGTTTCTCACTTCGTTGTGTCTAGTGTTTTATGATGTTTTTGGATTTTTATGGTTTTATGTTCACAAGGGAAAGAACTAAATGCTGGTGGAAAGAAGCTACTGGTTAAAAATAGAGTGAAGCCTAAATTATGGATGACAAATGACAAATGAAAATACTGAAACAAAACAAAGCCTAAACTATGACTAGCAAAATACAAAGCTTGATAATGACTTCAAGAAAATAAATCACAACATGAGCTTAACTTTTCCAATTCATTCATTAAAGATGTTTTGGAAGAGCTTGAGAAATGGGCAGTTAAGTGTAAATGAAATATTCCCAATGAAACAATCAAACAATCACCTTACAATGTTACAACATCTCATCCATGATTAAAGGTCTATTGGAATATATTTGGAAAAGAACATTTGTAGCACCATAAGATTTCTATTCTAAACTAGCTTCTAACTTTGTTCTGCAACTCAATCCAGCACCACCAGACCTCACACAAAAGTTATAGATTTCTTTTTAGAATGGTCTTTGAAAAAAGGCTTGTTTGCGAAATGGTAAAATGGTTGCAAAAGTACTCCAGGCCTTAGACTGATACTACCTTCTGTCCAGATAATTATGTGTTAGTATGAGTTTGGAACAAAAGAAGTTTTGTAAATAATGAAGACCGTGGTGTTTAAATTTAACAACTAATACAATTTTAAATGCAATGGATGGCAACTACGTTGTAATGTTAACACAGTGAGCTAAGGTAAGACTGAACTAAGGTACTACTAGTCTACAGTAAACAATGTTAAATTAAAATCCATTATCAAACTGAAAATGAAATGATAGAACTGAACCACATGCATTCTACCTCCGGAGTGCTAAAACTAAGTTATCATGCAACTAATCTAAGGACTTCTACAGTTCATCCCGTTCAGTATGAATAATGTTTTGGAAGAGCTTGTGAGAACGGGTATGGCTGTATCCTTCAAAGAAATTGAACATAAACACAAAACTAAAAGAAAATACAACTAAATTCCAAGACACCACAGTTACTTCTTACTCATTGTTATGATATTTTGGAAAATCTTTGTAAGAGTAAGATTGGCTATGCTACTTGGTTTAAACTTAACAACTAAAACCTACGATACCACAATTATGCCTTATCCATCATAATGATATTTTGGAAAAGTTTATTAGGGTAAGTCTTAACTGTGATAACTAACGAAAGTAAATACAACTAAACCTACACTATCACAGTTGTGCCTTATTCTTCATAATGATATTTTGGAAGAGTTGATTAGAGTAAGTTTGGCTGTGATAGTAAATATAAACAAACATGAACATAAGCTTCAGAAATCTACTTAAACTATAAATAAAAGCGAGATTAAAACACTTATCTACTGTATAAACAAGGCCGCTCAAGATGCAGGGGCCCTTTACCACCAAAGTAGCACGAAATCTAGCTCAGAATAGACTCAACGCGTTCAAGGAAATATTGCTTCTTTCATTAAAGAGGAATCACCTCAAAACAGAGTATTCTCGGTCTTCAAAAGATCTAACAGTCAAACATAAAATCTAACCAAAATCTAACCTTTTTCTCTCGGTTTCCCGAGCATATTTATAGCAAATATACATAACAGAACTTGAGATAATACAGGTATTATTGTCTTTCCTAATAGAAACTAAAATAGGACTCTGATCATGATCACGTAACAGAATCTGGACTGTCCTTATTCTGTTAGGAGTCTACCTCCTAGTTTGGGTTTCCATGTGCTTAACCACATACAGAATTCCGTTCAATCTCCACGGAGGGCAAAAAACGATGAGGACATGACGTGGAATATGCCCATGTGTGCTTTTCTCCAAGATGACATCCGGAACCTGTATAAACATGAAGTTGGCTACAAAATTGGCAACTAGCTACAGAATGTCTGCATTCTGTAGCTAGTTTCAGTTCAAAAAGTACTACAATGACACAACCAGAAAAACATAGTAAGTTAGCCACAATATTCATTCTTAAAGAAATTTTAACTAATTTCATTGATCATTTGAGCCTGGGATTAATAATGGATAAAATAAATAGAGTGGAATGTGGTGGAAGAAAGAACATTTTTGGAGCTCAACAAATACCACTCATCAATGACCATGTTTAACCCATAAGGATCCAAGTATGCTGAAGGCAAAGTCTTCTCATTAAGCTGTGAAGTGCTCATCAAGAAGGATCCATCAGACTAATGAGAGATAAGATGTCTCCCATCAACCATCTGCCTATCCCCTGCTACACATGTAGAATGGTCATTGGAATGCTCCAATAATGGTTAGGCGCCTAACTCATCCTTGCTACTCAATGACAATGCTGTTGATATCCATGATGGTGCATTTTTTGTCTCATGATCATGCATAATTTTGAACATACAATTCTTCATTAGATTGTGTTAGGTGTGGAACTTGATTATCTTGTTTATTTTGTATCACAACATTGGACCCATGTACCTTAATGGGGGCGCCAATTCTACTCATAATTAAACGCTGCCTGGGGGGTCCAGGGGGGGTGGCTGTGAATTTATGGACCCCCCCCCCCCCTGGCGTGGGGTTTTTGGGGAAGCGCCCCCGAAGCTAAAAACAGATGTAAAATTTCCTTGTAACAATATATAAATTTCTAGTCAATCTGGGCTGTTCATTAGGCAGATGATCTGACGGTAGAAGTTATGTTTAGTTTAGGGTTTTTTTCCCTAGAAGGAAACCCATCACTTTGTATGAGGGTATTTTATTGTGGCTGTGTTTTTTATTTGTATTATCAGAGTGAGAAATGGATATGGAGACTGTGAGAGAGAACAAGGATAGTACGGCAGATCTATTGTAGGTTGTGTCTCTTCATTTTGCTGGATAATAGAAAGGAAGGACTGATTGTTTGGGGGTATGTAGCCCAAACTGGGTGAACCACGTATACCTATGTCTCTATAGTTTTATATGTTTTTTGTTCTTGTGTTATCTGCATATTTTATGTGTTTCATTTCTCTATAATATTTAATTTTCTAACAGATTGATTAAGGCAATACTCATCCTTTCCTCCAAAAATCTACACTCCAACCCCAAGAGTTCTGTGCAGCTCAACAATGACATACTAGGATGAATGTATATCTCCTCCTTGATCCTGTCAAGGGTCCATTGCACAATGATAGTCTGCTGCTCCAAATCAACAGTGTGTTTTGACCATAGGTCATACAATTTCCATGATGGCATGTCACCACAACCTTCCATATGATGTGTTGAAATAACAGGAAGTGAAAATGTTTGCATACCTTGGTTAATCTTGGGAAAATCTTGTATTAATACAAGGGTTCCACCCACCGGTGTTGTTGGGGTTCCTATGTTTTGGCAGATTTGGAAATACCAAAAGATAAGACAACATCAAACCACTTTGGGGTCCTAGGATCTAGCCCTCCTGGACCCGGAGAGGGATATCTCCAATAAAACAAAGAATGATATATATCTTTGAAGCTCAAGATGAGATGTTAGGCTAGTTATGAAGCACAAAAGGGGGGTTTTAAATAATTTGGTTGGTTGGTTGTTGGGTCGGTCAGGAGATCATAGACTGAGAAAGTAATGGGAGAAAAAGAATAGAGCAGCAAGACATTTCAGCAAAGGGGATAGGTCTAGAAGGTGCCATCCATTGGGCTATGGAGTCAGAAAGGTGATTACATGCATCCACTAGCCAAGGCTTCCAAAGGGCAAGTCATCTAATACTAAAGGATCTTCTTAGATTAGATGGTGAGGTGGAACATTAAGGAAGGAAAGTGAAAGAAGGAGAGTAACCCAATTTTTGTCTACAGATCAGGTCAGAGGTCATTTAACTCCAGATCTTCTTGGAAATACTCAAAGTTAGCTCTCAAAGAGGGAAAAAGGGGCAACTTATAGATCGGACCAGAGGTCATTTAACTCCAAGTCAGCTTTAGCATGCTCCAGGGGAAAAAAATAGATGAGTTTAATAGAAGGGATCTTAGAAAGGCTAGTTGGTCGCACAAGGATCCTAGTGGACAGGGCTAACTCTAATCCCCAGTTTTCCCAAACCTTCTAGCTTAAACCCAACAAGAACGTCTAAGAACTGATCCATCCAATTCATACATTAGAGAGCAGGCAATAACATCTGCTACACTAGTTAAATTAGCTGAAATCAATTCTTAGATAACACATTTAGTAGAAAACATTGAGGGCAAGGAGAGAAGAGACATAGGGTACCTAACAAGGGTAAATCCTATGCCATTTTTCTGATGCAAGCCAACAGAAAATGAAACAATATGGAAATATAATAAACAGAGTGAGAAAAACATCACCAATAGTAATAGAACAGGATCCTGTGAAATGTGCTTGATTAATTGATGCAAATCCAGTCATGTTCACTAAGCTCAATGGCTGTTACAGTCCAGACTTTCTCCTCCCAGCCTATTACATAAAAACCACTCTTCTATTCCCTCTCAAGACTGTTCCAATCATTCAAGAATGAATCCCTCTACCTACAACGGCAGCAGTCGAACAATAACGGCCCAACAACAACCTTTTACAATATGTTCTCGGGGATTCTTATAGGAGAATGAGAGTAACAGGGGTAGATACAAATTAAATGAGTCTCATTAAGACAGAATGGTGGAGGAGGCCCAGCCCATTCTGCTTAATTGCGTCATGCTGTACTCTGTAGACTGTTTGGAAGCGTCTGTCAGGTCGAGATTGACCTCTGATATATTCTTTAAGTCCTTACAGTGGTCTGGAACTATGTGCTAGCCTTCTGGAATAAATGCACTGGGTGAAAAGTCTGCAGATCTCTCCATACCTCCATAACTTCTGTCGAGACAGTCTTTAAGAAGCTCTGTTAGTATAATTAACCGTTTCAGGGCTCGAGGAGATATGAGGAGTGCTGTAGGTAAATGTCCTTCCTGGAGAAATGCGTTCTGCTAATATTAAGACGTGGATATGAAATTTTGCATGCTTGAGTCTTCTAATTGTGCCCTCTCCTTTGAATGCGGGGCTAAACATTAATTACAAGCGTTAACCCCCTATGAATCTCTTCCGCTGATCCGTTGGTACGTGCTGAAATGGCCATCTCTGTGTTCTCTGCATAATACTATAGACCTGTTATAAACCCAGGCGGTGGTGGTGGAGGAATGATGCGGAGGCCGGAGGAGTGGTGGTGGAGTGGTGGAGAAACGGTGGAAACAATGAAAAGTGGTGGAGAAATGATCACATAGTGTAAAACCCGAAGGTTAACGTTTGGGCGAATTACAAAGGAAAACACGGAAAAACAATGGACGGAGCCATTGGATGTGGGACCCAGTCATGGCGGAGGGAAATGGTGCGATCGAGTCGCAATCGCAGACTATAGTGATGCGATCAATCAGAGGAGCGAGCGCGATCAGAGGACTTGAGATGCGATCGAGGGACTTGCGATCGGATCAATCGCATCACAAATATTTGCGATGCGTGATCAGGGCATTCACAATGGAACATGCAATTTTGCGATTATGCGATTATGCGATTGGCCCCCAAGGCACTAAGCGCTTGGTTTTGGGTAAGGGTTATGTGGGGAAGTGGTTGGAGCTTGTGGGGAAAAGGGGCGTAGGCCTTAATATAAAGTTGGAAAGTGGGTTTTAACCCCATGTTAATGCATTTCAAGGCCTGGGAAGGGAAACGATAAGGGGAACAAAGGGGAAATTGGCTAAGCAAAGGGTAGAGGAAGAATATAAAGGGGATTTGGGAGGATTGAGAGGGTAAAAAAGGGATATAGAAGGGAAGACAAGGGGATGAAATCAAAGGTTTAGAAGGGATGATATAAGAGGGAAAAGCAGGCCTTTGGGCATTTCTTCACAAATAGAGAGGCTTTATAATGGGAATCAGCAGAGGGGATTTTATCAAAGGAAAAAGGCACAAGGAGGCTTCAAGGATGATGTGTTTTTAGGGGAAATGCATTCCTTGAAGGCTCAAAAACATCTTAGTCCCCTGTTTGCTTGTCAAAAATTTATAGGGGGGCTAACAGTGGCTCCACATGGGGATGGCTTCTTCTTGAAGGAGTCAAGAATCTGGAGAATGATCTTTGGTGTATTCCAGATGCCTGCTGCTTGGCACATCCATTTCTTTCTTTTCTCAGCTACCACAAACCATGAAGACATTAAATCAGCAGTAACATTCTCCCATACATCTACCTACCCACACTATAGTCCTAACATTTTCTCTTCTGGGTGCATTTGGACTTGCAGACCCTTTACATCATTAATTTTTACAAGCAGGAAAATCAACCTATTCTAGATCTACCCTTATTTCTCCATGAGACCAGATTATGCTGTTGGCCTCATAGTTTATCTACCTAAACTACTATCTGCTAGGATTAAATTGTCTAGCAGATTTCTTCTCTATATTCTAAGACAGAAATTGAAAATCAGACAAGTCAAGATTAGACTGTCTGACTTGTTGGATTTTGTAGAAATTAAACAACTGACTACATGCTCACACACTGAGCTTTATTGAGCTTTTCCTACCTACCCTACTCTACTTGGAAATCTCTGATGTCCTAGGTGATACAATAGTGCCAATGCAGCCAGTCAAGCAGTAACAAAAAGGATATGAGCATTGACTGCCTGTCAGAGACAACCACAGGGTGCTTTGCATGTGGCTCTCCAAAAACTGAGGTCACCATCAATAGTGACCACTCTTGATGAATTTGGCCCGTGCTAAGGATCAATGCTGGAGAAATTGAGCTAATCATGGCCTCCATGTATTCTGCCACAGGATCGACGAACACTTGATGTACACTTTCTTATTTCTGGCCTGCCATGGTTGGTAGGCTGTCTACGTCTTGGGCAGCTTCGATTGTTGCATTTTCCACTGCATCTTCAATGTGTCTCATGAAAACTGGATCCTCTTCTTCTTTTATTTTGAAGAGAAGCGAAATCTCTTCTCTTTTGGGGGGCAGGAGACTTTCCAAAAATGCTCTGGGGTCTCTGAACTCGTATAATATCTCTTGTGAGTTCAAAAGTTCGAGCTCAGCTTCATATCTCTCGACCACCAAATCAAGAAACATTTTTTTAAGCACAGGTTGAGTATCGAGAGGTGAGATGAGAGGGACAATATTTGGAAGGTCCTCCCATTCAATTTTTGTCAGTACACTCGCTATTCCATACCGAAACTCTGTTAGGAGGCTTGGATGTATTTCTGTAAATTGTTTAGAGTCTTCCATAAGTGAAGTGACTGGACTTTTAGCACCACTGATGTTGTACTACGACATGGTCTCCCAGTGGAGTCACGTGTGAAACCATAGATAATCAGTGGCCTGCTGATCAACTATGAAGTCTTCTTATCATTCAGGAATTGTGGAGTCGCCAGGTGGATGATTTACAACTTACTGTCCACCACAGTGATTTACCAAATCAAGGCTGTTTGGTCTCAGCATCCCCAACAGAGTTGCCATTATTTTGGTGACGATACTGGGACACAGACTAACAATTTTTTCGGTTATAAGCTCCTCAGAATCCCCAGTGGAGTCGTCATTATGTTGGGGTTCCTATGTTTCGGCAGATTTGGAAATACCAAAAGATAAGACAACATCAAACCACTTTGGGGTCCTAGAATCTAGCCCTCCTAGACCCGGAGAGGGATCTCTCCAATAAATAAAAAAGAATGATATATAAATTTGAAGCTCAAGATGAGATGTTAGGCTATTTATGAAGCACAAAAGGGGGGTTTTAAATAATTTGGTTGGTTGGTTGCTGGGTCGGTCAAGAGATCATAGACTGAGAAAGTAATGGGAGAAAAAGAATAGAGCAGTAGGAAATTTCAGCAAAGGGGATAGGTCTAGAAGGTGCCATCCACTGGGCTATGGAGTCATGAAAGGTGATTACATGAATCCACTAGCCAAGGCTTCCAAAGGGCAAGTCATCTAATACTAAAGGATCTTCTTAGATTAGATGGTGAGGTGGAACATTAAGGAAGGAAAGTGAAAGAAGGAGAGCAACCTAATTTCTGTCTATAGATCAGGTCAGAGTTCATTTAACTCCAGATCTGCTTGGACATACTCAAAGGCAGCTCTCAAAGAGGGACAAAGGGGCAGCTTATAGATCGGACCAGAGGTCATTTAACTCCAGGTCAGCTTTAGCATGCTCCAGGGGAAAAACATAGATGAGTTTAACAGAAGGGATCTTAGAAAGGCCAGCTGGTCGTGCAAGGATCCTAGTGGACAGGGCTAACTCTAATCCCCAGTGTTCCCAAACCTTCCAGCTTAAACCCAACAAGAACGTCTAAGAACTGATCCATCCAATTCATACATCAGAGAGCAGGAAAGAACATCCGCTATACTGGTTAAATTAGCTGAAATCAATTCTTAGATAACACATTTAGTAGAAAACATTAAGGGCAAGTAGAGAAGAGACATAGGGTACCTAACAAGGGTAAATCCTATGCCATTTTTCTGATGCAAGCCAGCAGAAAATGAAACAATATGGAAATATAATAAACAGAGTGAGAAAAACATCACCAATAGTAATAGACCGGGATCATGTGAAATGCGCTTGATTAATTGATGCAAAACCAGTCATGTGCACTAAGCTCAATGGCTGTTACAGTCTAGACTTTCTCCTCCCAGCCTATTACATACAAACCACTCTGCTATTCCCTCTCAAGACTATTCCAATCAGTCAAGAATGAATCCCTCTAACTACAATGGCAGCAGTCGAACAATAATGGCCCAACAACAACCTTTTACAATATGTTCTCAGGGATTCTTATAGGAGAATGAGAGTAACAGGGGTAGATATAAATTAAATGAGTCTCATTAAGACAGAATGGTGGAGGAGGTCAAGCCCATTCTGCTTAATGGCGTCATGCTGTACTCTGTAGACTGTTTGGAAGAATCTGTCAGGTCTAGATTGACCTCTGATATATTCTTTAAGTCCTTACGGTGGTCTGGAACTCCATGCTAGCCTTCTGGAATAAATGCAATGGGTGAAAAGTCTACAGATCTCTCCATACCTCCATAACTTCTGTCCAGACAGTCTTTAAGAAGATCTGTCAGTATAATTAATCGTTTCAGGGCTCGAAGAGATATGAGGAGTGTTGTAGGTAAATTTCCTTCCTGGAGAAATGTGTTCTGATGATATTAAGACATGTATATGACCTTTTGTGTGCTTGAGTCTTCGAATTGCACCCTCTCCTTTGAATGCGGGGCTAAACATTAATTACAAGCATTAACCCCCTCTGAATCTCTTCCGCTAATCCGCTGGTACGTGCTGAAATGGCCATCTCTGTGTTCTCTTCATAATACTATAGACCTGTTATAAACCCAGGTGGTGGTGGTGGAGGAATGTTGCGGAGGCCGGAGGAGTGGTGGCGGAGCGATGGAGAAACGGTGGAAACAATGAAAAGTGGCAGAGAAATGATCACATAGTGTAAAACCCGAAGGTTAACTTTTGGGCGAATTACAAAGGAAAACATGGAAAAACAATGGACGGAGCCATTGGATGTGGGACCTGGTCATGGCGGAGGGCAATGGTGCGATCGAGTCGCAATCGCAGACTAACGCGATGCGATCAATCAGAGGAGCGAGCGCGATCGGAGGACTTGCGATGCGATCGAGGGACTTGCGATCGGATCAATCGCATCGCAAATATTTGCGACGCATGATCAGGGAATTCACAACGGAACATGCGATTTTGCGATTATGCGATTATGAGATCGGCCCCCAAGGCACTAAGCGCTTGGTTTTGGGTAATGGTTATGTGGGGAAGTGGTTGGAGCTTGCGGGGAAAAGGGGCTTAGGCCTTAATATAAAGTTGGAAAGTGGGTTTTAACCCCATTTTAATGCATTTCAAGGCCTGGGAAGGGAAACAATAAGGGGAACAAAGGGGAAATTGGCTAAGAAAAGGGTAGAGGAAGAATATAAAGGGGATTTTGGAGGATTGAGAGGGTAAAAAATGGAAATAGAAGGGAAGACAAGGGGATGAAATCAGAGGTTTAGAAGGGATGATATAAGAGGGAAAAGCAGGCCTTTGGGCATTTATTCACAAATAGAGAGGCTTTATAATGGGAATCAGTAGAGGGGATTTTATCAAAGGAAAAAGGCACAAGGAGGCTTCAAGGATGATGTGTTTTCAGGGGAAATGCATTCCTTGAAGGCTCAAAAACATCTTAGCCCCCTGTTTGCTTGTCAAAAATTTATAGGGGGGCTAACAGGTGTGATCACTTCCCCAACTGCTGGTGACAATGGATTCTCCTCTATTGCTGCACCAACACTGGTATAAGTCTCCTCGTCCTCATGCATCTCCTGAATAATACATGGGAATCTAAATATCAAGAGATCAAGACCACTTTTCAAAGGTGCATTTGTAATCCAAGTGTTCCTACAACAAGTGGTAGTGGAAGTTTCTTTTCCTCTAGTTCCTTCTTATCAAACTTCTTGATCAAACTTTGAGTAAAATCTGCATAAGCAATCACTCTTGCATGACTCAAATGGTTGAACCATAAAATTTTTTCTTCGCCCTAAAGGTGCAGTGCTGCAATCTCAACAACTTCTCTTTCTCCTACTGGATGTAGCAGGAAGAATGCATCCAACTCCGTTCTCCAAGCCCTTGTTGTGCATGTGGATGACCCATCAAATGTAGACAATAGAAATCTATTGTGATTCACCCTTCTATAGTTGTAAGGTATCCTTTCTTCTTTGATCTGAATAAACTGTGGGAGATTTATATTCTCCTTGAAATCCCTTGATTTAGTTTTATATTATGCAAGATACTCACTTAGAATCTCATGATCTAAGTTTCCTCCATATCCATGTCTCTCACCTTCCTCTTCAAATAAATTAGACATATTCAATCTATTTGGAGCTCTATGCAATACCAGTTGCTTTGGTTGGTGATAGGAAGTGCATGGACCTTACTCGTCTTGAAACCCTCTAGAGGTCTCATTACATGTCTCCTTTCTCATCTGCTTTACCTCATTAGAGAGGTTCTTCATAGATCTAAAAAGATACGAGGCAAAGCTCATTCCTTCCATCATTGCATATCTCTTCTTCTTCTACTACTTATTCTTCTTATTCTTCTAATAGCATATTGGTTGAAACTTATAGGCTGAGCCAAAATTATGCTCTGATACCACTGTAATATTCCTAAATAGGAAAAGCAGCAATATTGAACACAATAATGGAAAGTAGCAGTGTAAATCAATGTACAAACATAAGATACCAATATGGAGCCATTTTATTACTCATATCAGCAATAAATAAACATAATACATTGAGGCACAAATCATACAATAGGAGCAAATGAGCCTCCAATGAATAAACCCTTTCAAAAGGGAGATGCTATCGATATAAAAAATGCTGGAGAGCTACTACAACACATTAATGATGAGAAAAAATACATCATCGGATCATTCAATAATAAAAAAATAATGATCTATGCCTCAAAATATTCTATACATAAACATCTAGGTCCTATATCACCCTTCCAATACAACCCAAGAGGGTTTCTGGAAAATACACAAAAATACCAATGTGAGCTACAACCCTAGGGCTGAAGGTTTACTGCAAAATAATAAATGGGAAGATATGGCTCAATATGATATAGAAAATGTAGCAATAATTCTCAAAGGTCTTCTTTTCTGGCCTCCCAATGGAAGGAAACCTCCCTCCACAAAAAACTAGTTGAGAATTAACCCAAATCAGCCCTCCACTACTGCACCCTGGAACATAGCACAACCCTCAGTAGAAAATACATTGTAGAATAAATATGGAGCTTGGCCTGATGCTAAAATGTGGAAATGTAGCCCACATACTTCTCTTGAGTGGGCAATCAAAGTCCCTCGAGGATGAAGGTGGGATTCCCGCTCAGGAACACCCTCGTGCTAAACGACACTGTAGTCTCCGCTCAATAGTTGAAGAGAGAAACAAGTCATACAAACCATAAGAATATTAATAATAAATCATGCCTTCTATGGTTGCCATCCCCTTCCTTATATACTTGGTGAGCTTCCTCACCTTGGGCCCCACTCATTAAACCCACTACTTCCATGCATGAGATCTCCCTCCAAAATTGCATTGTCCCTCATTGAATGTCCACTCCCTCCATGATATCACTATTGATTTGGTCAAAGTTGACCCATTCCACATGCTTCATCCCTTGTTCACATGTAGGGGTGCTTTATACAACTCTTTTTATGTCCTCCATTCATAGGGGAGTTAGGGTGATTTAGAATATTTATGAGGGATTAATGGAGGGAAACAAATGATGAAAACAGAGGTTTAGGGGGATGAACTAAAAGGAAAAAAGGAGGCCTTTGGGCATTTTCTTCATAATAGAGAGGCTTTTAAATTGGGAACAACAGTGAGGATTTATTAAAGGGCAAAGGCACAAGGAGGCTTCGAGGATGATGTGTTTTCGGAGGAGATGCATTCCTTGAAGGCTCCAAAAATATTTAGCCCCCTATTTTCTTGTCAAAAAAATCATAGGGGGCTAACACATTCAAGAAGAAAGCCCTCAAGATAAAGGCAGCCACAATGATGATAAATAGGTAAAAAACACTGAGCATTCTAAGGGTGGCAGCATGGAACAAAAAGGACAAAACAGTCCTAAGGACAGTCAAGATCAAATCAGGGAAAGTGAACAAAGTAGCCCAAAAAAAGATAGTAAAAATAGTGGGCCTAAAAAGAGTCCTCAAAAAACATGTGCTAACTGCCTCTCCTAAGCAAGGGGCCATGACTCTTTATCCAAAAGTGGTAAATCCTAAAACCTCTAAACCTGCAAAGAAGAAGACTATTCAAGCTGTAACTACTAATGTCACTAGAGTGCTCAGGAGTAGAGGCGAATTGCCCAATCCAAGTTCAAAACTGCCCAAAGGAGGCGCCTGGTGAAAAAAGGGGAAAAGGACATATCTAGGCTGCAGCTTCCTTGCATGCTTCTAGAAACCCATAAGGGGTTTTCTCACCAAAATTGAGAAATTTTTGACATGATCTTGTTTTTTGTGATTTTTAGGCGTAATTGCACATTTTTCTAGGTGCTACCATGTTTGCTAGAAGCATCCTCAACTCATGAAATTTATTTAAGGGACTATACTCAGAAATTTTCAGAAAAAATGAAGTTGTTTTGGTTCCTCAAAAGGCAAAAAATAGTCATTTTTCAACATTTTGCCCCTTATCTCAGCAGGTGTTATGTTCCTAGGTTTTTTCACTCATTCCACTTTTAGACAGACTTCCCTACATCAATTTGGAAAAAATCAAGTCGTTCCAAAAATTAGATATCCAGGGCTTTCCAACGAGCCATGACAGGCCTTGTTTCGACATCGGGAAGTCCCTCAAAAGTTATCTGCAAAACAAGCTTCTTTCTGCTGCTACTCTCCTATAGCATTTTGGCTGAAAAGGATGTTTTCTTAAGGTGGCCATCCAAATGTGCGTTTAGCTATTTTTGACTCTATGTCAGAGATTAAAAGTCAATTTTCTTACTATTTTTAGCTTAAATAGATATTTTTTTGAAGATATTATGTGCCTTGGGATTTGCAAAGCCTCAAGGACAAAATCAGATATTTGTATTAGGTGAATGAGCTTCTAAATGCACTTGTGAGCTTATCTACTCATTTCCTATATAACTTATGAAGACTCATTGTAAATTGCTGGAGGTTCTAGAAGCAGAACTTGACATTTTGAAGAGAAATACATGGATATGAGCTTTGAAGAAGTAACTTGTTTATGAAGTGGATGATTAGCTTACTTTGTCTAGATGATGGAGAGGCTTTGTGTGCAGGATTCCATGGCTTGGTGAATGGTATTATGTTTCTTATTTGTTATGTTTTCTTAGTTTCCCATATGTGTTTTCATGCTTCTTGCTTGTTGTAGGTCAGTAAAAAATAGATTTGAGATATGCCCATGGAGGCACCTCAAGTTTCCTAATTCATTGCAGCTTTTATGTTTTCATCCTTTTTGGTTATGTCAAAGAATTATTAATTGCTCTTTGGTACCCTAAGATCATGTTTTCAGTTTCATTAATGGTTAATATGTATGATGTCTAGTATGATTCACGGTATGCCCTGCTTACTCATAGCTAATCAAAACTCCATTTCTAAAATCTCTCTCTGAATTATTGGTTGTTTTAGTTAAGTCAAAGAGGTCTTGTTTCGATCCTGCCCTTTGTCCATGCTTTGCAGTCTTATTTCAAAGTTCCCGATAGCTCAATATATGATGTTTAGGAGTTCCCTCTTCATAGTTTGAGTTGTTAGTTTATCTTATATGCTTTTTTTCTCAACCACTGAAGGTGATTTTCCCAAATTTAGAGGGTCTTATACTTCTATACATCACTTGATTGTTTATTTTCTGCATTTATTAGTTTGAGTTTCATTCATAGTGATTAATGGTTAGCCCTACCAAATGAATGCTTTGAATTTAAACTATTTATGCCTAAAATCTCTTTGTCTTGCACAACTTAATGTCTATCCCATTTCACTTTCACCAAAAGAATCCATTTACCTCGACCAAATCGGCCCTGCCACACACCTTGTCTGTTGTCTAGGCATCCTTGGCTTTCATTTGACCCCATAGCCCTATTGATTTGTTAACTTGTCTTTCATTGATGCCTACTTAATCGGTTTTCACCTCCAAACACAAAAACAAACAAACATACTTAACAACTAGCCTAAAATCAAATATACTAAGTGAACAATCTCACATCCTTCGCTTCATAGAGAGAGCCCTCTCTAAGTCCAGGAAGGCTAGGTCCTAGGACTCCAAATCTTGGTTTGATGTTACCCTGTCATTTGGCTCGCCAATCTGCCAAATCACGGGACACTAACATCATCGATGATGTGGGAAACATTATGGTTCACCTTCGATTAGGTCACTTTCTCTCGAATTCAACTTATTATCCAGGAATTTGATCAAGAGATTCTATTCTGGTACCTTGGACCTTGCATGCCTTAATGGCAGGTTTTTCACATCGGACGCAAGGTCCACATCACTAGCCTTCGATTGAGTGATTCTACGGATGTTCGACGCCAGATCACTGTTCACATCCCGTAGATTTTACTGGTTGTATCTTGAGAGCCATTTTCATTATTGGTGGTTTCTGTCGTGCATATAAAAAAATTTCATCATTGGCTGGTAAAAAAGTGATTTTATGGCATGTTCGACATCAGCTAATATATTTGCATGCCTGAAATTGTACTTGTTTGAGTCGAGATGGAGCACAAGACCCTGTATTTTTTCTGATAAAGTCCAGGCTGCAAATTTTGGTGGATTATTATAACTTATTGCATGACTCTTTTGATTGGATGGTTGTGACCATACCTGAGTCTATTTGTTGATCCTTACTACTGGATGGATTCGTCAATACTCCGTGAAAGAAGGAAAATCAGGGCAACCTCAAACCACGCTCAGCCTTGTAGCTAGCCCTACAAGATCAGGAGAGGGCTCTCTCCGGGAAAAATATTCAATGGGATATAAGAGTAAACTGATTTTAGGGTAGGTATAATAATTGAAAATGTTTTTATAAATTTCAGGGTTGTATGGAACAGATGGGGTAGTTTGAATCTGGGGAATTTAATCAGAGATATAGGGTATTTCATGGGGCAAGGTAGGCAGGGATTTTAACAACTTGGTTTAAATAATGATGAGATGATTAAGACTGGTGAGGAACTGAAAAGGGAATAGAAAATGGATCCTTTTCAAACAGCAGAAAACATATAATGTTGAATGATTTCCCAAGGAAGAGCATTATACAATGGATTCTACCTATCTATCTTGAAAGCATTCAACCAGAAATGTGAATGAATGAATGGTAAACATAACAATTAACAGATGAACACAAAGGAAAGAACAATGCTAAAATCCATACCGCACGGATCCCACAAATCAGAGCTACATATCTTCTTTTTTTTCTAAGTTAGAGTAATCTATTAATAGTGGGAAATATAGTACATCAGTGCCTACGTGGAGGCAATTCGAACAGATAGAGACTATTTTTTGGCTGCCTGGCTGGAGGGAAACCAGCCTGAAGAACCTTCAACAGAAAAAATCCCGCGCAGGGGATCGGACCTGGGTAGCTTTGACTGAAAACTGAAAACATATACATTATATAGCATATTTTCTGGACCATGAAAAAACTGGACCACTGTCATAACTAAGACTGGTCGCTGACAAAAAAGGACCAAAACTGTAGGAAACATAAGAACAACAAGACAATCCCTCAGAGAGGGCAGAGAAAAAACCTGAGAAACAAGAAAAAAGTCGAATTATTCATCAGGAGCGACCTCCTCGACCCTGCAACCGTAGTCTGCTGGTGCGCCATGGGCGTGAGAGCGTTCAGCATTGGGAAGGACCTCAGAAGGCGTTTCTGTCTGATGGGGTGGACCACGAGCCGAATCCTCTTGCATCACCTCCCTGCGCGCATTTGTCTGAACCCTTGAGTCAAGCCACACAACTTCCGGGTTGGCGCCATCGACAGGAGCAGAATCTTCCGGAGGGATCTCAGGCGAGGGCTCTTCCATGAAAACAAAAGAGATGGTGACTGTAACTCTTGGTCTATTAAGGGCGCAATCAAACGAAAAGAGAGTTGTATGAGACTGAGCGGGCAACGCATCCCCAGAGGGCGAGTCGAGCCTGCGTCCAGAGCGTAATTGGCGGCCATGGAAGAGATTGTCAGAGGGAAAAGAGATTGCAGACGGAGAAGTGGAAGAGGAGGGCGAGCGCCTCCTGGTGGAGCGTGAGGAGCCCCTCCTGCAACTCATCCTCTGCCTCAGACGGGGCATGTTTGCAACAGAGATGGAGCTGAAACGCTGGAACAAAGTCGAGCTAACCAGGGTCAGCTCTGGAGGAATGTTCAGGACCAACGAGGCAGAATTGCAAGAACCAGCAATGGATATGTGAAGACTATCGTCAGGCTTCAGACAACAAGTTTGGTGACTACGCTTCCCTGTGGTGGTGCGCTTATTGGCGCAGTCCTCTACCGAATTGCACAGCGAAATCCTCGGTGCAGGATCCATATCATATAGCCCCCTGTTCCTGCAGCCAACAACCCTCTGCAATGAATGAGCAATCTTGTTAACCTGGTGCGAATCGCCTTTGCGGCATTCGAAAATACCTCGGTCCTCAGAATTCATGTCGAGAGGCTTCACCATTACGTTTGTCATTATGAGCGATCAGGTGGTATTTACTGCTATCAGGTGGTCGCGAATGGGCTGGCAGGTGGCCTCCCGTCCTAACGCCCTTTGTCCCATCGCCCCTATTCACATTGCTATCACCCGCATCCGGGGAGAGCTGCATATCTTTATTAATTCCCTGCCAAAATATTAAAATGGAGCGTAGAGCATCCTCAGTGATTTCCAACTTATTCCACACTTTATTCCCCCATTTACAATGATGAAGAATTACATTAAATATACAAAATTTGAGGGGAGTAGATCCACACAAAAAAGAGCTCTTTCACCAGTCCATAAACTGAAATCTGAACACAGGAAGAAAAGCAACAATCTGCCCCTAAAATGAAGGAGAAACAATACATTTGATCATCTGGAGGATTTGTAGTTTCTCAAATCGAGGAGAAGAAAGACAAATTTAGAACCATTGATGTCGTGCTATCATAATCTCTGTGTTTATATTTAGCTCTCGACCTTGAATATTTCTTTTATTTTGTTGAAAATCTCTTTATTTCCAATAAATGCCCTTTGGAACCAATAAAACTGAATTTTTTCCATTTAATGAAGAAAAATCCCCTTTTGAGTGAAAAGAGAAAAGGAAAGTGTTAGTATGAATCTTTCGTCGGAAAAAGACCACTTTAGATACACATAAAAAATAGCCCTAACATCAATTATGGCTGCCAATATCTTTAAATCTACAATTAGTTGATCCAAATAAAGCTGCACAAATCCAAATCTATGCATAAAAGACATTAAGCAGTGAAAATAAAATGTTTCTCCATGCATCCAATAGATAAGACAAGAACAATATATTTGAAAGAATTTTTGTATTAAAGGGGCACCTGAGAGGAAAACAAGAAAATTGTTTTCAATTCTCCTCAATGGGATGGGTTCTTGAAAGTCCTCAGCATTTCAGATCTAAAACTTCTCTCTCTTGTTGGTGTAGAAAACCCAAACAAACATAGAACTCAAAGGGAGCTCACAAGGCAAATGATGGAAAATGTGACAATGATAATGGCTCAAAGTCAGACCAAGAGTATAGATCTAGAGTGATCTAATGCAATGAAAGGTGACAAATGAATGGGAAAACCCTTCTATTTATAACAAAACATTAGGGCGGTCTAGAAATTGGTGCATGAATAAAATATTATTAACCAAATTCTAGAACCACCTTTTAGGAATATTTTATTATATTTGTTGGAGGGGAAAGGATTTTTGACTTGGGTCAATTCCTTTATTTATAAATAATAAATAAATAAATGATTTATTTATTATTTTAAGGAAATGGTGGAAATATAATTAAATAAATAATGATTTATTTAATTATTTATAAATGATTTAGTCAAATTTAATTAGGAATATTATTTAAATAAGGATTAAATAACTTATTCCTAGGAAATAATCAAATAAATAAGGATTTATTTAATTGATTTCCTTGTTTTGGGTTAAATATGACCAGGAATAATAATTAAATTGATGTTTAACTAATTATTCCTTGAGGAAATATAAACAAATATAGATTTGTTTATTATTTCCTTTTGGGGTTTCCTATTTAGACCGTAAACAACTTAATAAAGGTGTTTTACTAAGTTATTTCACATAGTGAAAGCAATTTTACTTAGGGTAAAATTGGTCTTACATGGTGTACTTGGGTCCATCTAATGATAATAGGTTAGATGACCAAAAAAATGGTGTAATAGATTGCCCCCCAACATACGAGTGTTAGGAGAAAATCGTATGACCGAAGTACGTTGTAAGAAATCAATCACTTGACATCAAGATGGAAGTCAGGGAGAGAAATGTAAGGTAGTCTAATGTGATAAAGGACTAGACCCTGAGGAGATGAGACTTACAGGTGCAACAAGTCTCTAGTTTATGAGATGGTACCTGTGCTAAAGGCAGTGAGGGAGGCATACCTATGCCCGCCGAGACAAAGTAAAAAAGAATAGTGCGTCCAGTAAACAAGGGACCAAACTATAAAGTACATGCTGGCATTAACATGAGCCAGAGAAAAGATATAATAAGGAATCCCACATACATACCATGCCTGGGATAACAGCCAGGACTTATACAATAATATCTGAGTACATGAGATACAAATACAACCCAAATGCCCCCTATAAACGGGGAAGGGCTCGCAAAATCAGACTGATACATGTAAATAAAAGAGGTGCTACAAGAGACTAAGGCCAGCATCATCAAATATATGGAGCTGCATCAAAGGCTGCAATGAAGAGGTCATCCGGGCATGTGGGGGCTACCTGTAGGGTCACCCCCTCATGAGGGTTGATACATCTCACACACACCCGGGAATCACCAATCGTTGTTGGTGCATCATTGGACCATCAAGTATATGGATCTCGATCATGCTGAAAGAAGTTGGAGCTGAGAAACAATCAAATCAAAGGGTAATGAGAAATCCCTTTGCCTGATTCGAGGCACTGAACAAGTGAGAACCAAGGTACACTGCTTTCTAGACCTGTTTTCTGGAGTGAATGAGTTGATGTCGACAGAATGAGGTCCGCCATAGGTGAGGAAATAAGGGATCCCCAACTATGGCACGAGAGAAAATAGTAGAGCGAATAACAGACGGACACCAATGATGATGATGAAATGGGGGAAGATCCAAAGGGGACCATAAAAGCATGAGTACAAGATGGTATCTCATGACGGAAATCAACACGAACAAAAACAAGTATGGAGGCAAATTGGTGCCCCAACGAAAAGTGTTGTCAGTGAGGAAATCCGATTTTGATGAGAGGTTAAGTGATCCTTCATGGAAAAAATGTGTCCTGGTGAAGTAGCGAATCACGAAAAACAAACAGATGTTGGCTATCTAAAAGAAAATAAAACATGCATTTTGAGAGGGAAATGCTAAGGGTAATATTTCTTAAGATAAAATGCATTGCGAGGATTAGGAAGGGGGTGGACTTTGAATTCCTATAAAAGGTATGCTCCCTTACCAAGATCTTTACTGATGATGTAAGGACCGAGCCATAATGAGTCAAACTTCCCATGACCGAGGGTATCATGGGCCTGGTCATATACTAGAACAAGGTCACCCTCATGAAAGCTGCGAGGGTGGACTTTTTGGTCATACTGAGCTTTGGTGCGATTTTTGGCCACTTCAAGAATTTGCAATGCAACACGACGGTTTTTAGAGGCGCGCTCAAGAATGATGAGTCGTTTTTCTAGAGGTTGGGTATCAGGAAGACGTTCGACGGCCAAGTGAACGGAAGGAATTTCACACTCGATCGGTAAGACGGCCTCCTCGCCAAAAACAAGGTGGAAAGGAGTGAAACTGGTGGTGGTTTTAATAGAAGTTCTATAAGCCCACAAAGTAGGGAAGAGCATAAGATGCCAATTGGTTTTGTGCTTATTCACCATTCGTTGAAGCATGGTCTTAAGAATTTTGTTGACCCCTTCAACTTGGCAATTACCTTAGGGGTAATAGGATGATGAATATTGGTGCTCAAAACCCAATAGTGAGGATATTTTGCGCCATATCTCGTCTTCAAAATGTTGGCCATGGTAAGAGACCAATTGTTTTGGAACCTCGAATCGAGCAATGACGTGGTTAAAGAAAAAGAAGGTTGCGGTAGCTGCAGTATTGTTGAATGTTGGCATGGCTTCGGCCCATTTTGCAAAATAGTCAACCGCCACGATGATATATTTGTGGTTACCAGTAGATGGGGGTCGACACTCCATAAAGTCGATGGCCCATTTGCAGAAAGGAGCTGCTGTGACGATGGGATGGAGGGAAGCGGGAGGAGCTTGTGCCTTAGGGGCGAAATGTTGGCAATTGGAACAATGTTTGACTACTTCAATGCAATCACTGGAGATAGAAGGCCAAAAATACCTAGCGCGCATGATTTTTTGGTTGGTAGCAAGACCAGAGAGGTGGCCACCACAAGCACCGCTATGACAGGCATTGGGGACTTGCTCGACTTCAACATGGGTGAGGCAACGATGAAGGACAGTATCTACTCCGCGACGATAAAGGTTGTCACCAATCAGAAGGTAGTGAGGGGCTTGGTGTCGGATACGTTGTCGAGTATCATGATCGAGATGAAGGGCGAACTTTTGGGTTCGCAAGTAGGTAAGAATGTCACCGTACCAAGGGTCTTCAGTGGTGATGGTGAATAAGTGTTCATCGGGAATAGAATCATTAATTGGAGGATCCTGCGTATTGGTAGGTAATTCAGAAATAAGTTCAGCGAGGACTAAACCTTTCTTACTTTTTGGGGTGAAAAATTCGAGGTCGAGTTCTTGAAGGATAATGACCCAACGAGTGTACTTCCCACTGAGGATGCGTCGACTCAATAGGAAATCCATGGAGTTGGAATTACTCATAACCTTTGTGGAGCACATGAGGATGTAATGACGCAGTTTTTGGACCAAGAACACGATAGCTAGCGCTAGTTTTTCTTCATGAGAGTATGATATAGGTGGACCGACAACATTCTTACTGACATAATAGATCACATGTTCGATATCGTTATCATCTTCCTAGATAAGGACACCAGCTACCGAATAGGTGAAAGTGGAGATGTACAGGATGAAGTCTCGATCAAAGTCAGGAGGACAGATCAAGGGAGTGGATGTGAGAGCATGTTTGAGGGCATCAAAAGACTCTTGAGCATATGTATCCCAGACAAATGGGGTGTTAGATCGAAGAAGTCTAAGGAACCCATGTGCAGTAGTGGCATAGTCAGGAACAAATCGGAAAAGAAAATTAGCTTTACCTTGGAGACTTTGTAGCTGGCGTAAGGTACGAGGAATAGGAAGTTCAAGAATGGCTTGAACTTTCAAAGGGTCAAGAGTTATACCGTCTTTAGACACTATGAAGCCGAGGAGACGGTCGGCGGGAATGCAAAAGACACATTTCAATGGGTTAAGGCGGATATTATACTTGCGACATCGGAGGAAAATGGTACGCAGATCATGGAGGTGGTGCGCGCGATGATTAGAACGTGTAGTAAGGTTGTCTAAATAGGCAAGGATAATATGAGCTAAGTCATGAAAACAATAAGACATGGCTCGTTGAAAAGTGGCGCTAGTGTTTTTAAGGCCAAATGGCATGACTCGGTATGCGAAAGTGCCCCACAGACTAATGAATGCGATCAACACGACGGATAAGGATTTGGTTGTATCCAGAGAATCCATCCATAAAGGATAGAACCTCATGCCCCACACACTCATCAATGATTTGGTCAATAAATGGTGTGGGGAAGTTGTCTTTGGGAAAATATTTGTTCAGATCGCGAAAGTCAGTGCAGACACGGATGGTGCCTTGTTTTTTGAGGACGAGAACTTAAGTTAGACACCCAAGTGGTGTATTCGATGGGATAAATGAAACCAGCCTACTTGAGCTTATCGATTTCTTCTTTGATGGCTTCACGCCTGGAAGGATGAATGGGTCTCAACTTTTGACGGACTGGATTGGCATCAGGCCATGTGTCGATATGGTGTTCAACAATGGCTGGATCGAGTCCGGGCATTTCTGAGTAGGACCAAGCGAAAATATCATGGAATTATTTGAAGAGTTTGGTGTAGGCTTCAAGTTCTTCTGGGGTGCATTGGGTGCCCAAGGTGATATGTTCTTCAATTCTTGGTTTGACAGAAATGTCAATTTTGATGGTAGGAGAGATATTGGCCATATTACCTTCTTCGAAAGTGTCAGGTGTAGGGATGGGGTTTTTAAACCAATCAACTTTATCCGAAATGAATTCTTTAGATTCGACAGTATATTGGTCATGGGATTGATGTGGAAGGAAGTATGCACGATGGTGCATATCATCCCATGGAAAATTAGGTTCGGTCATGGCTTCCATAATGGCTTCATCTGACTGGAATATGGGAAGAGTAGGGGGAAGAGGATCACCTGATGAAGTAGAAATATGAGACTCCTGATTGTGTGGCGAAAGGCTCATATGCGCGACATCATGGGGGGTGATAGAAGAGTAAGCAGGTGGGTGGTCAGGCGAAACATCGGGGGGCGGACACTAAGGGGCCAGCCTCTGAGGACCATAATGATGATGAGAGGTAAGAAATGGTGGCTAAAGACTTGGTCATTTAAATATCAGGAGGGTGTTGGAAATATGATGCAGAGTGTTGTCCTTGATGGCAACCCACCTGATGAAGATGATGGCAACCTACTTGACGAAGTTGTTCTTGACTTGATGAGCTTGCTAAATAATGTAAATCTGATGTATCTACAATCAGTACAGAAGGTAATGATGAAAGGAATGTCAGTATGTGCCAGAACATGATAAAAAGAGTATGTCTCGAGGCATACGTGGATTTGTCTAGACGAAGTAGCGTATGCACGCAGGAAATAACGTGCCAAGTCGCGTATGGGAAAAAGTGCTCTAAATTTGTAAAACCAGGGGTAACTACCATGGTTTTGACCCATTGTATTGAATGATGGTTTGCCTATGTGATCCCGTCCAGGAATACCATTGGAAGTTATGTGGTTTTGACTCATGGTATTGATGAAGGGTAACCCTATATAAGGAGAAGAAAATCATTGTGCAAAGGTGTGCATGTGTCTGGGCTTTGATGAATACTTCACTCTGAAGTATATCTATATGGTTGAACCCTGTTCCTAATTGATAGATCTGAATCTATGATGCACCTATGAACATGATGAAGGCTCAAGATCTCTAGATCTAGAAATGGTGAATGTCAAGGATGATCTGAAAAGAAGTGAAGAAGACTTGGCGCAATCCTGTTGAAGAGATTGAAGAAATCTGGGTAAGTTCATAGATCTAGTCTGTACTGCAAATTTTATCTTTTATAGATCTATACGCAGGTTTGTTTCATGAAAAGTGTGTGTATACGCGGGTCTATGGAAAGAAAAGCGCGTATGCGCAGTTAGGGGTTTTCCCTGAAAATGCACTGAAGTATACGCGGGTTCGTCTTCTGGAAAGCGCGTATATACGCAGGTCTGATTAAATAAAAGCGCGTATGATTTCTGATCTAATGGTTGCTGAAGGTTGAATGTGTTTCTGCATATCTATTCTAAAGTCTGGGTTATATCTGATATTCTGGTTACAGTGGTCTCACTGTTCTGTTTGAAGCAATGAGCAAGGTATGATTGTTGATAAGTGAAGGGTTGTGTTGAAGCTATTTGATCCAGTTTGAAAATTGATGAAACATGGTCTGCAGTGGTGCTGAGGGTCGAAGCCTTCAGTCAGGGGGTTGTTGCTCCCTTCCAGGAGAGGCTGGTAAACGAATTCAGGGGGTCGTAGCTCCCTTCCAGGAGAGGCTGGTAAACGAGAGCAGGGGGTTGTAGCTCCCTTCCAGGATAGTCTGGTAAACGAGAGAAGTTTGTAGCCTTCTGCAGGTGGGTGACTGCGTGCTGGTTTGAGTCTGCACTAGTACATGATTGTAAGAAGTTTTCTTAATAATAAATTTTGAAGGCTGAAACGATGGCAGCGGTGGTTTTCTCCCGAATTGGGTTTCCACCTAAAAATCATGGTGTTCATGTGTGTTGCATATGTGTGATGATTATTTTGTTCTGTCTGCACCTGTTTACTGTTTCTGAAATATCTGATGAATGAATAATGCAATGATATGAGTTAAGATTCAAACACATAATTAGATCTCTGGACATACGCGAATTCTGTAAAGGATATCCGCGTATATACGCTAGTTTCCTTCAGTAAAGTAGTGTACGGGTTTTAGAAAGGAAAAATTAAAAGTTTGATTGTCTGCACTAAATACTGATTCACCCCCCCTCTCAGTTTTTTTCCCAACAATTGGTATCAGAGCAGGTCCTTCTGAAAAAGCTTAGCCGCTAGAAGGAAGATCAAACAGGATGAGCCATTAAGAATGAACAGCATCTATCAAGCCTCCGCTCTTCAATGGAAGAAATTTAATCTTCTGGAAAATGAGGATGAGATCCTTTCTTCAGTCTATGGGAGCAGATGTATGGGCCATTGTTGAACAAGGATATCAATATCCAGCTACTACACCAACAGATCCAACTGAAAGGAAGAATTATGAATCAAATGCAAAAGCGGTCAATGCTATAACAGGAAGTCTAACAGAATCAGAATTTGTCAAATTCATGCAGTTGAATACAGCCAAAGAAATATGGGACAAAATCATTCTGAGTTATGAAGGTGATGCAAAGGTAAAAAGTGCAAAACTCCAAACTCTCAGAATTGAATAAGAAAATTTAAAAATGCATAGTGATGAGAGTATTGCCAGTTTCTTTTTACGTCTTGATGATGTTGTAAATCGTATGAAAAATCTGGGAGAAACAATAACCGAAACTAATTTGGTTGAGAAAATTTTGAGATCGCTAACGGCAAAATTTGAGTCAAAAGTCTCTGCTCTTGAAGAAAAACAGGATCTTCAAAATCTCACTGTGGTGCAACTTCATGGCATACTGATTGCATATGAAATGAGAAGAGGAGGACCATCTGAAGTCAAAGAAGTTGTTTTTAGAGCTTCTACAAAAGGGAAAGAAATACAAGAAGCAGAAGGATCAGGATATATTTCGGAAGAAGATGAGGCAAATTTTGTAAAGAAACTTCAACTTGGTACAGGACGGTTTAGAGGTAAGCTTCCTTTCAAATGTTTTAATTGTGGAAGAGTTGGTCATTATGCTGCTAAGTGTCCTCACAAAGAAACACTTGCAAAAGGAAAGGAAGTAGCTAGGAATAAGAATAGGTCTAGCACTAAAAGAAGTTACTATACTCATGATGACAGTGATGGGATATCTGATAGTGAGGAAGAATGTGAACAAGATCTTAGACTTCTCATGGCTTTTGAATCTAAAGAAGAAAATGATACTTTTGTGGATGCTCTAGAGGACAATGATTTTCTTGAAGAGAACAATCAACTCAAAATACGCTTAGAACAAAGAAGAATTCTCTTAGAAGAATATAAAATTCTCTTAGAAGAAAGGAAAATAACCATCGAGACTCTGGAAAAGTAGGTTGAAGAGGCAAAGAAACACAATGAGAAATTAGAATGTGAAGTGGTAAGTGTAAGAAAACAATTTGAGAAAGAAAAGACTCTGAATTTCAGATTTTCTAAAGGATCTGAAACCTTAGATGAGATTATCAAGGTACAACGTTCTCCTCTTATAAGGACAGGTCTTTGATATATTGGAGAATCTTCTCAAGATTCAGCACCAAATTATCTAAAAGTAGCTACAGCTGGTTTACAAAATTCTGCCACTCAGCAAGGGAATAAAGAATCTTTACAGGTAAAGCATGATCATCTTAATGCAAGGAACACTAACAGGAATATCTTTCAAAGAAGCCCCAATCAACAGGTAAATTCAAGTAGAAGATTTCATGATCACAGAAATTTCTTCTTCAATGGACAATGTTTCTCATGTCACAATTTTGGCCATAAAGCCGCTCAATGTGTTGCATATAAAACCATCATGAAAAGATAAGCAAGAAAGAAAAGGGTTGATATTGAAACAAAGAAGAATACCTATAAAAAAATTTCTCCTCTTCTAAATGAAGTTGAATGTGCTTATTGCAATAACTATGGGCATGAAGAATCTAAATGCAGGAGAAAAGTTCAGCCAAAAGAGCATCTTCCTTCAAAATCCAAAATATGGAAAGAGAAGGAATCACAGGTTGAAAATTGTGGCATAGCGTTATTTGCGGAAGGTGAAGAAAATCAATGGTACATTGATAGTGGATGCTCGAGACACATGACAGGTGATAAACACAAACTTTGTGCATATAGTGCTCTAGAAAAGGAAAAGAAAGTTACTTTTGGAAATGATACTCCTGCTGTAATTAAAGGAAAAGGGTCTGTGTTTCTAAAAGAAAAGGTGAAGGCTAATGATGTCATGTATGTGGATGGATTAAGGCATAATTTGTTAAGTGTAATTCAAATGTGTGATCAAGGAACTGAAGTTGTCTTTAGTTCAAAAGAATGTGTGGTTCGTGATCTTGATACAGGTAAAACAATTATAAAAGGAAAAAGAACTCCAAGCAACCTGTATGTATTGAAGAATTGCAAAGAACAATGTTACTTGAGTAAATCTTCAGAAAACTAGCTATGGCATAGAAGGTTGGGGCATTTAAGCTTCTCTCAAATCAAAAAATCAAGCAAACTTAATGCTGTTCGTGGTCTTCCCAATATTTCTCTACCCGAAAGTATCATATGCAAATCCTGTCAATTCGGAAAGCAAACCAGAGTGCAATTCAATGCCAAGGAAGGATCGTCAAGTAAGCCTCTTGAACTCATTCATACTGACATATGTGGACCTATGAGGAAAAATTCACCACGTGGTGAAGAATACTATATCTTATTCATTGATGATTTCTTTAGAATGTGTTGGATTGGGTTGATCAAACACAAAGATGAAGCATTTGAAAAATTTTAGATCTTCAAAGCGCTGGTTGAAAATGAATTAGATCTAAAAATCAAGTGTCTTAGATCTGATCGAGGAGGAGAATATACATCAAATGAATTATTTGAATTTTGTGAACAACATGGCATAAAAAGACAGTTTTCTGTAGCAGGCACTCCATAACAAAATGGCGTAGCAGAAAGAATGAATAGAAAAATTCAACAAATGGCTAGAGCTATGCTTGATGATTCCGGAACACCTGACATTTTTTGGCGAGAAGCAGCTCACACAGCAGCAAATATTCTTAACAAGGCACATGTTCGGGTAAATAATGACAAAACTCCATATGAACTCTGGTATGGCAATTCTCCCTCTGTGAAACATTTTAGAGTTTTTGGAAGTAAATGCTTTATCAAAAATAATGATGAAAAGCTTGGCAAGTTTGAACCTAGATCAGATGAAGGAATACTTCTTGGTTACTCATCTACAAGCAGGGCATACAAATGTTACAATAAAAGGCGCTAAAATATTGTTGAATGTATTGATGTTGTTATTGATGAGTCTCATGCAGTCCCTAAAGAAGAAAGACAAACAACAGAAGAAGATGATGGTGATTTTTGTCCTTCTACATCAAATAGAAATGATATAGACAATGGATCCAATGAAGAACCTGAAGATGATTTATCTGGAAAGGCTCCATCCAGATATGTTCAAAAGAATCATCCTGAATCTCAAATTTTGGGAGACAAGGAATCAGGTGTAAAAACAAGGAGGACTCTTGTGGGATCTCCTAGCTATCTGGCATTTCTATCCACGATTGAACCACACAATGTCAATCAAGCTAGCAAAGATGAATTTTGGATTCAGGCCATGAATGAAGAACTTGATCAAATCGAAAAGAACCACACTTGGGAATTGGTACCAAGACCACATGATAAAAATGTCATTGGAACCAAATGGATATTCAAGAACAAGCTAAATGAGAATGGGGACGTTATAAGAAATAAAGCTAGACTAGTTTGCAAAGGGTATGCTCAACAAGAAGGTATAGACTTTGAAGAAACTTTTGCTCTTGTAGCTAGACTTGAAGACATAAGAACGTTTCTTGCTTTTTCAAGTTTTCAACAAATCAAATTTTATCAAATGGATGTCAAATCTTCTTTCCTCAATGGTGATCTAGAAGAAGAAGTTTATATAGAACAACCTGAAGGATTAATTTTGGGAAATGATGAAAATCTTGTTTTTAGACATAAAAAGACTCTATATGGTCTCAAACAAGCTCCAAGGGCATGGTATTATTGTCTTGACAAATATCTTCATCAACAAGGATTTTCAAAGGGTTCTGCTGATAGTAACTTATACACAAAAATTGAAAATGATAAACTATTGATTGTGATTGTATATGTTGATGATATCATTTTTGGAAGTAATGAAGAATCTATGAGTCAGAAATTTTCTTCTGTCATGCAGCAAGAATTTGAAATGTCTTTACTTGGGGAACTAACATTATTTCTTGGCTTACAAGTGCATCAAACTACAGAAGGTATATTCTTATCTCAAGAAAAATACCTTAAGAAAATTCTAAAGAAGTATGGGATGGAAGAGTGCAAACCTGTAAGTACACCAATGGTAACCGGATGTAATCTCAGTTCTCATGATGATTCTCCCACGGTGAATCAACCAGAATACAGATCTATGATAGGAAGTCTTCTGTATCTCACTGGGACTAGACCAGATATTATGCATGCAGTTGGGATTGTTGGACAATTCCAAGCCAATCCAAAAGAGTCTCATCTTCAGCCTGTCAAAAGAATATTCAAATATCTACAAGGAACTCAAGACTTTGGACTATGGTATCCAAAGAATGCTGATCTTACTCTTCATGCTTACACTGATGCAGATTGGGCTGGAAATGTTGATGATCGGAAAAGCACAAGTGGTGGTGCATTCTATATGGGGCCCCGGTTGGTATCTTGGTTTAGCAAGAAGCAAAGCTCTATTGCCTTATCTACAGCAGAAGCAGAATATGTGGCTACCGCATCATGTTGCACTCAACTTCTCTGGATGATGCAAACCTTACAAGACATTCAAATCAAATGTGCACCTTCTATCTCCATTATGTGTGATAATACAAGTGCCATCAGTATTTCAAAGAATCTTGTTATGCATTCCAAGACCAAGCACATTCCCATCAAGTATCACTTCTTACGTGAGCAAGTGCTTGAACAAAAGGTGAAGTTGGAGTATGTTCCCTCCAAAGAATAAGTTGCTGATATATATACCAAACCTCTGCCCAGGGAAGCATTCGAATATCTCAGACAGAAGCTGGGAATGGTCTCTGCCTCTCAGAAGATCAAATCTGCTTAATTTCAGAAGATTAAATTGGATACGCGGGTTTCCTGAAAGACAGTCATGTATATACGCGAGTTCATACATAGAAAACCACGTATGGCTGGTTGCTGACAAATTTTATGGGTCAGCATTCTTCAGCACAAGCTATGGTGCTGTTTGGTATCTCTGATGCTGTATGGATTCTCTGGTGATGTTTCAGCTCTTATATTTCTGTTTCATTCTCTGATTTTGGGTGAATATGCCTTGATGATTGGCTATTGAAAGTGGTCAGGTTTCTCAAGCTAAGGAGGAGTTTTGGTCATATGGAAAGGATGCACAGTTTCAGGTGGAGCATTAGCCTGGCTGAGAATAATGCATTGTTGGAATTATGATGGTTCTGAAACTTGATCTCTCTCTTGAGGTCTTTTTGGTTTTGGTTGTGAAAATTCATACTTGTAATTTGATGAAAAGGTCATGTTGAGACCCATGATGTAAATTGTAATATTCAGTCATGTAAGGACTTCAGTCACATATGTAAATCCACTTGGTTGGATCTTTGATGTAAGTATGAGTCTTGGTGATAGGAAGCTCATAGAGTCATGTACTTCATTAAAAAAAATTGTTTGAAGATTCAGCATGAACTCAGGGGGAGCATGGTAACTTTAGTGCATATCAGATCTGCAGAGCTCTTATGTCTACATGAAGAGAAAAAAAAAAAAAAAAAAACTTGTGTTGGTTTGGATCTGCCCTTTGCCCTTGATTTCAAAGGGGGAGAGTGACATGGTGTTTGAATCAGGGGAGAATATCATGAATAATGGTTGTGCTTAATATCTGTTATGATGATCAAACATCATCGTGGTTGCCATCAAGTCCAAAGGGGGAGATTGTTGGCAATATGATGCAAAGTGTTGTCCTTGATGGCAACCCAACTGATGAAGATGATGGCAACCTACTTGAAGAAGTTGTTCTTGACTTGATGAGCTTGCTAAATAATTTAAATCTGATGTATCTACAATCAGTACATAAGGTAATGATGAAAGGAATTTCAGTATGTGCCAGAACATGATAAAAAGAGTATGTCTCAAGGCATACGCGGATTTGTCTAGACGAAGTAGCGTATGCACGCGGGAAATAACGTGCCAAGTCGCGTATGGGAAAAAGCACATAAAATTTGTAAAACCAGGGGTAACTACCATGGTTTTGACCCATTGTATTGAATGATGGTTCGCCTATGTGATCCCGTCCAGGAATACCATTAGAAGTTATGTGGTTTTGACTCATGGTATTGATGAAGGGTAACCCTATATAAGGAGAATAAAATCATTGTGCAAAGGTGTGCATGTGTCTGGGCTTTGATGAATACTTCACTCTGAAGTATATCTGTATGGTTGAACCCTGTTCCTAATTGATAGATCTGAATCTATGATGCACCTATGAACATGATGAAGGCTCAAGATCTCTAGATCTAAAAATGGTGAATATCAAAGATGATCTGAAAAGAAGTGAAGAAGACCTGGCGCAATCCTGTTGAAGAGATTGAAGAAATATGGGTAAGTTCATAGATCTGGTCTGTACTGCAAAGTTTATCTTTTATAGATCTATACGCAGGTTCGTTTCATGAAAAGTGCGTGTATACGCGGGTCTGTGGAAGGAAAAGCGCATATGCGCAGTCAGGTTTTTTCCCTGGAAAATGCACTGAAGTATATGCGGGTTCGTCTTCTAGAAAGCACATATATACGTGGGTCTGATTAAATAAAAGCGCGTATGATTTCTGATCTAATGGTTGCTGAAGGTTGAATGTGTTTCTGCATATCTATTCTTAAGTCTGGGTTATATCTGATATTCTGGTTACAGTGGTCTCACTGTTCTGTTTGAAGCAATGAGCAAGGTATGATTGTTGATAAGTGAAGGGTTGTGTTGAAGCTGTTTGATCCAATTTGAAAATTGATGAAACGTGGTCTGCAATGGTGCTGAGGGTTGAAGCCTTCAGTCAGGGGGTTGTAGCTCTCTTCCAGGAAAGGTTGGTAAACAAGTTCAAGGGGTCGTAGCTCCCTTCCAGGAGAGGCTGGTAAACGAGAGCAGGGGGTTGTAGCTCCCTTCCAGGATAGGCTGGTAAACAAGAGAAGGTTGTAGCCTTCTGCAGGTGGGTGCCTGCGTGCTGGTTTGAGTCTGCACCAGTACATGATTGTAAGAAGTTTTCTTAATAATAAATTTTGAAGGCTGAAACGACGGCAGCGGTGGTTTTCTCTCGAATTGGGTTTCCACCTAAAAACCCTGGTGTTCATGTGTGTTGCATATGTGTGATGATTATTTTGTTCTATCTGCACCTGTTTACTGTTTCTGAAATATCTGATGAATGAATAATGCAATAATCTGAGTTAAGATTCAAACACATAATTAGATCTCTGGACATACGCGAGTTCTATAAAGGATATCCGCGTATATACGCTAGTTGCCTTCAGTAAAGTAGCGTATGGGTTTTAGAAAGGAAAAAGTAAAAGTTTGATTGTCTGCACTAAATACTGATTCACCCCCCCCCCTCTCAGTATTTTTCCCAATAGAGGGGGAATTTTAATTGATTTAGACAGGTCTTCTGGTGGTAGTGAAGAAGGTATATGGTCATGTGTGGCTTTGAATTGGCGGTATGCGGCTAAAGAGGAACGATACTCGTCAAGGCAGGGGTAGAGGTGGGTATAATGGCCATGGAAATCGCACAAAGAACAAGGATTATTGGTGGGAAAATTTTTAAGTTTCGGGATTGAATCAGGTATAGTGACATAAAACTCAGGGATATTGGATTCTGGAAACATTTCATTAACCATGGACTTAAGATGCGGTAACTCAGGACATGTATGGGTGGCATGACTGAAAACACCGCACAAGGCACACTGGATAGCATGCTTTGGCGGCTGAGGTGGGGCAGGGTGTGACGGGGTAACCTTGTCATTGGATGCCCCCTTGTGAGTTTTACCTTTCTTTTCTGGAGCTATCACAATGGGAGAAGGGTTCTGGTGAGGTGCTGGGGGCACTGTAGCAATGGAAGAAGTTAAGGGGAGCAGTTGAACCGGTGTCAAAGCAAGGTAAGGTTTGGGGTGACCAGGCAGAGTCGGGGTTGGAGGGTTAATGTACTAGACGGGTATACCCAAGGTCATGTTGGGGAGGGATAGGGTGGCCAAGATGGGACCGAATAAATTTCGGGAGGGGGAGTAATAAAATGTATCTAACAAGCAGGGTAATGGCCAGGAGGAATGGTGCCAAGGTTGATATCAGCCGGTGGAACCAACCCAGGAGGGTAGAGAGGTGCGTGGGGACTAATTGTAGAAGAATATTTAGAAGGAAGAAGTTTAGCTAGCGGGGGCAAAGGGCTAGGAGCTGTTTGAGGTGGGTGAGGTTGAGGTTGCTGACTAGCCAAAGCAAGTTGCTTAAGGCCAGCTTGAGATGATTGCATCATGCAAACATTCACCAAGCTAGGATCCGAGACAGGAGGAGGAGGAAGGCCAGGGAAGGTTCCAAGAAACGAGGAGTCTTTATAGACACCAGGGGAGACACTAGTCAAGGAATCGACGGTTTGCTTATTGGCTACAGAAGAAATGGTTGACTCAAGGGAGGTCTGAGTTTGTGGCTCATGATATGTCAGTTGGTCAATGGTAACTATCTTCCCATTGTGAGGTAAAAAAATATTGCAGTGGACTTCAGATGGGATAGAAGACATAGCATAGGTGTAGCTCCACCCTAAAATAATGTTATAGTCAAGAGGGGCGTCGATGACTTCAACGTCAACGCAAACTGTCTTTCCCGCAAGAGTGATAGGACAATTACGGAAGAGGCCAATGGGATGGGAGGCATGGCCATCCCATGCACGAAGGGGCCAGCTCAGGAGATCCAATTTGTTTCCAAACTAAGGCAAACATCACACAGGTAGATGCCCCCTCATCAATAATACACCGAGCTATGTTAGTGTTCCAGATTTTGACTGGGATTTGGAAAGCAACAGAAGCAAGAAGAGGAGGATGATCTGATTGGCAGGCGTCGAAAACAATCAATTGTTCATCAGCAGGATCTACAGCGCCCATGGCATATAGTAGAGCCTTCTTTTGAGAAGGACATGACTGGAGGAGTTCCAGTGTGTAAATGGCAGCAGGACACTGTGCCAAATCATCTACTATGCTATACAAATGAACAGCTCGACCAGAAGCAACATTTCGGTGTAATGGGCCCTTAGGAACCTTGGTATGAATCTCAACTTTGGGTTTAGGGATCTGCAAGGGACCATTGGATGTCGAAAGAAGCTCTGTAAGACTTGGACATGGGGACTCGGGGACAGACAGAGTGTGAGGCATGGGGTACTGACAAGACCGAGTTTGAAGGTTAAGCTCAATGGGTAAAGTTTTATCAGAGTTCATCATGAGAATCTGGTAATCGGAGGAACCAGAAGGGGAAGGTTGAGTGGTTATTGGGGCATGAGGTGGTTGAGTAGCCACAAAGCCTTGTTGAGGAAAATGATCGGTAAACACAGCTGGTTGAGAAATAACTGCATTGGGAGGAACAGTAGGGGGGGAATGTTGTCCCTGCATGGTGGCCTTAGACTCCCACATCTGCCGCATCTGTGGTAATAGGGGGAAATCGTGAGTGTAATGACCATAAACATCGCAACATGAACAAGGCTTATTGGTGTGAAGAGGCCTGTCCGGCTTGGGATGAGAGCCCTGTGGTTGGTTAGCAGTGTTAGAATTAATACTTGGAGGATTGGATCCACAATTACCAGAGGCAGATGGATTTTTATTTCCTTTAATCTTTCTTTGAGAAGGAAGAGGATTAATCGCGCCCTGCTGCGCAAATACTTGCCCTGGAGGGGGTAGTAGTTGCTGTTGTGGGGGTTGAGAAGGAAAGGGAGTGGGAGGTCCAAATGCTGGAGGAGCTGGGACACTAGGCTGTGGGTAAGGATAAGGGTTAGGATGGGCAACATTGAGGTAAGTAGGAGGGTGGGCAAAAGGAGGAGGCATGCCGTATCCTGGATACATGCTACCTGGAGGGGGGAAAGTGCTGGAGGTGCTGGCCCCTCCTGGAGGGAAACTATAGCCCATAGGATGTTGAGCGTAGGTATGTGAAAGAGCACCAATGATACCATCGGTAGAGTGAGATGCCCCCGGGGCGTTAGTGCCACCGAGTTTGGGGAGGTTAGGAAGGACGGTATAAACATAACTAGATTGAGCATAGATAAGGTCATATTTCAAGGCTCTTTGGAGGGAAGCTTCTTTGGTTTGAGGGAAGTGGGATGCGACATCTTTGCCAATGGGAGGTAAGAGAGAGTGAAGGAACTAGTCCATATAAACTCGATCTTCAAAGGTGGGAGCTCGACATAAGCTCCTTCTTCGCCGCCATTCCTAGACATGAGCAGAAAGGCGGGTCGAAGAGGATTGACGGAAAGAAGTCAAAAGTTATGTACCAGTGTCGTGTCGAAGAGGGAGATGGAAATAAGATAAAAAGGCTTGGGCAATGGTCGCAAAGGTGGTATGGGAAGAGGTGACCTGATCAACATACCATTTAGAAGCCTCACCGATAAGCGTTCATTGGAACAATATAAGATGGATGGAATCATAGGTAATGGAATTGGATGAACACCACATGTGGAAAGATCGGATATGGTTGGAGGGATCTTCACTAGCAAGGCCTTCGAACTTGGGAATGTCAGAGGGGAGCTTGGTTGGCATAGTAGGCCAACTAACATCATGGCAGATAGGGTCATTGATCAACTGACTGAAATCGGGGAGACTGAGCCCAGCCATATAAGGGAGCAAAGGGGCAGTCGAGGTAGTTCCCGTGGTGGTTCTGCTAGAAATAGACCCGGCACTAGGACCGATGTTGCTAGCGTTAGGTCCCGAACTAGACATGGTGAAGGTAACAGGAGGAGAACCAGAAGAAGGGGGAGAACCCAAAGAATCAGAAGAAGAGTTGGAGTGCGGACTCGAGGGAGGACTAACTTGATGACGACGGGAAGGAATAAGTCAACCAACCGGAAACTAAGGGTGAAGGCCAAGAAGTCTCCGGGACAAATTCCTTGTAAGCGCAATGATTACGGGAAGAAGGAAAACCGACAAGGGCAGGGAGGTGAAAAATCAACTGAGTTCAATGTCTAAACAAGGGCAAAGAGGTGTAGTGTCAATTGATTTTAAAGTCTTTGCCAGGCGGTGTTAACCAGGCTCTTTTTCACTTAGGGTTAGTGTGTGGCATGTTAATTTTAATTTTTAAACCCAAACATTTTGAGAGTAAAAGAAAAAGTGTGCTGCGTAACTGAAAATAAATCTGCAAAGAACAGTAAATAAGACTGAAATAACAGAAAAATAATAGCTAACAATGCATCGATCTAACCCAAGAAGGCGGGTCTCTCAAAACTTGTCTAATAAGGGGGAAAAAAATATAATCAGAACACACTAAAAGGAGGCCAATAGATCTAAGGTCGGGAGGGACAGGGATCTAAAGGAGAAATTTGCTGAAAAGAGGTGCAAAAAACAGCAAGGAGGTAGAGGTAAGGTTGCTGCAACAAGAGGGGGAAATCAGCTAAAGGTAGAAGGGACAAGGAGGTGACCCTAGAGGTAAACCCAAACAAAACTATTTGAGGTGATTTGAAAGGGAGAAGAGCTTATCTAGAGGGATCTAAAAATGAGGTATCAGATTTGAAAAGGAAAAGGCTGAAACTCTGAAAATTCAGACGTCTGAAAAAGCTAAAACTCTTCCACAAAAAGTGGATGGTACTAAAGCCATAAGGGGTGATATTCCAACTTAGTTGAGTAGAAAAGATTAGAAACAGGTCTAAATGGGTGGAGACAGAGGCTGGAAAACCCTGACAGAAGCTTCAGACAAACCTAGAAAAATTGTTGGAAAAGTGTAGAAAAAAGTGCAAGTCGCAGGTTCTGACCTATTTTCAGTCTAGGTCGCAGTTTTTAGCAGAAAAGTGCATCATCCAGTCCAGGTTGCAGGTTTTGGGCCGATAAGTGCGACCTGCAAATCCGAGTCTCTCAACGGCAGATTTCAGAAAAAGTTGTCGTCTCAACTGCGGCTGATGTCTGTCACCTACGCAATAGGGCCAGAAACACACGGAAGTTAAAAATATGAGTTTTTGAGGTTTTTAGAGGTGAAAAGCACCATAAAAATAGGAAAAACAAAAAACTGAAGAGAAACCCTAGAATCTGAAATAGTTGTATATGCAGGAATAGATAAAATGACAGCAGTCGCAAAAGAAAACCTGTGTGGAGTTGCCAATTGTTAGTATGAATCTTTCGTCGGAAAAAAACCACTTTAGCTACACATAAAAAATATCCCTAACATCAATTATGGCTGCCAATATCTTTAAATCTGTAGTTATTTGATCCAAATAAAGCTGCACAAATCCAGATCTATGCATAAAAGACATTAAGCAGTGAAAATAAAATGTTGCTCCATGCATCCAATAGATAAGACAAGAACAATATATTTGAAAGAATTTTTGTATTAAAGGGGCACCTGAGAGGAAAACAAGAAAGGTGTTTCCAATTCTCCTCAAAGGGATGGGTTCTTGAAAGTCCTCAGCATTTCAGATCTAAAACTTCTCTCTCTTATTGGTGTAGAAAACCCAGACAAACATAGAACTCAAAGGGAGCTCACAAGGCAAATGATGGAAAATGTGACAATGATAATGGCTCAAAGTCAGACCAAGAGTATAGATCTAGAGTGATCTAATGCAATGAAAGGTGACAAATGAATGGGAAAACCCTTCTATTTATCACAAAATATTAGGGCGGTCTAGAACTTGGTGCATGAATAAACTATTATTAACCAAATTCTAGAACCACCTTTTAGGAATATTTTATTATATTTGTTGGAGGGGAAAGGATTTTTTACTTGGGTCAATTCCTTTATTTATAAATAATAAATAAATAAATGATTTATTTATTATTTTAAGGAAATGGTGGAAATATAATTAAATAAATAATGATTTATTTAATTATTTATTAATGATTTAGTCAAATTTAACTAGGAATATAATTTAAATAAGGATTAAATAACTTATTCCTAGGAAATAAGCAAATAAATAAGGATTTATTTAATTGATTTCCTTGTTTTGGGTTAAATATGACCACGAATAATAATTAAATTGATGTTTAACTAATTATTCCTTGAGGAAATATAAACAAATATATATTTGTTTATTATTTCCTTTTGGGGTTTCCTGTTTAGATCGTAAACAACTTAATAAAGGTGTTTTGCTAAGTTATTTCACATAGTGAAAGAAATTTCACTTAGGGTAAAATTAGTCTTATATGGTGTACTTGCGTCCATCTAATGATAATAGGTTAGATGACCAAAAAAATGGTGTAACAGAAAGGAAGGTGGGCCCAAGATGCGATCGCAAATTGCAATCGTAAATCGTAATTGGGAGAGGGGAGGGAGTGTATCACATAGCGGAGGAAATGCGATTCGGAATTTTGTGATGCGATGGGTTCTATAGGGAAATCGTAATCGCAAGTAGGAAGGGAAGGGGTGTGACATATAGCGGGGAAAATGTGCAATGCAATGAGCAACATGAGATTCATCGCATCGGCGGGTCGGGAAAGAATGTTGCGATGAAAACTATGCGATGGAAGGAAAATCCTTTACAAAAAAAATAAAAATGAGTTTCACGCTTTACAAAGGAAAAAACCCTTTTTTCATTGAAAAGATAGAAGGGTTTTGGTGGGACCAGGGGAGGAATTGCAATCGCAATCGGGGATGGAGCGAAGGAAAAGTACTTATGGGAGCCCGGGTCGATCGCAATCGGGAATCGGCAGATGAGCGGGAGTGAAGTGTCATGGGAAAAATGTTGATTGCGATGATGCGATGGCTTGCGAACCATCCGATCTGAAGGGCGGATCGATGGTGGAGATGCAATCGGTGGGAGTCAATCGCATCAGAGGAAATAAAAGGAGCAGGGAAAAATTTGGGAGCGTTGCGAAGTTGCGATGCGATCAAATGATTGCGATCGGATGTGGGCCATCAGATCACTGATGAGATCAACGGTTGGGATACGATCGGGGGGGGGGGGGTGGTCAATCGCATCGAGAGTTTCAATCGAAAGTGGGACAATCAGAAGTATGTGATTGAATGGTGCGATCAGATCGGGGGAAAGGGTTGCAATCGGATTGGGGGAAAGGGTTTTATAATGAAAAAATATAAAATTATATGAAATAAATTCTAAGGGAAAAATGAGAAAAGGGGTAATTTTAGGCTATTGGGGATTTTGAGATTGCAACAAGATGATGAGCTTAGTGGAAAGGAGTCGCCTTCACTAAGTGGGCCCGCAGGGTATTTTTGGCGCAAAGTCTATTTTTAGACTATGTCTATTTTTAGACATATGGATCATGTTCTATGAGTTGCAAGATGCTATTTTTGGATGGTTGGTCAAGTTGGAAAAAATAGATGGACTTCTATTTTTAGACATATTGGGCGGAATCTATTTTTAGATTGCCAGTCTAAAAATAGATATGTCGAATATTATTAGCTCTTAATAATATTTGGAATCTAAACATTATCTTATTCTCTTGGAGCACTTCAGTTAAGTGCACAGATGTGGCACAGGAGCTGACAGAAGGAATTACGCTATTCCTGAGGGTTAAGTGGAGCTATTGCATGGAGACTTCAGTTAGAACTCATGTGAGAGAGTTTGGTGGAGTTGATTGAGGAATTTAATGGAGTTGTGTTCAGTTTAACTAAGTTAAACATAGTTGAGCTAGTTGTATCTAGTCTAACTGATTGATACACTAGTGAGAGTGGTGTGAATTAATTATTAATTAATTCACTAATTATAAACTCATAAATCAACTAAAGAATACATCAATTAACTTCAATGCATGGACAGTTTCAGTGGAGACCAGTGGAGAGGTAGGTGAAAGAGCAGTGTGACTATCAGTTGTGACTATACTAGTGCATGAGTTTGCACCACACATTGATAGAGATGCCAATGAGGATTGCGCAGTGCATACCAGAGGGATTCGAACTCAGGTTGGGCCATTATTCATCTTGGATTGCGGCAAAGAGAGGCGTTGTGTGCTAATGGGAGCGTATTGGAGCATGTGTTTTGCTAGATCTAGCTTGATAGTGTGTAGCAATTGAGGGTGTGCATGAGAGCTTGTGAGGAGCTTTGTACTATGATTGTTACATGATCTCCATGACATATAATATACAGATAGTTAGGGTTTTCAGCTTTAATATTTCCCATTAAATACTGTGTTCATATGTGTGATTGTTTGTGGTTTTAATGTGTGCATGCAATTGATTTTATTTCCGCAATTAATGATCAATGGTAGAAGAGATTCTGTATTATGCATGAAGCTAAAATAGTGTGTGATCTGGAGAATCTCAGTGAATAATATATCAGTTATTCAAATTTCTACATGGTATCGTAGCGATATTGATCATTGGAGCAATTGCAAAACATTGAAGCGGTTGAGTTTTGTGCTGGTGGAATTCGAATTTGCAGCAGTGTTTTCTTGGTGTCGAAGTTGAGATGTCTTTCAACGGATTGCGATTGGAGTATGCCCTTGAGGGCAGCTCAAATTATATTGCATGGAAGAACAGGATGGAGGCGGTGCTTGATGACAATGGGCTGAGGGTTTGATGCCGAAGTCCCAAAGCTCTACTTTACCGATGTTATCGTACTTGACGATGGCAAAAGAAGACAGCAAAGTGTCGAAGGATTCTGTTGGAGGGCGTGAAGGATCACATAGTGTCCAGCCTTCATGGTAAGGCTTCTCCATTCTTGATGTGAAAAGCCTTGACAAATTTATTCCAAAGCAAGAGCGACCAGAGGAATTTGGCGCTCAAGGATAAACTCATAAACATAAAGATGGAGAAAGGTGACAGTATGCCCAAGTACCTCACGAAGTTCATCCAATGTAGGGATGAGCTGGGAAGTGTGGGGGTTACTGTTGATGACGAGTACTTGGTGAGCTTGGCTCTCCTTGGGCTTCGGAAGAGTTGGCATTCCTATCAGGACTCTGTCAATGGTTGGGAGAAATTGCCAAGATGGGAGTGACTTTGGTTGGATCTCAGTGGGGAGACAAGTGCTGGAGTTCCAGGATAGATCGACCACCTGCTACGACGCAGAAGAGAATTGCGCTTTGGATTCCAAAGAAAATAATGGGAAGAGAAAGAAAGCTTCTCAATCCGGTGCGAAAGGTAAGAAGAAGGACATGTCCAAGGTGAAGTGCTTTCACTGTCACCAACACGGACATTATGCCACTAGTTGTCCACAGAAGAAGAAAAATAAGTAGGATGCTGGATCTACAGCTGGAGAGGCCTTAGCCTCACAGTTTGAGTTGGATTTTTCACTGATCGCATGCTTGGTTTCAAGTGTGATGGGTTCAGTGTGGTTTCTTGACAGTGGTGCATCTTTTCAAATGACAGGAGATCGAGATTTTTTTACTGATCTGGATGAGAAAGATCTTGGAGTGCACATCGAGATGGGCGATGATGGTAGATATAGTGCGACCGGTATCGGTACCATTTCCTTTGAGAGGGAGTTTGGTAAAAACTTCGTATTGAGGGAAGTGATGCATGTTCTAGGATTGAAGAAGAATCTTATCTCTGTGGTGATGTTGGAAGAAAATGGATATGATGTTGTCTTTATCGAGGGAAAGGCTTTCCTGTGCAGTAAGGCAACTAGTGAAACCTAGAGGATAGGGGTTCGAGTTAAGAACCTTTATCAATTGCAGGTAGATGGCTGCACAAAAATGGCAGGCAAGGCAGAAGGAGTGGTGAGCCGAGATGAGGGCAAGCTGTGGCACAGTAGATTGGGCCACCTTCACCATGGAGCTTTGAAGATACTGCAGCAGATTTCTACTGGGCTTCCTAAGGGTACTCTTGCGCAGTCAGATTAGTGCAAGGGATGTACCTTGGTAAAATTTGTGAAAGCCACCTTTCACGAGAAGGATAGTCACACCACGACGATCCTTGAGAGAATTCACAAAGACATGTGTGGACCTTTCTCAACAGCTTCGACAGTAAAGAACAGGTATTATGTGATATTTGTTGATTATTTTTCTCGTAAGTGTTGGATCTTCTTCATGTAGAAGAAGAGCGAGACATACTCAAATTTCTGTGAGTTCAAGGCATTGGTTGAGAAAGAATCGAGGAAGTAGGTGAAGGCTCTTAGGAGCGACAATGGTGGTGAATTCATTTATGCTATCTGCGGAATTTTGCAGCGCAGAAGGAATTCGAAGAGATCTCATAGCACCTCATAACCCACAACAGAACGGGGTTGCTGAGCAGAAGAAAAGAATGATCGTGGGTGCTGCACGGGCGATGTTGCATGATCAGGGCCTACCCATTCACTTGTGGGCGGAGGCATGCAATACTACAGTATATGTGCAGAACCGTTGTCCTCACAGGATACTTGGCATGAGTACACTCGAGGAGGCATTTTCTGATAAGAGGCCTGATATTTCCCATTTGAGGATTTTTGGTTCACCTGTTTACATTCATGTGATGAAGGATGCTAGGAAGAAGCTGGAGTCGACCACAGAGGTTGGGATATTTGTGGGGTACATTGAAACACCCCACAAATATCGTGTGTATTTTCCAGACAGTCGCAAGACTGTTGTGCGATGGGATATCAAATTTTAGGAGGAGAAAGCCATGAAGTGTTCGCTTGAGAGGGAGCTACACTTGCATGCAAAGGAGGAGCTATTAGTTCCTAAGGATGAGTCTCAGGATGTGGATCAGCCACAAGATGAGGTTCATGGAGTGGTAGAGACCACTCATGCAGCGCCAACCATCAGAGTGAAAGATCAGAAGTGTCCTCAAACACACAACTTTATTGATCAAGCAGAAATATTACAGGGAAAATTGCAGGAGTTTACACACGTAAACTCACTCTCACATTCTCTCATTACACATTACATTCAAAATAGGAAACTGACCTATTTATATGCTCTATGCTCTAACTTAATCTAGTTATGGATCACTTAGAAAATAAGCAAGTGCCATTTACAATAAATGATCTTCTAACCAAACTACTAACTTTTCTCCTAACTTAGAGCCTAGGAAACGACTCTTTTTTAGAGTCCTAATTTTTATTAACAAATTTCTAATTCTAAATATCTCACAAATATATTAAATATTCTAGAATAATAATTATTAATTTAATATCTTAAATTAATAATTATTTTATTCAAATACTATAACCTATGATAAAAATTATTTTTGGATCATCTAACATTCCCCCCCTATGATCCAAAGATACGAGTATAACAAATACCAAGTTCATCCCCCGAACTTAGGAAACTTTATTCTACCAAGAGGTTTTGTGAAAAATGTCGGAGGTTTGATCTTCCGAAGGGAAAAACACCGGCTTGATGACGTCCTTTGCAATGAGAGATCCGATATGATGATACTTGGTGTCCACATGCTTTGTCTTTGAATGAAAAAAATAGATTCTTGGCAATATTTATTGGTCGATTGATTGTCGATGAATAATGAAGTAGCTTCATCTGGAGGAATCCCCAAGTCCCGTAAAACTCGACATAACCAAACAATCTCACATGTCGCTTCCCATGGTGAAATATACTCTTCTTCTATCGAAGAAGTGGCCATCGTAGTTTGCTTCTTGCAACTCCAGAAAGCTGCAGTGACCCCATGTTCATTAAGTAACTTGAGTTTGATGCCCTCGTCATCAATACTACCAAAGCAAAGTCGGCATTCGAAAATCCACCAAGTACAAAATTTTTAGTCTTTTTTGTAAAGAAGACCAAAATCTTTTGTTCCTTGGATATATCGAAGAACTCTTTTGGTCGCATTCCAGTTGGCTATCTAATGGTTTCTGCACAAAATGTGAAAGAATACTGATCGCATAAGATAGATTAGGACGAGTGGTTGTCAAGTAAATCAAGCTTCCAATCAACTCATGTCCCTGTAAGTCGTGTCGTCCACTTTTTCCCCCCTTTCAAATTTTGAAAGTTTTAAGTTTTGTTCCATAGGGGTAAGGATAGGCTTACAATCCACGCATTCCAAATCACGAAGAATTTCTACCGCATATTTTCTCCGGGGAAATGAATATCTCGATGTGGACGTTGGAATACTTCAACCCCAAGATAGTAGTGAAGTAGTCCCAAATCTGTCATCTTAAAACCTCAGAGCAACTCCTTTTTCACTCGTTCAATGTGATCATCATTGTTGCCTGTAATGATCAAATCATCAACATACATAATGAGAATGACCAGATATTTTCCATGTTGGCGCACATACAAAGTATCATTAGATTCACTGCGATGAAAACCAACTTTGTGAAGGTATTCGTCCATTTTGGCATACCAGGCGTGGGGATCTTGTTTTAATCCATATAAAGCCTTGATTAATTTGCAGACTTTATGTTCTTGCCCTTTAACTTCAAACCCTGGTGGTTGTGTCATGTATACATCTTCCTGTAAGTCCCCGTTGAGAAAAGCGCTTTTGACATCCATTTGATGAACTTTCCACCCTTTCTGAGCTGCTAAGGCAAGTGTGAGGCGGATGGTGTTCCATTTGGCTGTGGGAGCAAAGGTCTCCTCATAATCGATCCCTTCCTGCTGCGCGAAAACCTTTAGCAACAAGGCGTGCTTTATACTTGTCAATATCACCATTTTGTTTGTACTTAATTCGATAAACCCATTTTCATCCAATAGGTTTAACATGCTGAGGACAATCAACAAGTTTCCAAGTGTTGTTGTCTTGAACTGCTTGATATTCATCAACCATTTCTTGTTGCCATGCTTTATTTTTTACTACCTCTTGAAAAGAAGAAGGTTCAGTAAGATCATTTGCTATCAAAGAAAAATTTCCTTCATTTCGTTTTGATCCCCTTGTTCCTATTTTGTTTTGTTCATTAGGCCTTACATCTTTCAAGAGTTGAACTACCCATTTTGGAAGTTGTTTCTCACTTGTTTGAGGTTCGATAAGTCTCCATCATTGTAGAGGGGATTAATGTAAACTGATGTTGGTCGTTCGGGGAGGTGAATCTAGAGAATCATTGTCGAAGAACTGCCGCTGATTGGAGACGCCGATGAACTCGCTAGAAGACCCGGATGATTGTGTTGAAATAGATGGACTCGGACAACTCATCTTCGTGAGGAAGGAAAATCAAGTTCATACCAATTTGGTGAAGTTGGTTGACTTTGCATATTTCCTTTCCTTTTACTCGCCTCTTAGTTTCTAACTTGTGAAGAAGACTTTCAATTTCTTCAACACTCTTACTCTGTTTCATCAAAAATGACATCCCCTAGCTCACAATAAATTTTCCATTTGTCAAAATACGATACCCATTCTTTTCATCTGAAATAGCCAATCATGGTGCATTTTAAACTTCTTGAATCAAGCTTAGTTCTCTTTTCTTTGGGAACTAAGGCATAACGAATGGATCCAAAAACTCGAAGATGTTTAACTTTAGGTTTGAAACCAAACCAAGCTTCATAAGGGGTGATTCCTTCTAACGAAGCAGTTGGAGATCCTGTTTCTCGGATAGACAGTTTCGTATGGATTGCTTCTACCCAATATGTTGGACTTAACCCTTTGAAAGTTAACATGGATCTCGCCATGCCTAACAATGTGCGATTCATCCTTTCTATGACTCCATTTTTTACGTGGAGTATAAACATTTCTAAGATGCCTTATGATGCCATTTTCACCGCAATAAGTTTTGAATTCATTTGAGTTGAATTCTCCCCCATTATCTCGTCCCGAGAGTACCTATCTTTTTCTTTGACCTCATTTTCAACAAGTTGTCGAAAGATTTTAAATTTCTCAAATGCTTCGACTTGTTTTTCAAGAAGTAAACCCAAGTCATTCTCATCGAAATCATCAATAAATAGCAAGAAATATTTTCAACCACCTAATGAACTTTGTAGTGGACCACACACATCACTCATGAACTAGTTGCGACAGCTTTATTGCGCACCAAGTACTTGTTGGAAAACTTTCTTGACTCTGTTTGCCATAAATGCAAGCTTCACATTTTTCATTTTCCTTATTGAAAGTCAGAAGTCCTTTAACCATCCCTTGTTTCTACAATTGAGAAAGACTATCAAAATTAAAATGTCCATATCTTACATGCCATAATCTTATAGGTGAAATTCCTGTAGAAACTTCCCCTGCAAAATCAGAATTCCTTGGAATAACTGTCCCTTTCATCCTTAACGCTTATCTCTGTCTTCATATCCCTGTCATCACCGTTTGGAAGTTCTGTTTGATCTGAATTAATCTTAACTAAGCCATCTTCCATAATTATTTGATGTCCATCTTGTCGAATCATGACCAAAGACAACAAATTTTTCTTAAAGGTTGGAACATACCACACATTGGAAATCAATTTTTCTCCAATGTCGTGGGAGAAAAAATTTGACTCGCACCTTTTCCATAAGGCGTATGTTTTGTATCATCTCGCTAGAAAGATAGAGTTAAGATGGCACTCTTGAAAATTCCAAAAGAAATCTCGCTCTACGAGGTCATGTCGTTTGAGTTTCTCCCAAATCCGAAATCCAAGCATCTTCATAATCACTCTTAACATAAGAGGAAATTTGGATTGTCGGTGAAGAAGTGAAGACATATTCGAGTCATTATCATCTTGATCTTGATTATTTGCAAACTCGTCCCGAAAGGTCTGTTGAAACTTAGAAATTTTATTGATAGATGTGCGACAATCCCGAAGCATAGTGACCAACTCTGTTACATCGCCTGCAAACAACTTGACTCAAGTTAGTGCCTCTTCCTTGAGACTGTCCTCTGCCTTGAGACTGTCCTCAACCTCTACTTTGTCCTCTGTTTTGAGATTTTCCTCTTCCTGAATTCTGTCCTGTGCCTTACTGAGATCCACTGTTTTGATTGTTGCCTCTGCCTTGAGAATTATTTCTGCCTAAATTGGAGCCTCTATTAGAGTTTTTTCCTCTGTGTTGACTACGACCACGACCTTACGTTGCTTGATTTTGATTAAAATTACCTTTGCCTTTGTTTCTGGAATTGTCAGCTGGGGAGTTGCTAGTACTGGCTTCTGTTAGAAAAACATCTTCACCAAATTTCTTTCTCTTCCCAAAATTTTTATCATGTTGAGTCAACATTTCATAGAGCTCATCAAACTTTAGCTTTTCTAACTTTCCAGTGAGCTGTAAAGTTTCTAAAAAATGTTTGTAGGAAGAAGGAAGCCCAGCAATTAAAATTGTGACCATAAAACTATCATCACCTGCTTGAAAACTAGCATTAACAATTTCCCTGCTTAATTTTCTTAAAGTCTAGAGATGTATTCTGGAATATTCTATTTCGGTCAATTTTTGATGCAACAATGAATCAGAGATCGAATCTTTTTGATTGAGGCTGAGTATCAAACAACTCTTTAAAAGTTCTCAAAGCAGACCATGCATCTTTAGAATTTTTGATATGGACATACATTTCATCATTGACAGAGGATTTAATGAGAAAAGGTGGACAACACAACTTATAGACAGTTGATTATGCTTGATTTACTTGACAACCACTTGTCCCCGGCCTATCTTATGATATGTTTCTCCTTTTTCATCGTTTTATGCAGAACCATCATAGCCATCGAATAGCCCAAAGAGTTCTTCGATATATCCAAGGAACAAAATATTTTGGTCTTTTTGTAAAGAAGACCAAAATATTTTGTTCCTTGGATATATCGAAGAACTCTTTTGGCTGCATTCCAGTGGCTGTCTAGTGGTTCCTGCATAAAACGTGAAAGAATATTGACTGCATAAGATAGATTAGGATGAGTGGTTGTAAAATAAATCAAGCTGCCAATCAACTATCTGTAAGTCGTGCTGTCCACCTTTTCCCCCCCTTCAAATTTTGAAAGTTTTAAGTTTTGTTCCATAGGGGTAAGGACAGGCTTACAATCCTGCATTCCAAATCGCTGAATAATTTCTACTGCATATTTACCATGGGAAATGAATATCTGATGTGGACGTTGGAATACTTCAACTCCGAGATAGTAGTGAAGTAGTCCCAAATCTGTCATCTTAAAACCTGCATGTAACTCCTTTTTCACTTGTTCAATGTGATCATCATTGTTTCCTGTAATGATCAAATCATCAACATACATAATGAGAATGACCAGATATTTTCCCTGTTGGTGCACATACAAAGTATCATCAAATTCACTGTGATGAAAACCAACTTTGCGAAGGTATTCATCCATTTTGGCATACCAAGCGCGGGGAGCTTGTTTTAATCCATATAAAACCTTGATTAATTTGCGTACTTTATGTTCTTCCCTTTAACTTCAAACTCGTGGTTGTGTCATGTATACATCTTCGAAGTCCTTTCATTGAGAAAAGCGCTTTTGACATATCCATTTGATGAACTTTCCACCCTTTCAAGTCAAATAAGGCAAGTGTGAGGCAGATGGTGTTCCATTTGGCTGTGGGAGAAAAGGTATCCTCATAATCGATCCCTTCCTGCTATGAAAAACATTTAGCAACAAGACGTGCTTTATACTTGTCAATATCACCATTTTTTTTGTACTTAATTCGATAAACCCATTTGCATCGGAAGCGCACTATATAATCTGAGCGACTGGCTCAAGATGCAGAGAAGATTATAGGAACACCTACATCACAGCGCAGACAGAGACAGTCACCTGATCAGTATACTGGATACATGGCTCTTATGAGAAAGTGTATCATGACAGAGCCATCCTCTTTCGAGGAAGCTGTGGAGGACCCCGCATGGGTAGATGCCATAGTGGAAGAGTATGATTCGACATTGTTAGAAACAGCAGCATGGGAGATTGTCCCGAGACTGGAAGGGAAATCAGTGGTGGGTTCGAGATGGATCTACAAAGTGAAGCAGGCAACTGACGGGAGTGTGGAGAAGTACAAGGCAAGATTTGTTGCCCGAGGCTTTTCACAAATAGAGGGGATCGATTATGAGAAGACCTTTGCACCTGTCGCAAGGTATTCTTCCATACGAACGATCCTAGCTCTCTCAGCGCAGATGGGATGGCACATTCATCATATGGATGTGAAGACTGCGTTCCTCAATGGATTCATTGAGGAGGAGGTGTACATAGAGCAGCCCGAAGGTTTCGAGATCTTCAGCAGCGAGTCGCATGTGTGCAGGCTCAAGAGAGCGTTGTATGGGTTGAAACAAGCACCTCGTGCTTGGTACACATAGATAGACAGTTATTTCACCGGACTTGGATTCTCCAAGAGTGAGGCGGATCCTAACCTATACCAGATTTTGGTGGAGGGTAAGTTGCTGATCATTGTACTTTATGTAGATGATTTGATTTTGACAGGTGATGAGCTGTTGATACTCTCATGCAAGGAGGATCTTGAAAAAGAGTTTGAGATGAAGGACTTGGGCCTCCTTCATTATTTCCTGGGATTGGAAATTTGGAAGCACAGTGGTGGACTGTTTGTTTCTCAGGGTAAGTATGCCTGGGAGATACTAGAGAAGTTCAACATGCATGGCTGCAAGCCTGTTGATACTCCTCTTCCTGGAGGTTGGAGGAAGGAGGATGCTACTTCAGCGGAGGTAGTGGATGCCACTGTTTATCGACAGTTGGTGGGGTCGCTTATGTATCTGGTCAATACACGACCCGATATATGCTATGCAGTTAACCAGCTTTCACAAGCTATGTTTAAGCCTACCAAGCTCTTCTGGAAGGCAGGGAAGCATGTATTGCATTATCTTAGAGGCACATCGGGATATGGATTGTGGTACAGACAGTCGGATGAGGTGAAGCTATGTGGCTTCACAGATGCAAATTGGGTAGGGAGCCCAACGGACAGAAAGAGCACATCCGGAGGGATTTTCAGTATCGGGTTGACCACAGTTTCTTGGTACAGCAGGAAGCAGAGATCCGTGGCACTCAGTTTAGCAGAGGCCAAGTATATGGAAACGATTTTGGCTGCATGCGAGGCTATATGGATGAGAAAGATCCTGGTCGGGTTGTTCGGTTCACACTTGGATCCTACTATGATTTATTTTGATAATCAGAGTTGCATCAAAGTCTCGATTAATCCAATATTTCATTATAGATATAAACACATTGACATCCTAAGATTTCATCATATCGCAGATTGTAAAAGCTAAATCTGGTTGTCATGTTATTTGGCAGCAATATTCTCACGGGGAGGATCAGGATGTTGATATATTGACGAAGGCGCTCACCAGGAGAAAATTCGAATACCACAGGGGCGGGATAGGGGTTGCAGATAATCCATATCTTGTTGAGAGGGACTGTTGAGATTGCAACAAGATGATGAGCTTAGTGGAAAGGAGTCAGCTTCACTAAGTGGGCCCGCAGGGTATTTTTGGCGCAAAGCCTATTTTTAGACTATGTCTATTTTTAGACATATGGGTCATGTTCTATGAGTTGCATGATGCTATTTTTGGATGGTTGGTCAAGTCGGAAAAAATATATGGACTTCTATTTTTAGACATGCTGGGCATAATCTATTTTTAGATTTCCAGTCTAAAAATAAATATGTCGAATATTATTAGCTCTTAATAATATTTGGACTCTAAACATTATCTTATCCCCTTGAAGCACTTCAGTTCGAGTCACGGATGTGGCACATGCAACTGACAGAAGGAATTACGCTATTCCTAGGGTTTAGTGGAGCTATTGCATGGTTGACTTCAGTTAGAACTCATGTGACAGAGTTTGGTGGAGTTGATGAGATAGTTAATGGAGTTGTGTTCAATTTAACTTAGTTGAGCTAGTTGTATCTAGTCTAACTGATTGATACAATTAGTGAGAGTGGTGTGAATTAATTATTAATTAATTCACTAATTATAAACTCGTTAATCAACTAAAGAATACATCAGTTAACTTCAGTGCATGGACAGTTTCAGTGGAGACCAGTGAAGAGGTAGGTGAAAGAGTAGTGTGATTATACTGGTGCATGAGTTTGTACCACACATTGATATAGATGCCAATGAGGATTGCGAAGTACATACTAGTGGGATTCAAACTTGGATCTCAGTATTATCCATATTGGATTGCGCAGTAGAGGCAGGCTAATAGGAGGAGCAGATTGGAGCATGTGTTTTGTATGATCTGAGCTTGTGTAGTGTGTAACAATTGGAGATTGTACTGAGAGCTTGTGAGGAGTTTGTACAATGATTGTTACATGATCTCTATCATCATAATATACAGATAGTTGGGGGTTTTCAGCTTTAAGATTTCCCATAAATACTGTGTTTATATGTGTGATTGTTTATGGTTTTAATGTGCGCATGCGATTGTTTATATTTCCGCAAATTGATGATAAATAGTAGAAGAGGTTATGTATTATGCATGAAGCTCAAATAGTGTGTGATCAGGATAATCTCGGTGAATAATTTAACAGTTATTCAAATTTTTACAGGGGACTTTTATTCACATAGGCATATTTTCCAATCTAGAAGTCAGTTTTGAGAGTATAATATACCGTTGGAAAGCTCTTTCCAAGCTCTTTCTGATGAACATAGTTAGAGGATGATTTTACATTGAATATGATGTTGGAAACACCTTTGAAAAGAAAGGTGGTGGATTTGTGGAGATAGCAGCTTCTGAAACTCAACTTATTACATATGAAGATATAAAATTACATAAAAAATGATAATAAAAGCAAAGTACCATGTTTTCACCTCAAAACATGGTTTTGAGGTGAAAATTACATAAATATTGATAGAACAACTCTTTGATCTTTCCAGATACTGTGCCTTTGAGTTTATTTGACCTCCTCATGACCTTGTTGATATTTATTGATACATGACTCATTAATTTGACCATGATGAGACCCTAGAACCTAATGAGACCAACCCTATGACCTACTAACATGAATTACCAAGTTAAAGTGAATCATGACTAAAGACCATAGAGAAGGGAATCATCAAGTTTCATATGAGGGAAAACTAATGAATCCATGACCTAATGGAATGATGAAAATTTATGGTGTGGGACTCCTAATATGCAAATGCAAAAGAGTAAGTTTGATCATTGATTGTAGTATGAAAAAACTAACACTAACATTGGCTCCAATGGGGATGGTAGCTCCTTGGAGGTGCCAAGAACACCATAGACCAAGTAGCCTTATCCATTGGGCAAATATGGTCAAAATACGGAGAACTGACACAATGCAGACGGAATCTAACTCAAACTGTGACTGAAAACTTAAATAAAACCAAACTTTACACATATCATTCAAGTTTTATAGCCTTCACCTCAAGCCCCAAACTTCAATGACTGTGTACTGAAATATGACCAACAATGGCACGGTATATACAATGATTGTGACATAAATTTTGGATCCATTATCTTCAACAATGGTAGTGCTTCAAAAGCCTACCATTCACTGGTCCTCCAGGCCAATCTTGGCCATCCATCTCTGAGAGCAAGAAAGTATTCTGTCCCCTGTATGCTAAAATCTTATATGGTCCTTTCCATTGGTTGTCAAACTTACCATGCTTCCATTTGTCCTCATTTCATGCATCCCATCTCAACACCACATTGTCCAACTGAAACTTTTCTTCTTTGGTCTTACGGTCATAGATTTTCTTTATCTTCTCTTTCTACTAAATAGCATTCTGAGAAACTTCCTTTCTTATCTGCTAAAGGTGGATCATTTTATTGATCCTTCGCTGATTATCATCTTCTTCACTGCCAGCCTCTTGCAATAATATCATGACTGGAGCTATGAGTGATGTAGGAAAAACAATGTCAGTACCATAAACCAATTCAAATGGTGACATACCTATAGATTTCTTGTTGTTGACTCTACCTGCCCATAATGCGTTGATGAGCTTTCGATTGCAATTCCTCTTATTCACTTCCAGCATTTTCTTGATTATGTTTATCAGAGATTTATTCGATGATTCTGCCAGGTCGTTTCCTTGTGGGTAGTATGTTGTCGAATGGCCCAACACAATATTGTATTTGTCGCAGAATTCTACCATCTTCTTAGATCTAAATGCTGCTACATTATCTGTTCGGATTTTCTGAGGGAAACCAAAATGAGAGAGGATATTTGATTCTAAAAATTGAATGATTACCGTATCAGTGGCCTGCCTTGCTGGAATGGCCTCGATCCATTTGGTGAAGTAATTGGTTCGTGTCAAGAACCATCTATGCTATGCTGATGAGGTGGGATGGATTTCCCCTATGAAATCAAGACTCCTCTGCTGAAAGGGAGCATTTACTGAAACTGGTTTCAAAGGAAGAGGAAGCAATTTCCTTTTTCCTTGGAAAAATTGACACTCATGGAAGCTCATAACTGTTTTATACAAATCTGAAATAAAGTGGGCCAATAATATCCTACTTTCAACACTTTGTTTTTTTTCTAAATAAGACTAATTATATTAAATAAAGACATATGGTACAATCAAAGCTTGAATAAAATCAAATCAAAAGAGCAAGGGAGCCGGAAATGATAGACTATCAACCTCGGTCCCAAAGAGCATCCATAGCATAAGCAAAAAGATAACAAGAAGAACACAGAATAGAGAGATAGACGAGGGAGTCAACCCAGAATGGGTAGAGTCTCCCAATCGACATTTTTTCCCTTTATTTTTACTGACTTTGACCCAGCCATTGTGAGCTGGCTGTATAGGAACTACTTGCAAACTATTCTGTGCAGAAGGTGGAGTCTCCTTATCTGAATTTGAGGAAGAAGACTCATGAGTGCATTTCTGCGAGATTGGAGGAGTAGCAAGATCCACAGGGCATGCTGGGGGCACATCCTTCGGGGGGTCCAGATTCTTCCCTTCCACCTCAATATCCTCCTCATCAGAGCTAGAGGAATCTATGTCATCCATAGCAGGTCTATCACATGGTTTCCAGCTCTTGGATTTGGATTTGCGGGGGATATTCTTATTTTTGGTGAGGAACGTCGCACAAGTATTCTAGAGATGCCCCGTCTGATGACAATGGCAACATATGAAAGCCGTGTTCTCATAGTCCAAGGTTTTCATCCAATGAAAGTCCCCAATTTTGAGGTTGATCTAATCCGGCAGCCCTTTACTAATGTCTATTTCCGTGCATATTATGCCAAAATTATATATGCCTTTCTCCCCTCAAGAAGTGTCCATGGCTAGGAAGTGGCCTAATGTATCCCCGATCACTTGAAAGACAACCAAATGCCATAAATGAGCAGGGAGATTTGGAAGTCGGACCCAAATGGGAAGCTTGGTGATGACAGCTGAAGAGGGGTCAAAATCACGGAACCAGGGAGTGAGGAAAAGTCCTGCAGATCCCCAGAACCAAGGGCCCCCCGTTAAGGCTTTCTTGTAATCTTCGGTGAAGGCAAAGGCTACAATAAAGAAGCCCTTTGAGCATGAGAAGACCTTGATTTTGTTGGTCCAGTTAGAGTGGATCCACTGGTATAAATCGGCAGTACGAGGCCATAGTCCATTAAATGTGCATATGATGGATATTTCTACAAATGTCTGATATTGATCATCCAGATATGGATGAGTGATTTCAATGGAGGGTGTTTCCTCCATTTTTTCCACCAATAAAGGCTTGGGAGCCTCAGCTGGTTGGGCAGTCTTCTTGGAGGGTTGTGCATGAACCGCATATTTATAAGAAAAAGCAGGAGCCGAGGAGATTTGCCAAGATGCCCCTCCTCGCAGATGTAAGGTGAGCATCACTAAAGCATCTCTTTTAATACTGTATTAAGACAAGGGCAGAGGGTCTTCAAGCTGTTTACCTTTGTAATTCAGTCTCTGAAGGGTTGAGGGGATACCCAACCTGAGTTCAAGCTCTCGGAAGAGGTCATGCACCAGATTTCAAGCATACACCCAGAGCAACAACGTCTTGCTGAAGAGAAGTGAGAACTGGATTTGAAAGCCAGATGGTGAGTGGTCCGAAGTCCTCAGCATTCTGCTTCATATTTGTGCCTGATCTGTGGCTAATCCTTGCATCCCCGAATCCGTGAGGAATTTTTCTTTGATTGAGGCTGGAAGATGATCGTGGCCCTCTTGGATCTCAAACATTTCGACCTCTAGTGGCATCTTGATAGAACTGTTCAGCCCACTCGTGAAGCTGAGCCCTTGCAGGGTCGCAACAGTGGTTGAGACTGCAGATTTTGTCCTTTCTTGGAAGGTGGTGACATCTTGCACTAACACCGTGGCTACCTGATCTTCAAAGTCACAGTCTGGAGTGACCCCATGACCCTCACACCTAATTTTCCCAGCGGCTGCTTCGCTTCGAGTTGCCGAGAGCCTGCGATGCTTCAACAAAACGGGGGAGCCGCATTGAGTTGCGGCTGTGAAAATCTTCGCATATTTTTTATTTTTTGTGGTGACTGAGGCAGAACCAAATGCGTCTGGAACTATTGCAGGGATGGCATCAGCAGCCCAACATTCAGGAACCTTATCACTCTTCTGATCCATCGCCTTTCACTTTGCCTTATGAGTTCTGCTCTGAACACTTTGTTAGTTGTTGTTTTCCAAAACAAATGACCACAAAAATCACCTTTGTGAAAGTCACGCATTACCTGTTGAGCCTCATATTCAACCAAAAAATTAAGCAAAATACCTCCTGGATCTTTCCAATAAAGAGCACTGTTTAAAATACAGAATTTAGCAGACTTAAGTTTCAGTGATCTACCTTTGCTTCTAGACATCCCGGGAGGTGGTGAAAGGTGCTAAAGAACATAGACTATGTCTGAATACCATGGGGATTGTAGAAAAATTTCTGAAACCAGAACAAACAAACCTTCATCCTCATCTTTTAACATTGCTGCTATGAGATTTATATCCAAATCATGCAAGTTTGATTGGGCCATTAGCTTTTCCAAGCCTTGTCCTTTGATCAACTTTGTGGGTTTGATCTCCAAATCGTATTCTAACATTGTTGCTATCCACTTGCCTCTTTTTCCCTCTAGAACAGTCTACATCAACACATCCTTTACTGCTGCATTAGGAACATATGCTATAGTATGTGAATGCAAAATGTATACTCTAAAATCCTTCAATGCTTTAATAAGGGCCAATGCTTGTTTCTCAATGATATTATACTATAAGGCAGCATCTCGAATGGTCCTGCTAAAAGAGGCAATGGGTTGCTCGATCTGATCTCTATTTTTCATCAATACCACAGCCATAGTATACTCCGATGCAAATGAAAATATAATGAAATCTTGAGTGTAATCAAGACTAATCAAGACTGGGGCATTGGACAGAGAAAACTTTACCAGACTAAATGACTTGATAGAATCCTCACTCCATTTGATAGTACTATCCTTTTTCAACATGTTAGTAATTTCTCTTAAATGTTTAGCCAACTTGGGTATAAATTTGCGCCAAAAGTTCATCTTACCATTAAATTCCTGAATCTCCTTTTTGTTACGTGGGAGGTCTATGTGCTGAATTGCCTCCACTCTCAAAGGATCAATGTGGATACCGTCTTTAGAGATGATATGCCCCAATAGCTTGCCTTCATCCATAGAAAACAAGCTTTTCTTTGGATTGAGAGAAATCCCAAACTTCCTGCATCACTGAAATACAATCCTCAAGTGGTTCAAATCTTCATCATCAGAACCAGAAAACACTATCAGATCATCCAAATACACAACCATAAAAACATCCTTTTCATTGGAAAAATCTATGTTCATTGCTCACTGGAAAGTGGCTCCAGCATTCTTCAGTCCAAATGGAATTTTGGCATACTAGAAAGTTCCCCAGGGTGTTGTGAAAGCAGTTTTGTCTTGGTCTTTTTCATGCACCAAGATCTGATTATAGCCTGAGTAGCCATCGAGTAGTGACATCCTTGATGCTCCAACTACTCTCTGCAGAATATGGTCCATCTTTGGAAGTGGATAGTTATCCTTTAAGGAGGCTTTATTTAGATTCTGAAAATATATACACAACCTTATCTCTCCTGTCTTTTTACGTACCGGGACCAAATTTGAAATCCAATCAGAAAATCTAATTGGGACAATGATACCAACCTTATACAATCTGTTTACCTCTTTTCAATAGATGGCAACAGCTTTGGGTTGATCCTTCTCAGCTTATGTCTAAATGGCTTATGATCCGGCTTGATGGGAATAGTATGTTGAATTATATTTTTTTCATACACCTTAAAATCTGAATAATCGCATGCAAACACATCAAAAAATTCAGAAATTAAATTAACATATTGTTACTTTACCTCGGGAGACAATGCTTTTGATAACTTCACCAGCTTAGGCTTGTAAGTTGTTCCAAGATTCACATATTCAACTCCTTTGTCAGTAGGCACCAAGCTCGGCTTCTTTGCAACATCATCTTGATCAAAAATCTCCTCCAAAGGTATGAGACCTCTAGGAATCACATTATCTTTCAGCTGCAATATGTCCATATTATTTGCTTTGATTTCTTGATTATCAACATTACAGTCACCCTCTATGGGAGTATCCTTGAATTTTCCTTCACTCTGCAAAAAAACATTAATTTCATTTTCATCCCAAAACACTTGCCAATACCTTAGATTATCCGAAACAGCAGGCCGATGTTTGACATAAATTTTAAATTTGTTGTTGGAATTCATTGGGATCTTCAAATTACTTGCAGTAGTGGCAACATAATCTGCAATAAGATTCTACATTCGGGGTACTGCTGTCAAAGTGTACTCAGAAAATGTCCTCAAGATGTCTAGGACAACATTTTTGTAGGCCCTTAATCACAAATGATTTGCTTGATACTCTCCTTTTACCTGTTTTATTATCAACTTTGAATCTCTATAGACAAAAATCCTCTTTGCATTTAGCTTCTTCAAAATTTTCAAACCTGCAATCAAAGCTTCATACTCTGCTTCATTGTTAGAGTAGTAAAAAGCCAACTTGTAAGCACATACTCTAACATTACTAGGAACTTTTTCAGGCTGGAAAATAGGGCTCTGAATCCATATTCCTATACCAGCAATGTCCTTACCAACAACTCCATCAAAATCCATTCTCCAAAGGCCTTCTTCTTCTTCTGCTAGATGCTGAATTTTTGCTTCTTTCTCTACTTTATCTGGACTATTTTCTACATCTTTCTTCTATTCACTATCCTTTTGTTGGTGGCAGGTAGGAAGCTCAAAAATGCTTTTTTCTTTACCTTTTTCCTGTTTAAGGACTTCCCTAAAATTTTCTAAAATTTCAGGTATCTCATCTACTTCTACCAACTAAACATTTTCATCATTCAAACCACCATCTAAATATAATACAAATTACTCTAGATCTGTGTGGAATGCATTATTGGGATGATTAACTGGCTTCTCCTTGCTAGTGATCATGTACTTCATTTTCTTCTCCCTATATAGTTTTCTCAATTGACCAAACACAGGAATGGTGGCATAAGAGAAATCAAGTTGAATGGTTCCTTTAAGTTTTGCACCCCATTACTTGGACAGAAGCATTCCAAATCATGATGGAACATCGGCAACAACCACATCCATCAAAACATTCTTGGCTGGGATTTGATCTAAAGATACTACCAAGTCTTTGATAAGACCAATACAATGGACCCTACTAGAGTCAAATGAATACAAATCATGGTATTTTCGAGTAATATCAAGACCCAATTTCTCCATAATGGATTTAGGCATCAAGTTGTGTGAGGCTCTGGAGTCCAAAATAGCATTATGTAGAATGAACTCATGCAATATAAGACTCAGGTATAAGGGAGGGACTTCACTCTGTTCAGACTGACCTTCTATGGCTGGACCAAAAATGAGTTTAGGATAATCATCCTCACCATTTACCATATCTGATATAGAGTCTATTTGAAAAATTCTAGACACCTGATGTTTATAAGTTCTATTTTTCACCAACTCCGTCAAGGGCATGGACACCTTCAGCTTAGAAATTTCATTTTCCAAATTAAAAGATGGGACTTTTTCTACCTCTTTGACGGGAGGATCTTTCCTCTCTACTTGCTCCTTTGTTGTGCTATGCTGGTTCTTTTCATTTGCAATGTTAGTTGCTGAGGATGCCTTGTTGGGAGAAGGATCAACAAGCTCTTTCCCTTTCCTTTGAGTATTTGAAGAATCATTTTTTGATTGCAGCTCTTTTCTTTTCTGAATAGGATTGATCAGCACATCTCTGCTCCTCAAAGAATACTATTTCTGTTGCGCTGACAAAGAATTCATGTATCCTCTTTGATAGTCATCGGACTCTTTTTATAACACTACATCATTGGCCAATATGAAATCTTCATCCTTTTGAATGTCTTTAGTCACTGTATATTCCTCATCTTCTGTGAGAAAGATCAACGCACCATCGGCAGTGAAAAAGTGGTTGGCTTCTACTACAGGATCATCATCATCATCTGTCTCCATTCTTTGAACATAATTTAGCTGCAACAGAGTTCTGATCTGATGCTGTGGCATTGCTTGTTCTTGCGTTCTATGTTCCCTCTACTTAAATCAGAATTGTGGTTGCTTCTGTCCTATGAAATTTGGATTCCTGATTTGTGCTTAAGGTCTATCTGAAATAGTCAACCGATCAACCATTTTCTCCACTATTCGGATCAAAGTGTCCATCTTACTTTCTGAAGGGGATTCTTCTTCTTCCACAGTTACTCTCTTTCAGCTCTTGTCTGCGCTCTTCTGGCTAGAAAATTTTCTTCTACACTCACAGCTATCTTCTGCATGTCTTCAAGTGTGGTAGGTGTTGAGCCTCAAATTTGTGCTTTCCTTCACCTCATTTTACCTCATTTTCCCTTGTCCATTTCCATTTTAAACCCAATTGATCAATAAAAATAGTTAAAATTACTTCTAGAATGGTTTACATGACTGACTTGTTGAATTTTGTGATTGTTGTCATTGTTAAGCATTTTGACCGGAACTAGCTGCAGAATGCAGGCATTCCGTAGCTAACCGGCGATTCTGCAGCTACCTTTATGTTTGAGTATGTTCCAGGTGGCCTCTTGAGGAAAAACGCATATGGGCACGATCCACGTCGTGCCTACATGGTGTGTTGCTCGTCATGGAAGAGGAAATGAATTCTGGGTACGGTTATGCACGTGGGAACACATTTGTGAAGGAAGACTCCTTAGACAGAGATCACTGCCCAGTGAAAATTTTTCTCCTTTCAACAACAATCAAAGACTCAGGGCACTGGACAGAATATCATCTCCAAATTATTTACTGAAATATTTCATTACTATAAATCTTTAATAAAATAGAGTTTAATATCTCCTTAAAAGAGATTGTCATTGATTATAAATTTGTATTGTCATTTTTGTTATTGTTATTTCAAACTAAAACCATTGTCACTTTATTGTGAGTTACTAAAATTATCTTGAAGGCATGATTTAATTTGGAGTTGAATGTCGTCAAGTGGTAGAGGGCCCCTGCCCCTTGCACGGATTTCTTTTGCGTAAACTAGATAAGTTTTTCCTAGCTGTCTTTACGTTCTGCATTTAAATTGGTAGTTGTTTGTTTTATCTACTGTAGTCGTACTCATTCTAGTTCTTCCATAAGGAGACACTCTTCCAACAGACTAAAATGATGAATGTTTAATGACTATGGTATTGTAGGATAGGAGTTAAATTTGTATTTGTTTTTTTTAACTAGCTACTGTAGTCATATTCGTTCCAGTTCTTCCACAAGAAGACACTCTTCCAATAGATTAAAATGATGAATGTTTAATGACTATGGTACTGTAGGATAGGAGTTGAATTTGTATTTGTTTCAACTAGACACTGTAGTTATATTCATTCCAGTTCTTCCACAAGAAGACATTCTTCCAACATATTATAATGATGAATGATGAATAGCTATAGTGCTGTAGGAGTTAGTTGTAGTTTTTAGTCTTCACTATCACAGTTGCACTTGTCCTAATCACTCTTCCACAAGAAGAAATTCTTCCAAGACATCCTTAAGAAGTTCAAGATATGACCGTGATGTGACAACTTAGTTTTTCATTTGCTTTCAGTTCATTGTCTTTCAATTGCATACAATTACACAGTCAGAACTGTTCTACCTCTTCCACAAGAAGGAACTTTTCCAAAATATCACTCATGATGAACAAACAGATTGTGTAACTTCATAGAATAATGCATGTTAGTTAGAACGCTCCGGAGTTTCATTTTGCATTTAATTCATGTCCAGCTACTTCGTTTCAAGTTTGATGATGGCCTATAATTTGACATTGTTCTAGTTCAGAAGCATCTTAAGCTCATGTTTAAATTAATTCATTGCACTTACATCTCATAGTCACATTGTCACCCTTTGCACAGTAGATCACTTTAGTTGATAGGATTCATAAGACACCCTTCATTATTTACAAATATCTTTTTGTTCTGAAAACCACCAGTGATCCATAACCTTAGGAACAGAAGATAACATCATTACAAGGTCTGAAATATCACTGCAAATTCCTCACCATAAACAGAGCTCTTCCTCAACAGAACTACCTTGAAAAGAAACTAATAACTCTTTGAGTATAAGCTCTGTGACCTTCAATTGAAATTGCAGAATAGAACTAGGAATTAGTCATGGAATAGATGAGCTTAGAATAGAATGTTACATCATGATTAGTGTCTAACTGTCTAGTTAGAAAACTTGCATATTTAGTGATCATTTCTCAAAGTCTAGTTTGTGTCATTTGCTTAAGAAGTCATCATCAAGCTCTTGTTTCTATTCAGTCATAGTTCAGATGTTGCTTCAGTATTTTTGATTACATTTTCCATTCCATACATTAGGCTCAACTGTGTTTTTGACCACCAATTTCTTTTCATTAGTTTTCTAGGCACTTTCATTGTAAACAAAAAACTTCAAAAGACCAAAAACATCATAAATCAACATAAAAGATCAAAACATCACAAAACACTACACACAACGCACTAGGAAACAAGCACCTAGGTACATATGGTACATTTCACTTCAGCAGTTTACAAATCCTGGTTGAAAATTAAATGAACTCAGTTTAAGAGACTAGATTGAGACACAACAGTAGGATCTCTTTCTCGTAGCTGATATGCCATATCAGCATCGAAACCATCTGGAAACTTGAGCAAATCTAACCCGATGGGGGGCTTCAGATCGGCCAGAATAGCATTATATATAGCATTAAATCTCACACAATAATCCTGTACAGTTTCGCCCACATTTCTTTTAATATTTTCATATTCAGACAAGATTTGAAGTGGGTTTTTCTTTACCTCCCATTGGTCTAAGAATTGTCAATGTCACTCTTGCAAAGTGTGGATAGAGCCTGCTGGTAAGGCTCTGAACCATTTTCTAACTTCACCTCCAAAGCTTTGTACAAACAATCTTGTGGTTACATTCTCTGCCTCTACCTCATGAAGATAAAAAAGTCATTCATCTTATCAACATGCTGTTGGGCTATGATGCTTTGAGTGGCATCAAAGATAGGTATCTTACTTTGATAATCAACAGGCATATCATTCAGATTCTATGGTAAAACTAGGGGTGCATATCGGGCAGCCATGACTCGAGGTGGATTTACAACAGTGATTATGATACTAGGATTCAAGAGAGGTGTTGATGGAGGAGTCAGAGGCCGAGAATTGACTTCTGAAACTGATGGGAACACTGATGAATTAAGGGCAGGGAATGTTGTTTCTGATAACTCTAAAGGCTCAGGGATATTGGTTATAGTGATAGATGTCTGAGGTGAATTTAGAATATAGTCATCAATTGATGTGTTTTCCCTTTGAACTTCTATATCTATAAGAAATTCTGGATCTAAAATTGTGTCATCAAGTGCAGTCTCATATTTATTTCTGAAAAAAGAAAGCTCAAAAAACTCATCAAAAGAAAGATCTTCTACAAACAACCACTCACAGGGCCAGGTACGGGATCTAAAAATGGGTCTAGGACTTAGTGATCCTTCTTGTCTTCTGACTATCCTTGGAATGAGATTAGGATTTTCAAACATAGGGGAAGGATTTGGATCTGGGTTGGCCCTTGTGTATCTCCTCGAAGCCAGTGTGGTTAAATTTCTACTTTATAATGTTTTATTTCAGCCTATCAAACTTTGAACCTCATCATCCAGAGTCCAAGAATTTATATGGAAAATATTACTGGTGTGATCAGTCCTTTATGCTAAATAGTTCCCCAGTATGGTCGCCTGAAATGTTAGCACCTAATTTGAACCTTAGGCTGAAAGAAGGCAAATCAGGGTAACCTCAAACCATGCTCAGACTTGTAGCTAGACCTACAAGGTCAGGAGAGGGCTCTCTCTGAGAAATATATTCAATGAGATATAAGAGTAAACTGATTTTAGGCTAGGTATAATAATTGGAAATGTTTTTATAAATTTCAGGGTTGTATGGAATAGATGGGGCAATTTGAATCTGGGGAATTTAATCAGAGATATAGGGTATTTCATGGGTCAAGGTAGGCAGGGATTTTAACAACTTGGTTTAAATAATGATGAGATGATTAAGACTGGTGAGGAGCTGAAAAGGGCATAGAAAATGGATCCTTTTCAAACAACAGAAAACATAGAATGTTGAATGATTTCCAAAGGCTGAGCATTATACAATGGATTCTACCTATCTATCTTGAAAGCATTCAACCAGAAATGTGAATGACTGAATGGTAAACATAACAATTAATAGATGAACACAAAGGAAAGAACAATGCTAAAATCCATACCACAGGGATCCCACAAATCAAAGCTGCATATCTTTTTTAATTCCCTGCCAAACTGTTACAAATGGAGCGCAGAGCGTCCTTAGTGATTTCCAAATTATTCCACACTTTATTCCCCCCTTTATAATGATGAATAATTACATTAAATATATATAATTTGAGGGGAGTAGATCCACAGAAAAAGGAGCCGTTTCGCCAGCCCATAAACCGAAATCTAAACATAGGAAGAAAACCAACAATCTACACCTGAAAAGAAGGAGAAATAATACATTTGATCATCTGGAGGATTTGTAGTTGCTCGAATAGAGGAGTATAAAGTCAAATTTAGAACCATTTTTTTCATGCTGTCATGATATCTGTGCTTATATTTAGTTCTCAGCCTTGACTATTTCTTTTCTTTTGTCGAAAATCTCTTTATTGCAGAGAAATGCCCTTTGGAACCAATAAAACTGAAAATTTTCCATTTAATGAAGAAAAATCCCCTTTTGAGTGAAAAGAGAAAAGGAAATAAAGGTGGGCCCAAGATGCGATCGCAAATCGTAATTGCAAATCGCAATCGGAAGAGGGGAGGGAGTGTATCACATAGCGGAGGAAATGCGATTGGGAATTTTGCGATGCAATGGGTTCTATAAGGAAATCGTAATTGCAAGTCAGAAGGGAAGGGGTGTGACATATAGCGGGGAAAATGCGTTATGTGAAGAGAAACATGTGATTCATCGCATCGACGGGTCGAGAAAGAATGTTGCGATGAAAAATATGCGATGGAAGGAAAATCCTTTACAAAACAAATAAAAATGAGTTTCGTGCTTTACAAGGGAAAAAAACCCTTTTTTCATTGAAAAGGCGAAAGGTTTTTGGTGGGACCGGGGGAGGAATCGTAATCGCAATCAGGGATGGAGCAGAGGAAAAGTACTTATGGGAACCCGAGCCGATCGCAATCGGGAATCGGCGGATGAGCATGAGTGAAGTGTCATGGGAAAAATGCTGATTGCGATGATGTGATGGCTTGTGGACTGTCCGATAGGAAGGGCGGATCGACATTGGAGATGCGATCGGCAGGAGTCAATTGCATCAGAGGAAATCAAAGGAGTGGGGACAAAGTTGGGAGCACTGTGAAGTTGCGATGCAATCAAATGATTGCAATCAGATGTGGGTCGTCGGATTGCTGATGAGATCAACAATCGGGATACGATTGGGGGGGGGGGGTGGGGGGTCAATCGCATCAGGAGTTTCAATCAGAAGTGGGTCAATCGGAAGTATGTGATTGAATGGTGTGATAAGATCGAGGGAAAGGGTAGTGATCGGATCGGGGGAAAGGGTTTCATAATGAAAAACTCTAAAATTATATGAAATAAAGTCTAAGGGACAAATGAGAAAAGGGGTATGTTTAGGCTATTGGGGACTTTTGTTCACTTAGGCATATTTTCCAAACCAGAAGTCAGTTTTGAGAGTATAATATACCATTGGAAATCTCTTTCCAGACTATTTCTGATGAACATACTTAGAACATGATTTTACATTGAATATTCTATGGGAAAGACCTTTGAATATAAGGGTGGTGGCTTTGTGGAGATAACAGCTTCTCAAACTCAACTTATTACATATGAAAACATAAAATTACATAAAAAATGATAATAAAAGAAAAGTACCATGTTTTCACCTCAAAACATGGTTTTGAGGTGAAAATTACACCAAGCTTGATAGAACAACTCTTTGAACTTTCCAGATACTGTGCCTTTGAGTTTATTTGACCTTCTCATATCCTTGCTGATATTTATTGATACTTGACTCATTATTTTGACCATGATGAGACCCTAGAACCTAATGAGACCAACCGTATGACCTACTAACATTAATTATCGAGTTAAAGTGAATCATGACTAAAGACCATAGAGAGGGTAATCAGCAAGTTTCACATGAGGGAAAACTAATGAATCCATGACTTAATGGAATGATGAAAATTTATGGTGTGGACTCCTAATATGCAAATGCAAAAGAGTAAGTTTGATCACTGATGGTAGTATGAAAAAACTGACACTAACACCATGGATATCAGTTCTTATATATACTCTATATGAATGGTTGCTCCCATGCCACATTTTCATGTATCAAAGATATCAGTTTTATTTGTAATTGCAGGTTTTCTGATAGCGGTGTTTGGTTTGAACATGATCCCATAAAGCATTTCACCCCTCCCTCTCCCTTGGACCTCATGCTTTAGGGGGCATCTATTACACAACATTTTTTCACTGTCCCTGAAATCCCCATCTCACCCATTGGAGGGTCGTTTTTGTGACCAATAAGCAATGTCATGCCTAGAAAAAACCATCACTACATTCCTTTGCATGAGAGTACCATTCCTCTTGTTGACAATTCACTGAGCAGGACTATAAAAACCCTTGATTTTTCCTTGCCACAAGTATCCAGTTACACTCCCGGGCCGAGCTAGAAATTTAACACTGGGCCCATGCCAGTTGGCGCTCTGTCCTAGTTAAGCACCCACACGATGCTTTTTATCGAATGTTTTTTAAAAATAGAGGTGGAGGTTCTATTACAACCACCTCGAGGATGAGTCATTGGGATTGGTTGAATTGAAAAAACCATGGACTCCATATTAGTTAGTAGTTTCCACCTCCCTTGTAAATCTCCTAAAGGATAGGACTCCTTCCCACCTTTGTAGGGATCCCAACCTCCTTCTTTTACTCTATAAAATAAGTCTCTCTTAGTACAAACTAGCTGAATAGCTGAATGGCTGAATAGCTGAACTTGGAGATTTGATACTATAGTTGAGTGACTAGAGAATATAGATAGAAGGAATCACGTTGAGGAGACCTTGAATCCATGTCCTCATTCCTTCTGAATCCCTTGACAGGTACTAAGATGCACTTCGGTTGAACCCTGTTGGAGGCGACTGCAATTTCAAAGCATTGGTTGTACCTCTTCCTTCTACTTATATATACATGCCTACTGTTTGGTTCCACTATTGTGTTATGATGCTTGTGTAATGCGATAGATTTATCCCTCTTTAATTGGTTAATAGTTGTGAGTGAAACTATGATGTCGTATGTTGTTCTCATTTCTTGTTACATGTGTAGGTATCTGGGCATAACAGCGAACAGATTGCGACTTCCCAAGACAAGAGTGAGAGACTACTACTCCTTTTGCAACAATGACAACATTGGATTCCAGGTAGGTCAATCTACCATGTTTTTCGTTCATTCATTAACTAGGAAGCAATTCTTTAGCATGTCCTTTTGTTTCTAGACCCACCCTAGGGCTAGAGGGATCGTCTCTGTCTGTAGAGAGGATTTACCTACGTAACAGAGGGTACAACTCCATCACCTTTCCAGCCTCCATCCATTTTTCCTCGCTTGGCTTAGTGCCTTTGAGCCCAACTTGAAGGTAGCCAACACTTCCCCTCTTTGATGCTCTTATCCTCCTGTCAAGAATTGTATCTTCTTTGTTCTCATCTAGAAATTCTGGCAATAAATACTCAATAGAAGGTAGTTGAACATCACTTCCTTGATCATCGATAAAAGGTGGCTCATATAAACATAATTTTTCAAAATTAACAACTGAATACATTTTCATATAAGAAGGCAAGTCAAGTTGGAATGCATTGTTACCAACTTGTTTTATGATCTTGAATGGATCATAGCGAATGGGTTTGATATTTTTACCTTCCCCTTGCACCCTTTATTTGCTAATGTGTAGCCATACGTCATCTCCCTCTTCAAACTTGTGATCAAATCAATTTTTTTCATGCCTCTCTTTGTATTTTATTTGAGTTTTCTCAAGCTGTTCTTAAACGTGTTGATGAATAATCTGAAATTTCTCAATGAACTTTCGAGCCTTATCAATGTCACTATGGCCATCAATTGCAACATCCTTCCCAAATATGAAGTCTAATGGCGATTTTGGAAAATACCCAAATCATACTTCAAAAGGTGATGTTTGAGTTGAAGAGTTATTTTCCCAGTTGTAAGCGTTTTGAATGTAATGTAGTTGCTCATCCCACAACTTAGGATGTTTGCTGAAATATCCTCTCAATAGATGTACAACATTTCTATTCACCACCTTGGTTTGTCCATCTGTTTATGGATGAAAATCAATACTCTTTTTCAACTTTTTGTCCATCATTATCCATATATTTGACCAAAAATTCCCAATGAACCCAAAATCCCTGTCACTAACAATAGAATTTGGGAATCCAAAATGAACCCAAACATGTTGAAAATAAATTTCAGTAGTTTTTTTAGTAGTAATGGTTTTCTTACATGGCATAAGTATACACATTTTACTAAATCTATCCACAAGTACATAAAGATAATCATGTTGTCTTCTTGACATAGGTAAACCTCCAAGAAAGTCCATGGAGACACTCTCCCATGGCCTTGATGGCACCGATAGTGGCATGTACAACCCAAGCTTACTTTTTGCAAACATAGAACAACCTCTTATAAAACGCGACACACTATCTACCATGCGAGGCTAATAGAAATACCTTTGTAGATGCACCACTATTTTACTTACCCCAAAGTGTCCAACAATAAAAGATGAATCAAATTCTCTCAGAAACTTAGCCTCTCTCCTTGTGGAATAGACAGCTTGCCCAAATGAAACAACGGATTTTTATGCATGTGATAATATTTTTCTTCAACTTCATTCCCTTAACTCAAACTAGCATACACATCTTGAAAATAAATTTCATGTGCATATTATTCTATGTAACTCTCATGTACAACAGAATCATTTTTGAGGAAAGTAGATGCACTAAAGATTGGTCTTGAAAGCATATCTGCAACTTTATTGAAAATACCTTTCTTGTACCATATAACCAAGTGAAACTATTGAAGGGATCCTATCCACTTGAAATGTCTTTATTGCTGCAATTTTGTTTGTGACTACAAGTACTGTAATGGTTGGTGATCGGTATGTACAATAGTCTCTTTACCCATCAAGTAGTGTTTCCACTTCTTAACACTTTGTACCAATGCATATAGTTCCTTGTCATCTGTATGATAATTAGCCACAACACCATTAAAATTTTTAGAATAGGCTTACCATGCTGCAAAAGAACCGTGTCTATGGCATAATCACTAGCATCAGTTTTAATCTCGAATGGCTATTTCAAATTTGGTAATGCAAGGACTGGAGCTGAAGTGATCTTGTATTTTAAAGCTTCAAAAGCTTGTTGTTATTTTCCTCCCCATTGGAAGCCTTTCTTCACACTTTTCACTACATGCATAGGAGCTGTGAGGGAAGAAAAGTTAGTGATAAACATTCTCCAATAATGAGTTGCACCTGTCATATTCCTAAATGGGAAAGAAGCAATATCTGAACAAAAAACTTGAAATAGCAGTGAAAAAATCAGTACACCATTACATGAGACAAATGTAAATCCATTTTATTAGATATATCAAAAAACATTTAAGCACAAGATCTTGCGGATCAAGTCACTCAAGCAATGGGAAACAAGCCTCCATTAGGAAAATATGCTAACACATGAAAACTACTGCTATACAAGAGTCATGAGCCATGACAGCACAATTTTTGGGCATAAAATACTATATCAAGGTATAACAATGTATATCTATTGATCTATATCTCAAAAAATGTTGGGAGTGAAGATCTAATCTCCCAAAAAAAAATCCAAGACAACCCGTGAAGGATTTCCTGAAATATGCAAAAAGTACAAAATGTCGGAATGCAAACCTAGGCTGAGTAGCAACTACAACTCAAGAACTGGATGAAGATGGATATATATGATGCATATGATAAATTAATATCCTCCAATATATCCTTCAGGTGAAATTTTGATCCAATCACTGAAGATCTCACCCTCCAATCAAACACTGCAACCCCTCACTGCAAATGCTCACTGAAATAACACAGTCCAAGAGAGAAAATGCACTATATGAGATGGAAAATATGTTGGCCAAGTGCCAAGATGTGAAATATTCTCCAGAATATTCCTCACTAATCTCCCAAAGAGAAGAATGCTTCCTCCTCTTAAAAACTATCTCTGGAAGTGGGTTTATGAACCCTTCACACCCTGCAACACAACACTATTCTCTGCAGAAATAATGTTGTAGCTGAAAACTGAAGCTTTGGCCTTAAGAATGAGTGTGGAAAAATGAATTACATGCTCCCCCAAGAGCCCTCTCAAGAAATGAGATGGGATTCCCGCTCGGGAAAACCCTGTGCTAAACAACACAACAATCTCAACTAAACAACTGAAGAATGCACAATAGTCATGCAGACCATAAAATTAATAATCCATAACATGCCTCACTATGGCTGCTTGCCCTCCTTATAAAAAAGTTTGAGCCTTCTTACCTTGGGTCCCATTCATTAGGGTTTCCACCTTCAAGGAATATTCCTCCCACTATCACTGCGCTGTCTCTATTAATGAGCTACTCCATCCATACCAACGTTGTTGACTTGGTCAAACTTGACCTTGTCCACATGTATTTTCCCCTATTCACACTGAGGGTACAAGATCCAGCTATTAATATGATCCCTTTTCACATCATGAGGTATTTTATTCCTATTTAAGATATGTATGGGCCTCCTTACCCATTTATTCATCTAACTAGGTGTTAACAACAAAATTAATATTCCCATTAGTTGCATGCTAATTTAGGAATATTATAGTCCTCCCCTCCCAAATGTTTCTTGTCCTCAAGAAACTACAAGGATAGAAATGAAGAGCCTCCTCCCCTTCCCCTGTATCATTCTCATATGATAAACTCCTCCAAGGAACAAGATGTTGTCTCAGCAATAAAACTCCAAGTTTCCCCTCCCAAGTATGTAAGCTAGCTTTTGGTGAGCATCCCAAATAGCTATCGTCATGTAAAATTAAAAAATCTAGGGAGGCAAAAATGTGCTAGATAGAGGCCTTATTGAGGCATGAGGTCTGATATATATTGGGTTCTAACATCCCCATGTGAATCTCCCATCCCCAAGCTATCATCCATACAAAATGAGCCACCCTCCAAAATGGTAACTCATGAAAATTTTCCTTCACCTTTGGCTCCTGCAATGTAGGTGGGATGAATGACTGAACATGGTAGAAAAAATAGCCTACCCCACACTATCCATCTCTCCACTTATGATAAGTGTAGAGTAGCTACTGATATTGGGCTACAATAATGTTTCCCTCAAGTGGCAAGAAGAAGACTGGATCTCCAAAGATCTTCTCTCCAATGTTATGAATCATGCTGGCCCAAACCATCCCATAGATGATGAATAGGAAATCACCACCATATGGAATCCAAATGAGATGAATACTGAAGGTTTTATGTATTTCTAGAAGGTACCAACAGTTTCCCAAGTGGCTACAACGTAGTTTTCCTAACTGTTGTTTCAAAACAGAACATGGAAAGTTGTCTCCCAACAAGTTGCTAGTTGTGCATGTCATCTCGTCTACTAGAAAATAGAAAATGTCATTATTTATCATTTGGGAATACAAAGAATAGTACAACACTTCCCCAAATCCATTCAAGAGATGTCTACCCTCATCACTGATGTTAGCTCCAAATTGACCATGAAACCCAAATAGAGGCTTTCCCTCTTGTGGAGCAATGCACTGTATAAAAATGGTAAGAGCATGCAAGTATTGCGTTAGATAATAAATAAATGCAACAAAAAAATTATTACCATGTATTGAGAGTAAGATGATGATAAGATCCATGAATAATCCCTCCATAGTGGTATGACATACTCCCATGAAGAGGAAACAATCATATGTTGCATGAGGATCTTTCTTCTTATGCTTGGAAGTCCAAGTCAAGAAGAGCATATCACAGTAATAGATGTATCCAACATCACTCTCACCTCCTCCTTGTCCACCAAATGCATCATATGTGAAGTGATCTTGGGAACACTCCATCAATAAACCCAATCTCCCAAGTGACAACATTGTCGGTCTCTGCAATAAGGCTCCTATCACCTCATAGCTCCATTCTTTGACATGGCTAATTTCAAATTCATCTACCATAATGTTGTTTCTTATGGGAGACTCCTTCCAAAGTGGAAGTACCCCCTAATCTTCCAAGAATAAGGAGTAGCCCCTTTGCACCATGATAGTGCCATCACCTACTGTAGCAACATCATGCAAAGCATGGGAGAAAATCTGTCCATGCTCTCCCAAAAGGAACCAAAGCAACAACAGTTCTTGTTTCCCCCTCACACCTCCATCATGTAAATCATGAGGTGAAAACATGATGGCCAAAATATTTCAAGAGTAGCCAAAGCAGCCAAGCCTCTTGCTGCCTGGTGTCATAGATATGTATATGACTCACCAAATTCTTACTCACCATCCACACCCATTCATCCAAATGTGGGTGCCTCCCCCCTTGCTCCATCTTGGTACTCCTCCAATGAAGACTAACATTCTCCCAAATCAGATTTTTACCTTTGTATTTCATGGGATGTTGAAATGCAACCTCTTGGAGATCTCCTAGAGATTATCTCACACCAATGACCATCTTGAATCCATAGGGATCTAAGTATGTTGAAAGTAAAGTCTCCTCATAAATTTGAACAATGCTCAACAAGAAAGACCCATCACAACGCTGGAAAATGAGAGGACTGTCATCAATCATTTGCTCCTCCAGTGTCACACAAGTGCAATGGTCATCAGAATGATTTATCAATAGCTGAGCTCCCAAATCATCACTACTGCTCAATGACATCACTGTTAATATTCTTAATGGTGTATTTTCTATCTCATGCTCCAACTCAAGGATGAACATAGAGTTCTACATTGGATGGTTTAAGACAAATCTCATCCTATCCTTCAAAAATCCACACCCCAGCCTCAAGTGTTGTGTGCAGCTCAAAAATGGCACATTTGGATGATGGTTCATCACTTCCTTGAACAATTCAAGGTTGCATATTGTCATGCAATTCTGATGCTCCAAATCATCAGTATGTGTTGACCCTTGGTCATGTAAAGGCAGATTCCCACAACCCTCCATACGATTTGCTAAAATAATAGAAAGTGGAAATTTAGGCATACCTTCATGGAACTTAGGATCATCTTGTATGGCTGCAAGAGTTCCTTCCTCCAATGTGTTGGCTTACCCAACTACTGATGATGATGGCTACTCCTCCATAGTTGTATCAATGCTGGTAAAAGTCTCCTCAAGTGGTGGTGTAGGCCTTTCCTCCTTTGATTTCTTCTTGTCAAATTTTCTGATCAACCTTTGAGTGAAATTTTCAAAAGCATTCACTCTTGCATGACTCAAAATGATGAACCACCAAATGATTGCTTCACCCTCCAGGTGCAGCACTACAATCTCAACAGCCTCTCTTTCCACTATTGGATGTTGTAGGAAGAATGCATCTAGCTTCCTTGCCCAAGCCTTTGTTGTACATGTGGATGATCCATAAAAAGTAGATAATAGAAATCTATTGCCCATTATCCTCCTATTGTTGCAAGGTCTCCTTACTTCTTCAAGATGGATAAACTGTGGAAGGGTTAGAGCTTCCTTGAAGGCTCTATGTTGAGACTTATATTCTGCCTGGTATCCACTTAGGATATCATGTTCCAAGAGCCCTTCCTCTCCATGCCTCTTGTGTTCTTCCTCAAAAGGAAAGGGCATAGTGGAATTCTTTGGAGCTCTCTGCAACACTGGTTCTCTTTTCTGATCATATGAAGTACATGGGCGTTCCTCTTCTTGAAACCCTCTAGAGGTCTCACTACAACTTTCCTTTTTCATTTGCTTAACCTCCTTGGAGAGGTTCTTCATAGATTTGAAAAATGATGCGACAAAGCTCATTATTTCCCTCATTCTAATCTTTTCCTTCTTCTTCTTATTCTCCTGATAGCATAATGGCTGAGATCCACATGCTGAGCCAAGATTATGCTCTGATACCACTGTAATATTCCCAAATGGGAAAGCAGCAATATATGAACACAAAACTTGAAACAGTAGTGAAAAAATCAATACACCATTACATGAGACAAATGTACAACCATTTTATTAGATATATCAGCAAACATTTAAGCACAATATCTTGATGATCAAGTCACTCAAGCAATGGGAAACAAGCCTCCATTAGGCAAATATGCTAACACGTGAAAAATATTGCTATACAAGAGTCATGAGCCATGACAACACAGTTTTTGGGCATAAACTGCTACAAAAAGGTATAACAATGTAGATCTATTGATCTATACCTCAAAAAAATTTGGGAGTGAAGGTCTAAGCTCCAAAACACAATTCCAAGATAGCTTGTAAAGGATTTCCTGAAATATGCAAAAAGTACAAAATGTTGGAATGAAGCCCTATGTAATATTCCTAAATTCGCATGCAGAAAATTGGAATGTTAATTTTTGCTAATTTCACTTAGGAGGTGAATAAAATGGGTTAAAGGCCCATGAGTAGGAATAATACCTTCATAGTGTGAAGAGGGATCATTGGAGCAGCTTATTTTTCACCTTCCAGTGTGAAAAGGGGCAAGTTGCATGAGGACAAGGTCAAGTTTGACCAAGTCAACAGTGTTGCCTAAGAGGTGTAGCTTGCATGAGAAGACAACATAGTTTTGGAGGGAGAAAGATTCCTTGTGGATGAAACCCTAATGTGTGGGGTCCATAAGAGGCATTCATTTTTATAAGAAGAGGAGGAGGCAACCATATAGAGATATCTTGGATTATTTGATATTGTCTATTCAGAAAAATTGCATACTCCGGCTGTTCAGTTGAGGGGTTCCTGTTTAGGATTTCCTCTCCTTCTTGAGAGGCCTCTTGGAGGATTGCACTTCACCTTCTCCACATCTTGGCTCAAGGCCAAAGACATTCTTCAGATACTGCATTATTTCTACTCAAGTATAACGCAGTGTTGTTGGGGCATTGCAATGGAGGGTTCCACAACACTTCTCTTTGGCTCATCTTTCAGAGGAGGGAGTTCCTATTCCTTTTGGAGGTTAGTAGAAGGTATTTCAGAGTTGATTTTCACATCTTGGCAACAATTCCAACATCTCCCATCAGAGATAGCGCAGTCCATCCTCAAGACTGCGTTATTTTAGTGCACACTTACAGTGAGGGGTTGCACCACCATTTGGAGGAGGAGAACTTCAGTGCCAGGATCAACCTCACACTTGATAGATATGTTGCAGGAATTTATTTCAGATTGCACATAATATTCATCCATATCCAATATTTCAGAGTTGCAGCTGCTGCCCAACAACTCCGACATTTCTGCAGATTTTCCATTTGTACATGTATTGTAGCCAATCCTTCTAAGGATTTTGTATTATTGTTGTATTATTGTTTTCAGGGGTAGAGAGCTTTCTCCCCCTCATTTATTTGAGCTGATATTTTCATATCATCATATTATCCTTTTGTATTATGTATTAACTCCTATAAACTGCATTATTTTAGCCAAGGCTCTCTTTCATGTAGCAGTGTTTTCCATTATCATGTATATGTCTCATTGAGGCTTCCATTGCCTAGATGGAGTGATTGATTCCTCCACACATTGTATACATTTTCTGCTATATAACATATATTTTGGCTATCGACTTCTTCATGTATGCAAACTTCATAGAATAATGTTGTTGCTCCACATCTTGTTCTTATATATGTTGCAGTCCCTTCATTAGGCATTTTCTGAGGACATCTAAGTGTGGTAGATTTGTTTAACCACCTTATAAGTATTTATTAGTCCAAATATTGGATTTTGGTCGTAGACACAATTTTATAAGGGATCCAGGTCTTGGTATCAAATCCTGCTACCTCCATTTATGGAAAATGCATTTTCCAGCCATGGATTGCTAGCCATTCCAGATTAGGGATATTACACCCTGGGATGAGTAGCAGCTGCAACTCGAGAACTGGATGAAGATGGTTATAGATGATGCATATGATAAATTAATCTCTTCCAATATATACTATAGGTGAAAGGATGATCCAATCACCGAAGATCTCACCCTCCAATCAAACACTGCAACCCCTCACTGCAAATGCTCACTAAAATAACACAGTCCAAGAGGGACACTACGCTATAGGAGATGGAAAATCTTTTGGCCAGGTGCCAAGATGTGAAATCTACTCCATAATATTCCTCACTGATCTTCGAAAGAGGATAATTCTTCCTCCTCTGAAAAATAGCTCCGGAAGTGGGTTTTTGAACCCTCCACTGCAACACCCTACAACACAACACTATTATCTGCAGAAATAATGTTCCAGTTGAATACTGAAGCTTTGGCCTTAAGGCTAAGTGTGGAAAAATGAATTATAGGATCCCCCAAGAGGCCTCTCAAGAAAGGATATGGGATTCCCGCTCAGGAACACCCAGTGCTAAACAACACAACAATCTCAACTAAATAGCTAAAGAATGCACAATATTCATGCAGACCATAAAACTAATAATCCATAACATGCCTCACTATGGCTGCCTTTCCCTCCTTATAAAAAATTGTGAGCCTTCTTACATTGGGTCCCACTCATTAGGTTTTCCACCTTCAAGGGATATTCCTCCCACTATCATTGCGATGTCTCTATTGATGAGCTACTCCATCCATACCAGTGTTGTTGACTTGATCAAACTTGACCTTGTGCACATGTAGTTGCCCCTATTCACAAATGAGGGTGCAATATCCAACTATTATTATGATCCCTTTTCACATCATGAGGGATTTTATTCCTTTTTAATATATGTATGGGCCTCCTTACCCATTTATTCATCTAACTAGGTGTTAGCAACAAAATTAATATTCCCATTAGCTGCATGCTAATTTAGGAATATTACAGCACCTAAGAAACTTCTTACCTCAGTAGCTATTTTGGGTTTGGGCTAATTCACAATGGCTTCCACTTTAGAAGGATCAATATTCAATTCTCCTCCTCCAACAATATGTCCCAAATAGACCAAATAAGTCTTTCCAAACTCACACTTTGACATCTTCATAATATTAAGCACTCTACTCACATGCAAGACATGATCTTCTCTTGTTTTGCTGAAAATCAATATGTAATCTAAGTATACAATAAAAAATTCATTAAGGAATTTATACAAAACACTATCCATAACATGCATGAAAGTCGTCGATGCATTACACAAACCAAATGGCATAACTTGCTACTGAAAGAGTCCTTGTTTGGTTTTGAAAGCAGTTTTCCATATATCACTTTCTGCAGTTCTTAATTGATGATATCCACTTCGTAAATCTAATTTAGTGAAAAAAAAATCTTCTTTCAACTGATTAAGAAAATCATCTATTCTTAGGAGTGGGTAATGATTATTTTCCGTAATCTTGTTCAAAGCTCAAAAATCTACACACATTCACCAAGTCCCATCTTTCTTTGGTATCAAGACTATGGGTGAACTGCATGGCAAGGTGCTTGGCCTTATGATTCCTTTATCCAACATCTCTTTGATTTGCCTCTTTATTTCAACATTCTCCATCATCTACATGCGATACAGATCGATGTTTGGAAGAGGACAACCTTGCTACAACTGAATCTCATGTTGAATATTTCTTCTTGGAGGCAATCCAGTTGGCTCCTAAACCATCTCATGATGTGCATTAACTGCATCATTTAAATAATATTTCAACTTAGGATCACATCCCTCAAATGATTGATGATTAACATCATCTTTAGGCTCAATCATAAGAAGAAGAAAATTCTTACTCGAATTTACCAGCCTCTTTACCTATCCAAAATTTACCATAATAATGTTTATCTTCTTGTGATGTGCTCTAATAATGAAATCCTTGCCATCTTTGAATAAATGATATTTTTTATCATGTAAATGGAAGATCACTTTCTTGTAATACAAGTAAGGAATCCCCAACACAATACTTGTTATGTCAAGTGGAACCACATCTAAGTCAATTGTGTCAACAAACTTTGTAGTGATTGCAAACGGCAATATACATTTCTTTGAAACATGTAAATTTGCATCCTTACAAATCCAGCTTGTTATCACTCAAAAAAATTCAAACATCATTTGACATAGTCTTAGAGGTTCATGTGTCAAAGGTAGGGTCATAGAGTTTATATGTCATTAGTTGGTAAAGGAAAAATTTAAATTTTTTCTTATTAGCCTATCCTAAGGTCCAACCCCACCCCATTCAAATATTTTCATGTCAAACCAGTCATTATTTCCTGACAGATTCCATTTCCCAAGCATATAAATCCGAAAGGTCATTTTATCTAGGATGTATTACTTTCGTAGCGAATTGCACAGCAAAACACAGTTTTTTCTACGAAACTGTTGATACTTTCGTAGTGAAACTGCCAGGAAATACACTAAGTACACTACAGAAAGAGGTATTCATGTCTATCTTTTAAAAAAAACTGCTAGGTGTCAGTCAATAATTGAAAGGGTTAGGGTAGATGCCATTTGAGTTAGTTAGGGTTAAATCAAGGTACAATGGTCATGCCTGAAGTCATTATTACTATTTTAAGCATGTATGAGTCATGATTATGCCATCGGTTGTTATCGAAACTTTAAAATATTCTCGGATTGAGTCAATTGTCATTATCCACTCCATATTTGCATGCTACTAAGCTCTGGAGAGCTATTTCACTAAGCCCAAGTTGTGGCTGTCATTTTCAAAGGTTTCCAGGTATAACTAATCAAGCGAGGCAGAGAAAACATAAAAGCAACATGGCTGCAAATAGGAAGACCAAAAAAGGTGTCCATTGCCTAAGATATGAGCCGTCAGACATGAAATTGATCAATGAAGACCCAACAGCTTTAAAAGTTTTCAGAAGAATAGGGTGTTTGCAGTTTTGCCAAATATTGCAAGGATGCCATGTGTAGGTTTCTAAGGATTTTGCCATCAATTTCAATGGTACATCTTCAAAGGTGGGGATTTTGAACCTCACAGTAACTCCAGAGACCATTACAACAACAACACGAATTCCTAGAGGGGGATAACAATGGTTCAAAGGTTTCAAATTCACCATGCAAGATTTTCAAGATTTTATCAAGACAAAACATAGTGAGGTTGACCTTACAAATGCCATTCCAAGGAGCTACATGAAAGACAACTTGTCAAAGTTGTTTCTTATCATTCAGAAGTACTTCACCTGTGAAAGTAGGTATCATATGGTTTATTCTTACCACTTCAGGATTTTACTACATTTTGTTGGTAAGAAAAATCTTGATATACCTTTTTACTTATACAGAAGCTTAGCAAAAATGGCAGATAAATTTCAAGCTAAATCCGAAGGAAATGAAACATCACTCTTCCATCATGGTTTAATGAAGTTGCTGGTTTTAGAGGAATTAAAAAGATTAGGCAGAGACTGGTCATATTTTCTGTTTTTCAGTGGTTTGAAGTAGATGCCATCACTCCTAAAAGAACTCCTAAACCTAGAGGTATACCATCACCTTCATTGGCAGATAAAAGTGAGCCTTTAGTAGTAGAGAAAAGTGAACCAGTAATCATGGAAATAGAGCAATTTCAAAAAGTTGATACACCTCCTGTTTCACTAGCAAAACAAAAGCCAATTGTGAGCAAACCTTCAAAACAAGAGCCAACTGTGAGAAAAAATGGCATAAAAAGCACTACAAGAAGTCAAATAGTGGCTAAGGGAAACTTAGAAGACATTTTACATGTTATTGTTATTGAGTAAACTCCCATAGTCCTAGCTAAGGATATAGATGAGGGAGGAAAGAAGCTCAAGAAAGCCAAAACAACCAAGAAGTTAGAGTTTGAAGGTGAATATGCAGGATTCATGTTTCAAGCTAGGAAACAAATGAAAAAACATGCCAAAAGGGTCTTGGAAGGAAATGAAGAAGCTTAGAAGGTCACTGGCAGTGTCCAGCTACCACCAAGCATCATTGACCTCTCATCATCTCAAAATGAAGATCTAGTCATCAAGCAACAGAAAGGAAAGGAGAAAATCATTGAAAAAATAGAGATTGAGGTCCTTAAGGAGTAGTTGAAGTTATAAAATCATGAAATAGTGGTCTTGAAGAAGGAGGCAAGGAAACATAATGTTCAGAAGGTGCATTTTGAGAAAATGAAAGAATTTTTGGAAGAGCAAGTTAAAAGTGTGTCAAAAGCCCTATATAACACACAAAAATTGATCAAATGGACTCAACCATTAAGAGGAGAGGTGAATCATATTATAACAATGAACCTGCACTTGAAATATAGGAACATAAAATTGAAGGACCAAGTCAAATACCTCTAAGAGCAGTTATAATTGATAGAGAAGAAGGGCTTAAAGATGATTGTGGTTGAAGAGCCCATAGCTCAACTCATCATTAATGAAGAGGAAACACCTCAAGAGTCTTAAGTTGAGTTTGATTACGTTATAGAAGGCTTATGGAATGTTGAAGACCAAGTTTCTATATCTGGAGGTTACCATTTTGAGACAGGGTTAAAATCTAGAAATTTCACAGTTTTTCACAGTTTCGTAGCATTTCCTAGGCTTCAAGCTAGGAAAAAGCTACAAAAATTTCTGGAGCTATCTGTTTGCTTCATAATCCACTTTTTGCATCTTTCAAGGATGGAAAATGGTGGTGATGATGTTTCATGTCATGATGGATACCATGGAACAGCAAAGAAGCAAAATTTTTGAAGGTAAAGGCCATTTTTTGGACGCTATGAAAGCTCGCTACGAAACTGCCCTATTTTCGTAGCGAGCTATGTTTGAAGGTTTTTGAGAAGTTTAAAAGCATTTTTGGACATGGGAAAACATCCAACAGGTCAGGGGACCTTACCAATATACATTTATTACTTGAAGACAATGCAGTAAAGGAAAATCCTCAGCTAAAGTTTTTGTTGAAGATAAGGATCCTGCTTTCCTAAAAAATAGGGTTTGGTTCCATATGTTTAGGAGGGGCTTTAATATGTCAAGTAGCGCTGAATCATGTCATAGCTTATTTGAACATGTGATGCTTAGTTGTCATTGATATGTAACTATTTTAAATATAAGATAAACTAATGTAATAAATAAGTGTTTGAGTCCTATTAGGAAAAGGTCAACTTTAGAGTGTAGCTGTCATTTTCTTATTAAAAGACATGTTTCTCTGTTAGATGATGTGTCACAGGAAGAGTTCAATGAATCTAGCCTAGAGGCAGATCATCCCTACTATAATAATGTATATTTAAAGGAAAATTATCTAAGTTGTGATGGGTTGGAGATTTGTTGCACCATATTGCCGCTTTATGTAATTTGACTGAAATCAGTAATACATAGGACTTCTTCTTGACAGAACTGAGATTCTTATGGAGTTTTTAATGTCTTTCTGATCTATATCTTTATGTGTACTACTTATATTAGATTTCATCTTTATTACTCAGAATTCATATATGTATGCTCTGAATTCCTTTATTGATGAAATGAATGTGTTTCCCTATGTTCAATGTGTGATTTTCCTTTGTTAAAGACTCTTATGTGCCTCAGCTTCCATGTCAAGAAACTATGCCACTGAATCTATTTTGTTGACTCCATAAGCCCAATGGTTGCAAGCTTACATTCTTTTCAACCTACATATACAAAAATCAATTTAATTTTCAAATAGAGTTAGCCATCTAGTCCTATCATTATCTAATATCATAAAACCCTTTAAGATAGCCCTCTTAGATTGAAGAGGCTAAGGTTTGGTGAAAATATGGTTTGAAATAGTTAAATAGAGTTGTCTGATTAGCAGCCAATCAAGTGAAATTTTGTGATAAAAAAACCTAATGGATATGGTTTTGGATGTGGTATGGTCTCAAGGTTAAGTTTCTTTACCAAGTCTTCAGAGATTAAGTTTTCTTGTGACCCACCGTCAAACAATGTGTCAATATTGGTATGTTTGGATATGACCCTCCATGAAACAATTCTATTTTTTCTTCCTAATCTGGAGTATGTATGTGAAATTTTGATGTACTAGTATTGGGTTTAGTTTCAATTTATTTTCCCTTTATGTTAATTCAATTCCATGGCTGTAATCTTAGATTCATCACCTGAATTAGATCCTAAATCATGTTGAGATGTAGCAGCAACTTTTTGTTTCCCTTTGTTATTGGGTTTATTTGGTCTCATTTCAGAATGTAATTTCCAACAATGAGTTTCAGCATGTCCTTCTTTTGAAAAATGTTTACAAACCAATTTTTCTCCCTCGTTCTAACAGATGCATTTTTTTTTTTAAGCTTTTGAGGTCTTCTCTTTGGCTTTACCCTTAAAAGGTTTCTTTCTACCCTCTTCAAAAATTTTCTTCTCTCTAGCTTCTAGATGTGTGGCCTGAACACATACTTAATCTAGACTGGTGGGGTTAAACATGAGAATTGTATGTTTAAGGTAGCTATGTAAGCCTCTTATTTACTTCAGCAAAGTATCTTGGCTCTAAAAATCTACCCCTAATAAGAGAGCTCTTCTCGTAAATTCTTGGGTGTATTCTTGCACATTTTGTCCCTTTAATTGCCTAAAGTTTTTCCAGTTCATGATGTCTTTCTGCATATGAGCTAATCGATAAAATTGTTGTTTAATAGTAGTACTGAAATCTGACCATGATAGAATAATATTACCATGTTTCTTGATTTCCTCATTTGTCTTGGCTTCCCACCAAAGAAGTGTTGCACCTTCCATTATCAATGTAGCTAATTGAATTTTGGTATCATCATCTCGAAGGCTCTGGATTCTCAAATAGACCTCCAGTTTCCTAATCCAATTATCAAGATTTTCTTCATTGACTTCACCATCAAACATTGGAAATTCAAATTTAACATCATGTTTTAAAAAGGACTTTTACCAGTGTTCTTTGACTTGTGTGGCTAGTGTACTGAAGAAGAAGTAGAGGATGATGATGATGAGGATGAGGATGATGGCTCTCCATTGCCTCCATTTCCTCCGTTTACCTTTTTTGACTTATCTTCATCATTGCGACCTCCAGAAGATCCTTGTCCTTCCTTGTGAAGTTTAGATCCTTCTCCTTCTAGTCTCTCATTCCTTTCTTGATAAAGGATTCTAACCATCTCAGTCATGTTTAAGAATGGTTTTCTAAACACTCTTTCTTCCTCCTTGGGATCAACTTCTTCATGGATTTATCCTTCCTCATGAGGCGTACCTAATGTAGCTTCTACTTCCTTAGGAGGTGAACTAGGTGGTGGAGAATGTGGCAATATTTCTCTTCTTTTCTTTGGTTCTTCTTGAGACCTTTTTGCTTTCACTAATTTTCCTTCTCCTCTCTTGAGCTTGAGCCTAGTAAGCATCTAAAAACTTGCAAATAGTTAAACAATTCTTTGCACTAAACAACACCAGAGAATAAACTCTAGATCTGATACCAATATTATCTAAATTTATTGTATTAGTTTTGTTGTGCTAAGTGTATTTTCAGTTTATAAACATGTGCATAATTAGTTCATTAGTTTGCTTAAGGATTGAGGTGTTTGACTATGAATTGTAGATGATTTTAGCTGAATTAGAAGCATAAAACAAGCTTAAATAACACTAAGTAGCAGTGTAAAATAGATAAATAATTCACCACATGAAATTTACCAAACAGACATGATGAAGCAGTTCACCCCTCCTGGGCTATATTTAATGGTCTAGATCCTAATGGCATGTTGATCTTTCATTATGCCCAAAATTTTGGAAATACATGTAGCTGCAATGCTCTAATGGTTGTTTTCTTTGCACCAATGGCTCCAGAATGCTCCGATCAGTAAAAATGACTCTTCATTCACTCATAATGATCGAAATTTGGGCCTCCAAATTTTTTTCCCAGTTTCTCCTAGAAAAGCTCCACTAAAAGTGGAGAACTCCACTTAACTGGAGCTAAAATAGTAGATTCTGCCCAAAATGGCATGCTGGCCAAACTTACCACTAAATTTAACTATAACATTAAAGGTTTATGGTTTGGGTGGCCACATGCCACCCCCAAACCCCGTGGTCATGTAACCGGAAAATAGGTAGAACCTGAGGATTAACTGTGGGTTGAATGTTTGAAAATTCGATTGAACTGCAAGTTTTTGATAACCGTGTGAAGACTTAACGTTTTAAAACATGACATGTAATAAGCATTGAATGATGGTGGGTTTCCATAAGCATTGTTGGTTTCCATTATATATATACCATGTGAACAAACATCTGGGGACCGCTGGCAGGTTGGGACCATCGGTGGTCCCCAACCCCCAAACTCCAGTACAATTGTGTGTGGTTCGGGTGTCTAGATGTGCACGTGTTCTGTCAAAGGTCTGGAGGTCGATTCCTACGACCTCCGAAAGAAATTTATCACTCCACTTCAGGAACACGTGGCAGCCTCAGGGCTTGCGACGTGGCACCCTGTGATTGGCCCTCCAAACTGTACTTTCAACAAAATAAACAATGACGCTTTTCATCCCATGATTGGCCCGACAAAAAGGAATTATTTTTGCTAACTGTACCTCCACCTTTCTGACTCTGCATCCCACTCAACCCTGGTCATACTATCACAAAATCTACCTATTTCTCTTTTCGATCAGAACATGATATCTCCCTCATACGACATCGATTTTTAGAACCGTTTGCGGCGCCAGAATCTGGAAGAAGAGATCTATGCAACCATCCTAGTTTCAACCCATTCCTATAAATTTGAAGTTTGAGCAAATTTTATGAACTCCTGACCAAACATTGCAACAAGATTCAACTTTGTATTATGCCAGTGGACCACCTTCCTTAGCTACTCTGTTGTGTCAAAAAATAGTGTGCCTGCAGGGATAGGCACCACACGGGTATCAGAAGTCAGTGCTAATTTCTACGTAGCTGTGCTTGTACTAACTTGTACCTCGCTTAGTGGAATCAACCTCCTTTGAAACCTAAGCGACTGACTCATGCTTGCTTTAATTTCACTTTCCTACACCTACAAGTCCTGCAAACATTTATGGACATATTCCAACACTTTCTTATATTGCTCTTCGATGTTGCCCTAGAAATCCTTAGTGACCTACCACATATTGTCTCCTATGTCATTAACGTCCCACTTACTGAGAAAAATTTATGTCGGGCTAGTGGACCTATCAAATTTGACCTTATTTCTTATGGTGCCCTTAAGTGCTTGTCTTCGCTTGGTGATAAAAGGGGAAGATGGATCTATACTGACATCACTGCCAATAATATCATCCCCTCTAGTCTCGAGGGTCTCTGCTTCAGTGTCCTTTCCTGTGACAGACGTGACTTTCATGTCCTTCCTTCTTTTTGGCTTAATGGGCTTCGCCCCACTCATTCCTTCCTGCTTTGTTCCATCAGGAAGTGGAGTTAACCAATCACTCACACAACGGCTGATGATGGATTCCACATTTTACTCTTTGACCAGGTAAAAAAACTCGTACCAGACCGCAGCGAGGTCCTTCTTCACTTGGATGTGTATGTGATGGAATTCTACTTTGAAATTCACAACCTATCTATACTGCTCAACAATTTTTGGTGATAACTAGGGCTTTTGGTTAATCACTATGTGTAAAATTGTCTCAAATCCTACACAAAAACATTTATTGACCATAACTCTCAATGGCTCTATTGAATACTAGAATTAAGCATATATTCCTACTTTCCATAGATCGAGGTTTGTAATGTTGAACTGCAACTCCTCGGGTTCTCTCCATTCCATCAATGCAATGAGAAGCAAGAACCACACGTAGTGGAACTGCTTTCCCTCTTCTTGCGTTGCTCTACAATCAACGATTAATTCAATACATAAATATCCTACCAAGGTATATACAATGCCCTTGGTGCACTCCATAGGTAAGGCTATTACAGGCGTGAAATCCTCTTCCCCATGAATTTTTCTCATAATATTCTCGAAATAATGTGCACAGCGAAGCACATAGTTCTACCAAAAATGGAGTTAATTAAATATCTTCAGGTTTGTTTTGTCATATTGTAGTCATTCTTCATCTTATTCAAAAGTTGTTTGTCTTGGATTTTTCCCACAAAAGCCTCCGCGAGGTCCAACCCAAGACAAGGAAGGGCCATAATTCTCCTTATGAGCATCTCAGTAATCGAGATCTTCTTCCCTAGCCATAAACAATCACCATGTACTAAGGCTAGGAATTGGCGCACACAAATAATTTTGATAAGACTTCACCTTAAGTGTCTCACATAATGTATGTTGAGTATACCAGTCTCTTGGATACCGTTCACCCATTTCATCAGCTCCATTCTCATCACTCCTCTTGCATAGGCCTGTTGATGCAAACATATACTGGGCTCAAACTATGGGTATTTTATCTGATCATTAAAATGTCAAACCTCCATTCTTAGCTAAGGCACCTTGGCCAGTAAGTCTCGTTCAACCGACAACTCATCTAGAATCAATGGTGTAAACACCTTGTACTTCACTGCATCGAGGTCCTTCATTGACTTCTTAGCCTCTAACTTCCAAGGCGAAATATATGGAGGAAACCTAGAGATAGGCTCAACCTCCTCAACATCAATTTCTTCTGGGACTTCTTCTTCTTCTTCTTCATCTAAATCTATCTCCATTGCCTTTCTCTCTCGATCTTGAGCTCCCTTACTCGGATATTCCTTCGATATTTTCTTCTGGGGTGATGAACTTAACACTATTTTCTTTGGATTTTTGGGTAGATTCATGCCTGTGGTGGTTTTCCTTCTCGAGGACCTCAGCCTTGTGGAAGTGTTGGACAGTGTAGCCATCATTAGAAATCCCAAGTCTCTATGGAGAAACTCCTGTTCAATCTCTTCCTAACTCTTCTTGGACATACACAGACAAAAAATCTCACTTCTAACACTTAGCACACAAAGTTATTGAATAGGGAGTGGGATCATTGTTTTATAGCGAATTTTGGATTCAAATCGCATCATCGCCTTGTAATATCCCAAAATAGGGATTTTCTACAAAAAATGGACTATATTGCGATATTCCAAAGTTGGAGCTTCAGAAAATCATGAGCATGGAAATGTAGAGCAGCAGATTAGATTTAAAATAAACTCTAACCAGCAGATGTAAGAACCTCAACAAGAATATGGCTTATATTCTCCTTCCTGGGTGGGGAAATGCAGCAATATAGGGCATAAAAAAACTGTCTTCAGAAAATAATGCAATAAAAGTGGATACTGGGACTTATATCCCTGATTTTAGAAAATATACAACCCACTTGCAGAATTATAGGTGAAACAAACGAATATAGCTACCATAAACAGATCTCCCTAGCTCAAGATAGCTTAAAAACACCCCGATCCCATGACTTCTCTACAACAAAATTTCCGATGACTATGAAAGCATAATTCCCATGAGGGTTTCTACAGAAAATGATGAAATTATACTGATCTAGAGAATATTTTAATAAAATAGCAGAGAAATGGAGGTTTAACCTCTTTTACACAAATCATAAGACAACCAACAAGGGTTTCCGGCAATATACATGTACAAAAATCACACTGCAGAAAATAACACAGTTTACTGCAACTCTGTATTAAGCATGGCTGAATATAACATAAAATAGCTGAATAATATATAAAATGGCCCTAGGCCCTCTTTATTAGAACTCCCGGAGGGAAATAAACACCTCCTCCTCAAACACTAGGACAAAATAGCAAGGTTTAGCCCAGCAACAAATGCCCCTGCAGAAAAGACGCAGTTCCTTAAGGTAACTGCGCTATATATTTTAATGGTTGTTTGGCCCTAAGAAAAATGATGGAATTGAAGCTCAGAACCCTCCTTTAGATCCCTTAAGCAAGCTGATCCAAGAATGGGATGGAATTCTCGCATCGGAATTCTTTGCACTAAAAAATGCTGCAACCACAGCTAAACAACTAAAGCATGAAAGTAGTCAAAAGAAAAAAGATAGCTGAATACTGAATGATCTCCTTGATGCTATGCCCTCCTTTTTATATTTGGTGAGCCTCCTCACCCCAGACCCCACACATTGTTGAGGTGACTTCCTAGTGAAGATTCCTCCTTCAAAACTGCGTTGTCCTTGTTGGCTTCCCTCCTCCTTGTCGCAGCGCTGTTGATTTGGTCAATTGGGACTAATCCACCTGCAATGCCTCTTTTTACACTAAGGGGTCTTCAATCCAGTTCTCATACATGTGTTTAGGCTGATCCTTTTTCACATTGAGCTAGTTTACTTTGGTGATCTCTTCCTCCTCAAGAATGAATGTTTGACTTAGTCAAACTTGACTATACCCACATCTATTTTTCCCTTGTTCACACTTGAAAGTGTAAAATATAGCTCCTAAGGTGATCCCCTTCCTTATTAAGGTGGAAATTATTCATATTTTTATTTTTCATGGGCCTCATTACCCATTTATTCCTATCCTAGGTGAAAGCAACAAAATCTAATATTCCAAATTGTTGTGTGCAAATTTTGGAATATTACAGTACTCCCCTCTCAAATGTTGTTTTTCCTCCAGCAACTGCAAAGATAGGACTGGAGAACCTTCTCTTCTCCCCCTGTATCATCCTCATATGATAAGACTCCCCAAGGATCAAGTTGTTGTTCCATCAACACATATCCAAGTTGCCCCTCCCAAGTGTATACGTTGTCTCCTCGTGAACATTCCAAATAGCTGATATCATGTGACAGTGAAACATCCATGGAGGTGAAAATGGGCTATTTGAAGGTCCTCTTGAGGCATGAGGGCTGATATAGATTGGGATTCATCATCCCCATTTGAATCTCCCCTCCCCAAGCTATCAACCAAACAAAATGAATCACCCTCCCGAATGGCAACTCATGAAGGACCTCTTCCACCTTGGGCTCATGTAGAATAGGTGGGATAAAAGTCTGAACATGGTATATAGGATAGCCTACCCCATGATGTATTACTCTCCACTCATGATAAGTGTAGAGTGCATTTTTATCATGGGCTACAAACAAGTTGCCCTCAAGTGGCAATAGGAAGATTGAATCTTCAAAGATCCCCTCTCCAAAACTATGGATCATGTTGGCCCAAACCATTCCATTCAAAGTGAGTGGCACATCACTACCATATGTCATCCAAATCAGAAAGTTACTGAAGGTTATGTGCAAGTGAGGATGATACACATGGTCTCCTTGGTGGATACAACGCAGTCTTTCCAACTGTTGATTTAGAACATCATGTGGCAAGCTGTTTTCCAATGAGCTACCAGTTGTATATGTTTGCTCATCTACTATAAGATAGCAAGCATCACTATATACCAGCTGTACATAAACAAAACAACAAAACACTTGCCCAAGATCATGTATAGATGGGCTATTATCATTAAAAACATTTTCCCTAAAGTGACCATGAAACCCAAAATACTCTTGCTCTCTTATGGAGCAATGCATTGCTCATATGTGGTGAGAAGATACAAATACTCAGTGGAATAATCAACAAGTACAAAAATGTATTTCTTACCATGCATGGTGAGTAGGCTGAAAGGGAGGTCCATGTATAAGTTCCCCCATGAGGATCTCCTCATAAAATTCTACAAGAAGAAGGGATACATAGACTCCTTGGAACACTCCATCAATAAGAACACACCACCATGTGACATCATTGTAGGCCTTAGTAATAAGGCTCCATGACTCCTCTGGTCTCCTTCGTGGATACAACGCAGTCTTTCCAACTGTTGATTTAGAACATCATGTGGCAAGCTGTTTTCCAATGAGCTACCAGTTGTATATGTTTTCTCATCTACTATAAGATAGCAAGCAGCACTATATACCAGCTATACATAAACAAAACAACAAAAAACTTGCCCAAGATCATGTATAGATGGGCTATTATCATTAAAAACATTTTCCCTAAAGTGACCATGAAACCCAAAATACTCTTGCTCTCTTGTGGAGAAATGCATTGCTCATATGTGGTGAGAAGATACAAATACTCAGTGGAATAATCAACAAGTACAAAAATGTATTTCTTACCATGCATGGTGAGTAGGCTGAAAGGGAGGTCCATGTATAAGTTCCCCCATGAGGATCTCCTCATAAAATTCTACAAGAAGAAGGGATACATAGACTCCTTGGAACACTCCATCAATAAGAACACACCACCATGTGACATCATTGTAGGCCTTAGTAATAAGGCTCCATGACTCCTCCCTTTGACATTTCATATGCCAAAGCTATCCACCATTATGCTGCAATGTGAGAAGATCTTCTTCCTATATGGAAGCCCCTCATGATCCTCCAATGTTAAAGGGTAGCCTCCTTGCACCATGATATGCCTTCCTTCTCTCTAGAAATATCATGAAAAGTATGGGGAAATTTTTGCCCATACTCTCCCAAGAGAAGCCACAACAATGATGACTCTTGTTGTCATCTCACACCTCCATCATACACATCATGAGGTGAAAATATATTGATTGATGTGAATAGGATCACACTAACATGATACATCCAACCCCTAAGCTGGCATATGATATTAGTGGCCTGACAAGTGTCTTCCCTCCTCATACCCTTCGAAAAAGGATATGCCTCATGATGGCCAAACTCTCTTAAGAGTAGCCCACGCAGCTTTTCTTCTTGCTACCCTGTGTCATATATCTGCAAGTGGCTCACCAACCTCTTACCCTCCATCCACCTCCATTCTTCCAAGTGTGGATTCCTCCCATCAAGCTTCATCTTGGCATTCTTCCATTGTGGGCTACCATGCTTCACAACCAATTCCTCTTCTTTGCATGTCATGAAGTGTTGGAATGAATTTTCTTGGAGATACCTTAGTGAATATCTCATGTCCATAACCATTTTTAACCCATCAATATCCCATTGTGATAAATGCAAAGCCTCCTTACTGCTATTTTTTGGCAACGCTGATAGTCTCTCCAATGATATAGTTGCTGCCTCATATCCCATCTCAAAGATGAATCTATGTTCTTTTGTATGGTAGACATAGTTCATGACATCCTCCAAAAGGTTACACTCCAACCTCAATTGTTGTGTGAAACTCAACAGTGATATATGAGGTTGATGGTTTATCTTTCCCTTGAACCTGTCAAGCTTGCACAACGCAGTGCAATCCTATTTCTTTATCTCAGCAATAATGTTTGACCCGGGGTCATATAAAGACATATTTCCACAATTTGTAGAATGATTTGCTACAATAAATAAAAGTGGAAATCTTCCCATACCTTGGTGAGATACGGGAACCTTTTGTAGGGCTGCAAGGGCTCCTCCATCCAATGTAAGGGCTACCCTAACTGCTGATGTAGGTGGTTGCTCCTCCATGAGTGTGACAACATTAGTACTAGGCTCCTTAAGTGGAGAAGAGGACTTCTCCTCCTTTGATCTCCTACTGTCAAACCTCCTGATTACTCCTTGAGTGAAATCTAAAAAAGTAGACACCCTTGCATGATTCACATGGCTGAACCACCAAGATCTTGCCTTGCCCTCCAAGTGCAGCACTCATCTCTCCATAGCCTCTTTTTCCACTACTGGATGTAGCAGGAAAAATGCTTCTAACTTCATCACCAAATATTTTGTTGTGAATAAGGGTGATCCATGAAAGGTAGAAAATAGAAATCTATTGCCCCTTATCATCTTGCTGCTGCATGGTCTTCTTTCCTCTCTCAATTGGATAAACTGAGGAAGATCTAGGATCTCTTTGACAGTCCTAGGTTGGCACTTGTAATCTGCCAAATATCCACTCAGGATCTCATGTTCTAAGTGGTATCCTTTCTCTCCACTTCCTTTATGAGAACAGGAAGTGCATGCATCTTATTCTTCCTCTTGAAACCTTCTAGAGGTCTCACTGCAGCTTTATCCTCCTTGAAACCCTCTTGGAGTTTCAGTGCATTTCTTTTCTTTCTTCTTAGATCTAAAAATTGATGAGAGTAATCTCATCCTCTCCATAATTTTTTTCTCCCTTTCTTCTTATCTTTTGATTGGATCTGAAATCCACAGGCTGAGCCAATAACAGTTCTCTGATACCACTGTAATATCCCAAAATAGGGATTTTCTACAACAAATGAAATATCTTAAGATATTCAAAATTTGGAGCTTCATAAAATCATGAGCATGGAAATTTAGAGCAGCTCATTAGATCTAAAATAACCTCTAACTAGAAAATTTAATAACCTTAGCAAGAATATGGCCTATATTCTCCTTCCAGGGTGGGGAAATGCAATAATATAGGGCATAAAACAGTTGTCTTCAGAAAATAACGCAATAAAAGTGGATAATGGGACTAAGATCCCTGATTTTAGACAATATGAAACCCACTTGCAGAATTATAGGTGAAACAAATGAATCTAGCTACCATAAACAGATCTCCCCAGCTCAAGATAGCTTAAAAATACCTTGATCCCATGACTTCTCTACAATAGAATTTCTGAAGACTATGAGAGCATAATTCCCATGAGGGTTTCTACAAAAAATGATGAAAATATCATTATCTAGATATCATGTTAATCGAATAGTAGAGAAATGGAGGTTGAACCTCTTTTACACAAATAATAAGACACCTGGCAAGGGTTTCCGGCAATATACATGTACAAAAAGCAACACTGTAGAAAATAACAAAGTTTACTACAACTCTATATTAGGCATGGATGAATATAACATAAAATAGCTGAATAATACAAAAAATGGCCCTAGGCCCTCTTTATTATAACTCCCAGAGGGAAATAAACAACTCCTCCTCAAACACTAGGACAAAATAGCAAGGTTTAACCTAGCAACAAATGCCCCTGTAGAAAAGACGCAGTTCCTAAAGGTAACTGTGTTGTATATGTTAATGGATGTTTAGCCCTAAGCCAAATTATGGAATTGAAGCTCAAAACCCTCCTTTAGATCCCTTAAGCAAGCTGATCCAAGAATGTGATGGAATTCCCGCATAAGAATTCTTTGCACTAAACAATGCTACAATCACATCTGAAAAACTGAAGCATGAAAGTAGTGAAAAGACCAAATAAAACTAAATATTTAATGATCTCCTTGATGCTAGGCCCTCCTTTTTATCTTTGGTGAGCCTCCTCACCCCGGACCCCACAGATTGTTGAGGTGACTTCCTAGTGAAGATTCCTCCTTCAAAACTGCGTTGTCCTTGTTGGCTTCCCTCCTCCTTGTAGCGGCATTGTTGACTTGGTCAACTGGGAATAATCCACCTGCAATGCCTTGTTTCACACTAAGAGGTCTTCAATCCAGTTCTCATATGTGTGTCTAGGCTGATCCTTGTTCACATTGAGCTAGTTTACATTGGTGATCTCTTCCTCCTCAAGAATGCATGTTTGACTTAGTCAAACTTGACTATGTCCACATATATTTTGCCCTTTTTCACACTTGAAAGTGTAAAATCCAACTCCTAAGATGATCCCATTTCTTATTAAGGTGGGAATTATTCATATTTTTATTTTTCATGGGCCTCCTTTGAAAATTTTGGAATATTACACGCCTTTAGATACTCCTCATAAATTCCAATTTAGTGCCAGATCTACCCAGATATTCCCATTAATTGCATCCCTCCCACTCCTTTTAACAACAAAGTCATTATCCAATCAAATTTTACTATTCGAATGATCATATTTTGGACAAATTCCGCGAGACTCACCTTCTTAGTGAAGTCCTTCCTTCCTCGGCACAGTAACCTCCAACTGTGCCTACCTTCAGTCTGTTGCGTAGTATTGTGACTATGATGAATCCACCCTCTAAGAGAACCATTATGTGTCTATTCAGCTCAGCACCCACAAATATACTCCCCCAACACAAACGTGTTGGATAGGTCCATCCAAGTGGACTCTTTACAAAATTCTTGGGTTTTTTCCAATTGCACAGCCCAATCAGGTTGTACCAATGTCCTTGGCTCCTTAGTAATGCGAAATACTCCTGCCTTAACTTCTTGAAGAGAATTATTAATACACTCCCATACATTTTTGAAGCTATAAGTCAACAATACTCCCTCCGTCATCGCATCCCAATCCTTAGTTCCATGGCACAACTGTGTTTCAAGATACCATTGCTCAAGTATCATATACAAGGAATGGAAAAAAATGTGCACCCATTCTGGTTGAGGTTCAATGCCTTGAGCTTAAGCCCAGTGAGCCAAATACTCACAAGGATCCTTCTAACCATCATACTTCTTCGCAATATTTGTATCAACATTACCAAAACACATTCTTATCAACTTCCAAAACTCCTTCCATCCTCCTAAACTTTCTTTGTGTGTTCCCCACCATTGGGTTGGAGTAGACCTCAATGCAGATTCCAAAGCTTCGTATCTCTGGTCCTCAAGCACCTTTTGCTCAAATTCTTCCAAAAAAAAGACAACATTCCCCATTCCATCACAACAATTCAAGTCGTGTACATCTAATCGAACACAACATAGAGTTTTGGAAACCTTGTTACAGTTGGAAGTACTGAGAGGGGGGGGTGAATCGATGTTCCTTTCAATTAGTATTATTAATAATCTTTCAGAGCATTATTTAATCTTCAATTATTATCAGTGTTTGTACAATGATAGCAATAAACAGAAGGAACACAATTGCACACAGCTTTTAAAGTGGAAATCCTCTCCAAGACAAAATCCACCTGAATGCTTTTCTAGTATTCTATAATATTCAACTCTAATTGAAAATAAAGCTCCAACTTCCTAGAATCTAGAAAAGCATTCTTCTCCAGCTCCCACTAGATGGACGCTCCAATGCTCGAGATTATTCAATAGTCAACTGAATGGATGCCCCAACACCCAATGAACTACAAATCACCCTAGCACCACCCTCCCACCCTAAATTTTTCACAAGCTTGAACTTGTTGGTGACTTCATGCACTAACCTAGCACCACCCTACCACCCTATAGAAGAATGAAAGAAGAATGGACTCCCATACCAGGGAAAATGGTCCACTTTAAAATGATATAGAATGATGTAGGAGAAGAAGACACACTAGAACATAACCCCAACTATGAAAAAACCACCTAATGATGATCCTACATCTCCCGACACTGCCTCTTCAACTCTTGGTAGATGGACACCTATACAATTTTTACAATGATGCATTTACAATGACTTAGTACAATGATACCTTTATAATGACTGTATGCAATGCTGCCCACTTGAAGACTTCATGTGGTGAACTTCTTGCTGTTTTTCTACATCTTGATTGATGCTCTTTTCATGTTACCCTCTGTTGCACCTTGCTTTGCTTTGCTATTGTAGAAGGTCTGGTCCTTTACAACCCTTGATAACACATGATCTAGTTTTTTATTGCCTTATAGGAGCTTAATATTGAATCTATCATATCTATATTATTTCAGATCCCCAATATGATATTTTTCGTCCTATAGTATTCCTCTAAGTCTTCTTTCCAATGCCACAGGTCTAACCCAATTTGTATTCTTCAAGGCAGAGTTCTACACAATCTCTCACAATGACCTAATTATGGACTCGTTCATTAGAGCACATTTTAACGATGTGCCATGTGTCACTTTTTCTTCATTTATCTCTGAAATTGATACATCGAAAACTAAAGTTCGTTCAATATCCGTCACTTTTTACAGAATTCAAATACAATACTCAGAGAGAGTGTTATGACAATTTTCCCAAGGTCACTTCTTTGAGTTGAAGTTTAGGAGCCTGCAAAAAAACTGACTTCCACAGATCATATCTCCACAAATTTTGCGCACCTTGACCTAAAATTTTTACAGTAGCCTCCTTAGGATTTTTTCTTCGCCCCTTAAAAATTTCAGCTTCTGAACCTTTGTAGAAAAAAATGTATAGTGCAAATTCCATGGTGACCGGTCTTAGGTAGCGAAATCCTTGCACGAGGAGGATATGAGGATCACAATTTATATAAATGCTAGGGTTGATAGGGTCTTCAAAAATTGAATATGGCAGGGATTTTAGGAGCTTAAAAATTATTAATTATTGACCTTTAAATGACCCATGCCACAACCCCATGGGGTTTTAGCCCACTAGCTCGGGTTACAAATTTCAAACATGAATATCTCTCAAATCGTGAAGAATTGCATGGCATGCCATATATCAATGGAAACATATTGACAAGTAGAAACCATCAAAAAAATTCTTGACCCATAATATTCTCATTTGGTAGGTAAAAATTATCATGCAATATCAGGGTAACCCGTGGTGGTGCTTGGGTTGACATCAAAGACAACCATTGATCAACAATCTCCCCCTTTGGCATTGATGGCAACAAAAGTAGTCCCCCTGCAATCATGACACCTCTTCCTACAAAATTCTCTCCCCATTTGACATCAATGGAAAAGGGTAACGCCTCTTGACACACAATCCTCTTGTGGACCTGTACACACTGTTGTACGGATTAATCAATCTTGTGGACAAGACCGATCTCCCTAGCACTAAAAGTATCTAGCAACAAACAGCCAAATAAACTAATCTTTATCTAAGTATATATGATTCACAAGAAGCTCTATAGAGGTGTAAAAGACTTACCGTATGTCCAGTGCTTGTTTGAAGTTATTGTTGTCCCTCGTGCACTTGAAGGAGTTATCTTCGTAAACCTACAGTCACAAACAAGAAAAATATTAAATAGCACCTGTATAGAAATCATCATAAATCACGCTTATCATAGTGATCAAGGAATCTATGAAATAAACCATTAACTAATAGCTTATTGAGAAAAATGAATATATTTGTATTAATTTCAAAAGAAGGAAAACCTTACAACTTTAGCCTTGATGTTGAACAGGCCTTCCCTTGGTCCGAAGCAGGAATCTCCTCTACTTTGATAAGCTCTGCACTCCTCCAACCAAGGAAAATAGAGGTATGTGATCTCTCCTCATAAAAATCTTAGTTAAATGAGTCTGAATCCCAACAGCACTTAACCTCAAATATTCTAAAGCTTGAACTCCCTTTGAGGCTACCCAATGCCTCTTTTTATAGTGGAAAAGAGGAGGCTTTCAGTTCCAACTATGAAGGGATAGAATCCTCCTTCAAAGGTTCAGCTCCTCACATCAAGGGGTTAGCTCCATGGTGGGGATACATGAACCTCATAGGAGAAGAGCGGTTCTGCCACGCAAGATTCATTCTAAGCTTCTATAATTTACTAAAAATGAGCTTTTAAGGTTACTTGCGCCTTTTTAATATTTGAGAGGTTCCTCACCTATAACACAAAGTACGTGCGATTATACGAAGACATGAACATTAGGTGCGGGACACGAGGGCAAGATGAAGAAAGTGCGACACCAAAGTTCGGGAGATTTTTGGGAACTTTTCTCACAATTTTCAAGGCTTGACATGAGGAACTGATATATTAGACTTGGAAAGAATGGTGATAATAAACTCATACACATGTAGAATGTCGGGGATGAAAATTTCGATTATATTTGATTATACTAAAGTGAAAAGTTTAGAATGGAGAAGTAGAATAGTAGAAGGTGAAATGTCATATATGAAAAGTCGTGCCCCCATGTTCAGGATCATCCTGTGGACACCCTAGTCGAAACCTGTAAAAAAATTCAATGAAAAATATATATATGTAATCATATCATCACTGAGGTAGGCACTCCCATACTTAGATCAAAACAAACTAGAAAACTGATTTAAACGGTTCTGATACAGGAATGATTTTCAATACATCAACAGTATAGATGTGTGTAGACATAGTATGGATGCAACCATCTGTTTATGAATAGTCCACTGTATAAATGAATAACAAAATTCCTCGCGGCTTGGATGGTAGAAACTAGATCCAGGGTCTTGATTTTCGTTTCTCAAACCAGTATGATTCTATCCATGTGAATAAATGTGTCGAAGTTGAACATGGTAGAAACCACTTGATTACAAATCAATGATGCAAATTGTTAACAAGTGTGAGAGTAACCACCAGTAATGTCAATGGTCCTCAAAGTACTCAATACAATCCATGAAATTAGAATGAATGAGCTGAAGTCGAACATGTCACGGAATCATTCGATCGAAGGTCAATGATGCAACCTGTCATCGGAGGCGAGAAACCTGCCATTGAGGCATGCAGATTCAAAGGTACTGACGATTTCTAGATCAACTTCCTAGATAATGAGTTGTTGTCAATAGGAAGCGATCTGTCGTAGGCAAGCCCACAACATGAAATCATAGATCAAGTTTTGAAGAAATATATCGGCAAGGACTGACTTAGGGATGGTCAAAATGGATGACAGATATTTTGCAGATGAATGGTTTGTTTGAATTGTCCTCTTGAACACATAACGACACTACAGATGGTTTGGTGACAATTGACCCAAAGCTAATACCCAGAAATTGGCTGAAGACTTTCAATATGGTTTGATTAACTATTAGGCAAAGTATTTTCCCAACCTAGGTGAAAAAAAGTGTCATGTTCAAGAGTGGTTAACGGTTTTCCGAATAATCAAAATGTAACAAACAGGTTCATTTTTCTCTCTTTTCCCCCACTATTTTTGGAAAGTACCTCTTTATTTTTGACAAGCTTGAGGAGGATAACATTTTCTTGTTTATAATGTATCGGATAGGTCAACAATTAAGATTCGAACCCTAGAAGGAGTGGTTCGTTCTGACTTTAAAATTGAACGAGGTCCTTTCTTTGATGAAATTTTAACAAGTCGGTATGGAAAACTCGGTGTTTTTCATTTTTAGGGAGTCAGAAGAAAAAACTTAAGAAAACTCCATGGGTGTACTTTTTAGTAAATTTAGTCTCTCGAGCCCGAAAAAGAATAAAATAATGTAGGAGAGAACTCTATTGACCGTAATTAGTCAACATATACATTTTTCGTAAATAGTCCATTTCAGTTCGGAAAAGGGGTAAACTTATACTGAAGGGACGATCATTCATTTAATTTAACGAGTTCGAATAATCAAGTGCTCGGTAATATTTTCATGTTTAGAGAGTTTGAAAAGGGCTTAAAAGAGGACTCTGAGTTTTCGCTTTTTCGTAAATTTTTGAAAGAGTCCGAAAAAGTGACAAAAGTATGCTCTTTGTTGAAAAACGATCGATTCTCCTGAAAAATCTAATTTATGCACAAAAAATTGAAACATTACACATACCTGTTTAAGATAAATAAAAATGCTTTCAAAAATAACCTTTTTAAAGTGAAAATTAAACAAATTAGAAACTCGTTTATTTGAAAAAACTTATAAAAAGGGTTTTTCTAACTTCATTTTTATCGTTCGAGTTCAGAGTGAAAAGTAAAAGCTTTTGGGTAAAAAAGTTCTTATGAATATTCTGGAAGATCTGTGTGACGAAATCAAGAACCGTCAGCTCCAGGTAATCCACGACCTCCTATTCTTGTATTTCATCCATTTTCATTTCATTTTTAGGCTCTAGTTTTCTTTTTTAAGAGAAAAATATGTTTAGAAAATCGCCCGCAGGGGTCCGCAGGCACAACACACGGGCCCTGTGGACCCCAAATTTTTCTATGTAGAAAAATTTCGTGAGTCCGCACTTGTCACATAGCGCGCATGGGTTCCTACGCACTATGTATGAAGACAAAGTGCGGACCCTGCACAATTAGATTTCAAAATTAAATTTCTCAATTTCCGCCCAAAATTTTTCAAATTAGATTGTTCTAATATATCTTTTTACGCATTGTAGGATAAACAAGATGCTGATTTGGAGAGAACGTGAGCATGAAGACGTGGATGACGCCGCAATTCTCCATTTTCCCACAATGCAAGCATTAGGAGCATGCAGTTTGTATAAATTCTAGGCCATTCAGGGCATTAGGGCACAGGTAGACCTCATAACATGGCTGGTGAACAGGTGGAACGTATAGGACCAGTGTTTCATTATTGGCGGCCACCGGCTCGAAATCGAGCTGGAGGATATTTATTTTCTGACTGGTTTGTCTAAAAGGGGCGAACACATTTCCTTGTTTGGATCTAGGCCAGGTGGCCAAACTGTTGCTAGTCTTCGATAAGAGTTCTGTAATGATCAGGTAGACCCTAGGGACAAACGGATCGACATAAAAACTATCATCCATCCCAAGCTAAAATTTATTGCGTTTACTGTTACCAGACTGTGTGGGAGTGTAGCGCTACACGTGGCTACCAGTTCCCAAATGCGCATTGCTGTAGAATGTTTTCGTGGCACCATTTTCAACTGGTGTGAAGCTGTGTTGGCCAATGTAAAAGGCCAAATAACTAGAGAGAAAAAAGGAAAACTAAATAACTTTGGATATGGATCCATTGTAGTCACCTTTTCTCTAGAGAGGATCCCCATGTTAGCTCCGCAGAGCATTCCTGTTGATGTCGGTCAACCTCGAGAACCTAGGATGGTTCGTTGGGTTGCATTGATGGCCCGTCATGGTATTGAGGGCATTGAGATTGTTTGATTTCCTCCATATTTTCGTTGGCTAGAACGCCAAATTTTCATTATAGAGGATTTTCCATACACCGGGATAGATTTCTGCGACGACCGAGAGATGACTCTCCCAACAGGGGAACAGTGGGATGAATCAGGTAAAATCATTTTCAACAATTTCTAGTTCTATTTTTTTTTTTTGTATTTTGATCGTCTTTTGAAAATTAATAACCAAAAGTTTTGAATGCAGATGTGGGCCCACAGCAACCAGCCCATCTCCAGACTTATGAAAGAAGACAACCAGTTGCAGCCGCACTAGCCCCAGCAGGCCAATCTGCAGAAATCCTGTCTGATTTAGAGCATCACCTAGAGCATCTGACTCTAGAATTTCCAGAGACGGACATAGATGAGATTCCTCTCATATTACAGAGATACGTGATTGGTGTTCCAGGACCTTTTAGGAGGTTCCTGTGTAGGGTGGCTCGAGCAGTGGTCTCTTATCATGATCACCATCAGTGATGGGATGATCATGTCGTAGACTCATACTTTTGACCTTTTGTATTACCATTTTTTCGATCATAAGGTGTTTCTAGCCTATGATCGAAGACGATGTATATATTTTTTGAAAACACTTCTATACTATGATATATCACTATTTACTGGCTACCTATGTACATGTTATGAATGTTGTTTAATTTACTATTTTGATTATTGCAAATGTCGATTTATCATACTAGAAGAAACTGCATCTGCTAATGTATTTAAATGTCTTGGAATATGTTTATATTCAATGTAATAAAATTCACGTTCCAAGAGACGAAATCTTAAAAATAACCGTAATAAAAATGGATTTCTAATGGCATAAACCCTGTTAAGCTGTAATACAACAAGTTCAAAATCCAACCTAACAATCAAACTCCGAATTCCAAAAGATATGGATTCAGATAATAACTCAATCACTACACTATATTTGAAAATGTTATTCGTTGTTTGACCAAGGCTTACCCCATGCATGGAAGAAATAAATAACCCAAGCCGTGGAAGAAATTTTCTGTGTCCTATGACAAGCACCATCAGCAAAACCAACGTAGGTTTGAAGAGACGTTGACATCTGCAATATCAAGAGTAAAACTCAGATAAGCAGGAATAGTGACAAAACACACTTCTAAACTAGGCATGATTTTCTAATCTAAAACACACCAATTTTAAAGAAATCTAATCTAATTAAATCTCCACACCATGTTTAAGCATAATATCTTTTTAGATAAAGCCCATTTCTAGGTTTATCTAAAGGGACACCGTCAAAATATATCAGCTCATAGGCCACTTTTGCTAGTTTTCGCTTAACAATGAAAGGACCATGCCACATAGGCACGAATTTTCCAGCTCCTAGATTATTGTTGGCTTGATCATAAACTAAGACTAGGTCTCCTTCTGAAAAATTTCGAGGGGTAACACTTCTATCATACTAAGCTTTTATCCGTTTGACATGAGCCTCGTTTTCTATTGCAACATTTCATCAATTCTCATCTAGCTGAGCCAAGTACAAAAAACGTTTCTCCTCCTCATACATAGCTGGAAGTAATTCTATGGCTAATTTCAAAGACACAATTTCACATTCAATTGGTAACACAGCCTCCAAACCATAAACCAGTTGAAAGGGAGTGAAACCAGTTGATGTTTTTACTGAGGTTCGATATGCCCAAAGTGCCGAAAATAACAAGGAATGCCAATTCATCTTGTGAATACCAATAATTTGTCTAATCATAGTGACTAAAACTTTATTGATAGCTTCAACCAGACCATTAGCTTGCGGATAATATGGAGTGGAACTATCATGGCGCAGGCCAAGTTGATCTGTCAGTTCAGTCATCATGATATTCCGAAAATGACTTCCATGATCTATAATAATGGCTTGAGGAACACCAAACCTAGCAATTATGTGATTGAAAACAGAATTTGTTGTAGTCTTGTCGCCAGCCAAAAATGTAGGCATCGCCTTGGCCCACTTAGTAAAATAATCTACCGCTAAGGTAATATATGCATGCCCCCCGGCCGAGTGAGGGTTACATGTAATAAAGTCAATACACCATTTTGCGAAAGGACTGACAGCAATTATAGGGTGAACAGGAGCAGGTGGCGCACGCATCTTACGATCAAAAAGTTGACAATTGTGGCATTTTTAGACTGCATAAATACAATCTTTGAATAACGACAGCTAGAAATAACCAGCGTGCAATATCTTTTGAGTTGTGGCATACCCAGACATATGACCGCCACATGCCCCAGAAATGCAGTTATTTAAAACCTTCACAGCTTCTTCATGAGTAAGACAACATCAGAAAACAGAATCCGCTCCATGACGATAGAGTGTATCATCAATAATATTGTATTGCTGGGATTGGAAACGTATTTTCCGTCGCTGAGATCGTGAGATTTCAGGTCGAAAAGATTGGGTTTGGAGATAAATGATAATATCCCCATACCATAGATCAAAAGTACTGATAAGAAATAAGGATTCGTCTGCAATGGGCTCCTTCACCACAGTTTCAGTATCAGCAGAGGGGAAATCACACATCAATTTGGCAAAAACAAAAGATTTCTTTGCCTTGGATTTTTCAAACTCCAAGTCAAATTCCTGCAGGATAACTATCCATTTGGAATACTTTCCCCCTAGCAATTTTTTGGTCAAAATGTACATCATAGGGTTACAGTCAGAAATTACTGTGGTTTTGCGTAATAAGATGTAGTGTCTAAATCTTTGAACAGCTTGAACAGCTTCCAAGGCCAATTTCTCCACATGTGTGTATTTGATCTCAGTCGGATGCAGATTTCGACTAAGGTAGTAAATCACATGTTCAGTTTTAGATTCATCTTCCTGAACTAAAACCATCCCAATTGTGGAATGAGAGGCGGCGAGGTACAAAATGTAGTCCTGGTTGTAGTTGGGAGGATGAAATAACGGTGCATGGGTCAACGCATGTTTAAGTGCATCAAAAGATCGATCAACGATCTCATCCCAAATAATGGAATGTTCTGTTTTAGAAACTGGGTAAAACCCCTTGTTAGCTTGGCGTAGTTAGGAATGAACCGACGTAAAAATTTTACTTTCCCCTGCAAACTTTGGAGTTGGCACAGAGTCAAAGGAGCAGGTAAATTGACAATAGCTTCAACCTTCGACGAATCAATGCAAATGCCTACTTTCGAAACAACAAATCCCAGTAAGCGACACGATTCTACACAGAAAACACATTTTTGTGGATTCAACCTAATTCGATAATGCCTACATCTCATAAGATAGCTCGTAAATGAGTGAGATGGTCGGCCCTACGCGATGAATGAGCTGGTAAATCATCGAGATAAGGCTGCACAATGTGCTTAATGTCATGAAATGCGTAAGACATAGCCCTTTGAAAATTTGCTACAACGTTCTTTAATCCAAAAGGTAGTTTGCAATAAGCAAATGTTCCCCATGGAAAAATGAAAGTTGTTTTTGGCTGATCAGCAGGGAGTATGTTTATTTGATCGTAACCGGAAAAACCATCCATAAAGGAAAACATTTCACTGCCGGCACAATCATCAATTATTTGATCGATATAGGGGGTTGGATAATTGTCTTTGGGACAAGCTCGATTAACATCCCTATAATCGATACATACTCATATCGTTCCTTGTTTTTTAGTAACAGGAACAATATTCGATACCCACTCCATTAAAGGAATTGGATAAATAAAACCTGTGCGAAGTAATTTTTCAACTTCAGCTTTGATAGTAGCAGCTTTTCTAGGATGTATTTGACGTAGACGTTGACGAATAGGTTTGGCATCTAGGTAAGTCTTGATTTCATGTACGACAATTGATGGATGAATTCCTAGCATTTCTTCATAGGACCAGGCAAACACATCACAGAATTCTTGAAATAGGGCTTTATAAGTTTGAATTTCATCTTCTGTATAGCAAGCACCTACATGAATGTTTTCAATTATTCCTAGCTTTACTGAAATGTCAATTGGAATCGTTCGAGATATATTTTCCAAATTTAACTCAGAATCAGGATTTTGCAATGGATTCTGCGGTTCTTTGACATATTCAGAAGTAAAAGTAGAAGCGAAATAATCTTCAAAATGATCCAGCTCAGGTAAAAATGAAGATCGATGATGTAGATCTTCCCATGGTAAATCTTCAACAGAAAAAAGTTCACAAATCTACTGATCTATGAACAAGATCAGGAAATGTCGTTGTGGCTGAACTAGATATAGAAAGTGATTCCTCATAGATCCCATTCATTGGATCAGTTTCGGTTGAAGAGGGATCAGAAAGTGACTGTACAGCCTGATACGCAATTTCAAATGGACTCAAAGGCATCATGCCATCAAATGAATCTAACTCGGAGTCAGACGGTACGACTCAAGGATCATCAAACATAACAGTGTCTGATGAAATCATATGAATAGTTACAGTAGAAGGCGATACATTAGGAGGAGGAAAGGAAAAAGTTATGAGTAAACCAGAATATTTAAGCAAGCCTACTCCAACATCCTTGTAAGGGATAGCCGCTTTACCAATGTGCTGGATTGTTTCTGTAGAGGCTGGATCGGAAGAAAAATAAGTTAACTGATCTATTGTAACGATCCTTCCCTGATGTGGAAATTTTATGAGCCGAAAGACCAAAGAAACAACAGAAGTCATATCATAGTACCAACTATGACCAAGAAGAAGGTTGTAATCTAGAGGGGCATCAACCACTTCCACATCTAGATTTATAGTTTTACCTTCAACCCCTATGGGTAAATCCTGCAAAATACCAAAAGGGGGGAAACCTCGGCCATCAAAAGCCTTTAGAATTGTCGGATACTGATTGAGTGTAGGAGAACCAAGCGATTTACAACACTGGATCGACATAATACACGTTGAAGCTCCCTCATCAATCACAGTCCGAAATATTGGTATGTTTTTTACTAACACTGGAATTTGGAAAGCCATTTGATGAGGTAGGCAAGGTATACTATTATCTAAATCGAAGATTATAAGGTTCGAATCTTGAACATCGATAGCTCCTATGGTAGACAAATGTAATTTACTCTGTGCTGGGCATGACTGCAACACTTCCAAAGCCGACATTGTTGAAGGGGAAATAGCTAAATCTTCAACAATGTTATAATTCTGAGCAGCTCTCGCATGTGTATTGAAAGCTGATTTACAAATAACACCCTTAGCAGGTGGTTTGATTATTAATTCTAGATTTGGTTTCTCGATCTGTAGTGGACCAGAAACAGGAGGAGGTGTAGTTGATGTGTTTGCACTAGAAGATTCTGATTCTTTACCATCAACAGGATTCTTAGTACCATAATCTTGCAATCGCGTCGCAATCTGTACATGAGACATCATTAGAATAGGTTCTTCTGAGGCATTCGAGGTAGAACCAACCATTTTACTATCTTGAGTTTGAAAAGGATCCTTCAAGACAGGAGGTTGTTGTGAACCTTAAACGAATTTTGCAACCTCTGCTCGATGTGGGCATTCCTTAGTAAAATGATCTTCGTAAAAAATGTAACAAGGATAGCGAGGTTTTTGTTTTTCATCATTGGATTCGTTTTTATCAGTTTTTTCTTTTGAATTCTTTTTTTTTTTATTCTTCCATTTATTTTTACTGTCGGATTTAGATTTGGTCATAGATGTCTCTACAACATGAATTTCAGCAGAAATTTCGGGGGAAGATTCTCCTTTCAGGGAATCAGGTAAAGTTATAACAGGAGAAGAATTCTTTGAAGATTTATTCCTGATTTTAGTATTTACTGTACCAATCATACCATCAGCAGCATGAAACCCTGAAGGAGCTACATCTATTTGACCTTGTTTTGGAAGATCGGGGATTTTTTCATGAAAATTACCTGACTGTGTGTAAATGAGGTCAAGGTACAGAGCTTGAGAAATTACTTGCTCCTCAGTAACAACGCTAGCCTTAGCTACATCCTCAATGATTTTGGGTAACAATGTTTTAACAAACCATTCCGCCAAAATTTGATCCGGAATGTAAACTTTCACCAAACGCCTTCTACGTCGCCATTCATGAATATGATCAGAAATATATGTGGACGTAGATTACTTTAGTGAAGTTAATAGTTCCGTGCCATTTTCGTATCTGACAAGCAACTAAAAATGAGTCAAGAAGGCAGTTGCTAATTGACTGAAATTATTAAAATAGCCTCGTGGTAACTCAATGTACCATTTGGTGGCAAGACCAATAAGAGTTCTTTGGAAAAGATGTAAGTAAATTGAATCATCAATTATTGAATTAGACACACACCAGAGGTGATAAGTCATCACGTGATTTGATGGATCCTCTCCTAGCTTACCTTCGAATTTGGGTATATCACTGGGCAACTTATGTGGCATTGGCGGCTAGTACAGATAATAGAAAATTGGATCATTCATAAGGCACGTCAAATCAGGTAAATCCAAAGTTGCAATAAATACTGACGGTTAGGGTCACGAAAACCTTGAGTAGCAAAATCAGTTCCAGGAGGAGGATACCCAGGATAACTGGGAATCAGAGTTTCATTAGGAATTGTGTAACCTCCCAGGTAAACAGGATTAACCAGACCAAACTAGGGTTGTTGAGGCTGTTGATAAGTGTAGCCAGGGTACGGTTGATACTGATCATTTGGATTTTGTGAAATGGGACCGAATTGAGGCTATCCCTGGTATGGTTGATACGTGATTTGCGGTTGACTTGTGACCACCATACTTGTACCAGCTTGTCCCGCAGGCATCTGGACCGAAGTCTGAACTGAAGGCCCTGACTGGAGTACAAAGACTTGAGGGATTTGCACAGATGCAGGGATAGAAGAACTCGAAGCTACAGATACTCTAGAAATAGGTGTTGTAGGTTGAACAGACGTTGCAGCAGTTGCAACAGTTTGAGGCGGAGTCTGAGGTGTACTAGGATCAGACTGATGAACAAAACTAGAAGCAGGAGTTTGAATCGTAGGCTGGATAGGTTCCTGGGTTGCACCAGAAACCAAAGGCTGTCCAGTTTGAGAAGGCAACTGCACATTAGGCTGCATAGGCTATTGATATTGGGATGGATCCCACACCATATTCATTTTGGGGTATTGTCCCGTAGAAGGTTGAATGTAAGGACCATAGCCTGGTTGAACATAGGGTTGATAAGTAAGTGGTAAATTTCCAGCTCCTTGAACATATGATTTACCAGAATGCTGTTGGAAACCTTGAATTGGGTACTGACCTTGAGGTTGATAACCATGAGGCACGTACTGAGGCTGGGGTTGATAAGGACCCTGAGGAGCATATTGAGTTTGGGGTTGACCCTAGGGCATGTACTGTCCTTGAGGTATGTACTATCCTTGAGGTTGTCCTCCAAAATAATATGATTTCATAGTTTATCCTAGGAAAAAGTTACCTTAAGGTTGCCCCCCAGGTGGTAACTGACTACCTGAAGATTGCCCCTCAGGCGGTAGTTGATTACCCTGAGGTTGCCCCCCAAGCGGTAATTGATTTCCTTGAAATTGTCCTCCAGGTGGTAACTGACTGCCTTGAGGTTGAGGATTCGGAATATTACCAGACATCATAAAAATTTGATCTGCGTTCGACGTTTCAGTTTTAATTCCACTTATACGAGATGATAATACACGTTCAATTGGTTGAGGAGCTGCTCTAGAGAAAGTACCAGACAAAGTCTGATATCCTGCAGGAACAGAAGGACCACTGTGTAAAAATTCTTCCAGTGTCTGGGAAAACATGGATGACTCTCCTGCCATAATAGATGACAGATAGTAACCCATGGGTGTAGGATGAAATGGAATTCGAGGTGGAGAAAAATCAAGACCTGGATTCTCTAAAAAGTTTGTCAAAGATAGATACTAAGCGTCATTTTGAATAGGGCTGTAGAAAATAGATTCACGCTCCCTAAGATTTAAAGACTGAGGGGATTCAGGAAAAGATAACTCTTCGTCTAGATTAGTAAGTTCTTCAATAGAAATAAGGCCAGATGGAAGATCTCCAGTGATAATATTTCTTACCCTAGGTGAACCAGGATCGCTAGAAGTTGGTGTAATAAATACTGAGGATGTTTCCAAAACAGAAGGTTCAGTTTCAGGCTCAGAAATTTCAGGTTCGTTAGCAAGTTCACTGGAAGGAGAAATACTACCAGTAACTTCTGAAACTGAAATTGGTTCAGAAATATGTTCTGTTATGGGTGTTTGATGATCATGATGAACAATTATATATGAAGTTCCAACTTCTGTTGATCTAACTCTACTGCTACCAGATGATACTAGAGCACGTAGCCCTTCAAGCTGACCTGGTGTATATTCAAGGGGTTTCCCTTGAAGTCTCCAGGATTGTCTCGGCAATTCCGCCACGATTAAATATTAAATAATCACATGCAAACAAAGAAAATTTCAATAAAAATACCTAAAGTATCTAAAGAAACAAAAAACTGAATCACTCACTTAAAAATATAAGAGTTCAAACCACACACAAACAGTAAACTTCCCGTACTAAAAACACTAGTTGGTGATGAAATCCAGCTTAGTAGAAATTTAATACAGAAAGGGTGGTTGGAACAGTTACCCCGACAACCTGCTTAATGAAACATACTGGCACAAGTTTCTTCACAAAACCATCTCATGTGAAGAGAACCCCCCAGAGAGTCCAAGTGAGTCCAGTTGACGTCTGCTCTAGGTACAGTGAGATCTTTCCTTCACCGTCACCTTAGGAAATAATCTTAAGTTTTTGGACACTAAGGTTACCAACAATAACAAATACAACTGGGGGAACAGTCTACGATCCGATCCCACGCGCAAGGGTAGAGTAACAAAGCTCAATCCCCTTGAAGGCTCCTCGACATGGTTAATCCGAGGTTTACCGACAAGTCACCCTAGGCTCCTCGACAATGGTTACTCCGAGGTTGATTGTTTGTAATGCGCGCAAAATATTCTATCTTCCCCAATGAAACATAATTGATTGTATCAAAGGTTCAGACATGATCTCGTGATTGACTTCTTTAGGAGAAGCTTCCCAGATTGTACTAATTATAATTGGATTTATTTCCTAACACAATATTTCTCTACTTGTTTGTTTTTACTATCTTGGAGAGTTAATTACTCCCTACTCCAAGATATTAGCCTAAGCTATGTTGGTGATAAGAGCCCTAGAAAATAAAAAGATTTTTAGATGAATTTTAATTAAGCGTTAATTTTATGAGCTAGTTTCTTAAGTCAATAGGTATGAAATTAAAATTTGATGGTGTGAAGACTCGACTTCCAAAAACACTAAAAATGCACCTAAAAATGATAATGAATTCGTTTTATTTCAATGAAATTCTAGCTAAAGAAAGAGTTCGAGAATGCAATTCTTTTAAGAAACACTTCTTTCTTCAAACATAAAGAATAACCAAAAGAAAATATTTTTGTCTTTTCAAAAATAACTCAAAATGAGATAGATTATCAAAGCTCACAATAAAATCCTTTCACTTTCAAAAACTTGAAACTACAAAACAATTTTCCTTCAAAAGAAATCTACAAATTTTAAAAGCACTCATGACTATAAAACTAATTTCGAGATCTAGAAACTTTAAAAATCGAATTGAATAAAAGCTTTAATATTTTTGAAGAATGTTTTACTTAGTTGTTCAGCAAACTAAGGATCTATTTGTCTAGAATAACAAACAAATCAAAAACACTCATATATGTTTTTTTATAAAAAATGAAATTCCAAAAACCTATAAGAAAGTTTTTTTCGAAGATTTGCAAAGAAACAAGTAGATCTATTTCTCAATAAAGGGTAGATTTCACAATTAGGTCAGACTCAACAAAAAGGAAAAAATACCAATGTAATCTGAGGTACTTCAAACTGCCAATGCTTCGAATCACTCAAAATAAAAAATAAAGATAAACTGAAAAAAGAAATCTGGAGTTTTTCAAAATTTTAACAGGGTCTGTAGGCTTCCAGACGTAACACGTGCAGTCCCACACTGTTTACTCAAGGAAAGTGCGAAATGGCCCACACTGTGCAAAAAGACAAAGTGCGGTCCCTAGAAAAATTAAGGAAAAACATAAAAGATTTCAAGATTTTCAAAAACAGAGAAAACCTAAGCTACCCAGACAGATGTCTATCAATCAAAAACTAGGAAAAACATTTCCTCGAATCAAAATAAAAGAGAACTAAAAACAAGAAGTTTCTTCCCCAGTGGAGTCGCCAATTTGTTGTACGGATTAATCAATCTTGCAGACAAGATCGATCTCCCTAGTACTAAAAGTATCTAGCAACAAACAGCCAAATAAACTAATCTTTCTCTAAGCATATATGATTCACAAGAAGCTCTATAGAGGTGTAAAAGACTTACCGTGTGTCCAGCACTTGTTTGAAGTCGTTGTTGTCCCTCATGCACTTGAAGGAATTATCTTCGTAAACCTGCAGTCACAAACAAGAAAAATATTAAATAGCACCTGTATAGAAATCATCATAAATCACACTTATCATAGTGATCAAGTAATCTATGAAATAAACCATTAACTAACCGCTTATTGAGAAAAATGAATATATTTGTATTAATTTCAAAAGAAGGAAAACCTTACAACCTTAGCCTTGATGTTGAACAGGCCTTCCCAAGGTCCGAAGTAGGAATCTCATCTACTTGGATAAGCTCTGCACTCCTCCATCCAAGAAAAATAGAGGTATGTGATCTCTCCTCACAAAAATCTTAGTTAAATGAGTTTGAATCCCAGCAGCACTTAACCTCAAATATTCTAAAGCTTGAACTCCCTTTGAGGCTACCCAATGCCCCTTTTTATAGTGGAAAAGAGGAGGTTTTCAGTTCCAACTATGAAGGGATAGAATCATCCTTCAAAGGGATAAGCTCCTCACATCAAGGGGTTAGCTCCATAAGGTAAGGGATACATGAACCTCATAAGAGCGGTTCTGCCACCGCAAGATATTTTCTAGAAGATTCTAGAATTTACTAAAAATGAGCTTTTCTGAGTTTACTTGCACCTTTTAAATATTTGCAGGGGCCCGAACCTATAGCAAAAAGAAAGTGCATTCAGGTACGCAGAAGACATGAACATTAGGTGCGGGACCACAGGCAAGATATAGAGAAAGTGTGACACCAAAGTTAAGGAGATTTTTAGGAACTTTTCTCTGATTTTCAAGGTTTGACATGAGGAACTGATATATTAGACTTGCAAAGGAGGAAGTATGAGTGATAATGAGCTCATACACATAGCAGAATGTCAGGATGACAATTTTCAGTGTAACACACACTCCCACTCCCCCTTTATATTCTGAATAAGGAAAATATAATGAGAACTTTGGAGAATCCCAAACTTCTGGCGAAGATATTCAAATTCTTCACGAATAGTCTTGAGATCATCAATGCTTCCTGCCTAATCTGCATCTATAAAGACTTGAATAATGAGATTTTTACCCTTGGGATACCACAATCCATATTTTGATTTTTACTTTATATATCGAATAATTCTTTGACAAAAATAATATGTGATTCTTTTGGTGCTATTTGTAATCTTTCTACTTATCCAACTACTTGCATAACATCTCGTCAGAAGGTTGTTACATATAGAAGACTACCAATCATAGTTATGTACAACCTCTGATCGACATCCTTAGATGAGTAGTCTATGCTCAATTTTCAACCTGTTACCATCAGAGTAAGGATGGGTTTGAAATCATCCATTTTGAATTTCTTTAGCATTTCATTGATGTACTTGGCTTGACATATAAATATTCCTTTCTCTTGCTGAGATATTTGAAACCCTAAGAAGTATGTTAGCTCACCAAGTAAAGACATATCAAAATCACTTTGCATCTTTGTAGCAAATTTCTTACTTAGTCGATCATCATTTCTACCTAATATTATATCATCCTCTTTATCTATTAGATGTGATTTAGTTGCTTCATCCAGAACATATATGTCATTTGGAGCTTGAATTGATGTAGCCACATTTGCACCATACCTACCTTTCCTAGTTTCACATTTTGTAGAGTTGAATAGTATTGTGTGTCCTTCTTCACACATTTTTCCAACACTGAGTAGATTGTGATTCATGTTTTCAACCAATAGAATATTCTAGGCTAAAGCATCTTTGCTTTTGAGAGTGATGGTACCTGATCCTATAACATTTGAAGATCCATCATTTCCAAAGGACACGGTTCCATCCTTATTCTCTTTCAGAGATACAAATTCCTTTCTATCTCCAGTCATATGCGTTGAGCAACTGCTATCAACATACCACACATATTTTTTGTTTTGAGCCTTGAGAGAGAGAGAGACCAATTATCAGTTTTCTTATTCTTCCATGTTCATTCATTCTGTGGCTTCAAAGATTCTTCTAGAGGATTTGAAGTCTGCAGTCTCTGGCTATGTGTCCAAAGTTTCGACATTTGTAAGATTCATTATTATTTATTAAATGTTCAAGTCTATTGATGTTTCATTGAGACCTGGGAAGTTCATATTTGATAGATCTCCTGGAATTGTATTGGCTCCTAGGCTACGTGCAACATTCTATAGCTTTATGATGACATTTTCCACATGAATAACAATAGCCATAAAATGTATGTTGGTACCTGGATGGAAATCTTCATCGATGAATTGTCTTCCAAGGCTGTTCTTGCAGATCTTGTCCAATGAAGTCTACATGCATGTCAGATCTCATAGGTTCATTGTATTTTGTTGTAGAAGTTCCTCCTCCTTCTTCTTTCTAACCAAGGCCAATTCTGTCGTTGTAAGATCATTGATTGTTGATGAGTTCTTCTAATGCCCTTGAGCTTTTGGCATGGTTTTGGACATTTTTTCCCTTCTTCACTTTCTTATGTAGCGAGAGTACTTCGGCTTCTAATGCTTCCCTTTCTTGATTGCTTCCTTCCAACTTATTTGAAGTGACTCTTCAATACATTTGTGTTCTTCAACTTCAATTTTGAGACCTTGAACTTGTTCTTCAAAAGTATTGGAATGGATCTTCTCAGCCTTGAGCTCTTTTATAAGCTTCATTTCCTCCTTAGAAAATTCTTTTATGCTCAACCCTTCTTCTTAATTTTTGATACCTCTTGTTTAATGTGCTTGGCCATAAAAAATACTCTCTCATTGGCTTCTTCTTCGCTGTCATTGTCTTCATCAGATGCTGAGCTATCTTATTTAGAGAGAAAGCTCCTTTTGAATCCTTTATTTATTCTTTTATTGTTGAATTTATTAAAGCCTTTCTTTTCTTTTTAGTTTCCATCACTTCTACTCGGACATTCTGTTGTGAAATGCCCAACCTCACCATAGCTGAAACATATGAATGGAAGTTTACCCTTGAATTTTCCATGACCAATTTTTAGTTTTCTCGTAAAGTAAGCATTTTCTCCATCTGAAAGACCTTTTTCATCATCTTCCTTTTCTTCACACTTGCAGGGGCAGGTTTGTGCCTTTGAAAGTTGTTTCTCCTTATTATGTAATGTCCCTACTTAGCCTTAGCTAAGAGGAGACATTAAATTTTGATTTAATTTATGTTCTATGAATAAATGAATAAAGGAGGACATGTAAAACTACTAATAAATCAATGCCCATGTGAACAAAAACAAATCTGGGCTATGTAAATAATCACTTGCAGGTGTGAAAGAGGGTTGAGCCAAAGATTGGGTCCACCTTGACAAAATCAATTGCGTTGTCTAGGTTCAATGCATCTCCAAGAGGAATTGTGTAGTTCTAGAAGAGAGCCTCTAATGTGAAGAGGGGTGACTCATCAAAGTGGTTTAGGGTTTGCAAAAGCTTTCTCATGCTATAAAAATGAGGAGAAGACACTTGAAGAGGTTGTTGATAAATTATATTTCTGAAGTATTTGTCTGCTTAGACAAATACCATTCTCTGCTGTTTAGTGGAGGATTGTGATTGGAATTCCTGTTTAGTAGTTTCATATCTTCCCTTGAGGTTCATTGGAGGAGTTATTTTCTGAAGTTGGCCACTATCTGGATTAAGACCAAGCTCTATCTTTCATGAGCAGCACTGGCCCATTGAGGGTTTTGCAGCTGCTATCTTTTGTAGCAAGTGGCATTTTAGATCTGCTTAGATCTAGTTGTTTTTTAGAGGCTTTATCTATTGGAGAGTGTTCTTCAACCTCCAAGGAGTTAGCTGATCTATATTTTATATCAGATATGTACTTTTCATTCCATGTATCTGGTCTCCTTTACCCTCTGCGCAGTTTCTACTTCATACTGCACTATTTTTTGAGAGGGCTTTATTATTTCAGTTTGTTATCAGTTTGGAGGAAGATCTCTTGGTGTTAGGCTTGCCTTCCCTTGGTGGTCCATGGATTGGGTTATTGATCCATGTCTCTACAGATCTGATATATTTCAGTAATAAAAGTTATCTTTAGAAATTCTTGGTTTTCTGCAGCACAATATATTGTAATTCAGAACTACAACTTAATATGCAGTATTTTGATGTAATTCCAATTGGATCTTGTTCTTAAAGTCTTGTAGCTTCCAAATCTGTATTGGATCTGATGTTTCATCCATACATCTTTCATGGATCTCAAATTTAATTTAAATCAACTGAACAATCTAGAAAATAAAGTTGTCTATGTAATTATGCAGTTTACTTCTAGTTGCAGCTCTCATTTCTGAAGGGATCTTGCCCTAGTTCTTTTTGTAATCAGTTGTAAAGGAAATAAACTCATGTGTAAATATAATTTACTGATATATTACTGAATTATTAGATCTTTGGCTGACCTCCTCTGATTTTCAGTCAAATCTATGAAATTCTAGTAGCTGGGGTTTTCATCTTGTAGCAGTCTCTCTCTTTGGTTGATTTCTAGCTAGTCTTATTTCCGGGATATCTGTTTAATGTGCTTAAACTTATTTGTTTCTGCTGAAATTGAATATGTATGTCACATACAGCTTGAATGAGGGGATCCCAACCCTGATCTATGTTTTTCTTGCTCAGATTTTCTTATACAGTATTTTCATTGAAGACCTTGTTGAGATTCATGAATTAGGATTATTCCAAGTTCTATAGGCAAAGTCTACAGTTGGCCAGGTAGCCTCTGGTTCTCACCCTCCTTTCGTAGGTGACATAACCAGTAAATTCCTCTTTAGTAAATCTCTGACATAGAATCTTGAGAATCCCCAAAAAGGTACATTACATATTATTTTTCTTATATGCAATGAACACAGTTTCTAGATGTGAAGTACCTTCTTCTTGATCAAGTCTCATTTCATATGCTATGATAAATCCATGTAATTCCTCTTTGTTGAGTTTGTCCAAATTTTCACTATATTCTAAGACTGATGCCTTTGGGTTGAATCTCCCTGGTAACGTTATAAGAATATTTCGTATAATAGTCTTCTAGTCAACAGGCTCTCCCAATCCTTCCGGAGTGTTGGTTATTTCATCAACGTGTTGGAAGTATGCAACAATGTTGTTATCTTCTTTCATTCCGAGTTGCTCAAATTTTTCTCTGTAGATTTGAAGCTTTGCTTCTTTGACATTTGAGTCACCTGCATATATATTCTTAAGCTTGTCCCATACAATTTTAGCGGTTTTACAACCCAACAACTTATGATAAGAAGATTGAATAATTCCACTGACAATAATATTCTTTTCTTTTGCATCATTTACCAAATTATTCTTACTTTTTCATCCGTGGTTGATGTAAATCCATTTTGAATAGTGTCCCATACTTCATAACCTTGCGCTAAGAGATAGACCTCAATTCCTCCTTTCCAGAGTGCATAATTATTTTCATTGAACAGAGGTACACCATTCTTGGTATGCTCCATGACCTCCTTCCAACTGTTAAACTATTATTGACAGAACCAAGCTCTGATTCCAATTGTTGGAAATACTGAGAGGGGGGGTCAATGTGATGTTGGCATGAATTTGTTATATCATTTGATTTAACATCTCTTCATTATAATATTTAATCATCCATATATTTAATCGATGGTGTAACATTTAACAGCGACAATCGAGAACAAAATAGAATAAATTAAAATGTTTTTTATTATATATGAATAAGAGACTCTTTGTCATACAACCCACATGGTTTAGAGCAGTCAGTGATGGGGTGCGCTGTTAAGGCACTCCGTATGCAAGGCCACCGGTTCGAATCCCATGGGTGGAATGGGAGGAGAAAAGAATGGAAATATTAGGATTATTCTAAACTACCAAAAAAAAAAAGAGAGAGAGAGAGAATTTTTGTCATACAAAATGGGACATTTATTGGTAACCATTTGTCTTTTAGTTAGGACACTGTGTCCATTACATTAAACAAAATTTCTCATATTCACAGACAAATATTCCAAAAAATACAAAGGATTGCATTGATATCCAAACATATTCATCATCATTCTTCGTTGGAACTGTTGTCACTGCTCGAGCTATTCCCATGACTTGGGTTATTTGGAGGAATATTTTGTTATTGTGTTGATTGTTTTCTTCTTCTCCAAGTTCCATATTCAAACATAAAAATAAAGTGTACTGAGTGTATCTACATTGGTGAGAATAATGAAAATTTCAATATTAAATAATATACATCAATGCAAATCGAAAATAAATGTACCATAGCAATAATTGACTCGTGAACTATACACATTCTTTCAAAACCAAATTTCATGCTTTATTTTAATAATTTTTTTTTGCCATAGTTCCATACTTTTTTCTTACAAGTTTTATAGCCCATAACAAATCATAGATTTAATATAAAATATTTTTGTGTTCTATTAATTATAGATGGAGCTAAGTAAAACAATATAGATACTTACAAGTTCCACAATTAATTTTTGATATGCCAACATATAGTGACAACCCATATTTAACCCAATGTCAATCAATTCTTCTAATGGTTCTGCTTTGTGTGTTAGCACATGTTTGAAGACATTCAATTATGGTTGTTGTAAAAAAACTTAAAATATACAAAAATTAAATCTATTGAAGTTGTTGTAAGAAAGTAACAACTATGCACAAACTTTGATATCAACCCTTCTCTTCCTTGTTGTCTTTTTTTATGTGTTGAATGGGTTCAATTTTCTTTTCTTTTTTGCAAGAAAATACTTGAAAATTAATATTTAATGATAATTTATTTATTTATTGTTATAGGTCAATTTGGGCACCATTCCAAATGACCTGGTTAACTGGGCATCATCTCCAAGACCGATTATCAAGGGTCTATCATTCCCTAACATCTCAGTTGCTATATGCCCTAAGACAGGAAACAACATAAATCAAACAAGAATTTCATCAAGCAACGGTTTCCATGGTTTGAATATTATTATTTAACATGTGAGAGCTCACCAACGTAGGCTCTAAGGGGCCTAAGTGCATTTCATATGCAGGTAACCCCATTCAAGGCTGCTCTACAAAGAACTTCCTGACATTCAAAGGTGTGTTGGTCACATTGGGAGCAAAATTCTCATTGTTCCGGAATCTCCACTTGGTCAGTGTCTTCTAGAAGGGTTCACAAGTGTCAAGCTTCGGATCCAAGTGTCCATTTGACATATACATGACTGGAAACATGTCTTGCCTATTTTTGTAATGTTATTGATTAGAAAACAACCTACAGTTCATCTATAAATTGAACACAAATCTAGGTGTTTGAGGAGGAAGAATTTGAGTAGAGATATGCTAGAGAATTTTCAATAGAGAGTTTGAATTGTGGAGCTGTTGCTAGAGAGATTTATGCTGTGATGAGACTTGGGAAATCTGTTGGAAGGTCACTTAAAATAAATCACTAGGTTGTAACCTCTCCTTCTACAATTAATAAAGAGTACTTCTTATTTTTCCCTACATACATCTATGTTTACTTTGATTTTCCATATTGCAAGATATTGGTTGATAAATGTAGTTTATGCTTAGTTGATTTAGTTAAATAGCTTGAATAGATATCTATATTATTGCATATTATGTTGTTTCAGTGTTCTTTCTTGTAGGAAGTATTCAGCCAACAAAAACCACTTGAATTTGAAGCTGTAGTGGAAGCGATAGAAAGGATCCATTTGGAAGCGATTGAAACAAGTAAGCATCCAATCCTCTCTTTGTATCTGTTCTGAGTTAGGAGAAATGGTAGTATAATCTTTCACCTGTTCTTCTAGGCTAACACCTACCTAGGGAAGTGTAATTTATCTGTAAATTACAATTCTGGCCCAACAAACTGGCGACTCCGCTGCGGAATACTTCTCTTGTTTCTAGGTGTTTTAGTCTCTAATTTGCTTTCTAAATCCACCGAGTAGTTGTTTCACATAAATATTAGACTTTTTCAGAGCTTAATTTGCAATTTTAGTGAGCCAAACAGTAGCTTTTTCTTTGTTTATTGTGCCCAATGCACCCTTCGTCAGGCCATAGCGCTTTGTAGAGAACAGTCTCCCTTCCAAGCCTGCATTGCAGAGCAGTGTCTCCCCTTGGAGACTGTGTTGGCTCCTGAAAGCGACCAAATCCTCTTGAATCTGATTTTATACTTTGCTTCAGTTTTTTTTGTTGCTGTGTTCTGAAAAGTTTGATGCTCAATTGACCAGTAACTCTATATGCTTCTTCTCCTTTAACTGAAAATTTGTTCAATATTGTTTTAAAAAAAATTTCATTATCATTGAAAAGTTGATTTCAAAGTAATTTTTATGGTCACATTAAGAATCGTTTGCTTTTGAAATAGGAAATTGTCGTAGAATCTTCATTTCCTTGATAGGATAAATTGTTGTTGAAATCCTCTTTTTTCCTTCAAAAGAGAAATTTTTGTTTGTATTCTTTGTTTCTCGAAAGTAAAAATCATTTCGCTTATTGATCTAGTGCACCTAGTTTCTTTTCTGCATTCATAACATTAAAGAAACTGAAAATAAAAACTTGCATTTGCATGTAGGATTGTGTGTTTTTTGCAAAAGGAACATTAGGAAATATGCATTTAGTTTTTGATTTGTTGATTTTTTTTTTTTGTTCATTGATTTGTTTGCTCACAAATTATTTGCTCTCTTTCCAAAAAACTAGCATTCTGTTACCTTAGTAGCTAGGTTCTTCATTGAAAAAGCTAAAAGTGAAAGTTTGTTTATCATTCTTAGCTACATTTTAGGAATTTTATATACATCATCATGGTGAACCTGAAAGGAAAATTGTTAAGAAAGATAAACATAAAATAAATCTCAATTCACTTAACAATGCCTTCGAACATTAACGATAACATTTAGAAGGTCTAGGCTAGAGACATGTTCCGATGTCGTAAAACATAGCAGTTGTCATTAACTTGTATGTGATACATTCCGAGTGTGATACCTCAATCCACGTACGCGAGTATATCATAGCTCATCCATGTATTCTCGGGTATATCGGGCGGTGTTACAGTACGATAAGTATAAAGGGGTGCTCTCACAGTGTCGTTTCGCATCACACATCGCTAATACGGACTTGGGCCTCAATGTACCTTCAGGTATATTTGGGAGGACAAATTTTAGGTGCTATCAGTCCATACTGAACTGAGTCGGCTGCCGTAAAATTTTGATACATCGAACACAGAATTCGGGGAGATTACCTACCCGTACTTCTTGGTTCGCCAGGAGGTATTCTGCAGTTCACAGTTTCTTGGTAAACCCTTTTGCCTAGCATTATTCTCTTTTTGTTTATTTTCTTTTGGATAAAATAAATTAGTAATCATGGAAGAACACAATCCTACCCCCGTCGTTCACATAGATTAGCTTTAAAACCACCTTTATCTCTGGAAGTTACTTCTGGTAGGCGAAGGCGATCAAGATCTGCCGAATCAAGTACAATTCGTACCTCTCGCGAAACATCATCATTTAAACCAGAGCTAGCTCAAATTGTTTCCACACATCCTGATTCATCTATTGTTGTCGAAACAGAGTCTTAACAACGACCTTTGGTCATGATCCATTCAATCGTTGAGACCATACCTCTTGGACCCAACGTTGTTCAATCACAAATTGATCCAGATCTTGTCTCTTCTTTGCCAAAAAATCTGAATCCTGAACAACCATAATTTGTTCCTACCTTGGTCACTCCACAAATATCTGTAGCCACTAAAACTCCTATATCACATAGTAAACTGTCTAGAATATATTTTGGGCCTGACGGTGAAGTTCTTCCTCTTGGTTTAATCACGATTGAAGAAATCCCACAACCTGATACACCTTTAAGTCAAACCCACTTTGGGGGATACCTTTACATGTACCAGTCTTTTCCTCAATTGTTTCCATCTGCTTTTTTTGATCCCATTGCCGTTAAATCTCCCGTTGATTTCGGAGAGTATACATTTGGTCATACAACCATGCCTGAACCAACATCTTCGGTTGGGTCTGCTATTCCAATTACGTCAGCTCCTACCCTCGTTACTCCGTCGATGTTCACAACCTCACCAGAGTCATTTGCACGGTGGTCCTTCGGTCCCAATAGGCTACAAATCATTATCTGGCACTTTCTCTGGTCAATCTTCAAGACCATGGCCATTACCAATGACATCATCTGGTGTTTTAACTGGTAGTCCTATAGTTATTACTGAACGACTTGAATCATTACATCCATCATCAAGGGAATATCAAGTGGGTCCTTATGGGTCAATTCCTTTAAGTACCATATCAACTGGACTCCCAACATTCGGAGAGAAATATTTTCTATATTATTATCCTCCTTATGATGGGTGGCAACCTATGGTCACCCAATATGACAGTACTCAGTCACATTTCAGTCAAACTAATTTTGACATGAATTTTTTTCAATGGCAGCCCACTCTGCCTATCCAACCACAAACGGTTGTCTAATCATATCAACCAATTCAACCTGTTACACCCATTTCAATACCACTTGTTAATACATCTATACCCCAGTTACAAAATCAAAACTTTGTACATCAACCTAATCAGGCACGTTCCTCAACTTCATATCAAAATCCTTTGGTTAATTTACAACAACCTGTATCAGGAATCATTTATTCACAAGCTGGTGTACCATTTTATGGGATGTCACAAACACAATCTGGTTATAGATATCAAATGAATCCAACTTATACTAATTTGGGTTATAACATTGGTGGACAGATCCCTTGGCAGCCACAGGCACAAATTCCTCAAACTTCATATCACCAAGTAACATATCCAGGTTTTGGTCAACAGAACTCTCAAGCGTTTGCTATGCAAAACAACCCCTATCTAGGTTACCAACAACAAATCCCATATGCCGATGCTCAAAGACCTGTTGCCCAAGCAATTCCATCTTATCCTGGATATGATCAACCTGACCTTAATATATAGTTTCCTTTTGTTGCAACCTTGGAATTACCAAATTTAAACCGGTTAACCAATGATCTTATCAATTATGCTCCTTGGTGGCTGGTGATACCACATAAATTACCCTTCGACATTCCTAAATTCAATGGAAACCCTAGAGAAGATCCATCAACTCATGTTATGACTTATCATTTATGGTGTTCATCAAATTCCCTAAATGATGATTCTATTCGATTACGTCTTTTCCAGCGAACGCTCATAGGTCTGGCACCTAAATGGTACATTGAATTACCTAGAGCTTCTTTCAACAATTTCACTACCTTGGCTATTGTCTTTTTGACCCATTTCTAGTTACCGATCAGATATGAAACTAGAACGAAACTCTTGACCAACTTCAAACAGAGTAATGCTACTCACATTTCAGATCATATTCATGAGTTGCGTCACTGTTGACGAATGGTTAAGACATTTGTTCCTGATCAACTCCTTGCTGAATGGTTCATCAAATCCCTGTTACCATCTATAACAGAGGATGTGGCTAAAGGTAGCATCGTCATAGAAGAGCAAGTTATCGCTCATGCCCAGTATTTAGACTTGATTTATACTCAGTCTGGCACGCTCTATGAGAAAATCCCAAATGCGTCGTGATCTAATTTCAATGTTCCTCCTCAAATAAAGGACTCTCATGCTGGAGACGGTTTGATAGGAACTGTAAACACACACAACACTACTGCATATGATCCTTCTCCTACTTCTGAAATCAATTCCATCTCATTTGACAAAGGAAAAAGTGACAAGTAACCAGGAAGTAAGAAAAAGGGGAAATCAAAGAAAAAGAAAACTTATAACCCGCAGGAACGATCATCTAATCAAACGTCAGGACCACGGAAACCTCGTTATCCATGCATAATCTGTAATGAGGAACATTTTGTTAGGGATTGTCCTCACCATGCTGAAGTCTCAAAAATCATCAAGACTTCTCATGCATCAGTTGTGTTGATAGACCCATTTCCAAATCCAGACACAAATTTGGTCGCTACAAATCCAACTCCTAGTTCCCAAGTGTTAATGTTATCCACTACAAAACCTTCGCAAGATATTTTGGTGTCAACACGGAATAAAGACTATGGTATTCTGACCACTAATCAACCTACTACCTTGTCAACGAATCCATCTAATGAATTAGTACCACCTCCTGTTATTCCTGAATTGACAATTAAGCCACCAAAGGGAGTAATTGATAAATAGACATATAATCCTCGAGCAAGAGCTGCACAAAATTATAATATAGTTGAATATTTGGCTCAATCCCCTTCAGCTATGTCTTCTCTTGAGGTATTACAAAATTTTCCCTCCCAGAAGCAGGCTTTATTGTCGGCCATTGGTGGAATTGATCTGATTGATTCTAATCTTGTCATCTTTGATCATACAGGCTATGTGCCGCAGTTACCAACAGAATTTTCATTCTCCATCCAAGTAAATGTTCTCAATCACCTTGTTCATCACACTATTATTGATGAGGGAGAATCTACATGCATTATGTCTCTAAACTGTTGGAAGTCACTTGGCTCGCCGCGATTATCATAATCATCAACGACGTTAAAGGCTTTTGATGGAAGAACATATAAGCCTTGTGGTATTATCAATAACCTCCACTTTGAATTAGGGGGAAAAACAATAATTATTGATGTTGAGGTTGTTGACGGACCCCTTGACTATAATATTTTACTCGGAAGACCATGGGTATATGCAATGACTGCTATTGTTTCTACATATTTTAGAATGGTTTCCTTTCCTCATAAAGGTACTATTATAGTCATTAATCAATTATCCTTTTTTTCCTTTGCTTCATAGGTAACTAGAAGTGTTCTGTATATTCACTTACCCCAACTAGAAATCCAGAACATTGGTGTAGGACTCTTAAAGGATTCCACTCTTATGGGAACCTTTACATTACCGCTGCCTGCGATGTCAGTAGAAATTGCAAGCATAGAGACCTGATACATGATCTCTTCCACTCTATCTGGCTTAAGGAATAGTACGGGTGATTCTGATATGTCTACGTTGGATGATTTTTTATCGCTCAGCCCTATTGAGCTACAATAGAAATCAATCTATTTGGCTTGGGTGGCAAATCTGAAATCAGTGTCGCCGAGTGTTTGGGTTGATCGTTCATTAGATTTTGGTACTCCATTTGATCCATTTTCCTCAAAATTTTTGACAGATGAAAATATTTTGGAAGCTATGATGGAAGAAGGAGAACCATGGGAAGATTATCATCATCATTCCCATATTCTAGATTATGAAGAAAATAATCTTAGTGAACTATATCACCCATCCATTCAAACTTTATTTTCAAATTCTTTTCCAATTAATGCAATTAAATATAAGATAAATTTATCAAATATTGAAGAAACAATTTCTATCGATATTTTGACTAAACCTGGCATTGTAGAAAATATTCATGTTGGTGTATCCTGTTCTCCATCAGAACTTTATTCATATCGCTCTCTTTTTCATGAATTTCATGATGTATTCGCTTGGTCTTAGGAGGAAATGCCAGGCATAGATACTAGTATAGTTGAACACACTATCAATATGTATCCTGATGTCAAACTGGTGTAGCAACGACTTCGTTCTATTCATTCGAAGAAAGCCACTACCATCAAAGTAGAAGTTGAAAAAATTTTGTGTGCTGGTTTCATTTACCCTATTTTGCTAACTGAGTGGGTTTCCAATATCACTCCTGTTATGAAAAAAAAGGAACCATTAGAGTGTGCGTCGATTATTGGGATGTTAATCAAGCTTGTCCAAAAGACAACTATCCTACTGCCTTTATCGACCAGATTATTGACGATTGCACAGGATGTGAAATATTTTCATTAATGGATGGATTTTCCACCTACAATCAAATCAATATCCACCCAGATGACCAACATAAGACAGAATTCATCTGTCCCTGGGGCACATTCGCATATCAAAAACTTTCGTTTGGTTTAAAGAACGTTGGGGAAACTTTTTAGAGAGAAATGGATTATGCTTTCAACGACATCAAGCACATTGTTCAACCATATCTAGATGATTTACCAGCGCATTCACGAAATCGGACTGATCACCCGATGCATTTGAGAGCCATTTTCTTACGCTACCGACACTACAAGATACGCCTCAATCCGCACAAATGTGTGTTTTGTGTTGGTTTTGGTCGACTTCTTGGATTCGTAGTCTCAAAGGAAGGAATTCAAATAGACCCACTGAAGGTGCAGGCTATTATTGATTTTCCTACACCATCAAACTTACTTCAGATACAGAAACTTCAAGGAAAGGCTAACTTCCTGAGAAGGTTCATTCAAAACTACACCGAAATGGCTAAAGGATTTACTCGATTATTGAAAAAGGGGGTTCCCTTCCATTGGGACCAAGTTGTACAAGCTTCTTTTGATGTTATCAAGGACCATATTTTCAGAGTGTCATTAATGTATCCTCCAAATTATCAAAATTATTATTTCCTATATATCGTCGTGGCTGAAACGACATCGCTATGGTTTTGGTCCAAGTAGAAGATGGAATTGAACATCCGATCTATTATTTGACTCGTAATTTCAATGATACGGAAGTTAAGTACTCGTACGTGGAAAAGCTTTCCTTGCCAGCTGTTCAAGCTGTCCAAAGATTTCACCATTATATCTTGCTCCAAAAAACAACAATAGTTTCGGATTGCAACCCCATGACTTACATCTTATCACGTCAATTGCTGGGGGGAAAATATTCAAAATGGATTGTCATTTTGCAGGAATTTTATCCATAATTCATCAAGTCCAAGTCAAAGAAGTCTTTAGTTTTGGCTGAGCTTCTCTGTGACCTTCCCTGTGATAGTACTGCAACTACATCGGAACCATCTATTCCAAAAGAGTCTCTGTTTCTGATCGGATCATCTAATCCCTCGTATGGAGATTTCATAATTTATCTCCAAAACCAAAATTTTCATCCTAATACCTCTCACTCTGATCAATGATGTATCCAATCCAAATATTATCTGATCGTCGGTGATACACTTTATTTTCGTGGTGTCGATACCATTTTAAGGAGGTGCCTCACTCACGAGGAGGTCGAAAAAGTGCTAAATGATTTCCATGCTGGGGCCTGTGGTGGAAATTTATCTGGTTATGCTACCATGTAGAAGATACTCTGCGCCGGTTACTTTTGGCCTACTATTTTTCGAGATTGTATCCTCGCAGTCAGAAGTTGTCATGCATGCCAGATTTATGACCGTAAAATCTGCAAACAGCCAGCGCAAATGCATCTTGTTATCTCTGCTGGACCATTTACAAAATGGGGTATCTATTTCATGACCTGTAACCCTCCTTCGTCTGGGGGGCATGGCTATATTATTGTCGCAGTTGACTATTTTACCAAGTGTGCTGAAGTGATGCCTACATTCAATAACACAGGACAAATAGCTACATTGTTTTTCTTCAATAATGTCATTGCACTGTTTGGGGTCCCACGGGCTATAGTTACGGATCATGGGAAGCATTTTAGAAACCATATGATGTCTTAATTGGCAGCTAAGTTAGGATTGTCACATGATAATTCGACTCCTTATTATCCACAATCAAATGAACAAGTTGAGGCTATTAACAAAATTATTAAACGAATGCTTCAACGAATGATAGGAGTCCTTAAAAGGAACTGGGACTTGATCCTATACTTCGCCTTGTGGGCGTATCAAACCTCAGTGAGAAACGCAACCAGATTCACTCCTTTTCAATTGGTGTATGGTCTGGAAGCTATCTTACCAATCTAATGCGAAATATCATCGTTAAAACTCATGATAGACTTGTTACTTGACACCTCAGAAGAAGAAGCGTGTCTCCTTAACCTCATCCATCTAGATGAAATGCGTCACGAAGCCCAATTGGCCAATAAAGTACATAAGAGATGTATAAATGCACAATACGAAAAAAAAATTCAGTCTTGCATCTTCTCAGAGGGTGAATTGGTCCTTCTTTATGACCAAGAAGATGATGTAATAGGTACAGGGAAATTTGAGCCATCATGGCATGGCCCCTATATTGTCAAAAGAGTTATTGCTAAGGGTGCCTACGAGTTAGTTGATTACGATATAATTCCATTGGTACAACCTACAAATGGGTTGTATTTGAAACATTACTATGCTTAATCATGAGTGTAGTAATTTTTTGTATTATATTGTTTATATGTTGTTGATTTGCATTCACTATCTTAATTTGTTTTTTAGAGTTTTCTTGACGTTAGTAATCCACTTTACATTTCATCGCAGATGACTAAATCTTCGAAACCATTTTTTGGATATGCTGATGGAGCTAGTTGTAGTACGCAGAATCTATCCTTTGCAGCGTGGGCCATTTTCGCTCCGAACGGCGAGTTAGTGAGTTTTCAAGGGATTTGTATCGATAAATCAACAAAAAATATCGCCAAATCTAGCACATTGACCAAACTTCTCTCTGATGCCATTTAATTTGGTATTAACCGCATAATCATAAGGTTAGACTCAAAACTTGTGGTACTACAACTTACTAGTATTTATTATGTTAGAAATCCAACACTTCTTAGATTGTTCCTAAGAGTATGTCTTTTGGAGAGACATTTTGATTTCATTCAATATCAACACATTTCCAAAAATTCTAAAACTTTAACTAATTCATTAGCCAATCAAGTTTTAGATATACATTTGCGACATAGGTAAAGAAAACATTCACATCATTGAATAGGATTACGTATTAAACATAGGAAAAACTCTGAAAACACATAGATATATAGTTGTAGGTTTTTACAAAATTTGTGTCCAAGACATGTTGGAACAGGGTCTCCTAACAAGCTGTAAAACTGGTCCATTTTTATTATTTTTTATTATATTTAGTATAGCGCAGGGGTTTTGGGGTGGGTCAAAGCCCTGAACGTATTGTAATGGGTCAAAGGGTAAACTAGGGATCCGAAAAGCATGCGTTGTGGACCATAGGAATGTTAAGGCTAGATTGTTATAAATAGAGATGCATTTCAAATTGTAAACGATAGGAGTTGATGAGCTATTGATGCGATCTGTGGTTTAAGCTATCTGTTTGGGTTTTGGGGAACGAACCCCTACTAGCTGTGTGCGCGGA